>CP125847.1:6250000-7500000 GCA_030408175.1 Trifolium repens
TGATATTTCAATTTTAGTTTATAATAATACATTTATATATGTGAAAAGTTAATGTAAATCAATAAACTTAAACTACTGAAAAAATTTAATAGATTTATAATTTAATCAATGTACAAGTTTTAATATATAATAATAATAAATGTAAAAATATTATTCATATTTACTTAAATAGGCCGGCCTAGTAGGCCTAAAAGGCTTTTTTCATGGCCTGAAGCCTGACCTTTTTAGCTAAATAGGCTTATAGCAAAGCCTTGGCCTGCTCTATTTAAATAAATAGACCGGCCTGGCCTGAGCCTATGTAGGCTAGGCCATAGGCCCCTGTAGGCCGGCCTGCCCTATTCCCAACCCTACTTGTAATGTTTCTTGTCAAATGGGAAACATTATGATATTCATATACTGATATACATCATTCAGTTTAGAATTTTTTAATCATTTTATTTTTATCTATTAGAAATGTGGGTCTTCACTCTTCACTGTGGCAACATCTCTATTGTTAGTAAGAGGAGGAATTATTTCCACTCGAAAATCACTTCGATGTAAACATTCGAAAAGAAAACACAAAATGATTTTCGTGCTATCTGTATGTGTATTTACAAACAAAATAATTAGGTCATTTTAGATCGTTAAGTGATACGAGTCTATGTTTTTTGCAATTTGGATCGATGGCTAGGCCGGCTTTGAATTTGATATATTTCATGTCATATCATTATTTGATTGATCTCAAGGTTATTATCTAGTTTGTTATTTATGGTTATTATACATAGACATGATAGGAGAAATATATATATATATATATATGTATCACATGAGAATGACAAAAATATATGAGAATGGTGAGAATAATTGTTAAGCCTTAGATTAAAAATATATATATTTATCATTTTCTCTATTCTTGTATAAATTTTCTATTCTTATCTTATCCTATATTCCTATCCTATCATAGACACTTATTGTGATTTTGATGCTTTAATTTATATGAATAAAAATATGGTTTTGATTAATGAAATAAGATGCTTATATTTGATATGAAAATTTAAACTTGGATTGATAGTTTACAGATATGAGTTACAGGTAAAGTGAGCTCATAATTTGAGCACAAAAGAGAATGCTTAATTTAACTTTTTCCTGTATTTGACCTTATAGTTTTTATCATCACTACATATTATTCATCCAAAGATAAGATTATTTAGTTTTTACTTTCCAAATTAAACATTTAACATTATAGTTTTTGTGGATTAGCTTAGTAAGATTGATGAGTATATACCTGCAATTTTTGGCCTTGTAGCATCTCAGCTTCAAGCTCATCAAAAGATCTGTACAGAATATTGAAAATCATATATATAACTAATCAAGTATTTTTATTCTTAGGCCCCGTTTGGCCCGGCTTATTTTCCTCTTTTTTTCTTCTCCTTAAAAATAGTAAAGAAGGAAAAAATTGTGTTTGACTTCATTTTTCTTTATTTTTTACTTCTTTACTTTATTTCTTTAATACTTTTAAGAAGAAATAGCGTCAAATATAATTTTATACTTCTCTATTTCGTTTAAGCTAAAATAAAAAGTAAAAAATAAGCCGGGCCAAACGGGGCCTTAATTTAAAATTATAGAAAGAAGAGAAAGAAACACAACAAAAACAAACCTCTTCCCTCCATTCTTTGCATAAGCCTCAGCAACTTTCCTGTTTCTTCCACCCACTGCCACACATAATATGAGAAACTAAGCGACAAATTATTGAAAAATACATTTAATGTAGTAAAAAAGTTCAAGCAGTCACTACAGTCGATAGACTTTGGTCGTTGGATGAAGATTGAACAGTTGAAATTAGTAGTTTAAACTATGTAGCACCAACACTTAAATTTGAAGGTGTGCCTGTCTGACATGGCACCGACACATAATTATAGCATGTTCTCCATTCAGTCGCTGGTGTCAATGTCATATTTGGCGTTCATGTATGTGTCAGGTGTTTATAGATTTTAAAGATTTGTGAAGTCAAAGTATGAATTTTCTGATCTTCATCCAACAATCAAAATTTGTTGATTGTAGCGACTACGAGGTTTCTCGACTGCAGAGAATCCAAATCTAATTAATATGAGGTGAAATTGATTAGCTTTCTTACAGCATGTTGTGATAAGGTCAGCTACACCACAACTCTCAAAGAAGGTACTATCCTTAACAGATGGGAACAATAACTTTGAAAATGCCTTCATTTCTCTAAGACCAAGTCTCATAATTGCAGCCTACAAATATTAAAAGAATCTTAGATACAAAATAAATAAATATTTTTCCATAAAAAACTTTCATATATCCTAAAATCTTTTTATGCTTACTTTTGTATTATTTCCCATCTCCAATCCATCAACAAAACCTGTCCCATTTTTTATGTCATTTCTTGTTCATTCATAACAAATTTTAACAGAAGAGATGGAACAAACTGCAAGTATATTACAACAAACCTGCTGCTATGGCCACAACATTTTTTAGAGTTCCACATAATTCAACTCCTTCAACATCTTGAACCTAATTTTAATACAGAACACAAAATTCATAAGCACAAGTAATAAATCAATGTTTTACAAATTTGAAACTGCTCATGACCACTTGATTCTAGCATATCATGACAATGTTTCTTTGGCATTTTTTTTTGGCATAAACAAGGTATCTCTGCGCGCAACTGCAAAGACTAATCCCTCGAGTCTTGTGGGACTCAAATGGGCGGTAAACTCTCCCTAAGTGCAAGATTACACATAATGCATGTTTGGACCGACGGTTGGCAAAATCATGCTGAATCACCTTGATTTTGAGAAAAGTTATATTTTAGATCTTTATCAAAATCACGATGTCGTTATAATTTTCTCAAACTCACATCAAATCCAAACATTCATTTAGATGCGATAGTTCTACAACAATTATAATTGTGCAGTTGCTGCAGAGAATCTAGACCGTCAAAGTCCTTCAAAATAAACTTCAAATCCTCTCCCACGGTGTAACAGAGCAGCAAAATTTTGTTGCACCACTGCACCTAGGAGAGGATCCAAGTCCTTCAAAATAACTTGTGGCAAGTTTTTTACAAGATTGCCACACTTACCGCCGTCACAATGAAATAATGAGTATAAAACAATTGAACCCATCTCTCTGCAGCTTCTCTACTCTGCCTGTATCCAACAGTTGCTTCACTAAACTTCTCTACAGCTATCTGCACATAAAGTAATAATCAGAATAGCCAAAAAGGCGTAATCGAACCCTCTACAACATGGTGCTGCAGCCGTAAGAACTGTTAGATTTCGAGACAGAAACTCAAAATTTAATGAACCCTACAGCTTCAGCACCATAAAATATAAGAAAATACTCTAATTTCATCTGACTAACCTCATTTGCTATATTTGCTCCCATCAAAACAGAACAATTGATTCCAAGTTCTTCTGAGATGAGAGTTGAGATCATACAAGGACCTTCCATTTTAACTTCCATGCCTTTAACAAGGGAAATAGCCTCAGCATCTGCCCTTATTTTTCCAGCTATTCTTTTGCATATTCCTTCCATAAATTGGTGTGGAGTCACAAACACTAACATATTTGCATCCCTCACTGCATAATTTACTTAATCAGAACACCACACAAGTTGACACTTCACACCAACACACCCTAAAAATTCATAGTAAACAATTTTTTAATGCTTGTGAAGTTTCCTATCTTTTTTCATAAAAGTACTAATTCATTACCTGCATTTTCTAGGTCTGGATCTGCAACAACATTTTTTCCAAGCTTGATTCCCGGGAGGTATTTTACATTTTCCTGCCAAAACCAATAGTTATATACTAGTATTCATTTTTTTTTTAACAGTCTAATTTGTCGATCACTTTTTTTTTTTGACAAACAAAGATCACATATTTTTGAAAATAGTGGTTTGGTCAAATTCTGCTATGCAACAATGCTACAACGCTACTATAGCTGTTATTTAACAATGTTTTGTACTAAATAACATATCGCAGAATAACAGTGATTTGTTCAAATTTTGCTAGCTACAGCATTATATAGCGCCACTAATTAACGATGCTACCATTAAAACAGTGAAGTTCAATGAAAAACATTGGATAAAAAAAGGGGATGAAATGTATGGCCATTTGGCTAGTCCTTACATTGGTTTGATTGATGACATCTGTGAGCTTTTCTCCATTTGGTAATGTCTCTTCATATACCCACATCCTAACTTCATCTGAATTCATCACACAATTCATCAAAATGGGAAATTTAAAATTCTTTAGAAAAGTCTATTTGTTTGGAGAAAAGTTATGTTCCTTAACATTCCATATTCCAAAATCACATTAGAATTTCCACTATTATATATCTCCCACATCCCAACTTGTGAATATCTATGAAGCATTTATACAAACACCATCCATACATATATAAGTATAATTCAATAATAGTTTAAGAAAATGAAAATGATTGAATATCAACACATTTTTTTTTTAATCTTGTACTGTTGTCAACCACCAACACATGTTAAATATAAGACGCGGCTTCAATCAATCAGAAGTGTCAGTGCCACATGTTACACAAATTCAATAGTTCAAAAGAAACACTTCCACCGACACTTCTCGATTGAAGCCGCGGAACAAATTCAATAATTCAATAGTTCAAAATGATGATAAATATATAAGAAAGTAGTACCATGGAAATTGCTCAGCCGGAGGGTATTGGAGGCAATAAGCTTAGATGCAACACTACCCCAATTGCCACTACCAATAACAGTGACTTTAGATCTGTTTATAACATCATTAACACTATTCAAAACATTGTTTTGAGACACAGTTTCTCCTCCTTGAACTTCAAGTGCTGGAGCCATGAAATAACAACAGAGAAAAGAATGAATTTTGCAATGAATGGAACAGTAGAAAAAAGAATATGAAGAAGAAAATGAAAGTTAAGGAGAAAAGGAAGAGAATGAATATAAGGAAAAGAAAAGGGTCATTGAGGCGGAGATGCCACACACAAGTTTCGTGGAAAACAATGTTTATGTTAAAACTATGAATTTTTGAAGTTAAATCTGGCGATTCACTCTATGTTGGCAGTGAGAGAAACATTGTAAGGTTATGTAGGGACCATTCTTTGAATTAAACGGATTGAGATTGTGAGTAGAAATATTTTTTGGTACAAATTGTGAGTAGAAATATGTCACATCTGGATTTTGTAAATCTGAAAAATCTGAGTTTTAAATCTCGATCGTCCGATCTTGATCTGAATTCAGATGACGTTGATTGCGTGCAATTGTAGGGTTTGTGGTTGCATACAACTCATATCCGAATTAGATCACGAGTAAATAGACATTTCAATCTTTATATTTTAAATGTTGGCTCGGACTTGGGTTATGTGCATTCGAGAAATGGTGTAATCATACCGTCAGTATGTTTCAAGCTGTTCAATCTTAATCAAATGGTCCAAATGTCATCTCAGAGTTTTATATAAAATAAAAGTAAAAACTATCTTAAAATTTGAATCCTCTAATTTTAATCAGAAAATTGTAAATTGGCAACTGCATATAGTCACTTAATCTAATTCCATCTGGTCACTCAAATTTGTGGAATAGCAATTTGGTTCAATAAGTTTTAAAACAAATGCATTCCTCTTCTAAATTTTGTCCACAAAAGAAAACTCAATGCATTCCGGCACAAGTTATGGTACATAAGTCATGTTTATGCACCATGCATAAATACCTCAAATTGTTTAGTGTACCCCCAGATTACTTAGCGCACCCCTCAGAAATTTGGGAGGTGTGCTAAGCAATCTGGGGGTGTATTAAACAATTTTCATTATTTATGCATTATACATAAGAAAAAAACTTATGCACCATAACCACTCCCATGCATTCCTAATCCAAAATTTTGGTTCAATTCTTTTTTATGGCATCAAAAGCTCCACACATGAAGGATGATAGTGGCCTATAGTATTAGTGTCTTGATCAGAGTTTGTGGATTACATTTTTATAAAGTTAATAAATCTTAAATCATTACCTCTCACTCTAATTCAGTATTTAAACAATATAAATATAATAATAAATAGTTTCTAAAATATATGAAATTCATTTATTTTATCTTTCACATTTTATTTTTTTTAATGGTATCTTTCACATTTTAATAGTAAAGGCAATTGATATATGTTATATATTTTTAAGGACTATTTATTGTATTTATATAGTTTACTGACAAAATTGGAGAGCAAATGCTAGTTCAATAATGAAATTGATGGTTTATTTTAAAATTAATTTTTCATACTTTTTTTATTAAAGTAATTGATAGTTATTAGAGACATCATTGGAAGTGTCGGGATTCGAACCTCTAATTCACCACTTCTCTATATTGAATGTGTAAATCTTGCTACTAGGCTACTAGATAGGAAAAAAAAATCATATTCATTATGATTCATTTGCTAGAATATAAAGACGATTTGATGATTGCTATGAGAAAGCTAAAAAATGAAGTGATGAACAAGTCAAAAGTTCAATCCACACTTTAACATAACTTACAAAAGTGATCTTATTGTGTCAAAAAACAAAGGATGAATCTTTTAAATTAATATTGGAGGTGTACTTGTAAAAAAACAAGTATTTGTGTTAATTTTTTTTTGGGACAGATGTTAAGTTCAGTGAAATAAAGAAATGAATCGCTACAACTATGCTACGGGGAAGCCCTAAAGACACACCTAAACAAGTCCATAAACTTCATCAAGGCGCATGATGATCATTCAACGCTCATTTGTCAACAACTTTCTTCTAGGATGCGCAACCAATTAGGGTTTGCTTTCGAGGAATGCTAGAGGTCGTTTATAAATATTAACTCTTTACTCAAGTTAAAATACACATTTTCTAAACTCTAAAACCTCACATTATCGACCAACTTCAATTGTCAGAGTTTTCACGAGTACACTTTTTCTTCCAAAGAACCACCTCCTTCTTCAGTCGCATAATAGTTTACTCAAGTTGTTGACATTTTTTTTTGTGAATAACTTGTTGGTATTATTTTATGACAAGACTTAAAAGTGACTTTAACAATTTTGTTAAAAAATAAATGCGACTTTAATAATTTTATAACAAAAAGAGTGACTTTTATTTTTTATTTGGTCTAGTAGCCTAGTGGCTTGAAATTCCATCTTAAAGGTGAATAAGTGGAGTGTCCAGGGTTTGAACCCCGGCTCCTGCATAATATATGCAATGTCCCTACCAACTGAGCTAAGCTCACGGGGACAAAGAGTGACTTTTATTATTCAATAGGTTCAACATTATTTAGGCACCCTTACAAAAAAATAAAATTATTTAGGCACCATTTAATTAAAAGAGTACGTGTTGTGGTCCAAAAGGAATAGACTAATGCCCAAGTAGCTCAAGCACTTAGCTGCCTTGTTAGAATGGAAACAGAGTATTAGGAGAAATGGATATCTAGTAAGTTATTTTGTTGAGTCATTATCTCGGAGTATTATTGGATTGAATCAACACATTAAGATAAGAGTAATTATAAAATTAAGTGATTTTTAATATTACATTTATCATTTAAAATCTTAAGACATTAAATTTATGAGTCATTTCACTTATATATTGCTCAACACCATCTCTTCCAACTAATGTAAGACTCAACTCATACTTAATAGATCCCAACATCCCCCATCATTCAAGTGTGAGTCTCTCAGTGTCCACAATTATTCACAGCTCATTTATTGCCAACCTGAACGGAGATCTGATACCATTGTTGACCCGTTGAGGGGGGAGTCTCATTGGATTGAATCAACACATTGAAATAAGAGCGATTACACAAATGCCTTTTAAACCACATTTTCACATAAAACCTTAAGACATTAGGTTTACGGGTTCATTTTACTTATATGTTGTTCAACCTCTACTCTTCCAACTAATGTGTATTTTAACTCACACTTCATTGATCTCAACATCTTTCTATTTTGTTTTTCTTGAGTATTTATCACTCAATTATCAAAAGAGAGAGAGAGAGAGAGGAGAGAGAGAGAGAGAGAGAGATATGGAGGGAGGGAGAGAGATATTATGTATAAGGTGCTGAAAAAATATATGAGCATCTACAACGAAACTTTGTACTTTTAGGTATTTATCCGACCCGAGTCATACGTATATACTCCCCCGTCTTAAAATATAAGTAAAAGTTACTCAACAAAAGTGAATGTATTTGATCCAAATTTTGAACCAAATACATCAACTTTCTTTGACTCACTTTTAGTTATATTTTAGGACGCAGAGAATATGTCATACATTTAAATTTTTTTGATTCTATCCACTACTACCGGCATGTTTAGAATTATGCCATTAAAAATAATGTCATTGCGCTCTAACCAAATCACCGCAAACCATATAATATGAGATACTTTCTTTGCTAGCCAATTTTCCTCCCAAAACATCTATAAGACTATATCACCACTTCCAATTTTTCACTTCATTAAATTAGCCAACCAATTTGCATTAGTGTCTTTTCCTATT
Organism: Trifolium repens; assembly: GCA_030408175.1. NCBI lineage: Eukaryota > Viridiplantae > Streptophyta > Magnoliopsida > Fabales > Fabaceae > Trifolium > Trifolium repens. The sequence continues at coordinate 6,258,491 of CP125847.1, forward strand.
GAGATTAAATCGTGCCACCAAATCGAGTCCTTCTTTGAACAACTCTTCCCCTCCAAATTAAGAATCTTTCTATGAACCAGGCCATATCTAAACTTGACTAAACCCAACCAAATATTATTTTCCTCTGTCAAACACCGCCGCGCCACCATTAATGATACAACATTGCTACTTAACAATACTTCATGTAACATTTTTTGTTGTTTCCATACCGATTTCCGACCCACCAAAGATGGACGACTAATCTGGCTCGTGCGTAGAGGCATGCGCATTGACCAAGTGTTGTTCCCCTGGGAATCGAACCTGATATTCTCCGGATACGTCCTTAAAAGAAGCTCTTTGCCACTGGAACCCAAACAACTTGGTTAACTTCATGTAACTTTGTTTAATCGATAAATGTCAATAACTTATGTATTAAAAGTTTAGAGTTGGAATCCAAGTCTTTTGACTTAAAACATCTTCCATATCATCTTATATTTCTTATAATTCAATTTTATTTATTAAATAAAAACCGAACTAGTATTTATTTAAAACTATAATTGTTAAGTTCAACACAAATCATGAACTAATACATCCATATATTTTGGACCAAAAGAATAAATAATACATCCATACATTTAGTAACCTCAAATCCCCAACTAAGATCCACAAAGTTTTATTTTATTTTTTTTGAAAAGGAAGATTCACCAAGTTTATCCCCTACATTTCTTGTTTTTTTTTTTTAAAAAAAAACACATGTATTTTTTTTGACAAAAAAAAAAAGTATTAGTCTTATAGAAAAGTTAATTACTAATTTTCTCAATATTATTTAACTTCTCTAATCTTTGTACATAGAGGTCCACAACCTCATCCCCTTTGACTCGCGCATAATTGAAACCAAATGTCAACAAAATGTGGTCTAAAATAAAATAGAAATCTCTCCCTCTCCCTTATCCAACAATTATCTAATTTTGCTCATTTATTTATAAACAATTCACCAACATCTTCCATATACATTTTATGGTTGAATCCTTCCATACATTTTAACCCCAATTATGAAACCATTCATTTCTAAATCTAATATCCTCCTCACCTTCTCCTAAATTCTCTCACATACCTCATTATTCTTTCGCTATAAATGATCTCTGAATTCCAATGTATTATTCATTCTTACAATAACTGCAGTTTTTTCTCCAACAGAGAACAACTGCAATTACTCTAAGAATCCAATAAAACTTTTAATAAAATGGCTCGTCAACTAATTGTTGTTGCCCTCATTTTGGTAGCCATGACAAGTATGGTCATGGCGGAAGTAGCTCCATCTGCTTCACCTAAATCATCAGCAGCAGCACCAAAGGCCTCATCACCAAAATCCTCATCGGCTCCTGCATCTTCTCCAAAGGCTACCCCTTCTGCTTCAGCACAAGCTCCTTCAACCTCTTCTCCCGCTTCTTCACCCTCTGGGTCTGAGGATGAAGATATTTCAGCTCCACCAGCACCAGGCAGTGACCCCATTGAGCTATTTGGTCCTGGACCCGCCCCAGCTGATGATGGCTTTGCTCCTGAGGCCTCCCCAGTAGAGGAGGTCGCCAGCGGTGCCTCCACTGTTCAATTCTCCTTCGTTGCAGCCATTGTTGCTGTTGGCGGATTCCTTGCCTTTTAAATTGAGCTAGCTATATCTATAGCATGTGTTAATATTTTTGATGAGGTCTCTTGGGACGTGTTTGCTTAGCAACTCGTTGTTATATAACATTGTGTGCTTTATGCATGCATGGTTCAATATTACTCATTAGATTAAACCAAATATATAATGACGAAACAATGAATTAGTTTTCATTTATTGAAAGTTTAAATGCTATAAAATAAGCATCAAATCTCACACATTCAATTATAGTTTTTACGCATTTCTTTAAGAATTAGAGATAAACCAAGTTGATTGGACTCAAGTGGCAAGGAGCTCCTTCCAAGGACGTATCCGGGGAATACCGGGTTCGATTCCCAGGGGGAACAACGCTTGGCCAGTGCGCATGCCTCTACGCACGAGCCGGATTAGTCGCCCACCTTTGGTGGGTCGGAACCGGTGCGAAAGCAAAAAAAAAAAAGAATTAGAGATAATTTGATAGCGTGGTAGCTCAAGCCCCACCTACACAATCTTTATGCATGTTAAATGATTGACCACCGCTAAGAATAACTAAAATTACGTCGAACTCTGAATTATTAGAACCTCAATTTCTCTAAAAACTATAAATGGTTAAAAAAAAATCATCATCAATAAATTTGACCTCTCTAATACTTAGCAATAGAATTAAAGCAATATTTTCCTCTTTCATAGTTAATTTTTTGTAGTAGTACAAAATATATGCTCCATCACATTATTTACTAATGTCCTATAAACAGTAATAATGTACCTAGATGCAAGATATTAGAAGTAACTCTATCAAAAAAAAAAGTGTTACGCAATTTGGATTTGTAATGGTAAAATTTCTTTTAACTTGTTACAAGATATTAGAAATAGTAACATTTATTTTTGCCGTTCCTTGCAAATGTTACTGAATGTCATACGTGTAGTAGTGATGGAGAGAGTGTTTTCTTTTCTTATTCTTGTTGACACCAATCGAATTTTGAGCGGAACTTTTTTATATAAAAAGGGTTAAATAAACTTTTGTCCTATCATATGAGTGAATTTTAATTTTGCCTATTTTTTTTTTATAAACTTTTTAATTTGGTCCCTTATGTTATCAACGGTTGCATTAGTTGCTCCCTTCCGTCATATTCCACTATTCTACTGTTTCAATTGGACACGTGTCAACGTGTCCAGATGTCCACATGTCAATTCACGTGTGCAAACTGTTTGCCACGTAAGCAAACCGTCTGCCACATGTGCAAAAACTGACGGAAGGGATTAAATTGAAACCTAAAATAAATGTAAGGGATCAAATTGAAACTTTTTAAACATAAGGGACCAAATCGAAACATAAAATAAACGTAAGGGACCAAATGTGTAGTTTAGCCAAAACTTAAATTACAAGGCACGAATCCAAAATTAACTCATATAACATAGGCAATATATTCAATTATGAGAAGAATAGTATCAGCCAAATGAGAACAATAAATATAGCGTAACTAATATAAATTAAAGACAAACGGATAATAAGTTGCGCCGTTAGACCTTTTTAAATGGCAATTAAACCAATTCTGTAATGTGATATATTTATTCAATGGGGAGACTTCTCCATCAAATGATAAAAACAAACTTATACATGATAAAATACTTGTTTCATTTGTATATATTAGACAAAACTAACCAACAAGGAAGAAGGAGAATTTTTTTTTCGCGTTCAAATAGATAAATTCTAAAAAAGGAAGAAGGACATTTTTAGGTTGATGGGCCAAACTAAAAAAAATAGAAAAAGTGAAGCTGCTCTAAATTATTATATACCAATGCAATATATGTATATGTATATGATAGACAAAGCGTGCATATATATTGAAAAGTACTAAGAACATTTTATGTAACCAACACTAACTGCATTTCATTTCCTTTCCATTGTACAAGCAAACATTGTCAAAATGATTACAATATATGAAAAGAAAAAGGCATAGGTTGTAGTTAAACCCAAAATTAAATAATTTACTAATCAAACACAACTTGTAATTGCATGTTATAAATATAAATATAAAATATTATACTAACTTAACTGCAATATGAGGTGTCAACTCAGAGTAAGAGTTTGACATTATAACCTCAAAGAACAAAAGTCAAATTCTCTCAAGAACGGTTGAAAAAGAGGCAACTGCATAGGAATCAATAAATTAAGTAATAAAAAAACTATTAAAAATGTTAAATTACTGACAAAAATGAAAGACGAAAAAAATAAAACTAATCTCCAATTTTAATGTCTCTAATATTTAGTGACATAATCAGAGATAAATTTTGTATATTTTTCGTCTATAATTTTTCTGTCGTTAATTCAACATTTTCTAATAGCGCAAATCAGCAAAGGTTGCCCTTCTTGCAATTAAGCACACCAGAAGTAGTAGTAATTGAACCAACAAGAGAAGCTGGTCTTGCACTAAGACTTGAAGCTCTAGCATAGATAGAAGAAGCTTCAGCACCAGTTTGTCTAAAGAATGCTCCATTCAAGAACAAATCACCTTCTGATCTCCAATTCCAATTATTATATTCACTTTCTGATCCATCCTCATGCTTTGTTACTTCTTTGCTAAATCTATTGTCTGGTGCAAGGAATCTATTCCCTTGGCTGTTGATTGTAGGGTTAGCACTCCCTCCAATTGCATACATTTCCCAATGTGTGTAATCATTGTTCACCACATGAAAATATCCATGTCTACACCTGAAAAAAATGAAAAATTTATGATTATAATATATTTTCATGCTCATAAATACATGATTTTTCAAGTGAATGTTAATTTGGTGTTGTAGGAGATTTGAAGGGTTAGAAATGACCCTTAAGTTCATTTTCAAAATTAACTTCTATATATATTGAAACTATGAAAGTAGGGATGTCATTGTTCCCTTAAGTGAGTATCGAAACAACCTTATTCTGAGATCTACAGGTGGAGATCGACTTTTTCTCCGTAGAAAAATGGACAAGAGAGGAAAATCTTTTCGAAAGAAGTTTGGAAATGGGACTATATGTCTTCCTCAAAAATATTTTCATATAATGTACAAATGTGTTACAATACAATATATTTTTGTCATTTTGTTTTAAAATCAAATAATTAAAAGGAAAATAACACTTTAAATTATTCTTATTTCTATTATCCTCAAAATTTTCAAATAGATCAAAATTCCTCTTTAGTATGATATAGAATTTTAAAAAAAATATGTTGATGGATCCCCGCATGTGAGGATCTGTAGTGATGAGAACATGAAAGAAAATATCTTTATGGTGGGAAATGATGATGGGGGCGAATAAATTTTGAGGGACGGGGACGAAAACACAAGTTTATGGTACCAACTACCAACCATTCATGACATTTTTTTTTTGGACCATACTATGATAGAAAAATAAAAAGTATTAAAGATGAAAAGTAAGATTTTTAGTGTCATATAAGCATACCTTGGCATTCTTTGGACAAGCCCTTCACCAAAATGATTAAAAGCAATAGTAACCTGCATGTCCTTATCTTGTGTATAAGAATCACTATGTCCCAAAAGCATGACCTTATCATGATGAGTCATATAGTTATTTGAAATAGTAATAGCATTAGATCCATGAATAACATCAATAAGCCCATCACGACAATTAGACAAAGAACAATGATCAATCCAAATATGTTGTGAATTAAATACTGAAATTCCATCACCATCTGAAATTGTCCAAAATCCACTATGTTCAGGTGAATTTCTAATATTAGTATTCCCAGTTGGAACACAATCATGAACATTAATACCATGTATTATAATGTTATTAACATAATGTATTGTAATACACCCCCCATTTGCTATGTGAACACTAGCACCTCTTCCATCAATTGTTTTATATGAATTTACCAATAGCTCTTGTTTTAATGTAATTACCATATCTCTTTTGAAAATAATCCATAATGGTTCATCTTGAATTGCACCATATCTTAATGTTCCTGGCATAGGATTAACTGGATCATCATCACCTGAATCAGTGACTATATAGATTTTACCATTTTTACCACCAATTGCATCTTTGCCAAATCCAATTGCACAATCAGCTAGTCTTTGTCTATTGTTTTCCCAATTTGGTTCACATCTCCAACAATCATCAATTGGGTTTCCTGTTCCACATGATAAATAGCCCAAGTTTCTCCTAGTAGCATTCTTGATGCTCCTACAATAAGAGAAATTAAAATTAATTTTAATCCAAATGTGACACAATTATTATACTTATATATAGTTAGGTGTTCATAATATATACTTCATTTAATTAACTACTAGTAGTCAAATTGTCAATGTGCAGTGGACCAAAAACAAAAACTCCTAGCAATAATAAAAAAAATTTAAAAAAATCTGAAAGAATTTTGTAATAAAAAAAATCTAATTAACTACTAGGAGTGTTAAATGTAGACTATTTGAATTTATCATATGACATTAATTTTGCATAAATATTTGAAAGAATTTTGTAAAAATAATTCATAATATACGATAGTGTAGTTTGTAAACAACATTCACACTCCTCATTCCAATAAGTCACTTTTTATAAAGGACAAAATTATGAGAAATTTATACTAAAAGTGGCCTACGCGCTGGAAAGTGGTTATGACAAGTTTAAGGTTGGATCACAATTCATTAACGCATTTTAACTTATTTTTTTAACGTTACTTAGTTCATTTTCATTCAATATTCGATTGGAGAAATAACTTACATTGACATCCAATAATAATTTAAAGAATTATGCGTTGATCGACAAATTGTGATTGATTATCAATATAAAATAATTTTAAAGACAATCGATATCTCATTTTCTACATAAACTTTTATATAAAATATTGAATAAGCATATAAATGTTCCCTATAAAATGTATAATGTTGTTTTCTTCTTTTTCTTTCTTTTTTCAAATGTATAATGCAGCTAATGTACACATAACACTATAGCCAATTTAGTAATAAATAAATAAATAAATTTTATTGTTCTTACCTTTGTACATCTTGTACAACTTGTTTAGGATCTTGAACTGCAGAGGATGAAACAAAATTTGGGATAAGAAGAGAAAGAGCAAAAAGAATGAGGAACCATGAAAGGGAAGTCATTTTTTTTGCTATTCCCTTTTGGAAGAGTAATTGAAGGTGTGGAAGTGATAGTTGTGTTGTGGTGACCTTAGAGAGTGAAAGAAAGATGTTTTATAGAAAGAAAAAGCCGAGAGTGATGGCGTGATTAATATTATGAATTATGTAGGGTCCATTTTATATCGTAATTTATGGATAATTTGATATATGCAAGTGTTTTCTTACAATATGATATGATAGTGTTAGTTAGATATTAGTTTGAAACCGTTATATTTGCTTGTCCCTCTAAGGAATTCAACAAATAGGGAGTAACTGTTTAAGCTTCAAAGTCAAATTGGTTGACCTCTTGCAAGATGGATACCACTAAATTTTAATTATTATTGTTTATTTTATGATGTGTTGGGGTTGATTAAAGTGAGCAAAAATATTGAGCTCAAGTTTGTGGAGAATTTGAATTTGATTTTTAGTGAAAATAATTCTCGACCAGGGATTATTTATCGTGCAACCGAACTTTTACATAGTCCTCTTCCCCTTATAGGCAGGGACGGACTTAAGAAGGAGAGTATGTGGGCTCATGCCCCCACTTTGATTTGGATTTTATTTTAGTACTACTACTAATATACATGTATTATATTATATATAAAATAAATTGTTAGGTAAATTTAGCCCACACTAAAAAATAAATGAACTATTAATTGGATTGTCATTTTGAAAATTATTTCTTAGATGTATGCCATGATAGTGAATTTTTTCAGATATAGTGGGGATTAACGACCTCTCTATAAAGTTAGTGGAGACCATAAAACATGTTGTGTATCCGTTGGTATATTTACTTTTGGAATTATCTTTGATATTACCGGTGGCAGAAAGAGCATTCTATGCAAAAAATATTATTAAGAATCGGATGCAGAATCGCATGGGAGATGATCGGTTAAATAATTTTTTAATTACTTATATTGAGAGAGATATTTTTATTAATGTTGAAAAAAAATCATTTAATATTTCCAAAATATGAAACGTCGTAGAGAACAATTATGATGTATTTTTATGCTTTTCAAAAAGAAATATTATATTTATTTAACGATGCAATTTTATAGTGACCCCACTACTCAAAACTTCTGGGTCCGTCCCTGCTTATAGGGCTTATAAATAAAAATGATTAGATTGAGTTGGTTTGATTCTAGCAAAATTAAGAAAATTGTTTAGTTCATGCTTCACTAGTATTTAAATTTAGGAAAAAAAAACTTTTTGTTAGATTTCAAATGAGAGTAGTCAACTCTCACATTGACTATATGGATGAAAATTGAGAAAAATGTTAAATATATAAGAGAGATGACTTATGAATTTAACGACTTAAAATTTTGAGTGGAAATATAATGTCTCTCTTTTATGGTCCTAATTGACATGATAATTTTTCCGACACTCCCCTATACACAACAATTTTTTTTTTTTTTATGTTAAAGAGATATTTCTTAAATGTTTTTTTAAATCTTTCAAAGAAATTAGTTTTCACATTTGTACATGAAAAATATTATAGAAAAATGTTTTGCTAATTTATTACTCCCTCATCTTTTAAACTTAATTAAACAATTATTTGACAATTTTTTTATCTCAAGCCATTTTTAAATTACTAGATGACATGGCCAATTTATCTATCACTTCCTTACCAAAAAAACATTTATCTATCAATTCTTTACTAAATAAACAACTAATTAATAATAACTAAAGTCTATTGTGTGTTCTGTAAAGCTTTATAGAAAATGGTTAGAGTATTTTAATGTGATACGCATTTTTAATAAAAGAGTTTAATAAATATACTCAGATATTGAAAAATAGTTATACACAATTATTCAATAATTGTTTTTATCAATTTGTCATGTTCTATCAAGAAAGTGGGGTGATGTGGCGAAAAACATAGTTTTATTGATTGTAGTGTAAAATTATTTTACACGGTTAATGCATATTTCTTTTTCTCTTAATAAAATTCTAATTAGCGAAGAAAAAAAGAGATTTGAATGGAGTTTAAAAATCAAGATTAACAAGTATACACATATAGTGATGGAGAGAGTGTTCATTACTTTGGCTAGCTCTATGTAATATTAATATGTTTCTGAATCTTTCCTGCAAGACATGTGTCAATTATTGTAAGCATTCTATCAAAAGAAATTGGTCAAGAATAAAATTTTATTAGTCGGCGCATATTATTATTATTATTATATGTAAATAACTCTACTCTTACCTTCAAATCTCATTCATTTATACACCAAAAAACCTCATAAATATTCTCATTCATTTTCTTAGTGTGAAAATTTTCTTGGTCCGTCATTGTGTTGACTTTGATCATGTGTTTAAATTAATAAAGTGCAAGTTACTATTAATGTCATGTCACTTTCTCCTGATTTTCTTTCCTTAAATTGTGCCATGTTCTATTATAATGTGCAAAACATGATAAGTAGGAAACTACGTTTGGGTTAATGTAAAAAGACTTCAGATATTACGGTTTGTAAGCGTGCTAGTCTGACTTTCAACTTTTAAGGTACCCCTTAGCCTAATTTTTGGATCTAATAATCATAGATCATATTGTTGGTGTACTTTCTTTAATACATTATTTTTAAGCTCGGGTTTCCTGAGAAATGAAGTCCGCTAATATAGAATTTGGTTGTGAAGTAAGTAAAACATAGTAAAAATTGTTTTCATTAAAATTAAATTCAAATTCTTTTAAATGATTCTTTTTAGAGAGAACTTATTATCTGAGTTTATCGTATGGTTAAAACAAAAATAGATCTAACTTTATTGTGTGCATTGTGTGTAAGATCTAATTCAATTGACAATAATGATTCGTAATTATGTGATTCGTAAATAGTATTTTTCAATTCATTTAAACACAATAAGAAAAATATTATACCGTCCACCACTTTCATTGTCAATTTCTCAAATTATTATCTTAATTATTCATCCTACATTTGGGTTATAGAAAAGTAGTGTTGTATTTAATTTAAATTAAAATTACATACTAGCTAGAAATTGTTATTAATGATAGATAAAACTACAATTTAAAAAAAGAAAAAAAAATGCACAAACAGTATAAAATAATTTTACACTCTCAATCAATCACAACTATATTTCTCGCCAAGTTACCCTACTTTCTTGATATGACATGGAAAATTGATGCATTTGTTGAAGTACAAAAGTAAGTATAGATTTATCGTCTCCACAGGGACTGGTGCGATATCGATACCGTTCAACAATTAATATCGTTTTAAGTATAGTGATTTGAAAATATTTGTTATGAAAACTTGTGAAAATAAAGTAGTAAGTGCAATAAAAGGAATTGTTATCAGAGAGAAAAGTTTGCTGGGATTAGATTTCACCGACCCAATCGCATGTATCATTCGAATCAGTTACACAGGTTCTAGCTATCAATCAATTCTATCACATATCACTCACGTACGTGTCCGTTTCCAGAGCACGACGAGAATCCCGCTATATTCATTAACCCTCGATGTCTCGAGTGATCGATCAATATACCGGCTATATCGTATTGCTCAAACTCCGATGTCTCGGACAATTTAATCAACACAATAGTTTTAAAACTTGATATTTAGAGTGAATATTAAATCTAAATCTATGTCTAGAGTTTAGAGTTTAATAGATGATTGTTCTAGGTCTCGGATTCAAAAAGCATACGTCTATACCATTTCAAAACCTAGAATTTAAAACATACAATTCAAGAACAACATCAAAATTTATAAATAAACTAAAACCATATATAATACCATGATCAAATTAGATACATACTCATAGGTTAATTACACCTAATCCCAACAAAGAGAGATTAGCTACTCATTTTCATGGTAGCTTTACAAAGATTAAGGATAAAAGAGATGAACAAACTTATCAATGATGATTTCTCAACTATTGTAGTGAATCCACCTTCAAATCCCCTTGAATCTGGCTCCTAGGGTTTCCCTCTGCTTCTGATTCTCTATTACAAGTTATCCTAAGAAAAATGACAGCAAGCTCTATTTATAGTGCTACTGAAAATTAGAACTCGCCGGGCGAGTTACAACACGCCATGGCGAGTTCACCTTTCTTCACCAGAGGGTTACTTCCACGTCATTAATGAGTTTTAAGCCGCCTTCACTCGCTCTGGCGAGTTCCTGCTCGAGTGATCGATCAATATACCGGCTATATCGTATTGCTCAAACTCCGATGTCTCGGACAATTTAATCAACACAATAGTTTTAAAACTTGATATTTAGAGTGAATATTAAATCTAAATCTATGTCTAGAGTTTAGAGTTTAATAGATGATTGTTCTAGGTCTCGGATTCAAAAAGCATACGTCTATACCATTTCAAAACCTAGAATTTAAAACATACAATTCAAGAACAACATCAAAATTTATAAATAAACTAAAACCATATATAATACCATGATCAAATTAGATACATACTCATAGGTTAATTACACCTAATCCCAACAAAGAGAGATTAGCTACTCATTTTCATGGTAGCTTTACAAAGATTAAGGATAAAAGAGATGAACAAACTTATCAATGATGATTTCTCAACTATTGTAGTGAATCCACCTTCAAATCCCCTTGAATCTGGCTCCTAGGGTTTTCCCTCTGCTTCTGATTCTCTATTACAAGTTATCCTATGAAAATGACAGCAAGCTCTATTTATAGTGCTACTGAAAATTAGAACTCGCCGGGCGAGTTACAACACGCCATGGCGAGTTCACCTTTCTTCACCAGAGGGTTACTTCCACGTCATTAATGAGTTTTAAGCCGCCTTCACTCGCTCTGGCGAGTTCCTGCTCGCCCTGGCGAGTTGTTGCTCGCTCTGGCGAGTGCATCAGTTATCCAATTTGATGCTCTCTGCCTCTACTCGCCCTGCACTCGCTCTGAGCTCGCCCTGGCGAGTTAACTTCAATTTTTCTTCAAATTTCTGCACAAATGTTGAGATTTAGGGAAACTTAATTGAAAGAAATGACTTAAACAAATATGTACATTTAAGTGAGAAAAAACTAAAGAATATCTTACAAAATAGTTAATAAGTGCTTAAAATATATATGTAATTTGAGCTACTTTTTGGCACTTATCAGCATTCTTATTAGTTGTCAGTGTAAAGTTAACTTACACCGACGGTATCTTTAAACTCATTTAGAGTTTAATGGACATGCATTGACAATGTAAAATTGTTTTACAAGATCATCTAATAAGAAACCTGTTGTGAATTCGATTGATATCACACCAATAACCTTTAGTGTGTGGAGCAAACGATTAAAGCAACCACAAATTGATAACAGACAATAATAATCACGAACAAGAATAAACAGTGAAAGCGATAAAGAACACAATAATATTGTTTAATCAGTTCAGTGTTAATGAACCTAATTTGGGGGAGAGAGCAGCCTCTCCGTTCCACTATCGATATATAGAATACTTGATTACAATGAGATTCTCCACAAGAGTTACAAGAATTAGAATTTTCCTAATTCTACCCTTTTCCCGAATCTCTCCCCGTGACCAAGAGATTCGATCAACAAGTGTTTCCAAGGTGATAGAATGTTTCTCCCAACCCTAGAGTCTTCCCAAGATGTTCTCTATTAACCCTAGTATGTATGTTGGCCTTAGAAACCCTAAAAAACACTTCTGAGCCCTGAAAACGCAAAACAGCTATATAACTGACTCACCTTCCCAAGATGTTCTCGAAGAAACTCTTGCCTCCGGCTATCCATGAATTTTTAGGATACACCTACAAGACTCACTGTAACCTCTTCGACCCCCGGAGTGAACTGCTCCGTACTCTCGAAGAAACACTTGCATCCAACTATCATCGGAATTTTAGATAGTCCTACAAGTTCCACCTTACCCTCTTCAGCCCCGGATTGTTCATATCCGTCCTCCTGAAGAATTGCTTGTCTCTCAACTTAACCTTGGAATTTTAGGTAAGTTCCACAAGCTGCAACTTCAAACTCTCCTTGTATCCAACTACCTCCAATAGTCCTACAAGTTCCCGAATTTGATTACTGTTGCTTCCAATTGCCTCCCTGAAGTTCTTTAACATGTTTTGCACTTCTTCAGCCACAATCAGATAGTAAACCACAAGGTCTCCATAGCTACACTCCTTTGATGCAACTTTACCACTCTCCTCCCTATCTACTAGATAGCCAAGAGCTAATGTCGATTGCCTTCTTCTAGTCCCACTATCAGAAGCTCCACCTCAAACCGAGATTCCTCCACCAAAGTCTCACTATGTTTCCCATCTTGTAACCTGCAAAACTTAAGTATTCTTATCACCGCCTCTTCAGGCTGATGTTGAGTATTATTCCACCGCCTCTCCAGGCCGATGTTGAGTATTGTTACCACCGCCTCTCCAGGCTGATGTTGAGTATTGTTCCACCGCCTCTCCAGGCTGACGTTGAGTATTGTTACCACCGCCTCTCCAGGCTGATGTTGAGTATTGTTCTACCGCCTCTCCAGGCTGACCTTCATTGCAATCTCCTTTACCTTCTTGTCTTCGAGGCACCGGATAACCACACTCCATGTTTTATCCATCTTCTCGACCATTAAAATTGCTTCCCTCTTCACTTTCCACAATTCAAAATTGTTTTCGGAAAGTTTTACCCATGGTGCCTTAATTCGATTGACCCTTGCCCCCACGGTGGGCGCCAATTGTTGTGAATTTGATTGATATCACACCAATAACCTTTAGTGTGTGGAGCAAACGATTAAAACAACTACAAATTGAGAACAGACAAATTGGCCCGTTGCCTGCTTGCTGCCTGTTGAGCCCTCACCAGGGCACACCAGCTTCCTACAACAGCATCATTTTCAAGGCAATATCCAACAAAACCTCCAATTTATCATTTCATACAAGTTAAAATATTTATATCATTTGACGAAATACAATATGCTCATTAGATATCAGTGTAAAACTATTTCACAGTATCGGTGAAACTTCTATTTTCTATTGTACATTCATCTTGTATTTTTGGTACAAAAAATTGAAATCCAATATTACTTTTTGCAAGAATTGTAAATCATCAATTGTGGCAGTACCTGCGGTACATTTAAACAACCATAAACTTTATCCTTTATGTGCTATATAGTTGGGCAACAATATTGCTTTTATCTTTGGGCCAATTGAACAACCGATGCCTTCACCAAATTTCTAATTATTGTGCCACATTTTCTTAACCCCTGCTTTATTATGATTGATGTTGTTGACATTTTCACCTAAATGGTTCACTAATTCTCAAAGAGCATCGTAATTTATAACTAAGTACGATTATGAACTTGTTAAGTCTTATAAAGATACAACTATTTAAATATAAAATTTAAGTATATTCACATAAATTAAAAAAATAATAAATAAATTAATTTGTCACATCAATTTATATCATTTTAATTTATTTATTTTTTAATTTTTTACTTGTGTGTCTAAACCATTTATTTGTACTTATGTCTATAAAAATATTTTTCTCGGTTTATATGATGAACAAGTATATATTTAAAGGTTCTCTTTTGTTCGCTGTGCATTATTTTTTGTATTATAGTTTCAATTTAGTGAGTTTTTTTACAAGATTTTTAATGAGACAAATGTTATTTATGCACTTGACTACTGTCTATGTTGAATTTCGATATAGTCCCTTCAATATTTGTAATATCTTTTATTTTTCTTTTATTTAATTTTAAACAAGCTTTTTGGCCTTTTTATATATAAAAAATACTTAATTTACTTTCAATTTATTTTTAACCAATTTTTTTTTAATCAAAATCAAAATTTTGTCACACAACAAAAGAAGGTAAGAAATGAGCATGAAACAACAGTATTGGATCAAACTTCATTTTATACATAATATGGATGCTACTAATTAATTGTTGTATTTTTCTTTCCTTGAAATCGGTTTTGCTACTTTTTGTCTCATCTGCAAGGTGGTTGGACCAGCTAGCTAGGGACAACGGCTTGCTCGCATACGTGAAACATTTGAGTTAGGATCATTTTTATTTTTTGTTTTTTCATTTTTTATCATTATTAAAATTTTAAAAATATAAATGCAATAAAATGACATTTGATATCGCCTAGATAGTCTTTATAATGGTAGTATAAAACTCAACTCTCAAGTTAACGAGTACAATAATTTAAAACTCTAACACTATAATAATGTAAAAATAGAAAGGACTCTAATTTGAGACATTTCTATATATAGTGTCAGGATATAGGAAGCAAATTTTGAGAGAGAAACTTGCACCAAAAGAGGAAATTCTTATGAAATTTAAAGACTAGGTTGATGACTTTTGGAAGAATAATTTAGATTGGAATTATTCTTTTTTTTTTTTTGGTAAGGTGATTGGAATTATTCTTTGAGAATTGAGAGAAAGAAAAATGGTTAAAAATAAAGTTTGCTTAATTTTGTTAAAATTTTGAATTTTTTTAATTATAAAATCTTTTTATTTTCTTGAAAAAGAGTCATTATCGATTATATAGGAAATCAAATAGTTGGTTTCTCCCCCAAATATATGTCAATTTTGACGAACTAGATAAATGATCATTGTGTGTTTATTCTTTTTCCCTCATCTACATGTACTCCTTCTATCACAAAATATAAGGTAAAACTGTTAACTAAATTTTTGAGAAATAATAAGGATCTTTATATAATAATATATCATTTATTTTACACAATAATAATATACTCATTTAATCATCACACAAAACAAAAACTGTCTGAAAAGTATACTAATTAGCTATCGGATAAAAGTAGGATAAAAACTTTTAATAGACAAATTGTTTACCGGAATTTGAAACTTTAACAACTAAAGGACTTTATATTCAATACAGTAAAAAAATATAAATAATTTATATTTCATACATTTTTTTAATAAACAAAACAATAAACTTATTATAAACTCATATACATAAATAGAGGAGTGGCTTGAAATTCCACCTTAAAGATGGATAAGTGGAGTGTCTGGGGTTCGAACCCCGGCTCATGCACATATAGTGCGATGTCCCAACCAATTGAGTTAAGCTCATGGGGACTACTTATGAACATATTCAATACAATTTTAAGTAAAATTAATTTTATAAAATTAGTCATCGTAAAAAAAATATAAATTCAGTTTGTTTAAAATTGTTTTTTGTATATTAATGATTTTTTTTTAGACAAATGCATATTTAATGACTTATTCACCGTACTTTCCACCTAAATGAATCAACCATTAAAACCATGCTCTTTTTGACCGATTCACACAATTATGATAGCAATCCATTTCTGGAACTACACGGAAGTAACTTTATATTGTAATCACTGACATCACAATATGACCTAGTCAAGTCAACTGTTGAAGGTGCATTTCTAATGTACTATTAAAGATTTATTTTAAAAAATTACCGAAAATTAAAGAATGGGATTGTATGTACTATTAAATTTATTAACAATTAATATTATTTTTATAATTTCATCTTTTAAGTGGATTGTAGTATTCAAAAAGATATTTGGGAAAACTATAATTAATTCCTTTGGAAATTTGGAAAGAGTCTTATATAAAGAATAAAGAAAAATCTCAAAAGGGTATATATTTAGAGATAAATGTAATATTTCTTCTATTTTAAAATAAATGACTTAATTATGACCACTATACATATATCAATAAAATACTTTAATTATTAATATTTTTAATTGTTTGTTAGTAAAAATAAAAATTTGATATATATTTGGAAATACTTAACAAAACAAATGAACAAAATCTTATATGCTAAAATTTATATTTATATATATATATATATATAATTAGAAAATGCAGTTAAAATAAGATAAATGAATAATACATTTATTCAAAATAGATTATTTAAAATAAGATATTGGAAGTACTATGTTTAGCGAATGCTCTACATGTTGAACAATTTCAATAACTATTAATTTACCAAACAACAAATCATGCAAACACTAATTAAAGGAAGAAACCTCTCGCAAAGAAGATCAAACAAATACTTCTTCCTGCTTTAAATATAAAAGCAAAGGTTAATAAATTTTAGATTTCAATAAACATTTCAAATTTTGATTTTAGTTAAAATATTTTTTAATAAATTTTGTTCTCCTCAAAATTTGCTGTCACGAATTTTGGTCCATAATATTAAATCAATTTATGGTACACTTCATTTTTTTTAACAAGTTTTTTGTATTTATGTTTGTAATAGTATAAAACTATCTCCAACAAAAAAATTAGATTTTTTAACAAAGGTAGAATTAAATATAAATTTTTAACGGCCAAAAATTTCAAAAATCATACTTAATTCTATTCTTTGTTGAAAAAAATTAAACTTTAACTTGTAAAAATAATTTCTATAATGTATTAAATATGACCACAAAAAATAACTCAAAAATTTGAAAGATACATATATAAGTTGACTTAAATATAGATACTAAAATTCGTAAAGAAAAATAATTGAAGGATTAAAAATGTATTTATATTTTATCTTTAGACAAATACATGTACATTTTTTCAATTATTTTAAAATTGGAGAAAGTTTATAAGTACTCACAAATGTTTATTCCTTGAGAAATGCTTTAATGATCTAAGTAAACATTGAAAGAATGTTCTCAATGGATATAATTAAAAGAATCACAAATTAGTAGCGGATAAAGAAATAGAGGAGTCTGTTGGCAGAAGAATAAAGAGCACATAACTATTCAAACACAGTCTTTTGTGCTTGTTCAGATGTGCTCTCTATCTTCTGTCAACTAACAAAGCCATGACAAAACTTCATTAGAACCTTAACCAATTCACCATCTGCATAATACAAATTTTATTTTCATCATGAAGTTTTTAAAAGCTTTATATGATATGATAAAAGTTCACAAAAAAAAAACTGATTAAGAGATATAGGGTACCTTTGAATAAGTTGTGGCCTTAAGAAATTTCAATCTCACATGAAGATGAGCCACCAAGAGGAAACATATAAAAGACTAAAAGGTAAGAAAATAAGAAATATTGTTGAACTAATGGGTTGAGATGTTTTAAAAGGAAGAAAATTCATAAATATATAGTACTATGTCTTTTTTTTTTTACAAAATATAGTACTATGTCTTAAAAGGAAGAAAATTCATAAATATATAGTACCATGTGTATGGTATGATTAATGTAGGAAACAACATGGAGGAGAATCAGGGATTGCTGATGAAAAAGTAGTTGAGAGTAAGGCAATAGATTTTTTCGAAATTTGGTAAGATAGTATAGAGAACATTGAAGACTTGTTTGGAAACAACACAAGTGGCTCATGTTTAAGGTCAAATTTTCAAAATGGCTTTAAGATAATGGTGTCATTGTCAATTTCAGTAAGCAAAATAGAAGAATTCAAAATTATACTATAAAAAATAGGCAATATTAAAAAAAAGGCCGTGTTCAAAGTCATATTTAATTATATTTTCAATAAAAATAGAGAAGAATTATATATAAAATGTTTTATTATATTAAATCAGATTAATTCTAAGTTGTCAATAATGAAAATTATATCTTTATAAGTTGTTTTTCTACAAACTATATTGACAAACTTATAATAATAATAATAATAATAATAATAATAATAATACATAAAAACTTATTTATTTGTATAAATTGTTTCGTATAAGATAAAAAATAATTCAATCTAAATGGATGCTTGATGTTCAGTCGGGTAAAGCTATACATATTGTCCCAATTTTTTGGTTGATACATAATTTGGAAATACTTTAAATTTGTATATGGTTTTTTTTAATATATTTTTTTAATGTTAAATATGTTTTTAATCCTTTTAAATTTATGAACTTATATTTTTAATGTTCTAAAATAAAATTTAAACTTTAGTTCCACTAAATTTGCTATTTTCAGGTTTTAGTTTTAGTATTTTTTTTTTTTTTTACAAAATTTACCGTAACATGTTTCAATTGATTTTTTTTTATGACATATTTGTATGATTAAGACCTTAAAATTTCATTAATTTAACTAATGAATCTTTTGTTTAAAAATTTAATCTTCAGCTCGAATTTTAATATAGATAAATTAACAAAGATTAAAATAGTTAAATTATTAATCTAATGATATTTTATCATAAAAAATTATTCGAAACATGATTGTGAAATTTTGTAAATAAAAAATAGGGAATAAAATTGAAAATAAAAATTTTATAGGAACCACAGTTTAAAGGAAATTTTTAAATTGACTAAAAATGAAAGTTTATATATTTAAAGGACCATATAGTTAACCCACTCATATTCTTTTCTTATTTTATACTAGTGTAGTTGTACTAGTGTTGTAAGATATAGTTCATGTATTTGTTTTGGATAGTACAGGTTGGTGTTGCAGTATGTGTTTGAGAGAATAAATTTAAAATCAAATATAATATATTTAGTTTTGTTCAGTTACTAAATTCTCAATTTGTCCAATCTTAAAAGTGGATTTAAAATCAAACACAATACAATTAAAGTTGATCAATTTAATTTTTTTTTTAGTAGATCAAACGTACCTAATTCAATAACATGTCTTAGCACAACTTTTTGGCTACCACGTTTACAACCTAGAACATCTTTGAGGTTACTACCACCTAGAAAGCAAGACCAATGTTGGAAAAATAACACTGCCTATTCAAAACAATATCATTTATTTGAATATCTCTAAAAATATGTCCTTCATTGTTCTGTTTTGTCCCAAACTGACAATGTTTTGTTTACATATTAGCTTGCTACGTTTCGAAATTCTATTGAACAAAACATGTTTTTGACATGTGAATTGAAAGAGTTAGTCTTATTATAGCCTAGCTAGCATGTGCATATTTGTTAATATAGCATTTTTAGTGTTCTGTTCTTATATGTTTTTGCATTATAAAGTTCACTTTAACTAACTAGTTGAGATTGATTTGGTATCTTTGGTTCTGCGGTGACGAGAATTGATTTTGATAGAATTGATTCTGTAAAATTGATTATGGCCAAAATTGATTTTAAGTTAAAGTGGTTTATGTTTGAATATATTCATGCAAAAGTGAGTTGAACAAAGAATTTAAGTGTAAAAATCAATTCTAGAATCAGAAGCTACGATTTCTAGCTTCAAGTAGAATCAATTCTGGAGACAGAATCAATTCTACTTTTGAGAAACCAAACAAATTAGAATCAATTCTACATGTCCGGAATCAATTCTGGTTGGTCCAGAATTGAAACTAAACATATACGTGTTTAATGAGATTCTATTAAGATGGAATTGAATAAGAGTACCTGAGTTTGATCCTTGATTCAAATTTTACTTGAATTTTTATTGAACTCTGCATTATTATAACTATTTTCTCTCTTTTTATTAGAGGTAACATTATAGTTTAATTTAATAAAATGACATGTATTTAATTTGGTTACACAATAAACTGATATGATGAGAAGAAAATAATAATATAAAAAATTACAAGAGATGATATAATGAAGTACATTGATGCTAATTTTAAATATTTGTTCTTTGAAATTTATTTATTTATTTTTTTTTTTGGAAATTATAGATACGAAGTTTTTACTGTCATTTAATGGTAAGTAATTTCTTTTGAAAAATATATAAAGTGAGTTTTCTTTTTCCTACTAGTAAATTTTATGGAAAACTTCTTTTCCCACCTCTTACATATCATTTCTACCTATCAGTTTTCCAATTTTGTCCTTAAAAAAAACTTCGGAACGCATTTTCCGAAGTGTTTTTGCCTTGAAAAGAAATTTCGAAACGTATTTTTCGAAGTTTTTTCCAAATTTGAACTAGAATAATTTTAGAAAACACATTCCAAATTTTTTTTTAAGGACAAAATTAAAATATTGAGAGGTAGAAAAGATATAAAAGATGGGAAAAGAACTCATCTATTTTTTGTCATACTCATTCTTATTGGTATTGGGCCTCAAGAAGAATAGTCTCAGCCCACCTTTTTCATTGTGAGCGTAATGGGTCAAATGTTGAAACTTGAAAGCCGATTACAAGTTGAAAAGTACTCTTCCCACCTCCTGTGTTTTTTTTTTCTATCTCCGTTTTATAATAGCAAACAAAGTATATATTATATTAATAATTGGAATCAGTACAAGAGATATTTAACTCATATCCGAATAATAAGTAGAGACAATACTCCACCAAATCAATAAAAAGAGAAACAATACAATGAAAATATACCAATCAGTATACCTACCCCAATAATCCACCCACATACATTGACACACTATACAATCAAACAGATCAAATACATCATTCATATGTGTTGTTCTTAATGTGTTGATTCAATCTAGTAAGGTTTTCTCTCATGACCTAATAATGTTACGAGTAGTGTAAATATAGTTACACTCGGTTACCATTGTATTGATTTATCACGGAAATGGATTTTCAGCTGTAACTGCGTGACGCGCAATTGCAGCTGTAAGTCGTCCAATCTGATTCGATGGTTGAGATTGTTTTAAATTAAAAAACACAGTTTTAATTATATCAATTTGATCTGATGTTAATGACTCAGATCTAAAACTACGTGAAACTGTATATATTATTTATCGTAAGGAATCAACATCTCGGAGATACTCTCCCAACTTATAATGATGGGACCAAAAGAAGCAAAAGGATAAAAGGAGGGTACTAGAACAAGCAAGATCATGCACGAAGAAACAAGAATTAATCTTACAAAAAGGGCATCAACAATAGAAGATGGTGGAAACATCAAATAATCAAACAACATATAAAATTAATTAATCATATAAAGAAACTCCAAGAAACTTCATAACTTTTCCTTTACGTCCCTTATATAACTATATAACCATCCAAAAAATTTCTCATGATCAATTCATCAACAATTTCTTCCAACAAAATCCTAATAGTATTTTCTTTTTGAACCATGTCACTCATTTCACAACTTCTTGGTGAAGAAACCTATGACCCTTTCTTATCTATGATAAACAAATGTCCTGTCCTAAGCACCCCAACAGATTGGAAAGAAACCAAAGATTCACATGTTTTTATATCTGATCTTCCGGGGCTAAAAAAAGAGGATGTAAAAGTTGAAATTGATGAAGGAAGAGTGCTTCAAATTAGTGGTGAAAGGAGCAATAATTTGGATGAAAAAGATGAGAAGAATAATAACAAGTGGCATCATGTTGAACGTTGTAGTGGAAAATTTCAAAGGAGGTTTAAGTTACCTAAAAATGCCAAGGTTGATCAAGTTAAGGCTAATATGGAAAATGGTGTTTTAATTGTTACTATACCTAAGGAAGAAGTGAAGAAAAATGAAACTAAGGTGATTCAAATTGAGGGAAATTGAAGAATTTGTGACTTTTTTTTATTATGTTAAAATTTAAAATAATAAAGAATTTGTGATTGGGTAAAGTGGGAAAATAGAAGGGTTTTATTCGGGTTGTTAATAGGTTGGTGTTTATTTTTGAAACTTTGGTTTGATATATATATTTATGTAGAGTGATGTAATGTTGCTAAATAATGTTTATATGGTTATTGTAATTTTGAGGTTGTTCTAAATAATCTTTGGTTAGTGTTTTTTTCTTTCTTTTCTTTTCATGCAATTAGGAAAAAAGATAAAAATTAAGTTGAAGCTTTCTTTTTTCCAGCCAAATATACTCACTTCATTTTATTGAAGAATACAACTCAAGAATCATAGTAAGTACTTGGGCTAGACTGAAATACAGATACTCTAGCTAGATTACGAGCAACTCTATTAATTTACTGTCGAACAAAAGCTATGTTGTAACTAGCATTTACTGATTGAAAGCTCATTCACATACCTATAATCATTTAGAATTGAATTAATGACTCTTTAACTATCTGTTTGAAAAATGACTTTTTCAAAGTCACTTGCCAATGCTATTAGCAATGCATGTTTGAGTGTTGAGCCTTCACACTCATTTACTTTAACTTCAAAAGAAAAGAACATGGTGTGAATCTGAATGTTCTATATAATTTTTGGTTATTGTTTTTTTTCTTCTTTTCATGCAATTAGGATAAAAGATAAAAATTAAGTTGAAGCCTAATGTATCCAAAACCGTGGAAAAAAAAAGAAAAGAAAAGGGTAATAGTCTAATAGAGAAACTCCTTATAAGTAATTTTTTTAGGTGCCCAACATTTTTGAGTTCAAGTGTTAACCATATACTATGTGTGGGATATAGAGAGAAGAAAGGGTGTTAATAGGAAGATATCTAACGGCTTCACTTCAAAATAAGAAGATATCTAACGGCTTAAACATAGGATAAAGTGGTGAATTAAAACGATAGTATAATAGGAAGATAAAGTGCAAAATACACTTCCTTAATTTGGTGTTACTATTCCAAAAAGACAAGTAAAAAGAAACAGAGGGAGTATATTCTAACTTAATGCATTATCCCATGGAATATGGATTTAACACAAGAGAGGTAGAGAAAAATACAGAAAGAAATGAAGAGATGAAAGAAAACTAGAGTAGTAGATTACAAAATTTGAAATTTGACATAGAAATCAAGGACTAATAATGAAAAGAAATTAAAGAAAATTGCTATTTAGGCCCCCCATGTTTGCTCAGAGGCCCCCCTTAAATCCTAAAATGCCCCTAAAAATGGTGTGCAGAAACTTCGTCACGTAGGATCCGAAATTGAATTTGGTTCGGATCATAGACAACGAAATAATGTTAACAGGCTTACTAATGTATATGTATCGTAGGGCTGCTGTACAACATCACCAGAATAACCAACATTTCGCCTCGTAAACGACGAAACCAAAATTTCGGTGAGTACGAAACGAACGCGCTGGTTTTGGTGAGTACGAAACGAAACCGGTGTATATGTGTATCAGATTATTCTTTACGCAACAGATTCAACAAAAAAAAATTAAGACGAGTTTGTGCGATTTCTAGGGTTCGAAAAGGAGAAATTGCTCAAACATCATCACTATCGCAATCAATCGTCTTCTCCATCGCAATTGCAGTCGCATTCAAGAGAAAGGGGATTTCGTCTCGCAAAATCCGAAATCGCAAGTAAGTTTTCTACGAATTTGTGTTGTTGATTATTATTTATGATTTGATTACAGTCGTTGTAGAGGTTTGATTAAGATTTTCATACTCAATATGCTACGAATTAAGGGTTTCGAAACTGAATTGGGGATTTAGGGTTCAATGATTTAGGGTTTTGAAACTGAATTGGGGATTTAGGGTTCAATGATTTAGGGTTTTCTATGAATTTTGTGTTTCATCATTTTGATTGATATTGATTATTGATTGTTGTGACTGATTAAGTTTGATTATTGGATTGAATTGAGTGATTAAGTTTTGATTAGTGATTAAGTTTTCATTAAGTTATTTCAATAGAAGTTTAAATTAGTGATTAAGTTCTGATATAGGTTTGATTAAGTTCTGATATAGGTTTGATTAGTGATGATGATTGATTTTGAAAATGAAAACATTGTATGATGGTAGATTACATTTTGATTGTTTTATGTACTTGTAGGAATGACCGATGAAGTTACTCGACAGAGAGGTGGGAGGGACATTGTGGCACACAGTTCCGCTCGTCGTGAGCGTGTTAGAAACCGTGTCGTACCACCCACACGTAGAAGGGGTAGAATGAAAGAAGTCTCATCCACGGCTGAAAATCATCTAGAGCCCGTGGCCGAGCATGAGCTAGAGATTCATTCTGCGCCTAATCTTGAACAGGCTGACACTATGGAAGAGGAACAACATGATGAAGAGTTACAGGAGCAACATGATGAAGAGCCTTGTGAGTCGCAACATGATGAAGAGGTAGAGGAGCAAGACGAGGCAGAAGAAGAAGAAGAAGGATATGAAAATGAAAATGATGAAGTATATGATGAGGAAGAACAAAGATCATCACCACCTCCTTCACCACCAAAGCGAAAAACCCGTAGGAGAAAGCCGCCGACGACAAAAGGACGACAAAACCCACCAGAAGATGCACCCCCTGGCGGATATGGAGGTGGTCCAACCGACCTTTCATTGCTGCCCAATTTTGGAAAGCATATTGCAGCTGCATTGTGGAAAGGAAAAGTAAGTATTTTTCGTTATTAATTTGGTTATTAGTCCCACTGTTTTATTGATTATTAAACATTATTTAATTTGACTTGATTTTGTGCAGTATCCGGAACGATATATGAGGTGCATGAACAACGGGAAGAGGGTGTTAGATTTTACTCTGCCCTCGAGTAAATTGGATTGGTTCTGGAAGATGATAATGGCTAGTGGATTGGATTGGTTCGGGAAGAGGGTTTCCAGTAAGTCATCCATTTTCTGATCCTTTGCTCTACATAAATCTTTGAACTTCGCCCTTACGTTTTTATAAACGTGATACCGACACACCATTGCAGTTGAATTTGGAAAAACAGTCTCAACCGCATTCATCAGTGACTTGTCCCTATCGGTGATAATCACTTTCGGCATACCCTCGTTATCCTTAAGAAGACTCCGACACGCCTTGAGGGCCCATTTAAAATTGTCTTCTCTTTCATTTGTGAGAAATGCATAGGTGTAAGACCCAAGATTTTACTGTACTATTTTCTAAGGAACTCTAGTGTCGGCTACGAGTTTTAGGGTTTTTAGTAGAAGCGGTTTTGTGAGTATCGTCGCATTAATGAGATTTTTTCTGAAACGGAGCCTGTTTTGTGCTCGTGCGCTGGAAAGGCACAGACTTTCGGGTCGTGATCCTCTTTTAAGTATGAGGAGATTTCTGTGGTCTTAGAATAACGAGTTTTGGATTATTCTTGTTTTTGGAAAAACGAGTAAGATTTTACCCGCGGATGGAAAATTTTACTGCGTCCGTTTTAAGTGAGATTTCGGATGTGAGTTTTATATATCTGCGCGAGTTAGGATATGTCCTGAGATTAATTTTCTAAGGTATGGAAGAAAATTACAGTCGCGGAAAAAGATTCGGCGATAAGTTTTGGAAATGTTAAACGTTAGACGTTCTTTCCGTAGGTTTTATGTTTTTGTGGTTTACGTTCGTCGCGTCGCGCGAGAGCTGAGTACGAGACTTGTTCGGGAAGATTTGATTTAATCTTGTGATTATCCTTAAAGCATTTGATCCAATGGCTAGGGTTTTAAGTTGGACTTTATTTTTGATCCAAGGGTGGTGAGTTAGCAAGAGCTTTATATAGTAAGGAGGTTTATCTCATTTGTGGACTTAGAAAGAATTTCACTCCTCTTGCTCTCTCTTGACCGTGTTTCTTCTTCTTCATTGCTCACCTTCACAAATTTTCATTTCCTCACCATTTCACTCCATTTCAAGCTTTGGAGCTTTGAGGAAAGTTGTAGAGAATCACTTTCTTAAGGTAACCCTCTCTTCTCATCTCCTAGGTTGGTAGATTTTTGGAGTTTTGATGTTTTAGGGTTTATGTTCTTAAGAGGGTTTGGTGAGAAAGGTTGTTCTTGCTAGTTTTTGTTTCATGAAAGTTGTTCATGAGAGCTTAGGAAGCATGCTAGGCTTTGTTGTTTTTGTTTTCCATGAGTTGGTGAGAATCTCATGAGAAAAGTTAGGGTTTTGAAAGTTTAGAGTATTGATCAATAACATGAGGTTATGTTGTAAGGTTTTGAAAAGAAAAGTTGTCTTTGAACCTTTGGGCGAAAGGGAAATGCGTTGTATGGTTTTGTTTTAGAAAATCCGGTGAAAAATATTTTGTGGTTTATGAAAATATTTTCTAAGAGTTTGTGAGTAGTGTTTTGAGGTCAAAATGATTTGAAACTCTTGTGACATGTGGTGTCGCTTTTTACCTTGAAAACATGTTTGAAAATGATTTCCAGACGGTTGAGGCCCGTAATAAAACTTGTGTTTGGATTTGGTTTTGATTTTGGAAATGAAAATCAAATAACTTGCACTCGAAGCAACCAACATGCTTTCGGAAATGTGTTGCTTGCTTATGGAAATGGTTTGCTTTTATGCCTTGAAAAGATGTTGGGAACTAATAGAATCAAACTAGGCTTGGGGTGGAAAAAGGTGGTGTGAGTTGCTGTCTTTTGCTGTCATGACAGGTGCAACTCGCTGAGCGAGTGGTTACTCGCCAGGGCGAGTGTCACAGGTTCTGACAACACGCCAGGGCGAGCTCCAGAGCGAGTAAGACCAGTACTCTCTGCCTTCACTCGCCACCAACTCGCCAGGGCGAGCTCTGGGAGTTGAGATTTTGGATTCTGATTTCTAAACTGGGTTTTTAGCTTTCTAATCCCTTTTTATTAATTTATGGAAGTGGTTGGGATTGGAAACGAGTTTTTCGGGTACTCGGAAAGTACGTAACTTATAACGCAAGAAAACGGCCATTTTGCATTTCAAATTATTTAAGACTTTTGGCAATTGTTTTGGGTCCTAAAAATAGTACGAATAACTCATGGGGGTTGATCAATACGGTAGTTTTTGGTATGGTGTCCGAAAGAGTGGATTTTTCCTTAGAAACCTTTAGGTTTTTGGGGGATTGGTGTAGTTTCAATACTATTGGTTAGAGAACAATGTATTGATTGTTGCGCTGCTTGTTTTAGGAAGCGCGTTGTGTTGTTTGAGCGTGTGTTGTTGACGGAAGCTTGCTAAGGTAAGGGCTCCACTTTATTTCTGTCTTTTCACTGAGTTATAACATGTTTGCTGGTTATTTTCGGTGATGCGTGTTTGTGTGTTTGGCATGTATGTGTTATGTATTCTCGTGATGAGAAAATGTTTACAATTCGTGCGTTGTTTTACATATGATTGGAGATGTATGTATGAACATGTGGGTGAATACTTATGATTGGATATGTATGTATGTTGTTGTGATGGTCTACATATGCTAGGGAGGTATGTATTCGTTGCATTAGTATACATGGGGAATCGTATGCTCATGCATTGTTAGTGCGTAGTTGCGGGAGTGGACTACGAAGTGTAGTTGCGGGAGTGGACTACGAGGTGTGGTTGCAGGAGTGGACCCACCTGATTCTTATAGGGTTTTATTGAGTTCAACACATGGTTGCGGGAGTGGACCATGGGGTGTGATTGCGGGAGTGGATCCACCTAAATCTTGTGTGATTTAGTTGAGTTCGATACATGGTTGCGGGAGTGGACCATGGGGTGTGATTGCGGGAGTGGATCCACCTTAACCTTGTGACTTTGTTGAGTTTGATACATGGTTGCGGGAGTGGACCATGGGGTGTGATTGCGGGAGTGGATCCACCCTAACCTGGTGATTTCATTGGTGATTTAGTAGGGGTTGGACCTACAGTTCTGAAGCTCATGCATTGTGGTAGCTAGGGTTAGTACCACGCATTGTAGAGGTTGCATTATAGGCTATGTGTGCATTGCTTATATGAACCCGTTGGTGGGAATTGCTTTGTTGGTTAAGAGCTTTCTCTTGTGTTTTGTGGAATTATTGTTATGTGTACAATCTTTCGCACCGGTTATATATATATACATACTATATATTTTGTGGTGACCCTTTCTTTCATTTGCGGGCTCATCCCACCCAGGTGATGGGTTAGGTCGTGATGACGACGGTGGCAGTTCTAGGCTATAGTAAGCATTTGGTGAAGCTTAGTATAGATAGACTATGTGCCGGTGTGTTTTGTGCACCGTGCTTTTGGATAGCATAGGGTTGTCTAACTTGTTTTGTTGTAAGTACTTGATACTTAGACTTGGATTGTAATTATTCAGGAATACACTTTGCTTGTCGAAGCACCTATGGTAATGAGTCTTTTGTATATTTGAATGCCGGCTCATTGAAAAATATTATATGCGCACTCTGAGTGTTAGTTGAAAAAGAACAAAAAAAAAATATATGCTCTTTTCTGACCGTTGAAAAACGGGTCGTTACAATTGGTATCAGAGCACGGCTTTAAATCTTCAAAGGGAAAGTGTATACGTGAGTCGTTAGTCCAGAGTCGGTTAGAACATAACTAGAGTCGTGTTAGTTCTAGTGTATGTTTGGTGTCGGGTCTTGTGTTAGTAATCCGTTGAGTGAGTTTTCTGTTGAGATTCAGAATTGTTGATTAAGGATCTAATCAAAAGGATTGGTATGTACAGGGAATCATGCCGCCAAGAAGGGCGAATCCAGTTCCTGTAGTACCAGAGGTTGATGTGAATCAGATGGCTTATGCCATGCATACCATGGCAGCTGCGGTGACTGCGCAAACTCATGCTAAGGCGCAGAGGGATGCAGAGAAGCGTGAGAGGGAGATTATAGCTGCTGCATCTCGGGTTCTTACGAGTTTCAATCAGCAGACTCCTCCAAAGTTTAATGGGGAGGGAGGTTCGGAAACTGCTGACTTGTGGCTCCAAGCTGTGGAGAGAATATTCGGGGCAATTCATTGTCCAGAAAGAGAGAAGGTGGTGTTAGCTACCTATCAGTTGCAGGGTAGTTCTGAATATTGGTGGGGGAACACCAGGCTCCTTATGGGAAATGTTGATGAGGAGGTAAATTGGGAGAACTTCAAGAGGAGGTTCTTAGCTAAGTACTTCCCCGAGACTGCGAGGGAGAGGTACGGAGAGGAGTTCCTGCAGCTGCGGCAGGGGGGCATTAAAGTGGAAGCCTATGCCAAAAAGTTTGAGTCACTATCCCGTTACTTCCGTTTCTTTAGGGATGGGATAGATGAGGCCTATATGTGTCGTCGCTTCCAGGATGGTTTGAGGTATGAACTGCAAGACGCAGTGGTGCCGTTGGGCATTCGTCAGTTTCAAGTCTTGGTAGAGAAGTGCCAAGAGGTGGAGGATATGAGGAAGAAGCGGGAGAACCGCCAGGGTGATTTTAGTGTTGGAGGACCTAGTAATTCAAGTGGTCAGAATCCGGGTTCGGGTCAAAATAAGAGGAAGCAAGGGGATATGTCTGGTAACCGTTCCCAAAATAATAGAGGACCGGGTCGCTCTGAGGATCAAGAGACTCAGGGGAGTCGGGGTGGAGGGAAGCAAGGTTGCTTCAGATGTGGGCAAGCGGGGCATTATGCAAACGAATGTCCGAGTCCGGGGAATATTTGTTTCAACTGTCGGAAACCGGGTCATTTTGCTAGGGATTGCAAGGCCCCAAAGGCCGGGACGTCGGCAGATGTGGCACAAGGAGTTCGACCCGCTGCTAGAGGAGGTGCTTACTGTATGGGCACTGGAGTGAACGGTCAGACCGGTAATGCCATGCATGAGGATTACTAGTTGCAGGTAACACTTTACTGCATTGATTATTGTTTGAGGGCAACCCACTCTTGTATGTTTGGATGTATGCTGTTTGTTTGGGTTTTGTTTATAAGTCGTGTTGTTTGGAATTGACTGGTTTTGCTAACCTTAGTGGTGCACAAAGGGTGCTGTGTTTCTTTTTGGAGGGTAGCTAGTCACTGCTTCGCGTGAACCTAGTGGTTTAGGCTACGTCGCGGAGGCAAAAGAATGGATTTTGGAAAAATTTTGTGTGAACCTTTGGACTTTTGAGGAACTAGAGGTTGAGAACCTCTGTTGTGAGGTTAATTTTTGAGTGGTGAACTCGTTGAGAGTTGCGGTTGCTGCACGGTTGTGCCAGTGTGTTAGCATCTGTGTGGCTACACCTAATCCTGAGGGATTTTGTTGTGTTGGTGATGGTAATAATTAGTTGAGTTGTTACTCTTACCTTTAGTTTCGAGGACGAAACTTCTTTTTGGAGGGTAGTAATGTAAGACCCAAGATTTTACTGTACTATTTTCTAAGGAACTCTAGTGTCGGCTACGAGTTTTAGGGTTTTTAGTAGAAGCGGTTTTGTGAGTATCGTCGCATTAATGAGATTTTTGCTGAAACGGAGCCTGTTTTGTGCTCGTGCGCTGGAAAGGCACAGACTTTCGGGTCGTGATCCTCTTTTAAGTATGAGGAGATTTCTGTGGTCTTAGAATAACGAGTTTTGGATTATTCTTGTTTTTGGAAAAACGAGTAAGATTTTACCCGCGGATGGAAAATTTTACTGCGTCCGTTTTAAGTGAGATTTCGGATGTGAGTTTTATATATCTGCGCGAGTTAGGATATGTCCTGAGATTAATTTTCTAAGGTATGGAAGAAAATTACAGTCGCGGAAAAAGATTCGGCGATAAGTTTTGGAAATGTTAAACGTTAGACGTTCTTTCCGTAGGTTTTATGTTTTTGTGGTTTACGTTCGTCGCGTCGCGCGAGAGCTGAGTACGAGACTTGTTCGGGAAGATTTGATTTAATCTTGTGATTATCCTTAAAGCATTTGATCCAATGGCTAGGGTTTTAAGTTGGACTTTATTTTTGATCCAAGGGTGGTGAGTTAGCAAGAGCTTTATATAGTAAGGAGGTTTATCTCATTTGTGGACTTAGAAAGAATTTCACTCCTCTTGCTCTCTCTTGACCGTGTTTCTTCTTCTTCATTGCTCACCTTCACAAATTTTCATTTCCTCACCATTTCACTCCATTTCAAGCTTTGGAGCTTTGAGGAAAGTTGTAGAGAATCACTTTCTTAAGGTAACCCTCTCTTCTCATCTCCTAGGTTGGTAGATTTTTGGAGTTTTGATGTTTTAGGGTTTATGTTCTTAAGAGGGTTTGGTGAGAAAGGTTGTTCTTGCTAGTTTTTGTTTCATGAAAGTTGTTCATGAGAGCTTAGGAAGCATGCTAGGCTTTGTTGTTTTTGTTTTCCATGAGTTGGTGAGAATCTCATGAGAAAAGTTAGGGTTTTGAAAGTTTAGAGTATTGATCAATAACATGAGGTTATGTTGTAAGGTTTTGAAAAGAAAAGTTGTCTTTGAACCTTTGGGCGAAAGGGAAATGCGTTGTATGGTTTTGTTTTAGAAAATCCGGTGAAAAATATTTTGTGGTTTATGAAAATATTTTCTAAGAGTTTGTGAGTAGTGTTTTGAGGTCAAAATGATTTGAAACTCTTGTGACATGTGGTGTCGCTTTTTACCTTGAAAACATGTTTGAAAATGATTTCCAGACGGTTGAGGCCCGTAATAAAACTTGTGTTTGGATTTGGTTTTGATTTTGGAAATGAAAATCAAATAACTTGCACTCGAAGCAACCAACATGCTTTCGGAAATGTGTTGCTTGCTTATGGAAATGGTTTGCTTTTATGCCTTGAAAAGATGTTGGGAACTAATAGAATCAAACTAGGCTTGGGGTGGAAAAAGGTGGTGTGAGTTGCTGTCTTTTGCTGTCATGACAGGTGCAACTCGCTGAGCGAGTGGTTACTCGCCAGGGCGAGTGTCACAGGTTCTGACAACACGCCAGGGCGAGCTCCAGAGCGAGTAAGACCAGTACTCTCTGCCTTCACTCGCCACCAACTCGCCAGGGCGAGCTCTGGGAGTTGAGATTTTGGATTCTGATTTCTAAACTGGGTTTTTAGCTTTCTAATCCCTTTTTATTAATTTATGGAAGTGGTTGGGATTGGAAACGAGTTTTTCGGGTACTCGGAAAGTACGTAACTTATAACGCAAGAAAACGGCCATTTTGCATTTCAAATTATTTAAGACTTTTGGCAATTGTTTTGGGTCCTAAAAATAGTACGAATAACTCATGGGGGTTGATCAATACGGTAGTTTTTGGTATGGTGTCCGAAAGAGTGGATTTTTCCTTAGAAACCTTTAGGTTTTTGGGGGATTGGTGTAGTTTCAATACTATTGGTTAGAGAACAATGTATTGATTGTTGCGCTGCTTGTTTTAGGAAGCGCGTTGTGTTGTTTGAGCGTGTGTTGTTGACGGAAGCTTGCTAAGGTAAGGGCTCCACTTTATTTCTGTCTTTTCACTGAGTTATAACATGTTTGCTGGTTATTTTCGGTGATGCGTGTTTGTGTGTTTGGCATGTATGTGTTATGTATTCTCGTGATGAGAAAGTGTTTACAATTCGTGCGTTGTTTTACATATGATTGGAGATGTATGTATGAACATGTGGGTGAATACTTATGATTGGATATGTATGTATGTTGTTGTGATGGTCTACATATGCTAGGGAGGTATGTATTCGTTGCATTAGTATACATGGGGAATCGTATGCTCATGCATTGTTAGTGCGTAGTTGCGGGAGTGGACTACGAAGTGTAGTTGCGGGAGTGGACTACGAGGTGTGGTTGCAGGAGTGGACCCACCTGATTCTTATAGGGTTTTATTGAGTTCAACACATGGTTGCGGGAGTGGACCATGGGGTGTGATTGCGGGAGTGGATCCACCTAAATCTTGTGTGATTTAGTTGAGTTCGATACATGGTTGCGGGAGTGGACCATGGGGTGTGATTGCGGGAGTGGATCCACCTTAACCTTGTGACTTTGTTGAGTTTGATACATGGTTGCGGGAGTGGACCATGGGGTGTGATTGCGGGAGTGGATCCACCCTAACCTGGTGATTTCATTGGTGATTTAGTAGGGGTTGGACCTACAGTTCTGAAGCTCATGCATTGTGGTAGCTAGGGTTAGTACCACGCATTGTAGAGGTTGCATTATAGGCTATGTGTGCATTGCTTATATGAACCCGTTGGTGGGAATTGCTTTGTTGGTTAAGAGCTTTCTCTTGTGTTTTGTGGAATTATTGTTATGTGTACAATCTTTCGCACCGGTTATATATATATACATACTATATATTTTGTGGTGACCCTTTCTTTCATTTGCGGGCTCATCCCACCCAGGTGATGGGTTAGGTCGTGATGACGACGGTGGCAGTTCTAGGCTATAGTAAGCATTTGGTGAAGCTTAGTATAGATAGACTATGTGCCGGTGTGTTTTGTGCACCGTGCTTTTGGATAGCATAGGGTTGTCTAACTTGTTTTGTTGTAAGTACTTGATACTTAGACTTGGATTGTAATTATTCAGGAATACACTTTGCTTGTCGAAGCACCTATGGTAATGAGTCTTTTGTATATTTGAATGCCGGCTCATTGAAAAATATTATATGCGCACTCTGAGTGTTAGTTGAAAAAGAACAAAAAAAAAATATATGCTCTTTTCTGACCGTTGAAAAACGGGTCGTTACAATAGGCAACATTGAAAGTCTCTTGTGTTGAGGTTACACCAACCATCTCAAACAGAGGCATTTTATACTTGTTGGTCTTGTAAGTCGAATCCATCAAGAGTACGGTCGGAAAGGTGTTAAACAACTTAACACTATCAGGATGTGCCCAGAAAATGTCCTGTAAACTTGTCGACTCACCATTGGTTCTAAACTTGTGGAAGTATTTGTGAGCTTCAAGACACTTCAAGAGTTGTTGAATTTCAGTCATTTCACCCCTAAGATCACGTTTGTATCGCTGACGCTCGTTGTAGATTTGCTTCATATTTGTCTTAAGATCTTTATTCTTCTCCTTCAACGTGTTCAAAATGATTTTCGGAGCCACCAAGTTCCTTGTCAACTGGTGGACACACTCCTTTTCCTCCGGTTTTAAACGTCCGGCAAGAATGTGACCTTCCAAATTTTTCGCCATCTCATGGTTATGCTCACCAGTCACGACACTTAACTTCCATTCCTGAGACGACAAAAAGTATCCTCGTAACCTGAACGGGCACTGACATTTCCTTGTTGCCGTGTCATCTCTCTTCAATTTCCTTTTCGGTTCTTTGTAGACACCGCCTCTTTCGCAACCCAAAATGAAATACGGCTTCCTATTATGGTTACCATTATCAGATTTTTCGATCACCATGGAAAAACCAGCCTTTAAAGCCTCCCTTCTACACCAATCAATCAACTCATCTCGGGCCTTAAACTTTGGGGCATTATAAAAATACCTTCCGGTGTCAACGGAAATGCCGTGTGCATCCTCTGCTTCATCAATACCCGGTTCAGCAACATTACCTTGGGGAATGTCAGGTGCAACAACTATAGCTTGTGGTACGACGGGTGCGACAACCGCTTCATTAAGTATTGAGCCGGGTACATCATTATGTTGATTCAATTGAGCCGGAGGATCGGCCATTACAACACCTTCACAAAAAGTATACAAAAACAATCAATATACATGGTACCATAACATATGAACAATTATTAAACAAAACAAACCAAAGTATGCTGAATTTTTTGTATGTCACAACATTTCGTCGCCTACGAAACGAAACACACGATTTCGTCGTCCAACTGACAAAATCCTGTGCATCTGATAAAACTAAAAAAATTCCAAAATAAACCGTATAAAGCTTCCAATACCTGTTTTAATTCACCAAATCAGTGTGGGTACCTTCTATGAATGCTTCAAAGTTGAGATCAAGCCTTCAAAACGGAAAAAATCGCCAGAGATCTACTTTTCAATGTTTTGTGAAAAAGTGATTATGATAGGACAGGGCTGTACTGTCATGCTATATAGGGTAATTTCGGTACCTACAATACGAATACCCATAATTTCGTTTCGCAGTCACCGAAACCAGGATTCGGTGACGATGTGACGAAACTTTTGCGTTTCATTCGCATATGGTGCCTGCCAATGCTAGCTATCTTATGTTTCCTCTAGTTTCGTCAACTACGCACCGAAATTTAGTTCCTTCGTCAACCACGCAACGAAACATCTTTTTAGGGGCATTTTAGTCACTTTGGGGGGCCTCTAAGAAAACATGGGGGGCCTAAATAGCAATTTTCGAAATTAAATTGTGCTCAACTTTGTAATCTTTCAATTATATTAGAAAACTTCTACGTGGGCTTTATTTTTAGTGGGCTGAAATATCTTGAAACAGTTGAAGATTTCTCTTCCCACCCCCTGCGTCTCTTTTTCACCCCTAAAAGTTCGGTTTTCATTTACCGAACTTTTTTTAAGGGTATACACATGTGTTTTCAACCGTTTAAAAGTTCGGTTCGCATTTACCGAACTTTTTTTAAGGGTATAAACGGAAACTCAAGGGGTGAAAAAGAAAAGCAGGGGGTGAGAAGAGAAATCTTCGAAACAGTTAGCACATGGGTCTCTTTGATCATTCACCTTTTGAAGATTTCTTTTTACGCTCCTGTTCTTTTGGTGTGCCTCCTACCTTTTTTTATTTTATCCCCCTTGCACATTAAATTGCGAGTGTGTAAAAACAAAAAAATTGGAAGAAAAGAAAAACACAGTTTACTATTTAGTGCAAATTCAGGTTACACTTTAACTAGCAAATTTTATAAAAATTTAATTTTTTTGTCCTCTTCGTCGCATGAAAATATTTTAAATAAAACGCCGTTGGAACTTGGAAAGTTAAAATTTGAACCTTTCCTTCATCCATTGAAAATATTTTTGCTTAAACATTTTTTGAGTGAGTGATTGAAAAAAAAAAGAAAAGAGGTTTCAATTTATAGAATTCTACGGTGTGTGTGATTACGATGCTATGTCACAAGCACGATAGTAGTCAATCAAAATACGGTCTTGAATGGTGGCCAACTTGGACGGCAAGCTATATAACTTTTAAAAAAAATATTTCCAAATTTAAAGTTCTTAACCAATTCCCCTAAAATATTTGTTGCAGCATCTACCTGAAAATAATTCTGTTGAATTTAATTTACTACATGTAAGAGACTTCATGCCTGCCATTAAACTTTTTTGCTTCCCACTTTGAGCTCATGCAGAGCACTAGCAAATTATGTTTTGAAGTGAATCTTATAAAAAGGGAAATAAATTTCAAAACATCATAATGTGGCCTTTTTTGTGAGACAATGTCCCAACCTTAGTAAAGCTTCCACCTGAACTTTTGTTCTATTTAATAACTAATCTTTTATAGTGTCGGCGTGCACGCATGGCATTATATTATATTATTTTTTTATTATAATAATTGAATAACAATACAACAACCAATATTAAAAATAAATAAAATTGTATAATAAAAAAGGAATCAATACACTTCTATTAATAAAAATCAAACTCTTAAACATAACATGGCATTGCAACAGCTTACACAATTTAAAATGAAACAAAGGTCCAACAACTAGATAAGTACATAATTAAGTCCCTCTATTCTAAGTGAAATTAACAAAAGTGAAGAAAGACCCATCATTAAATTACATTATACTTAACATCACTTTGTTCTTTTCTTGTTAGTACTAATTAATTAAGAGTTTAATAAATTAGCTTGATTGAATCATGAATTCGGATCCATCACAAGATCTCGAATTCACACATTTAAGGCATTAGTAACTGTTCGATTAAAATCAGACGGTACATATTATACACGAATTGTAGGACAATGATTTTTAATAGATTGTCCTCTTGCCAAACCAAGTAGCTTCATTTCCTTGATAGCTGGATCTTCTAGCAGCAGAACCTTGTCTTTGTCTCTAACACCAATCATGTGAAGAAATTCATTGTCATCCCTCTCTTTACCTCTATAGAGAAGCCTTTGCTCTCTTGGCTCAAGATTTGTTACAAGTGACAAAACCATTTTCAATTCTCCTGAAATTTATTAACAAATTTTGTCAAATACACATTTTAAGGTTATTTTTATCGTTCAATAATAATACACAAAAGTAGAATTTTTTTGGTTCATATGTACTATTTATTCACAATTTTGTAAGTCAAATGTAACAATTTATTCACAATTTTTTTTCTTTGTTTAAACTTAGGAAAATGGGCTAAATAAGGTCAATATTCAAAGTTCTCTCATTATAATTACCTCAACTCAATAAACCTTGACTACAAATTTTGATTTTTTAGACTACAATATAATTGTATAATTTTTAGACAAAACACTTGAAAATTAATTGTATAATTTGCAATTTTATACTAATGCACAAAAATAAAATTTTACATTGTTCATTTAAACAAAAAAAAATTGGGATTTATATCCAAAAAATAATTGCATGTGAATTAAAGTGCTTAGAAGGTGGGATTAGACTTACCAAAAGTTGAAGTTTCTTCAATAGAAATATCATGCCACTTTGACACAGTTGAGACTCTAATTGTGATAATTTCCCCAACACTTTTGTTGTTCTCTCTTTTTTGTACAAGCATGCCACCAGGCCTAAGTTCCCATTTGATTTCACAATTTTCATTACAATCCTTCTCATGACTTGGGGATGATGCTACTACTTTGTTTCCAATACCAAGCTTTGATAATGATATGCTTCTACAAAACCTCTTTGACTTCAACTTCATCATCTTCTTGTTATTTCTTCTCTCACAATTAAACCCTTTAATTCTTTTTGGAAGATATAAAAGTAGAGGAAATAGTAAGAGATGTATATGTGGTTAGGCACTTATATAGTACTAGAAAGTATGAAAAATAACAAATAAAATAAAAATAATTGAGCAAATTTTTTTTTTTAATGAAAAATGACAAATTAGATGGCATGAATAATATACAAGCCGACCTTGTGTTACAAAAAAGTTAGACTTGAGGGAACAAGCATAACCAATCAATTTTGAATGAACACGTGGAAGGAAATATGGGCATTTGTCTTTTCTGTTGATCTTTGGGAAGGGCATATGGCACATGGGGAGTTGTTGCTTAGGTATAAACAATTTGCTTGATTAGCGGGACAAACATTAATATGAATCAATGGGTTATTGGTCGGTTTTTCTTTTAATTTTTTATACTCTATCCCAACTCCTATGAGTTCCTAGTTATAAGTTTTCTTTAAATAAAGTCACACTATAAACCGTGTCTCCCGAGCTATGAAATATATACACTTCTCGAATTAGGCGTGTTTATGTTTAACACGTGTTTATGTGTCCGACACCGACATTTATGATTACACTGAATTATATCATTTTTATAAATTATTATCAGTATTGCCGTGTCAATGTCCATGCCATATCCGGTGTCCGCATCAGTATCCGTACATCATAGTCTGGAGTAAATGGAGTAATATTTATGTAAATAAATATGGAGATAAAAGTAACGACACTTTCAACAAGGTATTTCGGTCCAAGAAATTATAACGACACTTTGTCGGATTAATGATCGCAATGATGCCGACAAAGCAGCCATGTTGATATGGATTTTGTGGAATAATAGGAACAATTGAGTGTGGAATCAAGGGAAAGAACAAGGCCAACAGCTGGGATTCAAAGCATTAAACTTTAGACATGAATGGAATGCAGTACAACGGGTGTATAACAGTGGAGAACAACAAGTGCAGCAGCAGCAAATTGATTGGCAGCCCCCTCCTAGAGGGAAATATAATTGTTGTTGGTGCACAAAGGTGATAAATGAATAGAAAAGGAATTGTATTTAATGAACTTGGAATGACGGCTACAAGAAAGAATAATAAAAGCACTAACTTCTATGCTGACATAACTACTCCTATTTATACATAAAACTAGGTCATAAGGACAGCATAGTAAAATACTAAAATACCCTTAAATATAAATTACTTCTAACACCATCCCTTAATTTATATTTACACAAAACTAACAACACCAATTCCATCCCTCAAACGAAGAAATTGGTCAGTCTTGATTGCCTTTGTCATCACATCTGCCAGCTGCTTCTGAGTGCTACAGTGCACAACTTCAAGCACTCCATTCTGAACCTGATTCCTCAGAAAGTGATACTTGGTCTCAATATGCTTGCTTCTCCCATGCAGCACTGGGTTTTTGGCAAGGTTGATTGCAGACTTGTTATCAATCATCAGCTTCAGAGGCTTGTTTACCTTGATCTTCAGATCCTGTAGTAAGTTCAGAATCCACACAGCTTGGCATGCAGTCAGAGCGCCTGCAATATATTCAGCTTCACAGGTTGATAGAGCAACAACAGGTTGCTTCTTGGAACACCAAGAAATAGGACCTCCCAGAAATTTAAACAAGTACCCAGAGGTACTTCTTCTATCAACTCTGTCTCCACACCAATCAGAGTCTGAATAACTCAGAAGCTCTGATTCATTCTTTCCTTCAGAGGTTAGAATTTTAGAAGTGCTATCTTCAGAGCTTCTGTCTATTGAAGTTTCTCCTTCAGAGGCTTGACCTTCAGAGCCATCTTCAGGACCACCTTCAGGACCATCTTCAGAGTCTCCTTCTGAATCAGAGTCTCCTTCAGAACCTGAATCTTCATCAGAGTCTGAATCCCCGTCAGAGTCTCTTTCAAGAATTCTCACATCAGAATTGGATTGAGTTTTGTTCCAATCCCAAGTTTCTAATTCCTTCACAATGACATCTCTGCTGAATTCAATTCTATTAGTCTCTGGACAATAGAGCTTGTACGCACATGTACTGTGGTACCCCACCAATAACATTACTTTGCTTCTATCATCCAGCTTCTGTCTTCTGGCTTCTGGGACATGTTTGTAACAAACAGAACCAAACACCTTCAAATGACTAACGCTTTGCTTATCTCCAGTCCACTTCTGAATAGGAACTATTTCCTTCAGCTTCTTCGTTGGACATCTATTGAGCACATAACATGCAGTTGCAACAGCTTCACCCCATAAATTATGAGGAAGCTTCTTCTCTTTCAGCATGCTTCTCACCATATCAAGCAAAGTACGATTTCTTCTTTCAGCAAGACCATTGTGTTGAGGAGTGTAAGGAGCAGTAACCTCATGCTCAATTCCATTCTCCTCACAGAAAGTTTTAAACTCATTGGAATTAAACTCACCACCACCATCAGTTCTGAGAATCTTCAGCTTCTGACCACTCTGTTTCTCAGCTTTTACTTTGAACTTCTGAAACTCAGCAAACACCTCATGTTTGAACTTTATCAGGGATACCCATGTCATTCTAGTAAATTCATCTACAAATGACACAAAATATTTATTCCCTCCAATTGATGCTACTGGAAATGGACCACACACATCAGAATGTACTACTCCCAAGGCATGTTTTGCTCTTGGAGCTACTCCTGATGCAAAAGACAATCTTGGTTGCTTTCCTTCCATGCACACCTTGCATGACTTCTCAGGTTTCTTGATTGTAGGGATTCCATGTACCAGATTCTTTGATTTTAGATGCCCCAGGCTTCTAAAGTTCAAATGACCAAATCTTCTGTGCCACAGCTCACTATCCTTCTCAACACATGTTGCACTAAGGCATTCAGAGTCTGCAGTCCTGACATTCACTTTGAATGTCCTGTTCCTTCCCTGTTCTGACTCCATAATCAGCTTCTGATTACGATCATACAGCTTCAGAAGATTGTCCTTCATGGTAACTGAAAAACCTTTCTCAATCAGTTGCCCTACACTCATCAGATTGCTTTTCATGCCAGGTACATACCATACATTCTGAATCAAAGCTGATTTTCCATTGTTCAGAATGACTCTGACATTTCCCATACCTTCAGCATTAAGGTATTTATCATCAGCACATCTGATCTTTGTACTCTTCCCAGAGTCAAAGTCAACCAACCACTTCTTGTTTCCAGTAAGATGATTTGAACACCCTGTGTCCATATACCACCACTCTGATGAATTCATATCATCAGTTTCAGAAGCCATTAGCAACACAGATTCACCATCAGAGTCATCAGAGCTTCTGGCTATATTTGCTTCTTCTGACTTCCTTTCTTTGTTTGACCGACACTCAGAAGCAAAATGACCAAACTTCTGACAACAGTAGCATTGGATCTTCTTCTTGTCAAACCTCTCCTTTCCCTTCTGATATTTCTGCTTATCAGAGGTTGAGGTTTCTAGCTTCTGAACTCCATCAGACCTTCTCTTGGTTTCTGACCAAGACTTCTTCTGATAGTTCTTTCCAAAGTCTGCTTTCAGAGCCTGCTGCTCTACTTCTCTTTCAGAGTTTCTCTCAGTCAAACGCAATTCTTGTGCTTCTAGACTGCTTTGTAGCTCTTCAATTCTCATGGAACTCAAGTCCTTGGAATGTTCAATAGCTACCACAATGTAATCAAACTGAGGGGTAAGTGATCTCAATACCTTCTCAATGATTACTTGTTCTGAGAGTGTTTCTCCACAAGCCTTCATCTCATTAGTGATCAGAATCATTCTTGAGATGTACTCAGGGACCTTCTCATTGTTCTTCATGTTGAGATTCTCATACTGCTTTCGTAAGGACCGAAGCTTCACCTTATTCACTGATGCATCGCCACCGTAGCATCTGATCAGTGTGTCCCACGCGGCCTTTGCCGTTTCTGAGTCAGCAATCTTCTCAAACACGTTTTCATCCACACACTGATGGATGTAGAACAACGCCCTCTGATCTTTCTTCTTCGTATCCTTCTGAGCAAGCTTTTGTGCATCTGTTGCATCTGCTGCTACTGGAACGTAACCTTCAGTAACAAGTTCAAGCACATCTTGAGCACCAAATAGAACAATCATCTGTTTCATCCAGCGATTCCAGTTTTTGCCATCAAACACTGGAAGCTTGGTACTCATACCACTGTTTCCGTTCATCTTCAACCTTTGTGCGTTCACTTAAATCTCACTAACACTCGTGTTTCCCAATCCCGCAGAATCAGAAAATGTGATTCTGTTACAACTTCGTTCAAGATTCAACTCGAATTCAAGAAACGAAATCAATCACACAACGCCTCACGTTCACTCGTGTTTCCCGTGGATTCGAACCGGAGCTCTAGATACCAATTGTTGGTGCACAAAGGTGATAAATGAATAGAAAAGGAATTGTATTTA
This sequence comes from Trifolium repens, assembly GCA_030408175.1. Taxonomy (NCBI): domain Eukaryota; kingdom Viridiplantae; phylum Streptophyta; class Magnoliopsida; order Fabales; family Fabaceae; genus Trifolium; species Trifolium repens. Next base: position 6,300,575 of record CP125847.1, read on the forward strand.
ATGAACTTGGAATGACGGCTACAAGAAAGAATAATAAAAGCACTAACTTCTATGCTGACATAACTACTCCTATTTATACATAAAACTAGGTCATAAGGACAGCATAGTAAAATACTAAAATACCCTTAAATATAAATTACTTCTAACAATTGTAACATTGATGTTGGAGTCCACGCGGATGCAAGAAAAACAAGCGCCGGTTGGTGTGTTCGAGATTATAGAAGTTAATTTGTTTTGGGAGGAAGTTCTTGGATTGATGGAAGATGCTCATCACATGAAGGAGAAGCTTTAGCCTTGCTACAAGCAATGAAAGAATTACAATAAAGAGGATTCACTACTGTTATATTTAAAACAGATGCTTACAACATAGTTGGTGCAATCCGTCGGCAAAACACCAGGTTGTCTGAGTTTAGTTCTATTATTAATAAGATTAAATGTTTGTTATCTTTGTATTCCGGCTTTTGAGGTGAAGCCCATTAGGTTTCAAGTGAATAGGATTGCTCACACTATAGCTAGAGCGGCCCTTTCTTGGTCTCGTCACCATGTTTTTGAGTTGATACCTTATTGTATTCACAACTTATTATATAATGAAATGATATGAATTTCCTTTTGTAAAAAAAAATGGAGATAAAAGTAAAGAATTTAAGTAGAAAAGCTATTTTAAAAAAATTTCAAGGCATTGAAATTTAAATGTAGTACTATTTAAAGATTATATTTGGATTGTCCCCTTGTGATTGTTATAGGTGTTGTATGATGGCAAAGTTGCAATCACGTGAAAATAATTCATTTTGTAACTTAACTTCACCCTGCATTTGCTTGAAGAGTTTCATCGTTTATTTATACTTTGTTGCTTCAAGTTCTCCGTGCTTCATTGACTTCTCTTCTTCTTTATCGCAAGTAAGTGGTCCTCTAATCTTTTATTTGGCATTTAATTCTATTGTACCTTTCCATTTTTGCTTTGCATGGATATGATGATCTTCCTGTAAATGGTTTATAGGGAACTATTTCCCATTTCTTAGAGTGAGCATCGTTCTTCATGCTTGAAAGTTTTGTTTTTGGGTTTTGGCCGTATTGTCCCTCAATTGATATTGTTAACATGATTTGTTGTAGAAATTTAGATGTACCCTTACCTCCTTGTTTTTCACTATTCTGAGCAGGTATATAATGGGGAAAACTATCAATATCCCAAGAATGGTCTCATAATTGCTCCATAAATGAAGGAGAGTTCCCATTTGTCCGTGATGAATTTTTGATTACGCCTTGCATTTATAAAGAACATGGGGGTTATTCGTTTACACCTCTTTCTTAAGAGCAAGTGGGAAATTCACAGTATTGGTCCGTCAATATTCCTGCTTCTTTTGATAGAATCTGTAGTGAGTTTGATAAGTGCTCTTGCACAGTGCATGGTGTTGTTTTGGGGAGATGGAATTTCTTCCCCCTTTCAAAGATTTTGAACCATTTGGATAATTCTCCTTTTAAACTTCCCCGTTGTTCGGCTCTGCTGTGGACTTATGTCGCGGTTTATGAACATTCTAGTCTTCCATTCTGCTTGAAGATCTTCTTTCCTTTTTTCTCTTTGCAATGGGTAGTGGTCGACGCTCAGCAACGTCAAGGCCTTGTCTCTTTCCAACAGAAAAATAACCGCTCGTTTGACAACTATGGTGATTCACTTAAGAATTTAAATAAACAGAAAAATAATCGCTTGTTTGACAACTATTGTGATAATGAGATATGTTTCTAAGGCAGGCTTGGCAACCATTTGTCATCGTTTCACAGAATCAGATGTCCAATGTATCGGCTCTAAGTATAAGAGGTTTTATACCCAGAATCAGAGGCCTAAAATGATTTCTTCTAAGAGGAGTAAGATGGTTGTGTACATACCTTCTTCGACGATCTTTGAGAGTCAGAATCTTCTCTGTCCACATGGTTAAAGTATGCCGAATCACAATACGCATCACATACCTTTGGTGCTTTTCCTTTATCTTTCTTCACATCTCTCCTTTGCTTTTAAATTTTTCAGGTGGACACATTGAACTTGTAATTGGATAAGTAATTTCACACATGTTATTCTTCAATGACCTTTTTCAATAATATACACAATGCATAATTTCTTCCGGTGCACATGAACATAATCTAATAATGTCAGTACACCACTAATTTTATACTCGTCATATCTATGAAAACAACAACAAAAAAATAACAAAATTTGAAAAGATAAAAACCAGGACACTTAATGACACTATTCAGGTGCGTTTGGGGCTTTGGGCACGAGTTACAAACCAGAACATACAATTGTGGAAAGTGTTCAAGTAATCAATGTTGTAGGATTATGGAAAAATAACAAATCAGAATATTTGTGAAAAGTGTTTCAGTAAACATTGCTCAAAATTTTGGGAAATTTAACAAATTGGAATACTTTGTAAAAGTGTTCCGGGATATTTCTAAAAATCGGATAACTTGTTAAAAGTGTTTCAATAAATTTGTCAAAACAAAAAAAAAAGTAGTGGAGGGGTGATCGCAAGTCTTCCGATAAGGTTGAAATGAAGGGTGAAAAACAAAGCGTAAAAATTTAAAGGAAAATGCTAAACAATGCCCCCGGAGCAATGGTTAAGCATATTAAAATAGAAAATTTATCTTGAAATGTGTGCATTCAACACATTGGAAATGTAAAAAGTTATTTTCTCAATATTTAATTTTTATTTCCTTTTTTGGCATGCTTAACCATTGCTCCGGGGGTACTGTTTAGCATGACCCAAATTTAAATAGCAAAAGGGGTAAAATTTGAATGTTGGATGATTTGTAGGGGTGAAGGGTGAAATATAGGGGTGAGAGAAAAAATTTCTTATTATTCATTTATATATTATATTACTCTACTATTATTCTAAACTAAGCCCAATTATTCTGGATTTCTGGCCCAAACCAAAACCCTAATTTATTTGCTTTAAAAAGGCACTCATTCATAACCCTATCATAGAAAACGACAGTCATTGTTCACTTTCTCTCTTGTGCATTCATTCATTTTAATTGGTTTTCGTTATACATCCCTCTCTCTCTCTCTCTCTTTCTCACACACACACACGCCATTCTCTATTTCATTGGGTTTTTTCCTATTTTTTTATGTTTAATTATGTATTTTTAACGTTTTAACTTATTTTTAGATCTATGTTTATTGATTTTATTGTTGCAGTTGTTGGCTATGAAAAATGATGGTGCATAAAATAACTACTTGATGAAGTACTCATCGTGATGCTGAAAATCAATGTTGCTAGTGACGTCGAATGCGATATAAATTGAGGTTAAATAAAGATGAATATGAAGTGAAAGAGGAACAGTTAGTTGCACTGATGGTAAATATTTTATTTATTTACTTTTCAATATTTTTTACGGGAATCATTTTATAATATTGTATGATGTCTAATTGTTCTTTTTAATTTTATTTTATGTAAAAAATTATAGTGGTGCTGTGCAATTTTAAATTTCTTGATTTTAAAAATTTTATTGTTCATGTTTTTTTTGGTCCTAAAATGTAAGTAATAAAATATGAGAAAATTTTTATATTAATCTAATATATTTAATAATATTAATTTTACATAATTTAGTTTATTATTACGATACAAATTTTCATTAAAACAATTTTAAAGAGATTAATTAATTTCTTTGTAAGAAATATAAATAAAAGTTAAAATTAAAGGGATCTTAATTTCAAATGTATTTTGTCTAAAGTTTGGACTAAAAACATTTACTTTTTTAGATACTTTTTGTTTATATTTTGTTACAAATGAATTCTTTATTTCAAATGCCCATATAGTGACTTCAAACCCTAATCCCTAAAAAATCTATAGACCTGGATTTGGTGTAGTCAGCACCCATGACGCCATGTATGTCGTGAAATCAGGACCGCTTGATCAAGATTGAGCGCCTTAGATTTAATATCAGAATTTTAATGTATATAAAAATTTTAAACCGTTTTAATTCTGAGGCATCTGATTGCGTCTAATTTCGATCAAACGGCTCTGATGCATTAATTGCATCTTGACTACCTCAAAACCAACGGCTGTCAATCCATTTCGAAAACCCTCTTCAATGTTAACCCTAATATAAACTCTTTGAAGAGTAAAAGGTCTATGAATTCATGAAACAAAAATGATTGATATGGAAAAACAAATGAGTTTAATTGATATGCACTGACGGTGTAAAATAATTTTACACGGTCATCCAATAAGAAACCACCAATCTTCCATGTCATATGAAGAAAGTGGGGTAAAGTGGGGTGATGTGGCGGAATACATGGTTGTCATTGGTTGACAGTGTAAAATTATTTTACACTGTCAATGCATACAAATTAAATCCAAAACAAATTATCCATAAGAAATAAAATTCAAGCAACTAAGTACCAAATACAGACATAAACAATCGACTTTAATGAAGTTTGACTGTCACAATTTTAAAATCGAGTAGGTTAATGAGGGCACGATCGACATAAGAATAAAACTTAAAATATGTGGATTAATCAAGCAAAACAAATAATGAAGCTTCCAAATACATAAACGAAATTCTCATCTTCACAATTTACATTTCAATCAAAAAAATCCAAGCACTTTTTTCCCAATGAGGGAAGTGGTAATTATCAACGGCATAATAAAATTTCAACCATTGCATAAATTTCTAAAAAGGAGCAAATATACCATCAATTTTAAAATAAAATCTCCGCTTTACATTTCTCATATGTAGATTTTTTGCACTTCTTTAAAGTTTGAGTATGAGTAGTGAACACTGAAAACACGAATGATCTATAAATCTATGAAATAATGCATATTTCAAAATATTTTCCAACTATGCGTATTGGGCTTTAATAGCATTTTTCTAAAATCCGCTATTATAGGTTCCGTTTGTTGAAGGCTTTGATAGTGCCTTTCCTAAAAGCGCTATTATAAAGGCTACAGTTTGTGTTTTAATAGCGCTTTTTGAATAAGCGCTATTAAAAGGGCGCTATTAAAACTCATTTTTGTAGTAGTGTCAATTGCTTTTTAGTGGTCACTACTCAAACTTTAAAGGAGTCCAAAAAATCTATGAATGAGAAATATAAAGCAAAGATCTAGTTTTGAAATTGATAGTATGTTTGCTCCTTTTTAGGAATTTATGCAATGGTTGATATTTAAAAATGCGGTTCATGATTACCACTTCCCTCATTGGGGAAAAGTTTCGGATCTCATCGATTGAAATGTTAATCGTATAGATGACAATCTCATTTTTGTGTTTGGAAGCTTCATTATCTGTTTTGCTTGATTAATGCATATAATTTAAGATATGTTTTAGTGTCGATCATGCTCTCATTAAACTGCTTGTTTTTAAATTTTGAGACGTAGACTTAATAAAGTGAATTGTTTGTGTGTGTATTGGTACTTAATTAATTGCTTAAATTTTATTTCTTTCGAATAATTTCTTTCCTTATATTCATTTTTGTTTCATCAATTTATAGATCTTTTACTCTTCAATGAGTTTCTATTAGGGTTAACAATTAGTGGGGCGACAAGTTGGTGTCTAAATTAAAGAAGAGGATTTTGAGGGATACAAGTTTGGAGTCATCGTAAGGCATTTTGAAGTAAATGATTCATTTATAACATAATACGAACAAACTGTATCTAAAAAATCAAATGTTTTTGGTCTAGATTTTAGACAATTTTTTTTTACTAAGATCCCTTTTATTTATATTTTCTTATGGAGGAATTAATTAAACTCTTTAAAATTGTTTTAATAGAAATTTATTTCATAATATTAAATTAAGCAATAAATTATATAAAAATAATTATAAAATTTCCTTATATTTTAGAACATTATATTTTTCATACATATATATTTTTCATATATATATATATATTTTTAGACCTTCATATACATGTGATTCTTGTTAGAACAATATGCAAACAATAAAAAATACCATAATTACATTTCAAATTTAACAGGTCTTAACTACAAATTCTCTCATTTCTTTGTAAAAAAAACACTATCTCATTCTATTTTCTTCTCCTTCTCTCTCAATCTCATTTCACTTTTTTTTTTTTTGTATTAATCTCATTTCACTTTTGAATTTCACCGTTTTTTCATTGACAATACTCTTTGCCACATATCGATGGGCAATGTTAATGATTCTAATAGCCAACACTATCTCCGGAACCACAAACACAAATTGAAGGAACACCACGATGAATCAAGCAACCTCCACGGCTCCACCAATAATGTTGTGCTCACTTTCATTGTATATTTGTGATTACTTAGATCAGGTTTGACAATGACACAAACCGTGAACCACCACCAAAAACAGAGGCGGCGCATGCACCAAACTTCATTAAACCAAAATTCACGTTCTGAAAGAGATGAGAACATAACGTCGCACAATCCCAGAAGGGGTTCAACAACCAGATCGGACACAACACCACACAATGAAAATGAAGGAAATTGTGCATTCAATGTTTTGAAAGTATAAAAAGTTATCTTATTACTATTACTTTTGTATTTTGTTTCTATTTAACATGCTTAACAAATACGCTGAGTACACTATTTAACACGACTAATTAAACTACAAAAGTAAATCTAAACAGAATTCCTTCAAAAATAAATTAATCCCTACTATAGAAGTAAATAACAAGGTATAATTTCCGCACTGTAGGACAATTAAACTCTTGTTCGAATAGACTAGACTTGTCCCCTCATAAATCAATAGTCACATGCATAATGTTCATTTTTATGTTATTGTTCATCCATATTATATATCATAGTACCAGATTTTCACATGTTATGTTCCTGCCATGGAATTGCATGTAACAATAGTATATACCGACCTACATTCTAAAATTCAATTCAACTATCATAGTATTAAGAAAAAATTAAGATACGACTATACTTCAATTCATACTAAGATTCAATTCAATTATCATAGTATTAAGAAAAAATTAAGATACAAATGACTATACCCCTTTGATACAAAATGACTATACCCCTTTTACTTTTTTGATAGAAGGGTTGTCTTGTTAAATGACTATACAAAATGACTATACCCCCGCTTATTTATTTTTTATTTTAATTTATCTCTAGCTTAAGTTTAAAAAGTTTCAATTTAGTGTTTTTGTTCAAATTTCGGTTCAAATCGTCTTTATAGCTAACAAATTTAATACGTGGACAATTAGAAGGGTGTCACATGAAAGTTTTTGACAAAAATTAACTCAAAATTTAACAGAAATTTTAAAAAAATTAACTCAAAATTTAATTAAAAAAATTTAACTATTTTATTTTTTTTGTCAAGTAGTCTAATAGTTAGAAAAAGTAACCTCTCGAGGTGAATAAATGGGAGATTCCGAGTTTGAACCTCAGCCCTACATAAAATGCAACATCCCTACCAATCGATATATTTTTTTTATTAATAAAGATTTTGATAACATGTTATATTAGTTAAGGAACCAAAAGAGTAATATGTTGATAACATCCTACCAATGGTGTCTTTTTTAAAAATAAAAAATCGATGGTTAAGATTATAAAACCAGGGGAGTATAATAGACAAGATATATTTGTCATTGAATGAATCTAAATGTTGGATCTAGTTAGTATAATAGATAAGATACATTTGTTATTGAATAAATTTAAAAAGTGAAAAATAGATACATACAATTAAGTAAAAATAAATTTTATAATAATAATAAAATGAAAAATAGATATAATTTAAAAATACATATTCCAAAAATTTTTGACAAAAATCCCATTTTTTTTAAAAAATACTTATTATGTACTACAAATATACAACAAACAACATTAGATATGATTTTGCCAAAATAAAATAGGGTCCATTTCCATGTGGTAAGAAAGGAACAAATTATTTATTTTTGGTCAAGGAACAAATTCTATTATCAACCTAGGAGCAATGAAACCATGTGTCCCAATTGCCCATACATTAATCTCTTATTTCAAAGGTTTGGTCAGATGCAATTTACATAGATAGATGCAACCAATGTTTGATCCTCTCATATCCCACACAAGATTTTGCTCCTTATTGATATATGTCCCTCGCATGATGCATAAATAATTGCATATCCTTTGTCGAAAAAAATAATTGCATATCCTATGTTGATATGGTGGATTTTTTTCTTCCAATTTAACAATTATTTTTTTGCTTCTTATTGTTTCTTCCTAATTGACAAAAGGCAAGTGGCATGTTTTGAATTATGCATATCGAACATGGATCTACTTATGATTTTATTCTTATTCTAGTTCATCAATGTACTTTTTTTAAATATATTCTTTTGATATGATTTTTAAAAGGGATTTTGCAATAAATGTTACATATCATAGATTCAATATAATATCAATGAAAAATAAATAACTGAATTCATATCAATGAAAAATAAATAACTGAATAGACATAAAGAACTCAATGTGCTATTATAGTTTGTCATTATATAATTTCTGCACAAAGGTTTTTGAAAAGGAAAGTGGGACCTCTTGTGAGATTTTCAATTTAAAATATTAGATTAGCATATATCGATAATCAGAAGACTATTTATATTTTTTGTTTGTATTAACCCCTCCTTCTTAAAAAAAGGAAATTTCATTCGGCCGTGAGTTCGGTAAAACATGACCAAGAATTATTTTAATTATATATAAAATTCGAGTTTTCCTAAATAATTTATCCTAAAGAAAACTTGAGTTCATCTATAATCGAAAGGCAATCTATACAATATATAGAATAATTAGTCAGTTATTTATAGATTTATCAAACTACTATGTATATCACTAAGTTAGATTTATATAGTTAAATAGTGTTTATAATAATGTGTGTCAATAATGCAACCGCGATAATATACATGAAAAAATATGTATTGCGGAACAATTAAGTTATAATATTTTCAATATAATACTTTCACTAAATGAAATTTATATTATTAAAATAGTGATTGCAATAATATGCAAACACATGAAAACGAGTTTGTTTAATCGATCCACGTACAAACTTAATTAAAACTTCAAAAAAATATTCATATTACTAACGATGAATTAATCTACTTACAATATATTAAAAGGAACTACTACTAAAATATCAAATTTGTCCAATCAAGTTTAATAGTATTTCAGAGTTTATGCCCTTAAATGTAATTTTAACTCTAAACTAAAAAAAAATAGGAAGAAAAAAAAAGATAAGCATAAATAAATCTTTCCATAAAAATAGCATCGGAAACCAATTTAAAAAAATATATTAATCAAATATATTTAACAAAAAAAATAATTAAAAAAAATTTACGCATAAAAATAGGAACAAAAATCAATATAAAAGATACACATAAAAAATAGTGCAAACTTTTTTTTAAAGAAAAAATAGTAATTTTTTTTTTGAATGATGAAAGATAACTCAATCTATCATATAACAACTTATATATAAAAAATAAAAATAGAAGAACCTAATAAAAGAAGATACTTATTTATGAACTTAAAAATAAAAAAAAACATAAAAATGGAATAAAAATACAATGAACCCATTTGGATTGACTTATTATAATTTTCGCATAAAAATAGGAACAAAAATCAATATAAAAGATACGCATAAAAAATAGTGCAAACTTTTTTTTAAAGAAAAAATAGTAATTTTTTTTTTGAATGATGAAAGATAACTCAATGTAACATATAACAACTTATATATAAAAAATAAAAATAGAAGAACGTAATAAAAGAAGATACTTATTTATGAACTTAAAAATAAAAAAACATAAAAATGGAATAAAAACACAATGAACCCATTTGGATTGACTTATTATAAGTTGGGTCATGTTAAACAGTGCCCCAGGGGCACTTGTTAAGCATACTAAAAAAGGAAATAAAAAATAAAATTAATATTTCAAAAACAACTTTTTATACTTTTGAGGTATTGAATGCACGGAATTTGAGACAGAATTTCTATTTTAATATGCTTAACCAATGCCCCGGGGGCACTGTTTAGCATTTTCCTTATAAGTTTTATAAGGTAGTTTATGAAAAAAGTTTATAAAGATAAAATTTTGTTAATGAAAACTTATGAATTAACATGCATAAAAAAAACTTACGAATTTACACGGGACAATTGCTTTAATAAATTTTTTTAATCATACACGGGACAATTGATTTAATAAAATAAAGGAATTGAATAATAAATATTTATTAATTTTAATTTTAATTTTATTACACAAAATGAACCCATTTGGATTGACTTATTATAAGTTTTATAAGGTAGTTTATGAAAAAAGTTTATAAAGATATAATTTTTGTTAGTGAAAATTTATGAATTAATATGCGTCAAAAAAGCTTACGAATTAACACGGGACAATTGCTTTAATAAAAAAAATTTAATCATACACGGTACAATTGATTAAATAAAAAAGAGGAATTGAATAATAAATATATATTAATTTTAATTTATTACACAAAAATCATACACGGGACAATTGCTTTAATCAAGAAATATTAATTTAATAAATTTTACAAGAATGAGCACAATGACGTCGCTTATATTTTAATAATATTTTATAACATTTTTCTAAATATTTTATTCTAAATTAATTTTATACTTTAGTATGATATCAATCTTAAATATATATATAAAAAAATCAATATAGATGAACTTTCACAAATAGTTTTTTTTTTTTTGATCCAAACAAATTTAATGCATTTCATTAATTACCAAAGGTTCAATACATGAAGGAATAATCTCAAATCTATGGAAACTAGTCCAAGAATTGGCCGCCCTAGCTAAAGTATGAGCAACCGAATTCACTTGTCTCATAATAAACTTAACTTCAAAGTTTTCACAAGATAACATAACAAGGATAATATCATTAACGATTGAAAAGAACTCTGAATTTCCTCTTCGCTTCGTACGGATTGCTTCAACCAACACTTGAGAGTCACTTTCGAATTGGACTCGTTCAAAGCCTCTGTGCCGAGCTTCATTCATGGCTTGCAATAGTGCCCATGCTTCACCCTCCTCTGTTGATAAAGTCAGTTGTTGCCATTGTGTGAGTCCAGCAGTAAACTCACCATAACTATTACGAAAGCAAACACCCATTGTTGTCCTTCCTGGGTTAACAAAAAACGCTGCATCTACGTTGCATTTTAACCACTCTGAACGAGGCTTTTCCCACCGTTCTGTGCTTAAAGGCGGGACATAGTGATCATCCGTATTGCGGATCTTGTGAACAGAAAACCACTCATTCCAGTGATCAAAAGCAGCCCGACCAACTTGACTTGGAAGTCTAGCATTATCATTCCAAATTTTATCATTCCGGTTGTGCCATATACACCAAAATAGTGTAGCCACTCTACCTAAAGTTGCATAATCCTCATTCCGACACAAGGCAAACATTCTATCGGCCGCACTACCCTGCTGACATGCTGTAGAATCCATGACATTTGACAGTCCAGCTGCTTGCCAGCTAGATCGAGCCGAGGCGCAGTTGAAGAAAGTATGCACGTCATCTTCTGCCTCCTCTTCACACATTGGACAGTGGATTTCACACTCCACATTACGAGTTAATAAACGACACCTCGTTGGAAGACATCCCCTACATAATCGCCAAAGAAGGTGGCGTGCTTTGTGCGGAGCATGCGCTTTCCAAATCTCTTTCCAATTACCGGCCACATGGAATTTATCACTACGAATAATACCTTGCATGGCAAGTTTGTAACCGGATTTGACAGAGTAACAACCATTCTGTTCCCCCTCCCAGACCAACTTATCCTCATAAACTGAGCCAATGAGAGGAGTCGCGATAATCCTCTCTGCCACTTGGTCGGGGAACAACATGCGAACCTTAGCAGTATTCCAAGATTTATAATTGTTTGTCATCAAGTCGCTAACACATAAATCATACACACCTTCAGGTTGTGGCGAAGGAATCCAACGTTCTTCATTCCCACGCAACCAAGGATCATACATGATGCGAATCTTATCACCGCCACCAATCCTCCACCTACATCCAAGTAAGAGAACCTGTCTAGCTTTCCAAATACTACGCCATGCAAAACTGGGATTATAGCCCAAAGGAGCCTCAAGTAAAGTAGAACTTGGAAAGTACCTTGCTTTAATAATTTTAGCCACTAAAGTATCTGGATTTTGTAGGAGGTTCCATGCTTGTTTCGCTACCATAGCCAAGTTGAATGCTTCAAAGTTACGGAAACCCAAACCACCTTTGTCTTTAGGACAAGTAAGTCTATCCCATGCCAGCCAATGAATACCTTTACCTCTGGCATTACCACCTCCCCACCAAAATGCGTTTATCATTTTTTCAATGTCAGTATAAAGGAGGAAGGGAGAATAAACATACTCATAACATAAGACGGGATAGCTTGAAGCACAGACTTTATCATAATCTCTTTTCCAGCTTTCGATAGGGCTCTTCCTCTCCAAGAATTCATCTTCTTCCAGATACGATCTTTAATATAGGAAAAAGTAGCCTTCTTACTTCTACCTATCATGGATGGTAATCCTAAATAGATACCTGTGCCCATGACATGTTTGACACCGAGTATGCCAGCTAGATCTGCTTGCGCCGCCTGCGACATATTGCGACTGATAAACACTTCAGACTTAGACAAATTAATTTCCTGACCCGAGGCCTGTTCATATGTATGTAGAATACTCAAAAGATGGTTCACCTCAGCAACATTAGCTCTGCAAAATAAGAAACAATCGTCTGCAAATAAGAGATGAGATACTTCAGGGGCACCACGACAAATCCGCATACCGTGTATGTCACCTCTACCAACAGCTTGATGTATAAGAGTTGTCAACCCTTCGGCTACTAGAATAAATAAATAAGGAGACAAAGGATCCCCTTGCCGTAAGCCTCTGCCCGGAGTAATAGGACCAACTCTGTCAAAATTCATAAGCACTGAATAATTAACAGAACTTACACACATCATCATCCATTGTATCCACTTCTCCCCAAAGCCCATTCTGACCAACATCCCACGAAGAAAACCCCAGTCCACCTTGTCATAAGCCTTACTAATATCAATTTTTAAAGCTAACTCACCTCGATGCCCTTTAGTTTTCCTCTTCATGGCATGTATAACTTCAATAGCAATGAGAGCGTTATCAAGGATCGATCGACCTTCAATAAACGCTGACTGCTCTTGTGACACACATTTATCAAGACAAATCTTCAACCTGTTGGCAAGTACTTTAGAAACAATCTTATATAGGACATTACATAGGGAGATGGGTCTCAAGTCTTTCATCGATGTAGGATTATCACATTTAGGGATAAGACAAATATTAGTTTCATTAAGGCTAGAAGGGAAATACCCCCTATCCAACCAAGAAGATGCTGCAACAAAAATATCATCTCCGCAATGATCCCAGAACCTCTGGTAGAAAGCCGGATTGAAGCCATTTGGACCTGGTGATTTATCCGGGTGCATTTGAGACAAAGCCTGTTGTAATTCAATTTTGGTCAGAGGTGCCATAAGTATCTGATTATCCTCTTCTGTTACTCTTTGCTGAATAAGGTTAAGTACCGGCTCATGAGTCTCGCTTCTATTCTTGAAAAGAGTATCAAAATACTGCTTAGCTACCTCACATAAGTCCTCCTGAGTATGAACTTCCGTACCCGCTTCATCAACAAGTTTGGTCACCCTCTTTTTCTTACTACGCGCTGAAGCTGACATATGAAAAAATTTAGTGTTCAAATCACCTTCTTGAAGCCAGTGCATTTTGGCTCGCTGCTTCCAATATCCTTCCTCTTGTACAAGCAAAGTAGCATGCCTATCAGAGCATTCTTGATACCTCCTACTTTCCGCCTCTCCCCGGTTGGCCCTCAACGCCTCCATCTCACGGACACAATCATCAATCTCCTCCTTAAACTTCACTCTTTTCCTTTTACCCCACCTTTGTAGCTTATTGGCACAACGAGCAACACGGTCAACCATCTCAATATTCTCATTCACCCCCCATCCTTCAATCACTGTCTCTTCTAAGTCAGGTTCCTTCAACCATTTATTCTCAAATCGAAAAGAACCATTGAAGCGAACTCTGATCGTGGGACAACATTGAAGTAAGATTGGACTATGATCTGAGTGTGAGGTCAAGAGGTTTGATAGCCTTACAGTGGGAAAGAGATGCAACCAACTCGTACTAGCCATAGCTCTATCCAGTCGTTCTTCAATAACATGGGGTGTACCTTGACTCTTGATCCACGTAAATGAGTGTCCTTCAAGCGGAATATCTGTCAAGTTACAATCACTAATTGCTTGTCTGAACCCCATACACAACCAATTGGGATGTGGGTGAATGCCCTTTTTATCTTCCTGTGAAAGTAAATCATTAAAATCACCAATAATACACCAAGGTAGGGGGGACATATTAACTAACTCTCTTAACATATTCCATGCATGTCTACGTCTACTACGCTCGGGGTAACCATAATAACAGGTTAACCTCCACTCCCCCCTCTGATCATCATCCACTAACATGTTAATAAAATTTCTCGTGTAATTCATAACTCTACATTTACTATTATCTTTCCAGAACACCGCCAGACCTCCACTCCGCCCCTCCACATCAATAGCTAGACAAGAGTCATAACCTAACGTAACCCGAATAGGTTCTAGGTTTCTAGCATGAGATAAGGTTTCAGACAAGAATAAAATATCTGGCTTATGTTCTCGGGCAAGCTTCCGCAAATTAGGAATTGCACTCGGGCCGCCCAAGCCCCGACAATTCCAACTGAGTATAATCATTAGTCCCGGCAGTCCTGGAAACTGCCAGGACCTGCCGATAAAAAATGCTGGTTAACATCTGTAGTACTATCTGTCGAAGGTGGGCCCTCGGCCCGTCTTCTTTTCCTCTCCCCTATAACACTCATGTCGACATTCTCTGATAAAACCTCTTCAATTACAGGAGGAACATCTCTCTGGCTTAAATCCCTCTCTGGTACAACTCTAGTTCGTTGTGGTATGACCTCGGTGGAAGATTGGGGCATCAAAATGGAACCAAGATTTGTAACACGCGCATGCATAAGATTGTCTCCGGAGCGTCCAATAACCAATGACTGAGGCTGAGTTGAGGTACCATCGCGGTGATTAGACAACACCACCAATTCATTGCTAGCATGATGAGTAGTACTTGTGCGCGGTTGAGTTGTGTGAGGCTGAGATGGCCCTGGCTGTGTGTTCCTCGTTTCACCATCTTGGCTGCCAGCATCAGTATTAGCCTTACTACTCCCTTCTTCACGCAACCAGCGAGATTCAACACGACCGCCAGAACGGCGAACTTCTGCTCTGATTTCATTCGACCAATTTCGCCTTCCATCGTCTCTTTCCATTGCATATTTAACCTCGCACTTACTCTCTGAATGACCAACGAGTCCACAGACAAAGCAAAAAAGACCAAGTTTCTCGTACTTGAATTTCACGATACCTCCCCCTCCCCCAATCACGCTGATTTTCTTCTCAACCCGCAGTGGTTTTCTGACGTCAAATCGAACTTTCACCCGCATATAATTCCTCCAAAAACTCGTATTATTATTCTTATCATATTCCAAAAACTCCCCTATATAATTAGCAAGGCCTTTACCCACCTTCTCAAGCATCATGCCAATCGGGACATTGTGTATTTGCACCCAAAAGTTCACATGAAATAGCTGAATATCATGTAACGCAATCCCGACCTTCAACCGTTCTATAATGAGAGTGAAGTTATCAAAAGTCCAGGGACCTCCCTTGAGAACCTCTTCCACATCCATAGGATGAAAAAACTTGAACAAATACAGGCCTGGAGAAGCCTCTTTCACAACCATACTCTTCACAGGTCGCCAAACATCTGCCATTCGCACTTTCATAATGTTAAATTTGATAGGTCTATCATGGACAAATCGACCCACCAGACAGAGATTAACATCGTGATTGTTGTCAGCGTCTCCCTCCAGGTCGAACGTCAACTCTTCTTCTTCGTCATTCAGGTTGAGGTTATCGAAATTCATGCCCTCCATGGTGTTAATCGCACAAACAGAACAGAAACACAAAGCTAACAGAAACACAAAACTAACAAGTAAACCCGACAAACAGAAACTGTGAAAGCAGAAGAGCAGAAGCACAAGGAACTAACAGAACTAACAGAATCTGGCTTTAGAAACTGTGAACGTCACTCGCACAGAACAAAAACTGTGAACGTCACTCGCACATAACTAACAGGAAGCACGCTTAGAAACCTGACAGAATCACAACAAGACTCTCACGAGATCGGAGAGAAACCCAAACCCCAGCAGAGCCCCAAATTGCCCGCTAAGAAGTCAAGAGAAACAATGAGACTTTGCAAAATCGGTGGGAAAACGGGAAGTAATGGTGAGGAGCAGAGTTAATTGGTGGAGAGCATAGTGAAGCAGTGAAGAACAAGGTGAATCGATGAGGAGAAGGGGTGAATCGGTGGAAATCGGGTTATGCCACAAACCCTAGCAGAGCAATCGCAGACAGGTTCGCAGACAGAACAATATTTCACTCTGAGGAGCAGAGTTGATCGATGGATAGCATAGTGAATCGGTGAGCAAGCGCAGAGCAATCGGTGGGAATCGGTGGGAATCAGGTTATGCCCTAGCAGAGCAGTCCCGAGGGATTGGATAGCATAGTGAATAACATTCAAGAATACAAATAGTTTTTTTTAAACAACAGAATAATGAATTCTAATCAACAATAAATATAAAAAAAAAACACAAGACAAAATATTTATCACTAATACATAAAAGGAATTGAATCAAAAATTCATACACAAGACAATTGCTTTAATCAACAAAATTTAATCATACACGGGACAATTGCTTTAATAAAAAAAAGAATTGAATAATAAATATTTGTTATTATTAATTATAATTTATTACACAAAAATCATACACGGGACAATTATTTTAATAAAAATTTATTAATTTAATAAATTTTACAAAAAAAAAACACAACGACTTAACTTATAATTTAACAATATTTTATTAATAAAAGTCAATAGACCCGTGCGATGCACGGGTCTCAAAACTAGTTTAAGTGGTAAGAGTTTTATACCCCTTAAGTAAGTGGTCAATTTAATTTTTTACCAAAAGTGGTCAAGAGTATGGAGAAAATTCGTTTTGAAGATAAGAACACACTTTATATGCCCCACAGGTTCTATGGCGGAGGTTCTATGGCGGTGATTAGCCACTATTAAACAATGATAAAAACTTTGTACCTATATCATGGTAAGAAAAAAAAATCCATACTAATTCTACAAAGAAATACCAATTACTTAAGGCCAAATGCATCATGGAGTCCTTTAAATTTAACATTTGTAATAAATTGGTCCTTTTAATTGTTTTAACTTTAACTTTTAAGTATCAAATTGATCTTTTTAATTTTTCTAGGTATCAAATTGGTCCTTTAACTTTGTAATAGATTACACCATTACCCTTTTAATGCTATTTGTTACAAAAGTGCTTATGCTTGTCATTATCCATCAACAATTGATAGTGCTACTATTAGCATTTGATCATTTGGATCTCTACCAACAATTATAAGTATTGTACCATCATATATAATACCCTTTTAAAAAGCAACAATTATAAGTATTGTACCATCATATATAATACCCTTTTAAAAAGCATCAATTAAGGTCAATGAATAGCCTGCATTTTAGGAGATTTTTTTCACAGCCTTCAAGACATAAATTCTCTAAGCTAACATCCATAAAAACATTTTTGTAACAGGCACGTAAGCATAATGTCACGTCATTCGGTAAACGATCACATGAGCATTTTTGTAATGAATGATCATTAAAAGAGTAACAATATAATCTAGTATTACAAACATTAAACTTAAAAGACTCCTAATATTTAGCCCATTACTTAACTAAACCTATAACACCCCAATTTTAATTGTTAATTGTGTCATTATTTGTGGTTGATTGATTTCATGATTTGTGTGATTATGTGTGTGTTTGAATTAATCTTAATTAATTTCGGATTAGTGCTATCCTGTTCAACCAGGGGGTCAGTGCTAACATCAAGTGGTTTCAGCCCCCTCTCGATCGCAGTTGCGAGGGATCGAACCGATCATGAAATAGTTTTGATATAAATCATTACCTTCTGAACGTCTCCATCCTCACTTTCAGCATTTCTCATATTCCATATGCTTCAAATGGTGGTAAGCCATATTAGTGGTTTCACTTTCTTACCATTCTTTCCTTTGAACAGCATTCTGTTCAGACCTTCAACCATACAAGCAGAAGTACCCAACCACCTACAGACACAATTCCAGATTTGAAGTGCAAATTGGCATAGGAAAAAAAGGTGCTGACACGACTCTTGGGCAGAACAGAAAACACAGCCTACATCATTATTATGCTGCACAATTCCTCTAGCAGCAAGGTCGAACTCAATTCCTCTAGACATAAGAAGCGCCGTTAGATACTAGTCATCGCATAAGAAGCGCCGTTTAAGAACCAAAAAACAAGAGAAGCACAACTTACATTAGCAATGAGCATATTCAGTACCATGGTCCTGTTCTTAATATGAGTGTGTTGAACTCAAGAGTCCAACTATCTGCACAAAATGCAAGGTAATTTAGAAATATGTTGGTAGCATTAAGGCTACAAATAGGGGGGGAAACACATGAACTATTGAAAATATACCAAGTAATAGAAGGTTGAATGGTCCAAGAAATGCATATGGTAGAACTTGAAATAATGACCAAGTCACCCACAAAGACATAGAGAAAAAGAGAGGTAATGAAAGGAAAATGCAAATTCACATGGAATGTAAAGCTTAGAATAGAGACCAGAACCTCCGAATAGTTCTCAAACTTATGGTCAGTACATAATAAAAGAATAAGCTATTTATCACTAATGTCAGAGAAAAAAGACAAGATGGTGATACAAAGCTCCTATCATGATACGGTTCTAGGAAGGGTTGGAACAATCGTGGGTCTATTATTGTTGTCAATCTTGTCTTACATTTGGAAAACACGAGGCTGATTCCTAGACTTGCACCCATGACATTATACTCATATTGCAGAATTGCAACCGTTTTGCTAAGTTACTCATCATAAGCATTTACTATAGATACAAAATAAGTGAATAACCAAACATAATTAAAAAATAATAATAATAATAATAATAATAATAATAATAATAATAATAATAAAATCCTCGGTACCTTTTTTTGCTAGAAGAAAATCATGTCTTTCTCTCTCTTTTAGCAGAGGTCGAAACAGAGGAGATTTAAGACTGATAGCCAAGGAACTTAGCAATGTGTTCCCTCTATGAATACAACCAAGTAAAATTTTTCCTGGCCCTCATATGATGCCAAAAGGGCTTTGATTTTTGTCTATGCCATCAAAGAAACTGATCTTTTTGTTACCAGTAATCGTTACAAGAACATAAACCATCTTTGAAATGATGGAACCGAATAGTATCTCGAAGAATTATTTCTCTTTTCTCCAACTTGGAGATGAGTTTCATTGTTGTATGGCAATCAGAGCAAACCCTCAAGTTCTTCATCACCCTCACTGGTGCTGATTTTGGTAAAAATATAATTCCAAAAGTTACAGCTAACTTTTCACTATGATGGTTCGTTCCGTTGGCATAACTGTGTTCGGTTTCAGAGACTCCCAAAGGAAGCATCTCATTATCAAAGCTAATTTTCTTTATCTTCACCAACATTTCTCCCAACCTTGAATAAATCAATTCACTCATTGGATGAGAACGATCATCAACCAAAAATGGATGAACCATATTTCCTACCTCAATCCAACTCATACCAGGTTCCTTTTTAACTCCTCTATCTTGCATGAGCTTCCGAACCTCTAAAGCATGTTTCTTTTTCCCGACATTATTGTAAATGTTGGAAAGAAGCACATAAGATGCGACTTCATGAGGTTCAAGCAATATTACTTTGTCAGCAATACGTTTTCCCATGTCAGTGTCCTTATGGACCTTGCAAGCACCGAGCAAGGCACGCCACATTACCGGGTCATCCTCAAAACCAGAATCAATTATAAATCTCTGAGCTTCCTCTAGCCTTCCTGAACGTCCTAAGAGATCGACAACGCAAGCACTGTGCTTTACATTAGCTGTTATGCCATAATCTTTCTTCATGGTTTCGTAGTGTCTTAATCCTTCTTCAATGAGACCTCCATGGCTACAAGCAGTTAGGACTCCAAGTAATGTGATCTGGTTCGGCTCAATTCCGGAGATAGTCATCAACTCAAAAAGTCAAAGAGCTTCCTTAGCAAAACCATGCTGTGCATAGCTACAAATCATCACAGACCAAGACACAACATCAGGATTCTCTGTTTCTTGAAAGGTCATCATAGCGGAATCTATGTCCCCAGACTTTGCATACATGCAAATCTGCGAGTTTTTAACAATGGTAAAATTTGCAACACCAAATTTCAATGCATAACCCTGGACTTGTTCTCCAGTCCTTGCTGCAGCCATATCTGCACAAGCACCCATCACACTCGATACAATGAACGCATCAAGTTTCCTACCATTAGCCAAAAAACGATAGAACAAAGACAAAGCATTTTCAAACTGTTGGTTCTGAACACAACCCGCAATCGCCGACGTCCATGAGACAACATCCAATTTAGGCGTCATCTCAAAACACCTCAATCCATCATCAATATTCCCGAAAAATGAGTACAAATCCACCAATGAACTGCCAACAAACTCATCACCCTGAAGAGCATTCTTAAAAATTTGAGCATGAATTTGCCTTCCAACCCCAAAATCACCAACACCAACACAAGCCTTAACTATACTCGAACACGTAAACTTCGAACACTTCAATCCCTTCCTCCTCATCTCACCAAAAACACCAAGCGCTTCCCGCGCATTTCCACAACACACACCACTCTTCCCTTGCAAAAACCCAGCAATCATAGCATTATACATAAAATCATTCTTCCGATCAAACCTCTCAAAAACCCTAACGGCATCCGATAAACATCCGGTTTTCGCATACATATCGAGTAAAGCAGTTCCAACCACAACATTCAAATCCAAACCAATCTTAATTGCAGACCCATGAATCAATTTCCCCAAAAAACAATTATCAACACAACAACAAGCATTAAGTACACTACTTAAAGTATAATCACTAAAACCAAATCCAAATCGATGCATTCTAATTAAAAGGTTAAAAACCTCTCTATAACTATTTTGACTACCTAACCTAACATAACTTGCAATAATTGAATTCCAAGAAACATCATCCAATAAATTAACATTAGAATCAAACAAAAACCTTGCGGTTTCAATTCGGTTACATTTTGAGTACATGTTGATGAGGGAATTGAGAAGGAGAGGCATTGTTTGGTTGAATCCATTGGTGACGAGAATGAAAGCATGGATTGTTTGACCTAAACGGAGGTTTTTTGTGTTGGCACAGAAGGATAGAAAAGTAGGGAAGGTAAAGCTGTTAGAAGGGATTTTTGGGGTGATGGAAACGACGGTAGGTTGGGGTGGTGAGGAGAATGTGTTGAGTGCACCGGGTTTCTTGACGAAGGAGTGGACCGGGTTTAACGAAAAAGGGGTGGTGATGGGGGTTTTGAAAGAGGTGAGTTTGTGGAGCTGGGACATGGATGGTTTCAAGGTGACATAACGTTATTGTAATGAAATTTTTAAAACGAAGCTTTTATCTTTTACTCCCTCCGGTGCAACATCATCGTAGATGGGGGGTCTATCCATTTTCTAGAAGCAATGCAGCAGCAAGCAGAGTTTTAACTATATCAAGTATAATACTTCGTTTGCCCTTACCACACAACCGAACTCCAGATTACCAAAGGCCCCTCCCTTGAGAACCGGAGAGTTAACAAAAAACCACCTCCTCCATCTTCAATTATAGACACTCCTAAAGAAGAACATCAACAAATTAGAAGCTCGAAATAAGTAAATAATTAATAGACAGCCTAGTGGTAGACTAGAAGCTACAAATCATCAAAATAGGAAATATGACAAACAAACCTCTCTTACTTACACAATAGTAACTAACCACTTGATCTAATGTTAAGCACAAACTCACTTAATTAATCAAAAGCAAAAGCTAGGAATTAACAAATAACTTGCATCAAACTATGATTCCTATCAGGATTCAATTCAATTATTATAGATGATGACAATGATAAGAACACAAAAAATCCAATAAAAAATCAATGTTCACATACAAAATATAAACTCGTCATAAGTAAGAATTGGGGTGATACAATAAAGCAAGCAATTTAAGAAAATTGGGATGCTTCACCTGTGAAATTAGGAGAGGTTTGTATCAGAATCCAGTCTTAGGTGTTTCTATGAGTTTGCATCGCGATGGAGAAAGAGGGCAGGTCATTGGAGAGGTGGTGGTGGCGGCGGCGGCGGCGGCGCCTGAGAACTACTGCCTGCGCGAGTTAAACTGCACTCTATCGATTCCTGTTGAAGAGCGATACAAAAGGGTAATATTGAAATTTCAATTGAATAAGCAGGGGTAGTTTAGTAAGTTAGTGCTTCAATTTGTGACTTTTAGGCTCTGTTTGGATTAATGGAATGGAGCGGAACAAAATGAAATATAATAATATTTTTGGATTTGAAAAATAATAACGTAATTGAGTGAAATAGAATAAGATGAAATAAATTTAATATCATACCACCATTTACCTTCAATTTTATTCATCTTCTTTTTAAAATATCCAAACAATGAAACGGAATATTACATTTCGTTTACATTCATTTCATCAATCCAAACGGAGTCTTAAAGATTAATTGCGTACGACACCAACTCATATGATTATATATTTTTCTCAAATTATTATTCAAATTTAATATTGATGTGTATGTGTCGTGTTTGGTGTGAGGGTCTATATACGTGCTTCATAGAATAGTTAACTATGTAATTTCTGTGTGGTTTGTATGTATGTATGTATGTAAGATTCTTGTTGTGATTGTGAACCAATTCCTAGAATTATTATAATAAGCTATTTGTATTGTCTTATGAAAGTTTCTTCTTAATTTTGATTGATTTAGATACATGATGACATGAATAGATTTTTAGTGCTAATTGTGAGTTAATTGATGATTTATAGTATCAGATAGAGATAGAAATGTCTAAATTATTATCGGTGAAAGATTTAATTATTCTATCACCTTAGACACGCCACCCATTTTCATGTTTATTTTTTTAATTAGAAGCATTCAAGTTTATTTATAACAATGTCATGGTTTTAACACAAATTAATAGCAACATCTTGATCTCATTTTTGTGTGTGTGGAAGAACTGATCAAGTTTGAGAAGTATGGACCAAATCAAAAGCAATATTTTTCTTTTAAAAAAAAGAGAAAAAAAGAAAATTCAAGATATAACAAATCATGCCTAACCATACATACAAAGTTAGCTCAATAATTTTTTTAGTAAACATCAAGGTGATCCATGCTCTTTTGATTTTTCCTTCTTTTTTGCTTAAAAGGTGACCCTTTATTATAATATACTATCTTATTATTATATATGATTAGTGCTGTCTACGACATGTTTGGATAATATTATATAAATTATATATTATATATTGAATAAAACAAATAAACAAACAAAATTTATGAATCTTTTCACAACCAAGAGACAAATGAACCATATATACTTTGTGTACATGGATGTAAACCATAATTGTCTCATGGTTCTAAGTAGTAACAACGCATAAAGCATGAATGATTCACAACCACTTCTATGTGGTGCCATTTGTTCAACTTACATTGAGATTTCATTTATAAATATAGGGAAGAAAAAATCTTATGTGGACGTGTGTCTTTTCCCTCAAACTTCTTTTCTTTAATTTTAAAAAAAAGTGCATGCAGAAAAGCATACCATAAAATTATTAAATGAAAAAGGAATAAGTTTATGGGAAACAAAAATCAAAATCCATGCCAAATAAATTTATGACTATTTCTTAATTTTGTACTACTCAACTTTAGTATAAAGTTTTATCATTATTATTCGATTTATATATCTTAGATTTAGGATCTGTCTGTTATAGAAATGTTTTTCTTATATTTAATAACTTAAAGATTAGTTTTTATATTACTTCTATTTGAAAGAGAAAAAAACTAGTTATCAAAAATAATTTTTAGGGAAGCTATTCAAAACTAGTTTATTATTTTTCTAAAATCCATAACAATGGAATGAAAATAATGATAATAATAATAGTTAATTATTTTGTTTGAAAAAGTGATTTTTTTACACAAAAAACAATGACAAATGAGCTATTAATTAGACACACTTACTATACAATTATAGATTGACATTGCATAGTATTAAGTTTAAGGAAAATGCTAACTAGTGTCTCTGGGGCACTAGTTAAAGAACTACATATAGTAAAAAGTGTCTTGAAACTTGTGTACTTTACTTTTTCAAAGTATAAAGAATACTATAATCAATGCAAAACTTACTTTTTTTAGTATTGTTAACTAGTGCCCTGGGGGCACTAGTTAGCATGATCCTAAGTTTAAAATTAGATTAATAGTGTTGAGAGTTTTACATTCAACAATTAAGTGTACATTATTTTATTAAGTTGATTTAGATCTAACCGAAATTGTGAGCGTACTAACACGGTATGACACAAATACAAATATTTAGTTTTTTTAAAACTATTTTTGGTTAAAAGTTCGACTCTTGATCAATGCATGTGAAAAAAAAATATATTAGAAGAAATCATACCCTCAATTGATCACAATTATTTTGATGAATTAATCTCCGCATTTTCATAAATATAGACCCAAAAAAGAAATAGAGAGATAAGTGTTTTAGTGTAACACACATGCTTAATGCAATCTAGCTCACGTTCAAAGTGGTCCTTTTTCTTTTCAAATCAAAAAAAAGTTAGCACCTCATCACAACAAGTCATCATAAACCCGCACTTCCTTTGCTTTAAGACCAAGACAAGACAAGATGAGCACCTAAGAAAGAAAAAAAGGATTAAAGATATGATAATACATGTGGATTTGGCTTAACCATTATGTGACACTCCTTCATTCTTTTTCAAAAAATATTTATAAACTATTCTTTTACCAAAAATATATATATGAACACAATCTTTGTGTATACCATTTTAAAAAATTTCAAATAATTTAAGACTCCAAGCCAAAAAGTTCCAAAAAGAAAAAGGGAAGAAAATGAGGATTAGGTGTCACCCTTTAGTTGTTCTTCTTCTACATCTATGATTATTAGGTGAAATTTTAGTTTTTAGTATCAATTTAACAATTTGATGGAACCTCCTGAGGATTTTTGGTCATCATTATGGAGCTTGTTATGTTTTCTGCCATATTTCATCTGCCTTTTTATTCTAGGCAACATTAAAGGTATTCTAGGCTTAATTCTTATGTATTATTTGGAATTATCTATTGTATGTTTGGATTATTTTTTTGTTAGTTTTTTTCATGCTTTATCTTCATCCAGCAATGGTATAGAGTATGTTCTACATGAAGAGTATGTTCATGGCTATAAATTGAGGTTGCGGCTGCAGTTACACTTCGAACCTTTATATTGCGATAAAATGTGAGCAAATGCAATTATGATATTATTGCAGAGACCTCTAAACCAATGAAAGCTTGAGCACGATTGAAAAGAGTAATCGTCTAAGGCTCCAAAGTTGAAGTTATTAAATAGTATTCGCGATTTACTATGTTAAAAGATTTATTAAATATTCTTATTTTGATTTATATTTAAAACGAGTTTTCAAAGAAACTTGATTATGAAGGAATTATTAATGATTTTGCAGTAAAAAATATAAAATCGGTGAATAATTGTAAGGGTACTATTTTTGTTTTTGGTCAAGGTAGAAATTACACCCTTAATTAAGGTGGATAAAGGAACTGTCTGGGGTTCGAATCACGGCCACTGCATATAAAATGTGATGTCCCTACCAACTGAACTAAACTCACAATAACACAATTTTTTTGGTTCGCCCAAGACACCTAAATTCTAAGAACCGGACCGTATAAAACCATTACATTTCGGCTGCGATTACAGTTGTAGACTGCAATTTATGAGTATGATTGTAAGCTTACATTTCTTAAACTGTTTATTTTCAGGTATCATTTTCTGTCCAATAATATGCTTAATAATCACAATTGGAAATTCAGCTATCATACTTGGTCTTTGGTGCATACATACTATTTATACATATTACTGTGTTCTAAGGTACTTTTCTTAGCTTCAACAAATCTATTAAATTTTTTAGATTTTTTTTTATTTTTTTAATCCTATTGATTTCCCTAACTTACTACAGATGTAAACAATTAGGACCATTATTGAAGCTTGTGATATGCACAATTCTACTACCAGTTTTGTTGATTTTATGGCCAGTTGTTGGAATTATTGGAAGCATTTTAGGTGGAATATTCTATGGATTTCTTTCACCATTATTTGCTACTTTTCAAGCTATTGAAGAAGGAAAAAAGAACAAAATTCTCCACTGTTTTATTGTATGTTTTTTTTTTTGTTTTCTGAAAGTTTTTGAAGTAATCTCTGTCGAAATTTGTTTTGGAATTTGTATGCCAAAGTATCTATTTATGATTTCATATTGCCTACATAGGATGGAACATGGAGCAGTATTTTGAAGAGCTTTGATATTGTGAAGGATGTAAGAGATGCATGCTTCCATACTTATTTCTCTGTTATGGATGACCTAAGACAAGACGGACCACCAATCGGAAAATATTACGAGATTAGGTTTGATGTCATTACATTACACTCAAGTGTATGCTCGCTTATCGGTGAATATGAGCCATATTTATTGGGTTTTTTTTATGCAGGCCACATTATCTTCCTGGTGCTATTGTCGCTGGAATTCTCGGAATCATAGTTGATGTACCGGTTATATCATTAGTTGCTATATGTAAAGTTCCATACATGCTTTTCAAAGGGTGGAACCGTTTGTTTCGTGACCTCATCGGTCGTGAAGGCCCTTTCTTGGAGACAATATGTATGCCTTTTGCAGGTCTAGCTATCGTTTTATGGCCATTGGCTGTCATTGTCGCGTTTCTAGCATCCGTGATAGCAAGTATCTTTCTCGGTGCTCGAGCTGGACTTATTGCCTATCAGGTTAACCTTCGATAAGATTTTCAATCTCTATTGATATTTTTGTTGTATAGCCTTTTGAATTGTGCAATAATAAGCACCGATACGAACACATACCGACATTGACATATAGAGAGATAACAATGCAGGAATCTTCTTTCTTGTTTGGTCTTCGGTACATTGTTGCAACTTTGTCTCTTTACGACGAATATAGTAATGATGTTCTTGACATGCCAGAAGGATCATGCTTCCCAAGGTTTTATTCTTCTTTTCTTTTGAATAATTCGTTGTTTTGAGATTTGAAGTTAATGATTCTCTTGACTTGTGTTGGACAGGCCTAAATATCGACGAAAAAAGATTGAAATATCACAAAAAACTTCACATTCAAATTCCTTCTCAAGAACTAAGCCCTTAACAAAGACTATTTCGCGTACAATTTCTCTAACTAATAACATAGCCGAGTTAAAACCATTTGAGGTAATCATGTTTTCACACATTTGCTATAATCGCACGTCACAGATCGTTTGATCAAAATCAGATGGCTGACATTTCAACTATGCGAGTTGTCATATTTTGACCGAACATCTCGTAATTTGTAATTACTAAATAAATGTTTCTCATGAGTTATGTAGTTATTGGAGGGATTATGCAAGGAATGTCTTCAAGTAGGAGAAACATTGGTTACTCAAGGACTAATAACACATGATGACATTCAAGAAGCCATGTTTGGTAAAGAGAGTAAAGTCATTTGTATTGGTTTGCCAGCTTATTGTCTACTTCAAGCTCTTTTACGCTCTATTAAAGCCGATTCCCCCGGTATATTGATAAGTAAGTTAAGTACTTTTACTGTTTTAGTTGTCTTTAGGCCCTGTTTGGATAAACAACTTAATTAAGCGCTTGTCATATAAGTGCTTATGTATAAACTATTTATATAACAAAAAATAAATTGAAGTCAAATTGTTGTATATAAGCTATAAGTTGAAAATAGCTTATGGACACGTCATATGTTGTTCTGTTAAGCTCTGTCAAACAGTATCACAAGTATTTATGCTAGTAGAAAAGATCAAACTAGTCAATCCAAACAGGTCATTTAGTTATATTTTTTCTTCTAATGGTCAAGATCATTTGCTTTTAATCATTATGGAATAAGTGATTTTTTCTAACTTCCTCAATGTAGCTGATGATACTGAACTAACTACAACAAACAGACCAAAGGAGAAGTTTTTTGAATGGTTCCTTAATCCACTTTTGATCATTAAAGATCAAATCAAAGCTGAAAATCTTTCTGTATCAGAAGAGGACTACCTCTGCAAATTAGTTCTCTTCAATTGTGATTCTGATAGGGTAAAAAATTTAATTTTTGGTCCTCCTCCCGAATCCGACCGCAAACTCGCCGAACTCGATGCATTGGCTAGAAGGTAAATATCACAATAAATCAAGTAACTAAATATTTACGAAAAAATGGAATATACTCTGTCAGCATAAATTAATTTTACACTGACATCCGATAAGAATTCAGTATTTTGCAGTTATTTTTAAAACACGGTTGCAAAGTAGGGTTATATTGCAATATGATGAATTCTTGTCGAATATCAGTATAAAACTAATTTACACCGAAAATGAATCTTCGTTAAACTGATTAGTTGTTTTGAATAACTTTTGTACTTATTATTGCAAAGGCTTCAAGGTATCACCAAATTTATCACAAGGTTTCCGACATACAAAAGGCGATTTGATGTTCTTGTGAACACATTATCGGAAGAGCTTGCTGATAAACATGGAACTTCAACAATAATCAGATCAAAGAGTGCTTTTCCTCGGATTTTTAGTTTGAAATCCTTCAAAATCAACAAAAGTAGTAGTTCTTCTGATGAAGAATCTGAACATGGAAGAGATTCTGAAATTTCATTATAGTAATATCATTATGAAGAATAATGTATCATATATATGCTTTGATAATAGTCTATACTTGTGAATGACAATTCCAAAGAAAAATGTGAAGAATCAGAGGCCATAGAATGAGGTTAAAAGTATGTCAGGAAATAATCCTAAGGCAATAAAGTTGATTAAAAGATGATAAATGAAAAAATTGTGCTCTTATTAACGATCCGTAAGGCCTAACTCAACTAACAATTTCAATGTTGTTAGACCATATACTTTCACCTAGGTTTGAACCCGGGTCATCACAACCTTGTTTGTAAATTTATGTGGTGCTTGACATTTCGCATACGGACAAAAAATAAACATACCAAATCTTAGACCTTGTTTATAACTCGCGGGTACCCGCCCAAACCATACCCGCTTTGACGGAAAAAACCCGAGTTGACTGGGTTTGGGTTCAGGTTTGTGTTTTCCCCGATTTCAAAAGATGGGGTTGGGGCGGGTAATGGGAACATTGATAACCACTCCGAACCCACCCCGTATATATTAAAATTAGATTTTACCTCTTTTAAATTAGAAATCCTTAAACAATTTCTTAAATTACATTTATATATTTATTTTTTATCTTTAATTTGATTATTAAACAAACTATTTTCTCTATTCCTTTTCTTTATTTAAAAAAATATCGTTGAAACAAAATAATTTTGGGCTTTTAACTTCTTTTATTTAATAAAAAAAAATACTAAAATGCAATCCAAATTCATGTAGGAAAAGATGTAATGGGGATACCCGAACCCCGTTGGGATACCCGTTCCCCGTTGGGTTTGGGGTTATACTTTCTATCCCCGCTCGGAATTGGGATGGGTTTGGGGAAACCCAAACTATATGGGTTTGGGTTTGGGGAGAGCAAAACCCGTTCCCGCCCCGCCCCGTTGCCATGCCTACAAACAATGCTAACCATCGATAACAAATGTGGTCGATGTGATTATGCATCAATGTCTTAAAAATAAAATTAGAAATGAAATCGGTGAGACTTTAATATTATAGTTCAATCAGATGAGAAATAAATAAAAATAAAAAATATTAAAGTAATAAGAAAAAGTGTAAAAAATAAAAACTGACTGAACCAACGCGGTTTAATTAAGTTAATTAATTTTCAAACACAATGCAATGTAATTTGGATCAAACAAACCGATGGACTTTTTGATTCCCTAACAATTTATTTTACCAATAGAAAAGTAACAAAAAAACATTGTATTTGTATGTGTATTGTGCTCCCATCTAAATTTCTTATATGAAAATTTTCAATTTTGTTAATTTAATTGAGGCCCAATATTTTTGGTGAGCTAATTGAGACCCAATATGACTAAATCAAATTAATTACCAAAATGTCTTCTTTTTGTATCTTGTATGTATATATTGTTTTTCCCTCTAATATATTTTCAAACTTCGTTTATGTAATTAAAATTAATTAATTACCAAATATAATTGTTCAAATATAACACATATGAGATGACTTGTCCATGTAACTACCCACTACCACCATTTCACATCCAACTCTTCTAAAACCAACTTCACCACTCTCTCTATCACCACATCTATAAATTAAACTGACCAATTAATTCCTCTAAACTTTCACCACAAAACAAAACTGTTGCATCAATCACATTACTATTCGCACCCCCATAACACACTTGAAAATAATGGCTTCTTCTTTATCTTTAAATTCCACTACCCAACTTGTGCTTCTCTTTGCTCTTTTCTCTTGTCTACAATTTTCTATTGTAGCTTCTTCTCAAGAATTTCAAGTTGGTGGCTTAAAAGGTTGGGTTGTTCCACCTTCCAATGACACTGATATGTACAATGTTTGGGCTTCCAATAATAGGTTCCAAATTGGTGACTCCATCCGTATGCACTTTATCACTCTTTAATTTCTTTCATTTCATGCATACAATTTTTTTTAATCGGCAAAATATTATTAAAGCTACCACTTTTTCAAGAATTTCATGCATACAATTATAATTTAGGTTTTAAATTTTCACTACTATAGCAAACAAAATTAGAGATAGAAAAAAGTAAAATTTGTTTTTAATTTCTTGTTAAGTGTTAAAGATGCCATATTTGGTGAGAATTATTTTTATTTTTTTGTCTATTTCAACTTTTTTTAGTAGTTTGTCACAACATCGTATTTACATCATGATTTGTTTACAATGTGAAGACTCGCTCATAGCCAAATGCGGCTGATGTAACTTCAATTATAATTTTGTTGGGATTGTAGTGACATTAAAATCTTTGATGTCGTGGTCTTAATCATGATCGCATACCTTTTTATTTTATTTATGGATAAAGATTATATATAAATACATTGTTTTGTTTATGTAGTTGCAGAGACATCAAAAACCTTCTCGGCCGTGATCATAGTCCCACAACTTTTTTTGGAAAGAATTTAACATAAATAGACAATTTTTAATTGAATAAAAAAACAAATGGAGTCTTAAATATTTTCCATTTTTTTATGTGTGTAGATTTCAAATACAAGAAGGATTCAGTGATGGAAGTAGGCAAGGAAAATTACAATGATTGCAATGCAACACAACCAACATTTTTCTCAAACAATGGAAACACTGAATTCAAGCTAAATCATTCAGGAACATTCTACTTCATTAGTGGTGCATCAGGACATTGTGAAAAAGGACAAAAAATGATTGTGAGGGTGATGATTCAAGATGTTCATCCCAAGTCTTCTGCCTACCATGTTCCTGTTTTTTCAATTGGTGTCTTTGAAATTATATTTGTTTTAGCATTTGTTGCTTCCCATTTAATTTGAGTGTACTTAGGAAATTAAATTTGTTTTCTAGGAATAGTGTGCAATTAGTTTTCATTTTTCCATGTCTTTTTAATTTTGTTTGTCTTAAATTTGATTCTAGATTTGGTATGAAATTAAGGTCATAGGATTTGTCTTTATAATAATGTCATAGGATTTGTTTGGAATATTATTTCATGGTAGTATACATTCTATTATTATTATTATTATTATTATTATTATTATTATTATTATTATTATTAATATTATTATTATTATTATTATTATTATTATTTCAAAAGTCGAGTCACTTTATTAAACTATTTGAGTAATCACTATTTTAAAACTATTTTAAAGTATTTTAGTTATCTTTATATTAAAATTAAATTTCCGGGCCTTACATCCTGTCCACAAAAAATTAGTTTAAATAACACCTAAACACGTCATATTTAACTAAATTTAAATAAATTAATAATTATAAAAACCGGGGTATTACGATATACAAATAAATAGATAATTCAAATTTTTTTAATTTTTTAAAAGATACATAATTTAATTTGCTTTAAATATCTTTAACTAAATTTGGTTTCTTCTTATCCTCTTATTTCAATTTTGCATATATCTTTTTCAACAAACTATAAATAATTCAATTAAAATTTTATTTAAATAAATTATTTTCTAATGTATTATTATTTTCAAAAAATATATTATATTCTAAATTTATTGAAATTAATATAATGTACTTCTAATAATAACAATATATAAAAAGGAAGTACTACTAAAAAATCTAATTTGTCCTCATCAAGTATGGATAATAATGCAAATCTTCTACCCTTAAATGTAATTTTACCTCTAATATAAAAAAAAAGATACAAAACAAAAAAATAGGAATAAAAAACAAAAAAGTTAATAATTTAAAGTTAAAAAAAATATACACATAAAAATAGGAACAAAAACCACGATAAAAGATACGCATAAAAAAATAGTAATTGTATGATTTCCCAGCCACTTACAAGGTTGTTGCAAAAAAACCATATTATTAGCAGCAATGATAATTATTGTTGGGATAAGTACTTTTTCCCCGCAACAATATAATTGTTGAGAAAAAACTAACTTGTGACAACAACTTAAATTAATTAGTTGCTGATATATGTATGTTTTTGTCAACAATTTGAGTGTCGCTGCGAAAAAGTCGCTGCTAAAATTCATATTTCTTGTAGTGTTTTAAGTATATAAAGAAAATATATAGATATTATTAGATTATATCACTTTATTCTTGTAGTGTTTTATGTATATACACTACAAGGAAAAGGTAAATCAGCGGCAGTTGATTTTGGCAAGCGGCGGCGGTTTTGAACTGCCGCTATTTGCTTGTTGCGGCGGTTTCCAAGCGTCGTAGTTTTCGGCGTCGCTAGGTTATTTAGCGGCGGTTTTGGCAACCGCTGGAATAACCGTCGGTACGGTATTTTGCGGCAGTTTTGTATGTTTAGCGGCGGTTTATACAGAATTTTTTTAAAAAAAATATTGAGATAATAGCGGCAGTTTGAAACCGCCGCAAAACGTAAAAATCTTTTAAAAAAAAATCCCAATAATAAATTGGGTATTTACTCAATTCTTTTTCCTTCTTTTTGATAGTTTTTTTTTTACCAAGAAAAATGAGGAAGTTTATACATGAAATTTTGATCATATTACAAACAACTGCTATTCAATAGCAACTATATATATTGATCAAAAGACACTCTAACTTGTGTAGCTATATTATTATTAGAGTAAAAATAGAAGTGAAAGCTCCATGGCCAATTATCAAGAAACAGAGAAAAAGGAAACAATGGAACCTTAACTCTAATTAATACACAAATAAGTAATCATCCCTCTAATATTTTCATGTCCCAACACATGCATCAAATCCTAAGGAAGTTCTCACCAACCAACCATTGGCCTCACAGTCACTGACATTACAAAAATAATGAAATGAATAAATTGAAGTCGTCGGAAAATAAATTGTAGCTGTCATATTTGAAGAATTACTCACCTCTAACATCATCACCTCCACCAAGCTTAGCAGTGTCGTTTGCTTTCTGGGACTTTTCTGTGGTGGAGGTAAGAAATTTTTTGTAAACATTGATAGAAAAGGACCACCAAATACATAATGCCACAATTAATGTTCAACATTAAACCTCACTATCTAGGTGCCTTCATATATAGTTAAGCATCCTATAGTATCAGTTTCATGAAATTTTTTTAGCTAGACATAGTCTACCACATTAGCTATTAGCTACTAAGTAAAAGCATATCTAGAGAAGGTGCATTTATATTTTGTGCTCCAATCCATTGAACATGTTGGACAATTTGGGGGTTTATGATAGACTGTGGCTAGGAAATAATCAAGCTTCAAACGCAGCTGTTATCATCTATTTGTACATGTACATGACTGATTGACCTTGTCATATCCTCTGGAACTATCCATAATTCTTGTTAAACATCTCAAAAGAAATATATTTGTAAGTCATTTATTGATAATTACCTCCATCTTCTGGGATGTCAGAATTCCAAAGAGTCAGATTGTCACTCAGAAGTTGCATGATCCACGTACTATCTTTGTAGGACTCCGTATTCAAGGTGTTAAGCTCCGAAATTGCTTCATCAAAAGCCTGCTTTGCAAGATCCCAGGCTCAGGAAAAAGGAAAACATGTTCTCTCTCAGCAAGTACACCACCAATTTCAATCAAAATTCTAGTTAAAAATTAAATAGACAAACCTATCTGGAGTTCAAGATCTCATAATAGAAAACTGAGAAATTCAAAGCCAGACCCAATCGAATAGGATGGGTGCGAGGTAATTCAGCCTCTTCTGCAGTGGTATCAAACTGCAATATAGAAAACAAGTTTGAGGATAAAATAAAGTATTTTGAATAGGATGTACCAAAAAAAACGTATTCTGACAAAGACATAGAATTTAAGTGCAAATGGAATTTAAACCAATATACTTTCCTTGAATTAACATCTTTCTTTATAATCTTGATGGTGTCAGTTTAGAGAAATTCTCTTAGTTGGATTCTTGTTTTCATTCAATGTGGAAACTTGGCAGCCATCATTCTCTTCAGCCATGATTTTATTTCCAACTTCCTATAAAACAAAAATCTAAAATTTTATTTATATACAACTTAATATAACAATAACATAAGTTGCAGACGTCTGAAAAAGCTTTTTTGAACTTTCATACTCTCAAACACTCCTATCAGACTAAACCACACACACATAGGGATTAGAGACACAATAGAGCAGGGCACTAACCATACTGCGTGTTTTCAGTTTTGTCGTAACACTTGTGGCCAAACTTATCAACACCAAGAAGTGTAGCCTCGATATTGTGGATTTTGGTTTACCTACATCAATTCAGAAAAGCAATTAGAGTGAAAGATGAAAAATAAGGTATCACAAAGGAATTCAAATCTCACAGTAAAATGCAAATAAACAGCAGAGATATTTATAGTACTCACTCTGTCACATTTTTCAAACATTGCATAGCATTTACCTAAGGTTCAGATTTTAAGGGGAACCGAGGGAAGAATAAAGTTTTCATTTCAAAATATACTATCATGGCATTTATACTATATGATATAAATTCATATAAACATTCACATAACTATTCACATCTATATTATATATCATGCATGCCATATATTGATGTCAGGCTTGAACAAGTTCATCAGTCAGACAGTACTCACTAATTGTAGAAAAACTTAAACATGCTCGGTCAACTGTTCATTAGGCAGGACTGTTCATCATGAACCCCAAAAATATTGTTCATTGAACTCTGCTAAATTAATGGTTATATACTATTTAATTCCTTCACTATAAATAAAAGGCATTGTTGTGAAGTTATACAAATATTACATGCTACATACCTTGTTTGACCCAACATAATCTTCAGCATAACTGTCTTCTGAAAAACTATTGTTTGTATCCTCAATCAAAAAAACAGTTAGTATCTCTCCTTAGCCCAATCCTCTCTCCACATCACCAAGGCTCTAACAAACTAATCAGCATGTACACTCTAAATCAGTATAATCTTGAAATTGCGAGTAATTGAAAGAGGAATTCCACATAATACAAAAACCATTCAGAAATACTTGACAATATGATATTCAAAAGAATTCGACCGGCAACTACCTGCTTCCAGCCAAGAGGGGTTAGGTTTGCATCAAAAAGATCGTCCGATAAGTAAGCATCATGGTTCTTCTCTCCTTCCACATTATGAACTCCTTGGGCATGCCTTACCTCTATATAACGTCTTGAAGGACATTAGTGCTATAAAAACTATAGCAAATTAAATATTCTTAAGAATCATGAATGCAACTACTTCGACACATAAGCTATTAACTTATGTAATTTAAAGAATGCCAAGTTCCTGGAATTATTGTGCGCAACTTAGTCCTTCTCAACTGAATTTCATGATGTTACTAATCTTTTTTATCACATAGAAGTTCTTGTTATAATGTCATTCAGAAAGAGATAAATAGTTAACATTTGTTGATATATAAAATCAGAGGTGAGTAAGGCTTTGGATTTCATGCACATGTTAAAGAAACACAATTTTTGTATGATAAAGAATATACAAATATGCTTCAAGGATAAATTTGTCACAAACCAGGTGAATAGTTTTGCTATGGTGCAATGGATAGAGACTTTGACCTGTTGTAGCATCCATAACTGCAGTTACACACAGAAAAATGAAATAAAATAAACGCGATTGATGAAGTTGTTACTAAACCAGTGTAATGGAAAAGGAAAAAAAAACTCCACACCATTGTGCAACACAAGAATAGATTAGATAAATAAAAAAATAAATCACAAAAATCAAGTATAGATTCTGAAATTCAAGTATAATTCCTATGCATTTTTTACCACATAAATGTAAGAATATTTCATGTAACCGAAATGGTGTTTATTGTTTAGTGATAGATTCTCAATTACAAACCAACGCAAGCATGAAAAATCTTGAGCAATGGGGCAAGTGGTTGAACTTGAGGGGTTAATGAAACTTTAGTTAAGATCAAATCAATAGAGAAAATCTGAGTCTAATCAATGACTAAAACAATTGATTACTCCTAAGACAAATTTCAGATTACTCGGGCACCTTTCCCCTAGAAAGGAGATGGTTAAAACAAAAAAATAAGTTTGAGCAACCAATGTCGGTACCTAAAGATAAGTTACAAAGTAACAAAAAATAAAATAGTAACTTGTAAAAAGCATAAATTCCC
This sequence comes from Trifolium repens, assembly GCA_030408175.1. Lineage (NCBI taxonomy): Eukaryota > Viridiplantae > Streptophyta > Magnoliopsida > Fabales > Fabaceae > Trifolium > Trifolium repens. Next base: position 6,337,595 of record CP125847.1, read on the forward strand.
AATTAGGTTCAAGGACTGAAAGAATAGTTTCCTAAAAGTAAGCTCTACAAAGGAATCCACATTTGTTCTGTCTTAATCATAACCCTACCAATTTGTCCTGAAGCATACATAGGGTACTAACAGCAACACAATCTATAAGTTTAGAACACTATATATATAAGTTTACCGGAAAAATTTAAAGAACTCATGTATTTAACAGCTGAAGATTTGGCAAAAGAGGAGGATGATTATTCACATAAAAGTAGGTATCAGCCTACTCGTATATCTAATGTTTACTTAACAAAAATCAGCCTAGCCTAATCTATTAATGCCAATAAGGGTGAGTAAGAATTCCACAGAGCCATGTAAAAGTTGTCACATATGGCATGCTTTCCTCAAGACTAAAAGTATTAAGAACAACATTATATTAACATTCATAAATATGCATACAGAGAAAACCAAATGATTTATACTTTTGAGGATTGGAATTAAAAAGAAGTGATATACTTTACAAGCATAAACTAATAGTTGGATGTGGATGCAAGAAAACTGATCCAATTTATAAGTGGTAATGAAAACACAAGAACCCACCATATCAAGAATTGTTGGAAGATATAAAAGGTTTATATTTAAATAGCACCATCATCATCAAGCACAAAAACACAAGTTTAAAATGCATGGGCTAAACACAATGACAGTGATGGTTTGTGGGGTTTTCCTATATTGAAGTCCCTTAATAAATATAAAGATAATTTAGTTCATTGAATTCATTTCACTTTAAAACAAGCGCAATGTATTCATTAGGTACGATATCATTGTTTTTATCAATGTATTCTAAATTTGGAACTAAAATTTATCAGCATTGAACATATAGGGCTTTCTGAAACCAATTTTATCGCAGAGTATGTGATTATTTCTCTCATACACATATGAAACTTGATTGGCACTAGTTAGGTTTAAGCATTAAACTCAAAAACCCTAAAATCAAACTGCAGAAGAATAAAAAAATTAACAAATTATCATTACTCAAAATCATCATAATATGTTAACAACAAATTAACAAGAGAGTAATCGGATATATAGAGAGATACAAAAAGAGATACATCAAGAGAGAGAGAGAGGAAGAGAGAAAAACCTGGGTTGAGAAAGAGAAATCAGATACGAGAGGAAAATCGGTGGATGGCTATGTCGAAGAGAGGCGGATCGATCGAGCTACTTGTGTGAATCTTGAAAGAGGGAAACATGAAAGAGAGCAATTGATTTTGACTGTGTGAAAGAGGGGAACATGAAAATAAAGGGCTTCAATCGTTTTATTAAAGAATGAAAAAGTTTAAAAAAAAAACACACACACACACAAACAGCAGCAGTTTGAACTGCCAGTATAACCGCCGGTAAACATGGAAGCGGCGGCGGTTCTACACCAACTGCCGCTAATTGGCCGCCACTGTTTTCCTTTTTTCTTGTAGTGATAAAGAAAATATATAGATATTATTAGATTATATCACTTTACTATTCAGCACTTTAGGCCCAATTATTTAGGCCCAAACCAAACCCAGTTATTCAAGCCCAAACTAAACCCTATTTTCTTTTCTTTAAAAAGGCATTCAATACTTCAGTCTTTCCCTTGCTCTTTCAATCCTAACCCTATCAATGAAAACGGCGGCTAATGTTCTCTATATCTCTTGTAACTCTTTGTCTCTCTATCTCTATTTCACTAGGTTTTATTTTCTTTTCCGATTCTGTTTATTTTATATTATGTTTTTTATGTTCTAATTCAATTTCAGATCTACGTTTATTATTAGTGCAAGTTGATGGCTACAAAGAATGATGGTGCAAAGAACCACGAAGCAAAGAACAAAGGTTATGGTTTTATTGATTTTATACTCGCAAAGTGCATCCACATTAGTGATCCTTTGTTAGGATTTACTAGGGTTTGAGGTTTCCGTTATTTTAAGTATTTCTTTGTTATTTTTTTAATTTAAATTCATTTTCTTTTATAGGTTATGGCATGACCCTCTACTAGTCACTTTGATGTCTTAATATTCTTATTCACCTAAAAAATAATATTATTTATAAATAATTTAACTTATAATTATGAAACAAATTTCTATTAAATAATTTATATAATTTAATTACTAACTCTGTAATAAAATATAAATAAAAGAGGCATAAGTTATGGTGCATAAGCCATGTTTATGCACCGTGCATAAATACCCAAAATTGCTTAGTGCACCCCCCAGATTTTTAGGGGGTGCGTTAGAAATTGGGGGGTGCGCTAGAAATCTGGGGGGTGCGCTAAGCAATCTGAGGGGTGCACTAAGCAATCTGGGGGGTGCATTAAGTAATTTTCATTATTTATGCACGGTGCATAAGGAAAAAACTTATGCACCATAACCACTCCCAATAAAAGAGATCTTAAAGTCAAATATTTTTTGTCTAGATTTTGGATAAAAAAACATTTAATTATTTAGACACTTTTTGTTTATATTCTGTTATTAATGAAAAACGTTTTCTGACAAAAAAAAAAACTTTTTAAATATATAAAAAATATTTATTATTAATTAATATTATTCTAAAATAGTGTTTGGTGGATATCGAGTTTTTATGTTTTTCTTTTCTTTTTATGGGTACAACTTAATGTTTTTCTTTTTTTAGGGGATATTTAATTATAGATTTTTTTAACAATATTAACATTAAAGAAGAGTTCCCAATTATAACAATTATTATTATTATGATTGTTATTAAACATTATTACTAAAATTACTTTTATAAAAAAAATCTATATTTTCATTTTAATTAACCGAAAAGCTTTAAAATTGGCATCTATTTCTAAAAACTTCTATTTATTCGAAATTTAGAAACACAACTTTTCAATTTTAAATAACTCGAAAAGACAGGTGCATTTAGTGTGAATGACCAATGTATCAACATGTGTATTTAATTTTGAGGCATACTCGATCGGATAACCTCTACATCAACAAAGGACCTGCTCCTTTATGTCAAATCCTATTGCATTGTTTTCATGTAATTTGTGGTTTGAATATGTTTTTAATTTTTGTTTTATAGTTTTACTTTTGTACTATTTGGTGTGTTTAATTTGTTTTGAAAGAAGAATCACCTTCTAGGAGAAAAAAAAAGGATATCAACAATCTACTGACGCACTGGTTTATACAAGCAATGCATCCAATTTTACATAAATGAAGAAAAGTTTAGACAGATCAATAGAGGAATGTTATATTTTTAAGAAGAGGAGATCGGATGTTGAAGATGAATCGAGGTTGAAGATGATTATAAAAGTGAAAGTAGAAGAGTTATTTGCACTTATGGTATGTGTTGTGTTTATTTACTTTTTAATATTTTTTTAAGAATTAATTTTTAATACTATATGATGTTTAATTGTTTTTTTTAATTTTATTTTAAAATGATGTAAAAAAATTATTTAAAATTGTGTGTGTGTGATTCTTGTCAGATCATACAAAAATAATAAAGAACATCAACTGTCGTTTCAAATTTAATTGGTCTAAATTACAAATTTTGTTTAATTTCTCTTTTCTTCTCCTCCCACCTGTCTCATTTCACATTTGCAATTCATCATTTTTTTCATTGATAGTACATTTTGTCACGTATCAATGGCAAACATTAATGATTATGAACATTTTGTAGAAGTGTCTAAGGTGTGTGTGGGTCAAAAGAAAGAGTTTATCTTTTCCTGAATGGCTCATCCAGAGATCGACAATAGCTCATATTCAATCAAATATGTTCGAATAAGAACTGTAACATAATTCATATTCCTGCAACTAAGAGATTCAAAAGGTTGGGTTCGATAAAAAAAGTTGGGAAAGAAGAATCTAACAATAACTTGACTAACCAGGAAGAACTAAAAGACAAATTTATGATTTAAACTGTGATTGAAAATGTACCAAATATTGGGAATGACATATGGGAGGGTGAAACGCCACATGATGTACGTGGAGACGGGGAGGAATGAAGGATGAAACACCACATGATATTTGAAGGGAACTTCTTATTGATGGATAGAAGCCTCGAAAGTTAATGTCTTTTTCATTTCCTTTCGTGCAATAGTTCTAGTCCCTTTATATTTGGCCTCCCCATCTCCACGAACATCATGAGGTGTATCTCCCTCACTTTATATTTGTTATATTTTTTTTCACGGTTTTAGCAAAATATGGCCCTTCAATTAAGCATGGTCCAACACGTCATTGTTAGCCTCTTCCTCATCAACATTGGTCAGATAATTTTTAACCGAACCCTAAACTTTGCACCTCTTAGGGTTAGGAACATTAACTTCATTAAGATTCTTATTCGGAAGGGTTTAACTGAGTGAGCTATCACCAATCTTAGAGTGAGATCTCAATTTAACATATCCTCGACAACAACGCCAAAAAGTTGTTGCTTACCAAAGTGGTAAAACGACGCACAAAGTAGCTCTTCAACTCTCCTCAATTTTACTGCAAAGTGTCTCGCTGCTTCATTTAGGGTTTTAATTAGGGTCCTTTAAATAAGAATCATCATTGGGTATTGGGCCAACCCTAATTTGGATAAGACAACCCAAAGGAATAAGCATATTCCCTTTTTAAGGATAGTACTATGATAGTACACCTGAACATGAGAAATCTGCCAGCTATCTTATCCTATAACAGCGCTCCTCTTCATTCTTGCCCTGCATGGAGTTTTTGACTGCGTGTTTGACTCTTCACAACTTCCTGTTGATTCAGCAAACAATGCCTTCGACACTAAGGCCCCGTTTGGCCTAGCTTATTTTCTCCTTTTTTTCTTCTCCTTAAAAATAGTAAAGAAGGAAAAAATTGTGTTTGACTTCACTTTTCTTTATTTTTTACTTCTTTACTTTATTTCTCTAATACTTTTAAGGAGAAATAGTGTCAAATATAATTTTATACTTCTCTATTTCATTTAAGCTAAAATAAAAAGTAAAAAATAAGCCGGGCCAAACGGAGCCTAATATAATTATCTCAATAAAGCTACTGAGCCAAGCAAAATGTCTCCGGAGCTTTAATGAGATAATTAGAGTCGAAGGCATTGTTTGCTGAATCAACTGGAAGTTGTGAAGAGTCAAACGCGCAGTCAAAAACTCCATGTAGGCCAAGAATGAAGAAGAGCGTTGTAATCATATGATAAGACAACTGGCAGGTTTCCCATGTGCAGATGTACTATCATAGTACTATCCACTAAAAGGAAATATATTTTATTCCTTTAGGCTGTCTTATCGAAATTAGGGTTGACCCAAATATACTCGATGATGATTCCTATTTAAAGGAGCCTAAAACTCTAAATGATTCAATGAAGCACCGAGACACTTTGGAGTAAAATTGAGAAGAGTTGAAGATCTACTTTGTGCGCCGTTTTACCACTCTGGTAAACAACAAGTATGAAATGATATAAAAAAATATGTTTAATTAATATTTAATTTTTTCAACTAAATAATAGGGGTAAAATTGGAAGAAAAAATGATAAGCTATAAGCTCATAAGATACTCGAAATAGCATTTGAAAAATAAGCTATAAGCTAGTAAAATAAGCTATAAGCTTTTTTAAAAAATTATTACCAAACAGAGCTTTTAACTTATAAACTATAAGATAGCTTATTTGTCTTTCCAAATAGAACTTTACTCCGACATATTTTTAGGCGGGAGTAAATTAGCAACCTATATATAAACGCCTAAAAGTTAGACGATATTTCATTTCATATAGTATTTATTTATTATCATAAGATGGAGACACAATGGAACTCTGATACCCTTAAAGTAGCATACACCGTGTTTGGATGGGTTGCTTTTGTGGTTTGGTCTAGTAGTTTCTATCCTCAATTTTTCTTAAACTTCTCAAGAAAAAGGTACTCAATTTTTTTCTTTTATCTCATTAATATTTTGGTTTTTTCTTGAAATCAAGTTTTTTTAATTGAAAAGTTGAAAATTGTAGTGTGATTGGATTGAACTTCAACTATTTGCTATTGAACAACACCAAACACACCTTATACCTCATCTACAACGCATCTTTGTACTTCAGCTCTACTCTTCAGTTTCAATATCACCAAAAATATGGTTTTGATCAGGTATTTGTTTATTTATTTAATCAATAAATGATATGGTTTTGATCATCATATGCTTTTTCATGTTTCCAATTGATAAATGTGTTCTACATGTCAAAAAAATTTGATAAATGTGTATGCCTATTTGGATCTAAAAGTTGAGGCCCAGCCTCATTTTATAACAAATATTCACCATCAGATTAATATTCGATGATCCAAAATTTAGGCTTTAATTTTCTATTTATAAATAATTAAAATTTGATGATTAAATCTAAATCATCTAACCTTATTCGAACATTCAGATATATTGATTGTGTATATTCCAACTGCATTCAATCCAAATCCGTATTAACTATGGATCGTCTCATCTAGATCCACCATCTACAAGACTATCTTCATCATAACTTTTGGCTAACTCCTTTAGGTACCTGCCAAAAACATGCCGCTAGAAGTTATCTTTCCATATTCCTAATTAGCAATATAAAAAGTATTTTTCTTATGCTTATGATTATTTTTGACACATGCTTATCCTTATAATTTTGAATAGTGTATACTGTATACACCCTCAAATTATAATTATAAGCTAAGAAAACTTTTTTTAATTCATTGAAAATGGATTTAGATCCTCAGTTACAGTGATCTGCTGCCATTTCCGTTGCAGTTTCATCGTTGGATACTCCATCTTTTTTTCAATTATAAAATTTTTGGACTAATAAATTCACCTGTATCTCATTTGATAGTAATTTTTGGACTAAATTGACTTACAGAAGCAATTTAAAGATTAAATTAACTACGTAAAAACATATTTAAAGAGCAAACTGACGAATATATAAGAGATATTTGTAGATATATTTGCAATTTTGATACATTCAAGGATTAACACTACTAAAAAAGTCGCGTTTAGCAACCGATTTGGCGACCGATTTTAATCAAAAATCGGTCGCTAATCACATTAGCGACCGATATAGCGACCGATTTAAAGAAGTAGCTAAAGCCTTGGTCGCTGATCTATAGTAACCAAATTAGCGACCGATTTCTTAGCAACTGAATTAGCGACTGATTTCAGCAACCGAAATAGCAACCAACCTTAGCAACCGGTTTAGAGACTGAATTCAAAGAACAGTATAGAGACAGATTGTTCGACGCATTGTATGACGCTATAGCAACTAATTTAGTGACCAATTTATTTAATTTTAAAACAAATCGGTCGCTAATTCGGTTGCTAATTTCAATTTATTTTTTTAAAAAAATTGTAGCGGATGTAATATATATATATACACACACACACATAAATATAACAAAATACATTAGTAAATTAAATTCTTATAAAGATCTGCTTAATCAAAGATTATATAGAAAATAAATCTTCAATAGAAAATAAATTAAAGCTTGTAGTATCGGCTAACTTAGCATAGTATTAAACAAGACTTTAACTAATGCTTTTTCTTCAAAATCAGTATTACCAAAAAAATCTCCTATAGAAAATAAATTAAAGCTTCGGTTCATCAAGGTTTTACATCATGTATCATACTAGAAGCCTATAATGGCTTTACATCATGTATCATACTAGAAGCCTCTAATCCACATACTCCATGATATACATTCCTGGTACTATGACTACACTTACCTGCACAAAAGTTGAGACATACAACAGTTAATTTTTAATCAATAGTCTATAAAAAAAGAGCCCCAAAACACACTAGAAGAAAAAGCCCCACATCAAGACTTCTGGACAATAGATGTATACAAATTCTCTTTCATCATAATCACAGCCCAAACATGGAACGGAACAGTGGAAAACAATGTTCATTATATAGAAGTGTAGAACATAATTGAAAGACTTACTTCATGTGACAATTTGTTATAGCTAGTAATTTTTTTTGTAGTGTCTAAAGAACACAAAAGACCAGGCTTCAAACTTCCAAGCTGCACTCTGTCATAGTCACTATGCTCTTGGTTCTACATCTACCCATTCTTTCTAGAAACCTCTAAAATATCTGATAATACTGAATATAAGAACATACTTAAGGTAGAAGAAATTTTGGAAAAAAAAAAACAGTTATTAAATATGATTTAAAGGATACAGTTATTAAATATGATTTAAAGGGTGCTGGCATGACATCTATACTAGGCTCAAGACACAGATAATAATTTCTCTTAGGCTCTTTTATAGTCTTTTGCTTAAGCTTCCAAGGCAAATTGTGTCCTCTTATGTGTAGCTGTAGGTTTTGCTCTCTTTGAAATCCTTTGTTGCATACCTCACAAATAAACATGTTTGTTGCCATTAGGGTCTTAGGAGATAGTGCTATCACCTCTGCATCTGAATTTGTTTCCAATGAAAATAGCCATACAAAAAATTATTAGAAAAATTCAAAACACACTACAATAATACCAAACTAAGTTCCTATTCTTTTAGCAAAGTTCCTATTCTTTTAGCAAAGTTCATATCCACTTATGGATTGACTTCTTATTACCAAAGTTCCTATTCTTTTTAACTACAAGACACATTCGGAAACTGTTAAAAGCCAAAAATTTGAACATTTAGACTATCATATATTTACCTTCAGCTGCTTCATTTGAATTGATGCATAAGTGTGTCTAGCCAGCTTGATGAAATCCAGAGGGCTTCTCTACCATCTACAAGCACAAAAATGATCCAAGTTTATGTTAAGAATTTAAAAAGAAAGAAAAAGTAACATAAGAACTAATCACATGTCATGTACAATACTATAAACATGAACACATATAAATGTAAAATTTAAAAGCATGCCATTAAGTTGCAGCAACTCACGTCAAACAACTAAATTAGGTTTCACATTGAACATATATAAATTAATATGGCTTGAAAGCACATGTATCACATTGAAAGAACTTGACTCACACACAAGCTCTTCTTAAAATAATGTAACCCTTGGATGCCTTAAAATGATTTAAACTAGTGCTCTTGGTATAGATGATGTCTCTGTCTATGCTTCTCAAAATCACTTAATCACTTAAGTTGATAATCTTAAGTAGTAAATCATTCACTTTAATGAATTTTCACAGAGAGTAATTATAGAAATATGTGACAACAATGTTACTTTAATTAGCTAACTAGAGGCACACACAAACCTGCAACTATATTCACAAACAAAGCATATAATGATTCTTTTCATAGAGACATTCTAACAAAAAACACATATGCAATGGATTTTCATCAACATATATCCTCAAAACTAATCAATAATGCAAAATACGTATATCAAAGAAAATTAACAAGAACTATACTTTCCTGCCAATTTATTCACCCACACAACTCAACCAAGCAAATATGTAAAATCAAATATCAGTTTTCAAATTTTTCTCTAAAATAATTAGCATCTAAAAATGAAAAGGAAATCGGAATTAAATTAATTAACACCTAACTTTTGTATACATCTTTTGCTAATACAACACGATGAACACGTGAATCTATGAGAGAAATTTGAACCCTAACGAGAATGAAATTAGACAGATCTAAATCCCAAATCAAAACCTTAAAACCTAAAATCACAAAGTAGAATCAAACAAATCAGTAGCAGGGAAAAAACCCTCACCCGGATTCCAAACGAAAATTACAAACTTGAGTTTAGTGGGTTTTGGTTTGTGTTTGTTACGAACACAGAGCTTCAATCGTCATTTACAGCTTGAATCGTCGATTATAGACTTCCTTCAATCTTCGTTTCGATTACAAACTATATATTTATTTATAAATTTAAATTAATAATAAGGGCATAATCATCACTATTAAGTGCATTCTAAATTCAGCTATAAGTTTATACCTTTGTACCCATGGTGTACACCAAAAACCAATCCAAAACTAACAAAAAGCTAATGACTACCATTGTACATCATGAGCTACTTTAACAAGAGTTACCAGATTTGGCAATTGTTTGGCACTAAACATTGTCCCTCAAAGTAGCTTTTCAATTGTTCAGACACCTATTGAAATAAATTCACACAATTCATCCATGTCAGTACCATAAACTTCGAAACATCACATAATTATCGTAGAACAAGATATTTTCTTTATCAAAGATTCTGTCTTGGTCTTTACAAGCTTCCGTGCAAACCTAATTTTGCAAGACATAGGGTCTTTTATTCATGGGACAAAAAATGAATAATAAACATGTAGTAAGTGACAATACAGCGAGTTGAAAAAAAAATCAAATTTTCACCTTTCCTACTAACTAAAACTATGCAGTTTTTTTTAGATATCATGGTACAAACAATTGATTTCCATCTCTATCTGTTTTCAATATACTAGTATGCTTCATTAATTCTATACTAAGAAATTTTAAAACACCTACTCGTATTAGCAATTGAAAGCATAAAATGCATTAGACCAGAACAACGAGGAACAAGTTGAACTCTATCAAAAGCTTGGCTTCAAAGTGAGAACAAAGAAGAATTTCAACATTTGGGAATATAAAAATCAAAGAAAACAAAGATACTTAAGATATCACAAACCCTAGGATAACGAATTTCCTCAAAATTGGGGGAAAATGCGATGATGAATAACCTGAAACAACAACGTAAAGACGGCGTATCAAAGAGTGAGCGATGACGATGAGATTGAATTCGTACAGGATTTGCCTTCCCAATCCTTTCACAGCACCTTAGTTGCAAAAAAGTGATTTTTGTTTTAGGGTTTCAACAAGTTCAATCGCACAAGGAATGAGAGCTTCTGGCTTCAAGAGTTTCAAAGAGTTCGTGAGTGACGATGGTAATTAAGAAGAAGAATTTCAGGTGGTTGAAAGATGGTGAACGAGTGAGGGTTATGGTGTGAGGGTGAGTGATGATGGTGAGAACTGAAGCGGAATATGGTTTAGGTTAGGGTTGTGAAAATTGATTTAGAATGGTGGGTAAATGTGTTGTAGTAATATAATTATGCTTTACTAATTTGATTTGGGAAAACTTAACAGTGAAGTGAATATGAGAAGTGAATGGAGAGATAATAAGTTTTTTATTAAAAAGAAGAGTAAAATGTTTTTTATTAAAAAAGATAATAGCAGTAAGTATTGAATTATAACAATATTTTTTATTTTAAAAAAATAGCGATGGATTTTGCAGTCGCTAATGTTTGGTCTCCAATTCGGTCTCTATAGCAACCGATATAGTGACCGAAATGTTTCTGAATTTGAAGCTCAAATAACGGTCTCTAAATCGGTCTCTAAAGCGACCGAAATATTGGTTGCTAAATATCGGTCTCTAATTCGGTTGCTAAAATTACGTAGCGACCGATTTAGCAACCGAATGTTTTTTTACTCTGAAGCTCAAAATATTGGTCTCTAAATCGGTTGCTAAAGCGACCGAAATATTTCGGTCGCTAAATCGGTTGCTAAAAGCAAATTTTCTAGTAGTGTAATATGGCAGCAAGTTGCACATTCGTTGTCATATTAGTTCATGAATGTATCAAAATTTCAAGTAGATTCACAAATATCTCTTTTATATATTAGTCCTTTTGTTGTTTTTGAATATATGTTCTTAGGTACTCAATTTAATCCTCAAATGTGCTTTTTATTAATTAGTCAAATTAGTCCAAAAAATTACTATTTAATGAGATACTAGAGATATATAATTTTGATACACTCCGGAACTAATGTGACAGCTGCATTTTCAAAGATCAAAATGATAGTTTGCTAGCTAAATTTTGTTTGTATTGTCAAAAGAAAAACAAAATTTTAAAATTATTAAATATTTTTTTTTTGTTGTAAATGTGTTTTTTTTTACACAATGTTGTTTTAAATGTTTAGGTACTTGAATTTGGTCAAGTATCGATATTCTATAAATAAAATTCATATAAATTTATTTTAAATAAACTAATATAAAAATATGATATGATTTTAAATTTTATCTACAAAATACTAATATGCAACCAAACTTCAGAATATGGAATGTTCACTTTTTTTTCTAAATAAATATTTAACTTGGATATTGAACATGTTGTATAGAAGAAATATTTAACTTACACTAGCACAATATATCGAATAAAAAGGCAATATAGCCAACCTACAAATTACTTGCACTATTGAAAGAAAGATGGAGCATGGCACAATCCAACGGTACACAAACTGCATTAGAAATGGCAGCAAGTATCACTGTGGCCAAGGATCTAGGTAGTTGAAAAAAATTGACATATTTGGTCTATATATTTATTAAATATTTAATATATCAAATCTATAATATAAATTACATACATTAACTTTTCAATGAATTTAAAAAATGATTTTTTATTTATAATAATCATAGGTAGGGGTACCTTAATAATTAAAACAATTCAACATTTATCCAGAAATTGTACAAAAAATGAAATTAAATAGTTTTTTAAGAATTGTTTCACCAAAAAATTATATCTATAGATTTTTTTTTGAAATTTGATTGCAGATGATACCCGTAGCTGCAAATGACGTTGCCTTCTCAACACATGCTGTTTTCCTAACTATAGTGTTATTGTTCCAAGTTGCAATATATGAGGTATTGTTCCACCATCAATATGATCAATTGTTGGTTATATAATAATATTTTTTTTAAGAAGTCAAATAATAATAAACTTGAAGTACAAGTGTGCTTAAAACTAAGAAATATTAATTACAGACAAAATAACAAAAGGAACAAATTAAAATCAAAGATATCTAAAACCTAAACAAGCACAGAAGTTTTGTCATCTAATGATGTAAGTCAAAACAAAAATTATTTTTTCTCGCATTCAACCACCACCAAACTTCGACCTTAATGTTGAAAATTAACATGTCACGAGAAGAGACTTAATGTTGAAAATTAACCACCAAACTTGTTTCTTTCTTTTTAAATAGACTAAACTGTAGCTAACTTGATTGCTTCAAGACACGATCTGATTTTTTTTACGAAACATATGAGCTCCTCAAAATCGATGAGCCAGATTGATAACATGGGAAACCATCCATTATAAAGAATAAAAGTCAATATATTTTAATAGAGTAAAAAATATATTGAATCCATTATAAAAAAAACCTTTTTATTAAGCAAAAAAAATAGATAATCCTTTTTTTTTTGACAAAAAATATTTAATCCTTAATAAATATTTCTTTGATATTTCAAAAGGGTAATTATTTTGAGACAAAAAAAATATAAATGATGCTTGAAATTTTTATTTTTTTATGTAAATGAGACTTTTTTTTACAAGCGAAGGTAATAATTTATATCCGATGATTTTATATTGAAAATGCTAAATAGTGTCCCCGGGGCCGAGACACTAGTTAAAGAGGCTAAGAATAGTAAAAATGTCTTAGAATTTGTATAGCCAACTTATTAAAAGAGTAAGAGATGATGTTTTCAATACAAAAATTTCTTTTTTTGATTTCTTAACTAATATCCTAGTGACACTTGTTAGCATGACCCTTTTATATTTTGTCTTTTTTTGTTTGTGCAGCGTGGAAATCAATCAATTTCAAAAATCACAATGGGTATTATCGCTGTGGTTTGGATTACTGTTGGAGTTTGTTCCTTCATAGCATTCCCTTCCAAATCTTGGCTTTGGCTAATTTCCATTTTAAGTGAGATATTTTTATTTCCATCATATCTTCTACTAAGAAATAAATTGTAGGGTCTCATGAACTTAACTTAATTGGTAAAAAATTATATTATATGGGGACTGAAGTTCGAATCCCGATTAATCCATTTATCTATCTTAAAGGTGAAATTTTTAATCAGTAGATTACTTGAAAAAAAAAAAACTTATATACTCATTATAAAAATAACAAAGAAAGTATGTTCTCCTATTCTAAAAGAAATTTATATGTTCTCTTAGTCAATTGATAAAATTTTTTAACTAAAGCATCTCTAATTTAGAAAGCATGATGAAGAAATAATAGTTTTCTTTCTCTGATGTAGTTTCCATGTAATACCTTATATAATGTTGATTTAAAAAATAAATAAATAAATAAACAATATTGAGTTTTAAATATGAGTGGTTAAGTTTCATATTAGATTTATAAAGATGTGACTTATTAATATAATGCCTTAAGTGTAACAGCCCGTTTTTCCAGGGCCAGAAAAGTCAATATTTTTTTTCTTTTTCAACTAACACTCAGAGTGCGCATAGAATAATTTTCAAAGAGCCGGCATTCAAATATACAAAAGAACTCATTACCATAAGGTGCTTCGACAAGCAAAGTGTATTCCTGAATAATTACAATCCAAGTCTAAGTATTCAAATACTTACAACAAAACAAGTTAGACAACCCTATGCTAACCAAAAAGCACGGTGCACAAAACACACCGGCGCATAGTCTAACTACTCTAAGCTAAAACTCCAACCGCTCACTGGGGCCTGGAGCAGCCACCGTCGTCACCACGACCTAACCCATCACCTGGGTGGGATGAGCCCGCAAATGAAAGAAAGGGTCACCACAAAATATATAGTATGTATATATATAACCGGTGCGAAAGATGTACACATAACAAATTTCCACGAAACACAAGAGAAAGCTCTTTAACACAAAAGCAATTCCCACCAACGGGCTTAAAATATAATGCACACCAAGCCTAATGCAGACTTCTACAATGGGTGTGACAACCGATCACTGGTTCGTCACATGCATGATTTTCCGGAATATTAACCTCTCCTCGAAGAGTCGTGGGGTAGGCAAAGCCACACAGAAATATACGTACCCGCACTAAAAATTTGCCACACAAGGCAGGTGAAGTCACACAGACAAACACCAGGCGAAGTCACACAGACAAACACCAACTCAATATAAATCCAGAGGGATTTGGCGAAGCCACACAGTCAAACGCCCGGTACGTAGGCAAAGTCACACAGACATACACCTAAGCACGCAACTATGAAATGCATGGCATATATTCTCTTTGGCATATACGGGATAGTCACACAGACTAAATCCTCGCGTAGTCCTATCTGACTCACGCATTCATATATGCTCATGCAAACATTCACATAGCCTAAAGCCTATGTACAAAGCATCACAACATACATACATTTTCCTAATCATATGTAAATTGCACACGAATTTATAACCACGTTCTCATCAACGAGAATACATAAGTACAAACATGTCAAGCACACAGCAAATGCATAAACAGCAAAAACAAGCATGTCGTAACCGTTTTAAAAGACGGAAATAAAGTGGAGCCCTTACCTCGTCAAGCACTCAACTATCGCACGATCACACAACACTTACTTGCTTCCTAAAACAAGCAAAGTATTCAATCAAAACCATAACCAATCAATCCTCAATGAATTGAACTCTAAAACCCCAAAAACCAAAGGTTTTCTAAGGTAAAATCCCTCTTTCGGATACTATACCCAAAACTACCGTATTGATCAACCCCCATGAGTTATTTGTACTATTTTTAGGACCCAAAACAATTGCCAAAAGTCTTAAATAATTTGAAATGCAAAATGGCTATTTTCTTGCGTTATAAGTTACGTACTTTCCGAGTACCCGAAAAACTCGTTTCCAATCCCAACCACTTCCATAAATTAATAAAAAGGGATTAGAAGGCTAAAAACCAAGTTTGGAAATCAGAATCCAAAATCTCAACTCCCAGAGCTCGCCCTAGCGAGTTGGTGGCGAGTGGAGGCAGAGAGTACTGGTCTTACTCGCTCTGGAGCTCGCCCTGGCGTGTTGTCATGACCTGTGACACTCGCCCTGGCGAGTAACCACTCGCCCAGCGAGTTGCACCTGTCATGACAGCAAAAGACAGCAACTCACACCACCTTTTTCCACCCCAAGCCTAGTTTGATTCTATTAGTTCCCAACATCTTTTCAAGGCATAAAAGCAAACCATTTCCATAAGCAAGCAACACATTTCCGAAAGCATGTTGGTTGCTTCGAGTGCAAGTTATTTGATTTTCATTTCCAAAATCAAAACCAAATCCAAGCACAAGTTTTATTACGGGCCTTAACCGTCCGGTAATCATTTTCAAACATGTTTTCAAGGTAAAAAGCGACACCACATGTCACATTAGTTTTAAACCACTTTGACCCCAAAATACTACCCAAAACTCTTAGAAAATATTTTCATAAACCACAAAATATTTTTCATCGGATTTTCTAAAACAAAACCATACAACGCATTTCCCTTTTGCCCAAAGGTTCAAAGACAACTTTTCTTTTCAAAACCTTACAACTTAACCACATGTTATTGATCAATACATAACCAAACCAAAACCCTAACTTTTCTCATGAGATTTTTCACCAATTCATGGAAAACAAAACAACAAAGCCTAGCATGCTTCCTAAGCTCTCATGAACAACTTTCATGAAACAAAAACTAGCAAGAACAACATTTCTCACCAAACCCTCTTAAGAACATAAACCCAAAAACCTCACAACTCTAAAAATCTACCAACCTAGGAGATGAGAAGAGAGGGTTACCTTTAGAAAGTGATTCTCTACAACTTTCCTCAAAGCTCCAAAGCTTGAAATGGAGTGAAATGGTGAAGAAATGAAAATCTAGTGAAGGTTGGAAGTTAATGGAGTCACACGTGAAAGAGAGAAAGAAAGGAGTGAAATATGTGATGTTTTCTAAGTGACCAAGTGACCAAACCTCCTTACTATGCCATAGCTCTTGCTCACTCATGGCCATTGGATCAAAAACAAAATGCCAAGACAAAACCCTAGCCATTGGATCAAACCAAACCAAATCCACTTGAGATAAAACTCAATACCTCATAGAAACACTCACACGTTCAGCTCTCGCACGCCGCGACGAACGAAACTCACCAAAACATAAAACTTACGGAAAGAACGTCTAACGTTTCACATTTCCAAAACTTATCGCCGAATCTTTTTCCGCGACTGTAATTTTCTTCCATACTTCAGAAAATTAATCTCAGGATATATCCTAACCCGCGCAGATATATAAAACTTCCATCCGAAACCTCACTCAAAACAGACGCAATAAGATTTTACAACGACGGGTAAAATCCTACTCGTTTTTCCAAAAACAAGAATAATCCAAAACTTATTATTCTAAAACCACATATAACTTCTTATTCAAGCAACAGGATCACAGAACCAAAGTCTGTACAATTACAGTGCACGAGCACTAAACAGGCTCAATTACAGCAAAAGCTAAAAATTACACGATGTTTCGTCACACGAACACATCGAACCCTAATATTCCTTAAACCAACTATACAATGAAATCTTGGGTCTTACAATACTACCCCCCTAAAAGAAGTTTCATCCTCGAAACTTAGACGTCGTCGAACAAACTGGGGTATAATTCCCTCATCTTACTCTCGAGCTCCCAGGTGGTATCTCCTGTAGCTTCGTTCCATATCACCTTCACCAAAGGTATCTCTTTCGTTCTCAAACGCTTCATCTTCTTATCCGCAATCTTGATTGGCGGAACCTCAAATGACAAGTTATCCCTCAACTGGATATCATCTGGTGTGATCACATGTGATGGATCCGGTGTATATTTCCGCAATTGCGACACATGGAACACGTCATGAATCAAAGATAGTACCGGTGGCAACGCGATCCGGTATGCTACCTTCCCAATCCGGTCCAAAATCTGATAAGGTCCTATAAACTTCGGAGTCAACTTCTTCGCTTTCAAAGCCCTTCCAACACCCGTTGTTGGAGTAACACGGAGAAATACGTGATCCCCCTCCTCAAACTCTAAAGGCCTCCGACGCCTATCCGCATAACTCTTTTGTCGATCTTGAGCAACCTTCATCATTGCCCTTATCTTTCGGACCTTGTCCGTCGTCTGTTGTACCATCTTCGGCCCTACTATCATACTCTCCCCATCTTGGTACCAACACAAAGGAGTCTGACATCTTCTCCCATACAAAGCCTCGTATGGTGCCATTCCAATACTCGCGTGGAAACTGTTGTTGTATGTGAATTCTATCAAAGGTAATACATCATCCCAACTTCCACGATCATCCAATACACATGCTCTCAACAAATCTTCTAAAGATTGATTTGTTCTCTCGGTCTGCCCATCTGTCTGAGGATGGTAGGCGGAACTCAATCTCAGTTTCGTCCCCAACGCCTCATGCAAAGTCCTCCAAAAGTGTGAAGTAAACTTTGGGTCTCGATCCGACACTATACTTGACGGAATCCCATGTAACCTCACAATCTCAGCAATGTAAACATCGGTCAACTTTGCCGCTGTATCTGTAGTTCTTACCGGTAGAAAATGAGCGGACTTAGTCAAACGATCCACTATCACCCAAATGGAATCATGCTTCCTCCTGGTCTTAGGTAACCCAGTGATGAAATCCATAGAAATGTTATCCCACTTCCACTCGGGGATATCTAATGACTGCAGCATCCCTGCCGGTCTCTGATGTTCAATCTTCGCCTTCTGACAAGTCAGACACGACGCCACATACTCAGCCACATCCTTCTTCAAACCCGGCCACCAGAAATCATGCCTCAGGTCTTGATACATCTTTGTTGCTCCGGGATGTCTACTAAGGTTACTCTTGTGTGCCTCCCCTAGAATGATGTTTCTCAAGTTCATAGCATCGGGTACACACACTCTACCTTGACACCTCAAGATGTTGTCCGATCCCACCTTGAAATCTCGGTTGGTTCCTCGAACAATCAAAGCTCTTTTCTCCATGAGAAACTTGTCATCTTGACAATTAGCAATATCCTACAACAACCCGCTTGAGATGGTAATCATACCCAGTCTCATATTCCCTAAAGCAAACTCTACCTCTAGGTGCAAGTCATGAAACTCTCTCAACAACTCTTGTTGACTAGCCATCTGTGCCGAATAAACAGACACACTTTTCCTACTCAACGCATCGGCTACCACATTAGCCTTTCCAGGATGGTATTCTAACGTGAAATCAAAATCTTTTAATGTTTCCATCCATCTCCGTTGCCTCATATTAAGCTCTTTCTGATCGAACAGATACTTAAGACTTTTATGGTCACGAAACACGACAAAAGTGCAACCATAAAGATGATGTCTCCAAATCTTCAATGCAAAAACAACGGCCGCAAGCTCTAAATCGTGCGTAGGATAATTCTTCTCATTCACTTTCAGTTGCCTGGACGCATAAGCCACTGCTCTCTTGTGTTGCATCAACACACAACCCAATCCTTGATGAGAAGCATCACAATAAACCTCATACGGTTCATCCGACTGTGGTAACATCAAAACTGGTGAAGTCGTCAATCGCTCCTTCAACAACTGAAAACTCAACTCACACATCTCCGTCCACGCAAACGGTTGATCTTTCCGCGTAAGTTGTGTCATCGGTGCCACAATCTTAGCGAAACCTTCAATGAACCTTCGGTAATAACCGGCCAAACCCACAAAACTCCTCACATCGGTCACTGTTTGAGGCTGCTTCCATGAAAGTACCGTATCAATCTTGGAAAACACTGAGGCTCCCCTCAACTGATCCATCAAATCATCGATTCGTGGCAATGGATATCGGTTCTTGATAGTCACCTTATTAAGCTTCCGATAATCCACACACAGACGAGATTTACCATCCTTCTTTTTAACCAATAAGACCGGTGCTCCCCAAGGCGACACACTAGGTCTTATGAAACCTTTACCTAACAAATCCTCAATCTGACTTTTCAACTCTACCAACTCAGCTGGAGCCATCCGATAAGCTGATTCTGAAATCGGACCCGTACCCGGTTGCAAATCAATAAAGAATTCCACCTCTCTACACGGAGGAAAAGCTGGAATCTCCGATGGAAACATATCTTGGAAGTCCTGAACCACTCGAATTTCCTCAATTCGGATCTCCGACGTCACTCCTAAGCTAGCAAGTGAAACTATCTCCGGTTCTCCATTACACATAACCACAGAAAGCCGATTTGTAGACAAGTACCTTCGCACACCTGGCTCGGGAAAGAAAACCAATTTCCGAGCACAGTCTAGAATCACATAATGATACGACAACCAATCCATCCCGAGGATGATCTCGAGAGATAAAAGCGGTAGACAAACCAAATTGACCAGAAAATCCCTATTCTGGATTACTACCAAACAATGCAAACATGCAGTATTCACTACCAAATCCTTAGCAGGAGTCAAAACATTCAAATCAAATGGAAGAACAGAAACATTCAAACTCAAACGATTTGCACATGCCAAAGATATGAATGAGTGGGTTGCCCCCGTGTCAATCAAAGCAGTTAAAGAATTACCTGCGATGTGACAGCTCTCGTGGATGGCATTGCTAGCCTGCCCACTCAGTTCAGTGCCCATACCGTAAGCACGTGCCTTTGCCGCAGGTCTGGCACCCTGTGAACCTTGTGCCACATTTGCCGACGACCCAGTCTTCGGGGCTCTGCAATCTCTAGCAAAGTGTCCCGGCTTCTTGCAATTATAGCAGGTGTTTCCCACCTTAGGTTGCGTGCACTCATTAGAAAAATGCCCCGCTTCTCCACAGTTGTAGCAAGTCCCCTTACTACCCTCTGATTTTCCCCGGGTTCCCTGATTCACCGATCGGCCCGGTCCTTTACTGTGCTGAGGACGGTTATAAGGCTTACTCCCTTGCCTCCCACTATTCTGAGTCGAACCGCGATCATTGGTACGACTTGGTCCTCCGGCATTAGAATTCCCTTGGCGGTTCACCCGCTTATTCTTCATGTCTTCGACCTCTTGGCACTTTTCAACCAATACCTGAAATTGTCGAATACCCAACGACACAACCGCATCCTGCAGCTCGTACCTCAATCCATCTTGGAATCTACGGCACATATAATCCTCATCTATCTCATCCCTAAAGAAGCGGAAAAAACGGGATAGTGATTCGAACTTCTTGGCATATGCTTCAACATTCATGCCCGCTTGCCTTAGCCTCAGGAACTCTTCACCATACCTTTCCCTAGCTGTATCAGGGAAGTATTTGGCCAAGAACCTCCTCTTGAAATTCTCCCAACTTAACTCTTCATGAACATTCTCCATGATCAGTCGGGTGTTCCTCCACCAATACTCAGAACCCCCGAGTAATTGATAGGTAGCTAAGACCACCTTCTCTCCTTCTGGACAATGAATTGCCCCGAATATCCTCTCCACAGATTGGAGCCACAAATCAGCAGTTTCCGGACCTCCCTCCCCATTAAACTTAGGAGGAGTTTGGTGGTTGAAATTCGAAAGAAGTCTAGATCCAGCCGCAAGTATTTCCCTTTCGCGCTTTTCCAGATCCCTTTGCGCCTTAGCATGGCTCTGGGCAGTCACAGCCGCTGCCATCGTATGCATGGCATAAGCCATCTGATTTATATCAACATTATCCGTCACAGGTGCTGTAGGTGCCCTTCTTGGAGGCATTCTATCTCTGCACAATACCAATTCTGATTAGATTCCTTATCCAGACATCTCTGAGTCTCAACAGAAAATCTCATACAACGGCTACTAGCACATAACCCGACACCGAACAACCACTAGAACTGACACTACTCTAGCTATGTTCTAACCGACTCTGGACTAACGACTCAAGTATACACTTTCCCTTTGAAGATTTAAAGCCGTGCTCTGATACCAAAATGTAACAGCCCGTTTTTCCAGGGCCAGAAAAGTCAATATTTTTTTTCTTTTTCAACTAACACTCAGAGTGCGCATAGAATAATTTTCAAAGAGCTGGCATTCAAATATACAAAAGAACTCATTACCATAAGGTGCTTCGACAAGCAAAGTGTATTCCTGAATAATTACAATCCAAGTCTAAGTATTCAAATACTTACAACAAAACAAGTTAGACAACCCTATGCTAACCAAAAAGCACGGTGCACAAAACACACCGGCGCATAGTCTAACTACTCTAAGCTAAAACTCCAACCGCTCACTGGGGCCTGGAGCAGCCACCGTCGTCACCACGACCTAACCCATCACCTGGGTGGGATGAGCCCGCAAATGAAAGAAAGGGTCACCACAAAATATATAGTATGTATATATATAACCGGTGCGAAAGATGTACACATAACAAATTTCCACGAAACACAAGAGAAAGCTCTTTAACACAAAAGCAATTCCCACCAACGGGCTTAAAATATAATGCACACCAAGCCTAATGCAGACTTCTACAATGGGTGTGACAACCGATCACTGGTTCGTCACATGCATGATTTTCCGGAATATTAACCTCTCCTCGAAGAGTCGTGGGGTAGGCAAAGCCACACAGAAATATACGTACCCGCACTAAAAATTTGCCACACAAGGCAGGTGAAGTCACACAGACAAACACCAGGCGAAGTCACACAGACAAACACCAACTCAATATAAATCCAGAGGGATTTGGCGAAGCCACACAGTCAAACGCCCGGTACGTAGGCAAAGTCACACAGACATACACCTAGGCACGCAACTATGAAATGCATGGCATATATTCTCTTTGGCATATACGGGATAGTCACACAGACTAAATCCTCGTGTAGTCCTATCTGACTCACGCATTCATATATGCTCATGCAAACATTCACATAGCCTAAAGCCTATGTACAAAGCATCACAACATACATACATTTTCCTAATCATATGTAAATTGCACACGAATTTATAACCACGTTCTCATCAACGAGAATACATAAGTACAAACATGCCAAGCACACAGCAAATGCATAAACAGCAAAAACAAGCATGTCGTAACCGTTTTAAAAGACGGAAATAAAGTGGAGCCCTTACCTCGTCAAGCACTCAACTATCGCACGATCACACAACACTTACTTGCTTCCTAAAACAAGCAAAGTATTCAATCAAAACCATAACCAATCAATCCTCAATGAATTGAACTCTAAAACCCCAAAAACCAAAGGTTTTCTAAGGTAAAATCCCTCTTTCGGATACTATACCCAAAACTACCGTATTGATCAACCCCCATGAGTTATTTGTACTATTTTTAGGACCCAAAACAATTGCCAAAAGTCTTAAATAATTTGAAATGCAAAATGGCTATTTTCTTGCGTTATAAGTTACGTACTTTCCGAGTACCCGAAAAACTCGTTTCCAATCCCAACCACTTCCATAAATTAATAAAAAGGGATTAGAAGGCTAAAAACCAAGTTTGGAAATCAGAATCCAAAATCTCAACTCTCAGAGCTCGCCCTGGCGAGTTGGTGGCGAGTGGAGGCAGAGAGTACTGGTCTTACTCGCTCTGGAGCTCGCCCTGGCGTGTTGTCATGACCTGTGACACTCGCCCTGGCGAGTAACCACTCGCCCAGCGAGTTGCACCTGTCATGACAGCAAAAGACAGCAACTCACACCACCTTTTTCCACCCCAAGCCTAGTTTGATTCTATTAGTTCCCAACATCTTTTCAAGGCATAAAAGCAAACCATTTCCATAAGCAAGCAACACATTTCCGAAAGCATGTTGGTTGCTTCGAGTGCAAGTTATTTGATTTTCATTTCCAAAATCAAAACCAAATCCAAGCACAAGTTTTATTACGGGCCTTAACCGTCCGGTAATCATTTTCAAACATGTTTTCAAGGTAAAAAGCGACACCACATGTCACATTAGTTTTAAACCACTTTGACCCCAAAATACTACCCAAAACTCTTAGAAAATATTTTCATAAACCACAAAATATTTTTCATCGGATTTTCTAAAACAAAACCATACAACGCATTTCCCTTTTGCCCAAAGGTTCAAAGACAACTTTTCTTTTCAAAACCTTACAACTTAACCACATGTTATTGATCAATACATAACCAAACCAAAACCCTAACTTTTCTCATGAGATTTTTCACCAATTCATGGAAAACAAAACAACAAAGCCTAGCATGCTTCCTAAGCTCTCATGAACAACTTTCATGAAACAAAAACTAGCAAGAACAACATTTCTCACCAAACCCTCTTAAGAACATAAACCCAAAAACCTCACAACTCTAAAAATCTACCAACCTAGGAGATGAGAAGAGAGGGTTACCTTTAGAAAGTGATTCTCTACAACTTTCCTCAAAGCTCCAAAGCTTGAAATGGAGTGAAATGGTGAAGAAATGAAAATCTAGTGAAGGTTGGAAGTTAATGGAGTCACACGTGAAAGAGAGAAAGAAAGGAGTGAAATATGTGATGTTTTCTAAGTGACCAAGTGACCAAACCTCCTTACTATGCCATAGCTCTTGCTCACTCATGGCCATTGGATCAAAAACAAAATGCCAAGACAAAACCCTAGCCATTGGATCAAACCAAACCAAATCCACTTGAGATAAAACTCAATACCTCATAGAAACACTCACACGTTCAGCTCTCGCACGCCGCGACGAACGAAACTCACCAAAACAGAAAACTTACGGAAAGAACGTCTAACGTTTCACATTTCCAAAACTTATCGCCGAATCTTTTTCCGCGACTGTAATTTTCTTCCATACTTCATAAAATTAATCTCAGGATA
Source organism: Trifolium repens (assembly GCA_030408175.1). Taxonomy (NCBI): domain Eukaryota; kingdom Viridiplantae; phylum Streptophyta; class Magnoliopsida; order Fabales; family Fabaceae; genus Trifolium; species Trifolium repens. The sequence continues at coordinate 6,361,988 of CP125847.1, forward strand.
TATCCTAACCCGCGCAGATATATAAAACTTCCATCCGAAACCTCACTCAAAACAGACGCAATAAGATTTTACAACGACGGGTAAAATCCTACTCGTTTTTCCAAAAACAAGAATAATCCAAAACTTATTATTCTAAAACCACATATAACTTCTTATTCAAGCAACAGGATCACAGAACCAAAGTCTGTACAATTACAGTGCACGAGCACTAAACAGGCTCAATTACAGCAAAAGCTAAAAATTACACGATGTTTCGTCACACGAACACATCGAACCCTAATATTCCTTAAACCAACTATACAATGAAATCTTGGGTCTTACATTAAGGTTTTTGGTGAAGATGTGATGTTTCTCTCTTGAAATCCTGGAGCATTGGCTCATTGTTTCTCCCGAGCTTCCCCGGACTTTCCAACAACAAGTGATATCAGAGCGATAGTTCGACTTGGTGGGAGAGCGGGAGTGAAAATTGGATCAACTATATAATGTGGAAATTCACACTTGAGGGAGATTGTTGGGTTTCAAGTGTGAGTGATTAAGTTCCATCACGACTATAAATAAGAAAAATGTTGGATTTATAAGATAAATAACCAATTAATTTAATGCCTTAAAATTTTTAGGCGGAGATATAACTTCTTCCTCTCTTAAGATCATGAAGCATTGACCTATAACATCTTCTCGATTCCCCCAACAAACAATGTTGTCAAAACTGAATTCAACTAAGAATTGACTAATATGTGAGCTGGTTCAACTACAATTGATTTGATCATCGGTCTAATCTAACAACATTGCCTCTTAAAGAGAAGGTTTATTATTCTATTCTATGTCATTCAAAATAATATTTTGTTATATTTCAATTCATATTTTTTTAATGGCAAATATTATTTCAGTTCATATATCTACTAATAAAATTAATATTTCGTGCAGCACAATGCAAGTAGTTCTAGCAACTATCAAATATATTCCACAGGTTAGGATTTTTTTTCTTATAACTTTCTATAAATTAAGAGTGAAAACCTTAATGGCATATTTATTTAATTCAAATCTAAGACCATATACCCTTTTGTTACATTATTCAAAAACTTTAGAATGTTGAATAATTTATTTATAGATGTTTATGGAATTGGGTTTCATGTGGTCGAAATTTGATACAACATTTGGTAAAATTGAGGTTGTCCAATTAAGATTGGATGATCTAAAATTTTAACTTCATATTTTATATTAAACAAATAAAAAGTTGTCTTAATATCTAAACTGTTCGATCATCGAATGGTTTCAAAGTGCTAATTGCATTTAATCCAATTTCATATTTGAGCTAGTAATTGGTAGCAGATATTGTTATCATTAAAAAGAACATTTTTTGTCACCTAGTTTTGCTAGATATATTAGACTAATAATTGTCATGTAAAATACAGGCATTTATGAATTTTATGATCAAGAGCACAGATGGATTTAGCATTGGAAATGTGTTCTTAGATTTCTTGGGAGGAATGGCAAATTATGCTCAAATGGTTACACAATCAATTGATCAAAGTATTTATCTTTCCTTTTTAAATTCACATTATACCATTCCAAATGATTTGATGCATGCATTAAATCATTAATGACATTTCTTAATTTTTTTTTTTAATTTCATTTTATAGATTCTTGGGTTAATTTTTCTGGAAACATTGGCAAAGTATTGTTATCGTTGGTAAGCATTAATCCTTTTTCTTTTCACTCATTTGGTATTAAATTTGGTGATCCAAAAAAAAATCATCAATTATAGTCTTTGTGACGACTAATTTAGAGATCAATTTAACAATCAAGCTCGAAAGTGATCCCTAAATCAGTCGTTACAAAGACTAAAATTGTGTAACTAAATTAATCTCTATTTAACAAACTAGCTTATAGTAGTATGTCTATGGATAACCTGATTATACAAGTGTATACATAGTTATGAATCTTAGAAAACATAAAAAAGCCTAAATTTTCTAGACTTAAAATAGTTACTCATGTATATATATTGTAACACATTAATTTTTAGGTGTGCATGTTCTTTGATCTTCTTTTTATGTGTCAACATTATGTGTTGTATCCTTCAAAGAAAGCATCATCATCAAATCCTCTTTCTATACTGAATGACAAAACCACAGAGCCCCTCATCAAGTCTCAAAATCAGCCAGAAGCAACAAATATGCCAATGGTTGAAAATGTTTGAAATTGTACTTAAGTTTTGTCACACTACATATTAATGATGATAATTAGTCATTACCTGTATGGCTTTAGTATGTATAGGTAAAGTTTCTTTGTAGTTGACATATTCACTTTTACTCATAGTTATCTGGATCACAATTTACTTTGATATATGGTACGAGTTTGGATATGTGGTACATAACCTTGAAAGAGCAGGATAACATAGTTGGTAGTTATTTTGGTTCGTGATACACAGTGAGCAAAAGCAGATCCATAACACCGATCACGATTTCCAATTTCGAAACAGGATGTACACTACAATAAATTCAACATTTAGTGACGGCCAAAAGCCCTCACAAAGTAAGAAAATCCGTCACAAAGTCAAAATTTAGTGACGAATTTGTGACGGCCGAAATCCGTCACAAAATCGCTCCTGGATAAGTTTTTGACGGCTCAGGTCGTCACAAACTAAGTGACGAAACTTTGTGACGGCTCATCTTGTCACTAAGTTACAACGGCCACTTTTCGGACATAAATTTAGTGACGGCTGAGTTCGTCACAAAATTCGAATTAGTGACGACTCCGGTCGTCACAAAATTCTTGACGAAGATGCAATCATGTCCGTCAGAAATTTTTGAATATTTAGTGACGGTTTAGGTCGTCACAAAATCCGTCACAAAATCTACTTGGTGTCCACCACTGCTTCCGAAGCTTGAATTTGAAGTATTAATATAGTATTTATAGGTAAATAAGATAAGTGTTTGATGATAGCTAATGATAATTTTATTTATTTTGAAAAGGATGATACAAGAGTTACAACATAGCACAAAGTGTCATTAGCATGATCCAAAAAGGACTTGCTAACTTAAATAACATACCCTAAGATTTTTCTACGATGCCCTCTTCTAGTACATTATTTTACATTTTTTCTTGCATGAGGTACTATTTCTCTACATTGGAATTTTTTGCATGAACAACTATTTTGGTACTATTCATTTTTTATGACTTTGGTGCTTTTATTGCCACGTCTTCCTTCATTTGTTGCATGGCCTCTTTTTCTTCTGCATCAAGACACATGTCTTTGGTTCTGTCTTTGATACATCTTTCACACAAGTGATTTGGATAGTCCCGAAGACATTTACATAGTTCATCAAGAATGTTTTCTTTATAATTCATTATTTTCCGGTCCAAAGATAGAAAAGGTAATTCAAAATTTACTAATGATGAAAAGTCTTTGTCCTTAAGAGGTCTTCCTCCAGTTTTGCTCAAAAATATGAAATTGTCATTTCTATGAATGACTTTTATACATGACTGCTTTTGAATTGCTTGACATTGCGAAAATATACTTGAAAGTTGATTAGGTAATATCCTGTTGTATTCTTCTTCATTATATAATTTCCTGGTCGGCTCATCAATTAATGGGAAATTATTATTGCTAATTCCGACATATACAAAGTGCTTAGCTTGCTGCCTTGTTGAAAAGTCTTGATATGCCGAATAGAACTTTAGATAAATTGTTCTATCCCTGGCAATATTTTCCTTATATAATTGAATTGCATTTTTAATTAAGCCTGGGAGCATATTGATTTCTTCAAGGTTTTTTCTTAAGTAGAGGCATTCAATAAGTCCAAATTGGAACATATTGAAAACCAATAATGGAGAAGCTCCTGGAGTAATTATCGCTTTGATTCCAAATATTTTTCTATCAACCAGATAGAAATAATTAATTCTTTCTTTTTCACTCCAGTTACTTAATCTAGAGATATTTTCTTTAAAATTCTCTTCAGAAAATTGAGTTTGCCTTTCATGTTCTTTGCGAGAAATAATTGAAAATTATCTAGGGAAACTGATAATTTTCTACGATGCCCTCTTCTAGTACATTATTTTACATTTTTTCTTGCATGAGGTACTATTTCTCTACATTGGAATTTTTTGCATGAACAACTATTTTGGTACTATTCATTTTTTATGACTTTGGTGCTTTTATTGCCACGTCTTCCTTCATTTGTTGCATGGCCTCTTTTACTTCTGCATCAAGACACATGTCTTTGGTTCTGTCTTTGATACATCTTTCACACAAGTGATTTGGATAGTCCCGAAGACATTTACATAGTTCATCAAGAATGTTTTCTTTATACACTACAACATTTTTCCTTTTTAGCAACATTTGAAAAGTGTTACCAGAACCGTGAAAAACGTCCCCTAAAGGTTTAGGGGACGTTTTTCAGGTGTCTTCTATGCGAGCGTTGCCTATAAGTTTTGGGGACGTTTTTTTCTGCTCTGTGGGCACACTATTTACAAGCGTCCCCTAAACCACGGGATAGGGGTCGTTTTTTCTGTGCACTTGAGACAACGATTTTTAAATGTTGCCAAAAACTGATACAATGAGAACACTCACAAAACGTCCTCAAAGCTTTTAAGCAACAATTTTAAAACTTACAAAGCATCCCCAAAAACTAACATAATGTATACTTTCTAACCATCAATCAAAGAAAAACCTTGAAATGAAGAATCATAAATAAAAGTTGCGTATATTTTTTATTTGAAGAGACAAGAGATTAATTACATTAAATAAGCACCTCAAGCACAAGACATGCTAAAAAATCATCCCTAAATACATTTTCTCAACAAATAACAAACAAAACCTCCACTACCAAATTCAAATAACCTGCACAATATGCAGGAAGCAAACTGAAATGGCCATATTACTAATGATTCCTAAACCCCTCCAACCAAATTCTCATAATAAATCTATGAACTAATACATTGAAGATTCATCCCAACCACCAAACCCAAATCAATAGCCAACAAATTACAAGATTAAGCAATGAAAGAACACTATAATGTTATTCACACTAGCCAAGTAACTTAATAAGAAAAATACAATCTTATCTCTTGAGCAAATCAAATAGGCAAACGCTGAAGAGGTGGGATGGTGCCTCTTAAATCTTCTTGGGTCCAATTAAAATATAGTTTCTTAATGACAAAGATTTCTGCTTAGTGCCCTTCTCCATTCGTCTAGATTGTTTGATTTAATTTCCAACAATATCGCTGCCAATCATTGACACAAAAAACAGAGCCAACTTATCTTCATATGCACCGGTAGTAATAAAAAAACCACTGCAGAAAGAAAAAAAAAGAGAGCAGTATTACTCACAACTTTAAAATGCTTAAAACCAATTTAAACTTGAAAGTTAACGAGAAACAGTATGCCTTGTATCAGAACACCAAGGGGTATTTCTTTTTTAGAAAGAATCAAAGAAGCAAGACGATCAAAGATTACTAAGCACAAACCTTTACAAATCAGTAACTTCTTTCAGTTTGATATTTACATAATCTGCATAATAACAGTAGACTCAATTCAATCTCATGCTACAACCTACAAGATAATATTCTGCTACAAAAATTATAAGATAAGACAAGAACAAAGAAATCAAAATCTTATGCTTATGACAAATTTTTGTTTATGATTCATGCCTTTTAGAGGATTAAGTCTTAACCATCTTTCAGACCCACAACTTTATGTAAACAAGTTTAGTTTAATTAGTTCTTCATCTTCATACTAATTAGCTTAATCAGTAATCAAAATCTGATTCTTAATAACATATTAAGCAAAACTAACAGCGACCGAGATTTCAAAATCATGAAATTAACACAAAGAAGCAGGAAAATTATGGAATGAACCGTAAATCCTTTCTTTCACTCAATCTCATCCATTCACAGTAGCTAAAATGTGTATATATCATTCAAAAGGAAAACACCAAACCATTCAAAATCAGAAACAAGGCAAAACAAAATCATCAAAATCAGACACAACACTACAAATTATCATGTTTGGATCATAAACAACGCTAAAACAATAATAAGCAAAATCAAAATCGAAAGCAGAGAGAAGTTAAGCATACCGTGAGATTGGGAAATTGAAATAGATTAGGGATTTGAGGTGTGTGTGAAGAGTGGCGATTTGGGATCTAAGGTTTGAAGAGAGAAATCGAAGATCTGAGGCTTGAAGATGATCCGTTTGAGGCGTGAAACGATTTAGGGTTGAGGAACTGAAATCGATTTGGGTTTGAAGAGTAGCGATCTAAGGCGAAAAGGGAAACTGAAATCGATTAGGGATTTGAGATTTTGGTGAATCTATTACCGATTCAAGAAGCATTTGGGTTTGAGACATGTACGTTTGCAATTTGGGTTTGAGGAACATGGTTGAAGCTGAAATTTGCAGGTTTGAGGCGAGAAGTGTCTGGAAGCCGGAAGAGTGAAAACTGGCATGTGTTCGGATATGAGTATTATTTTTATTTATTTTTTAAATGGAAGATATGAGCTTCTCATTATTACTCTGTAAATGTTTATTTATTTATTTTTATAAGAAGTTTAATTATTTATTAATTTATTTGACAAAAAGTTTATTTAATTTTTATCAAGTAAATGTAATGTCTATTTTTTTTATAAGAGTAATGTTTATTTATTTATCTATTAATGACACAAAGTTTATTATTTTTTATGAAGTAAGTGTAACGTTTATTTATTTATTAAATAATTAGTTTTTTGGGTGGATATTATATACATTATTAGTTCTATTCTAATATATATAAAGTCAAAAAAATATTTATAATATTTGGAGTGAAGTTTTATTTTTTTTAATTTGGAGGGTATCTTGCGAAATATTGAAATATTTAGTTAGTTTTAATTTGGAGTGAAGTTATTACAATATTTACTCCTTATTATTTACCAAATATTGATACTATAATAACAAAATATAATTATGATTATTATTAAATTATAATAGAGTTGTTTACCAAAAAAATTATATTAGTTAATTTTAATAGCTATAAATGTAGTCTTTGTTCAAAATACAACGTTTGAAAATTGTCCCCAAAGATAGCTAAGGGGACACTTGCTAGCTATTGCAAAAACAAATCTGTAGCTACAATAAAAAAACGTCCTCTATTATGTTTTAGGGGACGTTTTTAGGACGTTGCAAAATTATAACCGGTGACATTCATAAACTGTCCCCTATATCATTTTTAGGGGACGATTTTTACATGTTGTTTAAAAAAGTGTTGCCAAAGACCATAAATGTTGTAGTGATAATTCATTATTTTCCGGTCCAAAGATAGAAAAGGTAATTCAAAATTTACTAATGATGAAAAGTCTTTGTCCTTAAGAGGTCTTCCTCCAGTTTTGCTCAAAAATATGAAATTGTCATTTCTATGAATGACTTTTATACATGACTGCTTTTGAATTGCTTGACATTGCGAAAATATACTTGAATGTTGATTAGTTAATATCCTGTTGTATTCTTCTTCATTATATAATTTCCTGGTCGGCTCATCAATTAATGGGAAATTATTATTGCTAATTCCGACATATACAAAGTGCTTAGCTTGCTGCCTTGTTGAAAAGTCTTGATATGCCGAATAGAACTTTAGATAAATTGTTCTATCCCTGGCAATATTTTCCTTATATAATTGAATTGCATTTTTAATTAAGCCTGTGAGCATATTGATTTCTTCAAGGTTTTTTCTTAAGTAGAGGCATTCAATAAGTCCAAATTGGAACATATTGAAAACCAATAATGGAGAAGCTCCTGGAGTAATTATCGCTTTGATTCCAAATATTTTTCTATCAACCAGATAGAAATAATTAATTCTTTCTTTTTCACTCTAGTTACTTAATCTAGAGATATTTTCTTTAAAATTCTCTTCAGAAAATTGAGTTTGCCTTTCATGTTCTTTGCGAGAAATAATTGAAAATTATCTAGGGAAACTGATAATCTTCCCAAGACTTTCATCGAAGTAATTCTTTCTTGTGGATTACTTTTTGAAAAGGTTCTTGGACCAAGATAAATTTCTTTTCTTGATCTTTCTAAATCATTATATTCTTTTAATGCTTTCTCTGCTTCTTCTCTAGTGGCAAATGCTGAGTGATGGACTCCTAAAATCTTTTGGCAGTGTGGGGCTGCTTTGAACCAGTCATCATAAATTCCTGGAAATGGTCCGTTGAAGACGACATACCATTTTTTGTGCTTTGAAATTTTAATTTCTTCAAGTGGATTTTTCCCTTTTATCTGGGAATTAATAATTTCTATTCTTTTTTCAATTAATTCTATCTCTTTGCCAATTAAGGCTTGCTTTTGTAATTTATGGAGTTTAAGTGCTTCTTCAAATTCTAATTGCTTTTCGAGTAATTCTTGTGTGCTTCGTACCATTCTCTAGATAGTATATCTGCAAGTATATTCTTTACTCCCTTAATATAAGAGATTGAGTAATTAGCCGAATACAATTACTTATGACCTATAAATAAGGCCATCTACAATGGTAGAGGGCATCGTATAGAAAAATCTTAGGGTATGTTGTTTAAGTTAGCAAGTCCTTTTTGGATCATACTAAAGGCACTTTGTGCTATGTTGTAACTCTTGTATCATCCTTTTCAAAATAAATAAAATTATCACTTTCTATCTTCAAACACTTATCTTATTTACCTATAAATACTATATTAATACTTCAAATTCAAGCTTCGAAAGCAGTGGTGGACACCAAGTAGAAATATCAAGAAAGGATGCCAAGCATCCTCAGGTATAATTACTTAACTATACTACTTATAATTTTTGCTTAATTATTCTATATCCTCTAAGTAATTATAATAATAATGGAAAAGGAAAAAATAACTGACATAGAACATTTACATATTACTGAAGAAGATGGAAATTATGATGATAGCATTTTAATAGATCCTACCTTATTTCATAAAATACAAAAAAAGATTTAGATTTAACTAAAGATGCAAATATGAAAGGAAAAGAAAACATTGGAGGAATAATGAAAAGATTTAATCAAAAAGAAAATATTATATATTATGGAAAATTGATTAATGAATCACCGATTGATATAGCTGATGCACAAGGACATACTTTTATACAACTATTAAATAAGAAGAAACTTATAGAGTTAAAAAGAAATATTAAAAAGGAAGAACATAGAAGTAAATTAGGATATATCCACATAGGAGCCGTACACGTATTAATAAAAGCAACATTTCAAGAAGGCATAAATTCCCCAGTAGAATTAGTACTAAAAGATGATAGGAAAAATCTAGAATTAGATATACCTAGTCTATTAGATGATAGTAGAATTAGATATACCTAGTCTATTTGAAGACATAGGAAAAATCTATTACCCAAAAAGAACCGAAATAACCAATATTGGAACTTTTATAAGTAAACCAAGAATATTAGAATTAAATAAACCTCAATTACCAAAATGTAACAACCCGTTTTTCAAGGCCAGAAAAGGCCTTTTTTTTTATACACATCAGAGTTACGCGTAAAAGATTTTAAATGAGCCGACATTCAAATATACAAAAGAACTCATTACCATAAGATGCTTCGACAAGCAAAGTGTATTCCTGAATAATTACAATCCAAGTCTAAGTATTCAAATACTTACAACAAAACAAGTTAGAATCCTATGCCTAAACCCAAAAAGCACGGTGCACCACCCACACCGGCGCATAGTCTAACTGAGCTAAAGCTCCAACATCTCACTGGGGCCTGGAACAGCCACCGTCGTCACCACGACCTAACCCATCATCTGGGTGGGATGAGCCCGCAAATGAAAGAAATGGTCACCACAAAATAAAAGTATATATATATATATAACTGGTGCGAAAGATTGTACACATAACAATAATTCCACAAACACAAGAGAAAACTCTTAACCACCAAAGCAATTCCCATCAACGGATTTATATATATAATGCACACCAAACCTAATGCAGACTTCTACAATGCGTGGTACTAACCCTAGCTACCACAATGCATGAGTTCCGGAATCGTAGGTCCAACCCACTAAAGCCACAAGGGCAGGTGATGCCACACAGACGCTATCACCAGGTGAAAATAGCCACACAGATGCTACCAGCCACACAGATGCTGTCAGCCACACAGATGCTGTCACCAGGCGAAAATAGCCACACAGATGCTGTCGCCAACTATGAAATGCATGAGCATACTTTCTAAGTAAGCATATATAGGGCAGTCACACAGACACAGCCCCAGCGGAGTCACACAGACACATCCACCCGTGTAGTCCCAGCTGACTTACACGTTCCATACATGCTCATGCAACAATTACATATCACACAGATATATGTAAACCAAACACAACGACATACATACATTTCCAATCATATGTATTCCAACAATCTGTTCATACATATATTCTCATAATCATATGTAAACAGCGCAAGTATTTTAAACACGTTCTCATCACGAGAATACATCAACCAGACATGCCAAACACACAGCAAAGCATTACAGCAGAAATCCAAGCATGTCGTAACCAGTTGAAAAGACGGAAATAAAGTGGAGCCCTTACCTCGGCAAGCTTCCGTTAACCTTTCTCGCGAAATTCTACAATTCACGCTACCTAAGAGTTAAGCAGCGTACAATCAATAAAATACTCAAAGCCCCGAAGGCCGGGTCGTCGGCGAATGTGACGCAGGGAACTCGACCCACGGCTAGAGAACGTGTCTACTGTAAGGGCTTAATGTAAGACCCAAGATTTCACTGTACAGTTTGTCTAATGAACGTTAGTGTTGGCTAAGAGTTTTAGGACTTTTATTAAGTTATTTCGCAAGCATCGTTGTAATAACAGCATTATTGTTGAGTTGGAGCCTGTTTTGTACTTGGGTGTTAATAAAGTCCAGACTTTTGTTCCCTAGTCTTTACTTATCTATGAGAACGTTCCCGTGCCTTCAGAATTTCGAAATTTGACTTTCTCCGTTTATTGGAAAAACGAGTAGAAAACTATACCCGCTGTTGGAAAATTTACGGTTTCTGTTTTCCGTCGAAATTTAAGTAGAGACTTTATATATCGGCTCGAGTTAGAATCTGACCTCAGAATATTTTTGGGAGCTAAGGATAAAAATTTCAGTCGGAGGATCAAGTTTAGCGATAATTTTTAGAAATAGTTTACTATGAACTTTTACCTCGTAGATTTTCTATTTTTCGAAAATTAGACCGTTAGCAAAGTACGACTCGCCTGTGAACGAGCGCGAGAGCTGTGTAGCGTAAAGCAAGATATCTAGATATTTTTGGCAAAAAGTAATCATGACTCATTAGATCCAAGGGCTAGGGTTTGTTTAGTACACTTTGCACTATTTGATCCTAAGGCCTTTATTAATCATGACCAAAATGTGAAGGGATTAGTACACATTTGATCAAAGAGCAAAGTCACAAAATACTCCCTCCTCTCCTCACTCTCTCGGCCGACTCACTCACTCTCTCATTCATCCATTCAAAAATTTCAATTCTCATCTTCTCAAGTTTGGATCATTAACTTGCCAAGAATCTTCTTCACTTAAGGTAACTAACCTCTTCTCTTCCTTATCTAGCCATGAACCTCTTAGATTTTAGGATTTTGATGATTATGTTCTTGAGAGAAAATTCTTAGAACTTGAAATTAATTAAGTTGTTGGTTCTTAGGAGTGTTCATGAGAGTTGATTAGTGTATGGAAGTGAAGTAAGAGATGATTTCCATGGTTGATTTGTGTTCTTACTAAAATTTTTGGTTAGGGTTTTATGAGAAGTTTTAAATTGATCATAAACATGAATTTTTGTTTGTTGATTTTGTTTATGAACTTGTTTTTGGAGTTTTTAGAGAAATGGATATTGGAATAATGATTTTGTTTTGAGAAACAAGAAAAATTCTATTTTTGTGTTCTTGAGAAGTGAAAGAACATTATTAGAAATTTTGATTGGTTTCTAAAATGCTTGATTGATCAATTAAATGATTTTGTGAGCTAGTAGATTATTACTAAGGTTTTGAAATGAAAAAAAATTGAGTGTTGGCCTTATTTATTTATTTTGGTCGTGGCATTAAAGTGGTGGAGGAGAAAGAGTTTCAATTTTTAACTCCTAATTTGAGAGGGCATGACATGTTTCAAAGAGATGACTAATTATGGCTTTGATTGGGAAATAAAAATTAGTTGATTTTGTCTTATTGAAACAAATTTAAAATGGTCAAAGTGTGTGGTTTTGATTAAAATGATTTGGATTGTTAGGGTTAATGAATTTAGGGTATTATAGGATATTACCATGCTATTGGAAGTGAAAAATTTTGAGTATGGATGCCTTTTTCAAAATTTTGGCCGTGGCCTATACACCAATGGGGGCCATGAGTTTCCAATTTTTTTAAAAGTCCACAATGTGGGGAAATTGATCATTGAGTTAGTACATGTTTATAGTTTCAAAAGAGTAGAAGTATAGGGTTTCATTTGGTAAGAAAACTTGAAACTTGCGACGCAAGAAAACTCTGATTTTGTTGATTTATTTTTGAAGAGTTATGGCTTGTTTTCAAATGATTTTGTTGTGTGAAATTGATCTCTTTTGGGTCGAGAACTATAGTGTTCCATTATATGCTTTGAAACAAAATTATTTTCGTATAGCAAAAATAATGTCTTTAACTTCGTGAATTTTTATCGCCATGGGAAGAACTCGGAATCGCTAAGAGAGAGAGTTAGAAAGTACCTTAAACCCCCCTAGATTTTTTAGAGCAAGTTTTGTTTCGTTAGGATATACGATGAGTATTTTATTGATTGTACGCTGCTTAACTCTTAGGTAGCGTGAATTGTAGAATTTCGCGAGAAAGGTTAACGGAAGCTTGCCGAAGTAAGGGCTCCACTTTATTTCCGTCTTTTCAAACGGTTTTGTTAAACATGCTTTAGATTTTGCTGTGTTGCAATTGGTGGTGCGCTTGGCATGTTTTTGTGATGTATTCTCGATATGAGATCGTGGTAAATACATGTTTCGTTGTCTTACATATGTTTGGTGAAATATGTGTATGAACAAGTGATTAAATACATATGATTAGATGTATATGTATGTGTTGTTGTGGTGTGATTACATATGCGTGTACGATATGTATGTGTTGCATTAGCATATAAGGGGAAACGTATGCTCATGCATTCATAGTACGTGGTTATCGGGAATGGATCACGGGGTGCGATTATCGGGAATGGATCCACCTTACTCCTACGGGAATTATTGAGTCCAATAAGCGGTTATCGGGAATGGACTGCGGGGTGCGATTATCGGGAATGGATCCATCCTAACCCTTTGTGGTTTTATTGATTATGATTACTGACCTCTGGAATTCATATGCATGTGGTAATGGGGAATCTACCACACTCATTGTAGAAGTCTGCATTAGGCTTGGTGTGCATTATATTTTAAGCCCGTTGGTGGGAATTGTTTTTGTGTTAAAGAGCTTTCTCTTGTGTATGTGGAAACTTGTTATGTGTACATCTTTCGCACTGGATATATATATATATATATATATATATATATATATATATATATATATACTTTTATTTTGTGGTGACCCTTTCTTTCATTTGCGGGCTCATCCCACCCAGATGATGGGTTAGGTCGTGGTGACGACGGTGGCTGTTCCAGGCCCCAGTGAGATGTTGGAGCTTTAGCTTAGTTAGATTATGCGCCGGTGTGGGTTGTACACCGTGCTTTTTGGGTTTAGGCATAGGATTCTAACTTGTTTTGTTATAAGTATTTGAATACTTAGACTTGGATTGTAATTATTCAGGAAAACACTTTGCTTGTCGAAGCACCTTATGGTAATGAGTTCTTTTGTATATTTGAATGCCGGCTCATTGAAAAATATTCTATGCGCACTCTGAGTGTTAGTTGAAAAAGAAAAAAAAATATTGCCTTTTTGGCCTTTGAAAAACGGGCTGTAACGACGACGGTGGCTGTTCCAGGCCCCAGTGAGATGTTGGAGCTTTAGCTTTGTTAGACTATGCGCCGGTGTGGGTTGTACACTGTGCTTTTTGGGTTTAGGCATAGGATTCTAACTTGTTTTGTTGTAAGTATTTGAATACTTAGACTTGGATTGTAATTATTCAGGAAAACACTTTGCTTGTCGAAGCACCTTATGGTAATGAGTTCTTTTGTATATTTGAATGCCGGCTCATTGAAAAATATTCTATGCGCACTCTGAGTGTTAGTTGAAAAAGAAAAAAAAAATATTTTCTTTTTGGCCTTTGAAAAACGGACTGTTACACAAAACCAATTAGATTTTATGAACCTGAAAAAGTTGAAGAAAATGAAATTGATATATTATCAAACCAAGTGAAAGATCTTACTACTTATTTAAAAAATAGAATTTAAATTATGAGTATAGCTGAATTTAGAATTAACGAAAAAGACAAACAAATAATAATTAAAATAAAGGATCATAATATAACCTATGTTGATAATATAGATAGAAAAGAAAAAGATTTTTATAAAAAATTAAGATGCATATGGAAATTAAATTTACCAAATGAAATAAAATCAAAAATATGTGAAGAATATGGTAAAATATGTGGACAAGCAATACTATTTGAAAATGAAATAAATTATAGGATAGATAACATGGTAGATGATCTTATATTTGAAGAACAACTATATGTTATGTATTATGAAGGAATTAATATAGATTTATCTTTAATTGAAAATGATGAAATATGGGATTATTTAGATGATGAATAAATTCAATACAATTAATTTAAGAAATAATTTGGTATCAATTATTTGGTATCAGAGCACTAAAGATTCAAGTCAGATAAATGGAAAGAACACAAAAATCTAAATTTTCAGATGAAAAATTTAGGAAACAAAAATTAGAAACAATTTTAGTTAATTTACAAAAAGAAAAATCAGAATTAGAAAATAAAATAGAAATTTTGAAAAGGAAAATAAAAAAATTAGAAAATGAATACAAGCAGAGCTAGTAGAGTTTTATTACTTATAGAACTTAATTTCATTCAAGAAACAAATGAGATAATAAAAATACTTTATGCAAGATTGGACTACTATATAGCAAAAGGTAATGATATCGAAATTAATATAACCAAAATTTATCTTTTAGAATACAAAAATAAATTGAGTGACTATAAAGCAAATGCAAAGTTATTAAATGATTAAAATATAAATCCGTCACAGATATTTGCGACCCTCGATTTAGTGACAAAAAAGTGCTTTCCCTCACAGAATTCCGTCACCAAATTACTTAATTTTAGTCGTGATTTATTAACATATTTAAAAGTGTAACACAAAGAATATCTTATTCATTTTACTTACAAAGATACTCTAAGGTGAGCATGTCTCAGAGGTCTGACATACCTGTCGACACGACGCGTCACAACATACAACTCACAATCATAACCTGTTGGGATTCCGACGGAAACCCATAAAGTGGCATAATATCACCACACATGATTGACTGAATTCTAACTAATCCAAGGTTATCCCACCCTTGATGTCCCTATCCCGGGGATACTAACTCACTTAATTTCCTAAGTTATCATCTAAGAATTTGGTTGTGATTAACATACTGATTATGCATTATATTATCACAGTTTACATGAACAATCCGGGTAGAATAAGGATATAAAACGAGTGAAAGATTTTACCAAAATTAAAATTATGCAGGTTTTGTCATGTTATTCTCGCTTAGCGAGAACCTCTCTCACTAAGCCAGGATTGAAGAGTGAAGGCTCGCTTAGCGAAAAACGCAGAACAAGCCCCTGTTTTGCAATTTTCTTCAAAATTTTCGAAACAAACACCTACAATCCTTATTTTTCTCGGTGTAGACATATATATATATATATATATAATAAACGATCAATATGGAGAGGAATTTGGGATTTAATTCCTGTCCCACATAATTTCCCTAAATTTCTTAATGTTATCATACAAAGTTTAAATTTGGGGCAACTATCTAAACTAACCTAAGAACCCACTTGGATTTGAAGCTTTACTCTGCTACTGAAGCTCCTACTAAACCCACGAAATCCCTTCTATTCCTACTTGATCTATAATGTTGATTCTTTGATAAAGGAGGAGTGAAGAGTAGAATTTCTAAGTTTTCTTGTGGTTTGAGTGAGTGATTCCAAACCGGTGGCATGCCAGCTTGGGTATTTATACACCTTTGTGTTAGAAAAGAGACAAGACATGGTCATAAGTTCTGATTCTTGCATGGTTTTTGAGTGGGTTAAAGTGAGGTGAAATAACAATTTTGTGGTTGTTGTTCTTGAGGCAGCGGAGCACGTGAGAGGGAGGGAGAGATTAATTCCAGAGTCTTAATTTTTCTGATCTTTGCATGGATGGTGAGTGGTTGGAGAAGTGGTGAGTTTTTGGGAGTTTTTTTTCGTGAGTGTGAGATAGAGAAAGAAAGGGGTTGGATGTTACTGACTTCTACTATTACCTTTCCTTTGCATGCTTTTTAATTGGTTGAACTTGAATGCAAAGTTAGTAGGGGAAGGGGTGGTTGAACTTGAACTTGAACTTGAACTTGAACTGAACTCGAACTCGTGAGTATTAAGTGAGGAGAGAGGGAATCTTTGCTGACAATGCTACTATGTCTTGATCAAATATCATGTATGGGTAGTACAAGTGTTTTGTCATAAACTAGAAATTTTAGTCACATGTGTCCTAAGGCTTCACTCTTGTATTCCAATTGGTTCTAAAATTAATTATTTGTGTGTTATGCTTCTAACGAGAATTAATTTATCTGGTAAGAAAATGGGGTGTTACAATTATGAAGTGGCAAATGATTATAGAAAATTGAGTTGATTAGAGAATTATCGATTTTGTATTTTTTTTCTTACTTTTTTATTTTATTTTAAGAGTCATTTTTTTATTATTTGGTATATATGTTTATGCGAATTGATTTACGAATTATAACGAACAAATATGTAAAAGTACTGCAAACTGATACACACGAGCCAATTCAGAGTTCACTTAGACTGTAGTAAATCAATAAATCATGTAACTGTGTTCTTACTGTTTCCAATGAAAAATTTGTTGAGGACAAATTGAAAGGAATGGAATCCGGTGTATAGTTGAAAAGGAATTACTTTCTTCATCCCACTTATTTTTGATTTTTTTTAAGCAGCAAATTATATTAATATGTCAACTTTGAGTATAAGAAATACACAAAGGGATTAAAAGAAACAAATACCGGTTGTTATTTTTTGTACAGAGAACTTGATTGAACAAATTATCATTTTGTCTCTGAAAATATAATTCATTATTAGATTATTCTTTAAATATAAAGAAATTTGCAAATATATCCCTAGTATATATCATTTATTAATAATTTTATAGACTAATTGATGACAAATAAATAACACATTTTCGATGACTAAATTGACTATCTAGAATAGCAAAATGACTAATAAAAGAGACATTTGTGAATATGTTTGCAATTTTGATGCATTTGACAATTAATAAGACCGCAAGTCACACTTTTGAGAACTAAAATTGTGATTTATCTGAATCTGGTCATTGATAATTACGTATCTGTTGTGGTAAATGTGAGATGATTTAAAGTTTCACATTACTTTAGAAAAGTATATGTTGAACACTTTATAAGTGAGATGACTCATAAACCTAATACTTTAGTTTTGAGTATAAATGTGATGTTTAACTCACATGTATCATGTATGGGAGGGGAAGCTAAAAACCAATGCCTAACATACAAGGCCAAAACACCTTCCTCGCAACTCAAAACACCACTGCCCAAATTTTAGATTTATTTTTTGAGTTTAGGACGATATGCTCTTTTAGTCCGATACGGGACTTCTATTATGTGTCAAATATGAATATATTATGTATATATACACGAGGATTAAATGAATAAAACTAAAACTACATGATTTTCTATTGATTTTTTCTTTCATTCTATTCATTTTCAATATCCTCAATTTCTCTCTACAACCAAACAAATAAAAAAATGCACAATACATTCTTGAACCTGGCCAAGAAAGCTTCCCAAGTTAATTATAACAATTTTTTCTCTAATTACTTTTTTGTATGAAAATTCCATGGTCAATACTAAAGAGAATAAATCGCCACACACACTACAAATAAAAAATAAAAAAAATGTGACACAATTCATTCCTAATTTTGTGTTACTTTTAACCATAATTAGTTTCACACTCATCATAGCATATATATATATATATATATATATAGCACATGTATAAGAGAGATACTTAAAAGTATATATACACATCAAAATTTTCTTCACCATTTCCCACATTGTTTAGAGTTTTGGGTTTTGGTGATTTTTTTTCTTCCAATGGCTTCTTGGCATTCAGTTCCAATTCATGTGGCTTATGATGTTTTGGGTTGGTCTGCATTCTTTTCTTGGTCTATTAGTTTCTACCCACAAGTTATCTTGAACTTCCGTAGGAAAAGGTATGTACCCTAATAATTCATTTCTTCATACTAATGTTAATTTTTTTTCTCTCCAAAGAGTTTCACTCAATGGTCTCAAAGATGGTATATTTGAAGCTACTTCATTTTCTAATGATGTTAGTTTTTTATATATATTGGCACCATAACTTGATTTTTTGAGAATTTTTGAGAAATTTCAAACACACCCTTTTGGCTTAAATACAATATTTTTTTTGTGGGATTGTTAAGGGTATTAAAAGATTAAAAATCTGTTGTTGCGGATGACTGAAAAAATAAATTTGAAGGGGTGTTTACAATATGACTCAAATTACTACTTAGAATGATTTAGTTTGTAAATTGAAGTATGTAACCCTTGTTCTCATTAGTGCCACACGTTTATCATAATAACAAGTACCTTCATTAGTAAATGAGAAGTTTAAGGAGAGTGCTAAACTATATACTACACGTTCAACTAAAAAATAGCTAGGAGGATTTTAGTTTTAATAAATAAATAAAAATGAAATTGTTGTGTTTTCCTATTTAATAGACAACAAGTTTAATAATTCAAACTAAAAAAAAAATCAATGATCAAAATTAAGATGTCACATGCAAAAAGAACTTGTTTGTGTGTCGAGTTAATAAATATTTTCGCTTTTTAATTTTTTTTTCTAATGAAATGAAATAAGAAGTGACTGGATCAAAGATATGTGTTCGAAAAAATTACAACAAATAAAAAACTATGTTTTCGAAAAAATGTTTTAAAAAGTACCCTCTTCTAATATTCATGTACTATTAAAGTCCTTTTGAATTTTTTATTATTAATTACTTATTAATTGATTTGAGTTTTGATTGTTATTTTCTAATGGTTAATTAGTGTTGTGGGGTTGAACATTGATTATGCTGTCCTAGACATGGTGAAGGGAATTTTGTACATGATCTACAGTGCATCTCTATACTACAGCCCCGCTGTTCAAAAGCAATATGGAAATAAATATGGCAGCAAACAGGTAATTTGGTCTTTTAGTATTTTTTTTTTTTTGTTATATATTATGTGATATTAACTTAAAAAATGTGTTATTTTAACCAAGACATCATGCCCATGTTTTTAATGAGTCTCTTATGACAGATAGTTTGGAAGAATCCGAGTTCATTTTTTTAGAACTAAAATGTGTAAATTACAAGGCCGAGCTCTAGAATTTGGGTGTATAAAATTCTGAAATTTTTAAATTTGTTGTGAAAGTTATAGAACTTAAACATTTAAAACACAATTTCGACTTCCAGAATTTGAGCAAGATATTTTTTTAGTTCTAGTTTTTTTTTTCCGACATTTAATATATTTTTATATAATGTCTAGAGAACTAAACTTTTTTATTTTATTTTTTCAGATGAATCCTGTGGCGTTAAATGATATTGCATTCTCTGCCCATGCTGTTCTACTTTCTACATTTATCGTGTTCCAGATTGCAATTTATGATGTAATTTCTATACACCCTCATTATCAATTCTTTGTTTATAATTAATGATTATTGTGCTAAAAGTTGCAAGTTTTCACATGTAGCGTGGAAATCAAAAACTCTCTAAGATGGCTGCAGGACTTATAGGCATTGTGTTCTTAACATCAGCAGTTTGTGTCTGCATATCTCTGCCTCATCATCAATGGCTTTGGTTAATCAACATCTTCAAGTATGTATAATACTATATGTAGTAGATACATTATTAATCAATGTAATCTTTCATATTGTTGCTTTTATTCTGATTAATGTTAAAATTTATAATGTTACAGTGTCATCCAAGTTGCTTTGACAATTATAAAGTACATTCCTCAGGTGAGGGATTTATCCTAATTTGCATTATTTTCAATCAATTTATTGGATTTGTTTATATTAAAAAGTATTAAATTAATTTATAAATATATTTAATAATTAAAATATTTGGTTATAAATATAGGCAGTGATGAACTTCATGAGAAAAAGTACCGAAGGATGGAGTATTGGATTGGTTTTGCTGGATTTTTTTGGAGGGGTAGCAAACTTTTTGCAAATGAGTATGCAATCAATAGATCAACGTGTGTTATCTACAATTAATTTTACCAACTTTTTTCTCTCTCATTTTGTACTTTAAAATTTGAACTGACATTTATTACATTTTTGTTCCCTAGGTTCTTGGAAGAACATGTATGGAAATATAGGAAAACTTTTGGTAGCAGTGGTATGAAATGAAATATTAATCTCTTACTTCATATAATTTTTTGTTCATATCTCCTTTCATTAAATTTTTTTGGAATAAAATTCCTTGCTTTCATTTTCTTTTTTGGGATATAGGGAAACATTAATTTTTTATCTTCATGAGCATAACTCTCGGTTAGTAAATACATCGTATTATATATGCAGTTATTGTAGTTTGAATTCGAGGTTTCCATTTATTCACCTCAAGAAGTAAATTTTGCATTTTTGTAACAGATATGACCTTAAATTTTTTAGATAACATATAGATCATTTAAATTTGTAATTGTTTGTACCAGTATCCTTTTATTACAAAAATGATGACAACATCTTTAATATGTTATTTTGATCCAAAAAAATTCATGATCTATTTTAGAATATATTTTGGTTACAACCTATTTTAGAATATGTTTGATGTTTTTAATTCTTATTTAAAACTTTAATGACAAAACTATCACATAATTTTTAATTTATTTAATTTCATGTTTTCAAATATTTATACATAAATATTTATTCCTTAAAAATTATGTGTATATATTATTTGATGGACAATTTATTCACTGCAGGTGTCTATATTATTTGACATAATTTTCATATGCCAACATTATTGCTTATATCCACCCAAAGATAACAAGTCAACAGATCAACAATTATCAGAGAATGCTAATAATGAAGTTTAACCATAAAGCATGTGCATAGAGGTTTTGAAAAGGGTTTTGATCTCTTTCTAAATATCTTCTCTATGATTTGTTAGCTTCACTATAATGTTCACTACTTGTAAATATAATTAGTTTTTGTAGCTGCATTAGTATTTTTTCAATTAAAAGGGATTGATTAGTTAGGAATACATGGTTTTCTTTTTGTAACTTTTATTTTATTAATTAATATATATTTTTCTTCAGTTTCTAACTTGTGTTTGATGTGCTTTGGGTGATTAGATTATTTCTACCGGATATGAGATGATTAGTTAATCACTCATTTTTAACAATATTCTTGCAAAACATGGTGTGAAACTATGCCTTAAGTATTGAAATGCTTATGTTTATTTGCACAAAACTTGTTGGAACATAGAGCACAATATTGTGTGAATTGGAAATAAAATTCTTGAGTCTCACATCGGATACTAGAGCATACTATAGTGTGTATAGCATACTATGTGTAACTGAAAAAAAATAAATTAATTGCATAATGAAGTCACACATTAGTGAGATTAATTAAACACCTCATTCATTTACTATTTATTTTTCAACATCACAAACACTTGTTGAGAATAACAAAAAAGACACCAAGAGCTGCAACACTTGTTCAAGTGTGGGTAGGGTTGTGATTTGAAAAACTCTATCTGAAAATTATATTAAGAGGTGCTTGCAATGATAGCAAATTATTCTAATGAATATCTTATACCGCAATTATTTCTTCAAGTATGCTACAATTTATTTTACTTAATTTGGAAATGTTCAAGTGGTCATAGGAAACAAAAATCAAAATTAATTTCTGATACTCAATTTTTATGATGCTTTTGGATATCATATTGCTATTTTTATGATGCTTTTCTGAACTCTCTTAATCACGATACTCAATTTTTATGATGCTTTCTGTTACACAATTGTATATCTTAACCAACTACTATTGACTTGCCTATAAAGATTCAACCAAGTTTAGACAATCAAGTAACAATACAACATAACAAACTACTCATTTCTCTAGATAATCAACTTCTATTCCTCATCCTCTTTATCACTGTTATCCCTCATCTTCATCACTGTCAACATCCTCCATCTACAAATATTAACATCAAAACAATTAAAAAAATCTTGAGATTGGCAAGCATTAATTAATCAAGACAGTTTTTAACCAAAATAATCAAGCTAATAACAAACACTGCTATACTTTCATATTCTCAACACCTTCCTAATTTTAAATCAAAGGATGATAAAGCTATTTAAAATAGAGAATGAGAATTATGAGCTCCATATTGAATAGGATGATGGTTTACATCAAGTAGAGTTCTCAAGTCCTTTATATCACTATATATGTTTCTACGAATTTTGATATTCCTTTACATTCTACCATTGGAAACTAGAGGTTTTGTAAAGTGTAAGTGCTAACATCTCTTCATAATGCTTAAATTCTAATACATTTAATTGAGTCAGAACACAAGCATCCAACACAATTGATTATGACCTTTTTATAGTTCTTGTTTGTGTTCTAATCCAACTTGCAAAGTTTAAGGAAGGACTCTCTAAGTTAGGGATAAGATTAAGTATAATAGATTAGGTAACAGTGTATAAAAAAATAATTTTATAGAACTTGTACTCAATCAACTACATTCATATAAACTCCAAACAGTGATAAGTTAAGGAGATAATTTTCATCTACATTCAATCAACTACATTCAAATTTTCATCTAGCATAAGTTACATTACAGGAAGTAATTTGTAATAAGTAGAGGAAATAAAGTTCAAACATTGTGAGGATACCTTTGATGCAAACTCTAGAAGTTGAAACTTTAGCCGCTTCAAGTCTTATACTACCAATGGGTTCTTAAAACAGCCTGCGTTTTAAAATCATTAAAACAGATAATAACACATTGTCAAATCTCCAGGCTTAATGCTTATTATTCTATTTCTCCCTATGGCAATATTCATCAAATCTGAGTAAGTAAATATACCAAGCTGTTATGAAATTCTCTCATTAGCCCAAGCTAGCTAGTAAACATATTTTCACAAAAAAACCCAAAGAAAAATTCTGAAGTACCGAGAAACATAAATAAAAAACAGTGATAGAAGAACAATAAAAAGCAACAATAAAGTTCCACAAGATGGTACATTACTGCATAAGTAGAGCAATGGGTGGCGGGAATGTGCAGCGATTAGACGCAACGGGGAGAATTTGAAGGGTTTGGTTCCCAAATATCTCTTGAAAATTTCAATCAGAGAGATTGATAGTATCTGTCATACAAATTACAAATTTATCTAATAATAAGAATAGTACTTCGAAAAATACCATTGAAACTCAGCACAATCAAAACTAAATATCAATATCATAAAGGAATTTGTCATTATCATTGTTACAGTTCCAATACCACCAATGTTTCATTCGGTAGGACTAGCATTTGAGCAGTATGAGACATTCGAGTTCTAAATAGTAGGAGCAACTGTTAAGAGCTGAAATTTATTTGGCCATCAGTTTCTAGATGATATATCAAGTTTTATTGTTAACAGAAGATGGTATGATGATATTAATTTCCACATTTGATTTAATTTATATGAGCTTATCTACTAAACAAAGCACTTATAAGGAACTGTTTGGATAAAAAACACTTTAAAGTTTGTACCAAAGCTATTTAACTTTTAACATAAATTTTTTTTTAAAAATAAAGTATAAAAATTAATATACCACAGTACTTAATGTAACAAGCAATCATATACACTGCAAATAAGTTGTTTAACCACACAAACCTTACTACAACATTAAACAAAAGTATGCAGGTATGACTAAGTCACAACAATGAAAAGATGAGTGGACAGTCGAAGATATTAATTTCTATATTGATTTAGTCGAAGATGACTAAATCAAGTTCTTAAGACACTGAATTAAAACCAAAAACTATACCATCTAAAACAAACAGAAATGAAATTGACCATCGCCGATCAAGAACCCAGGTCTGTAAGTTTAGCATGATGAAACCGGCAAAAACATGAAGATAAAACTGGTAAAGTAAACTAAGACTCTGAAAAACAGCATATGAAGAAACCATGGTGAGAAATCATTTCTTCTTGGCAGCAGCTTTGGTGACCTTGGCTCCAGTTGGGTCCTTCTTCTCCACACCCTTGATGACTCCAACAGCAACAGTTTGTCTCATGTCTCTCACAGCAAAACGACCAAGAGGAGGATACTCAGAGAAAGTCTCAACCACCATGGGCTTGGTGGGAACCATCTTAATGATACCAGCATCACCATTCTTCAAAAACTTGGGCTCCTTCTCAATCTCCTTACCAGATCGTCTGTCGATCTTGGTGACAAGTTCAGCAAACTTCACAGCAATGTGAGAGGTGTGGCAATCGAGCACTGGTGCATAACCGTTACCGATCTGTCCAGGGTGGTTCATGATGATGACTTGGGATGTGAAGTTGGCAGCTTCCTTAGCAGGGTCATCCTTGGAGTTGGATGCAACAAAACCACGCTTGAGATCCTTGACTGCAACATTCTTAACATTGAATCCGACATTGTCTCCTGGAAGAGCTTCTGTGAGAGCCTCGTGGTGCATCTCAACAGACTTAACTTCAGTTGTCAACCCAGTGGGACCGAAAGTGACAACCATACCGGGCTTCACAACACCGGTTTCAACACGACCGACTGGCACAGTTCCAATACCACCAATCTTGTAAACATCTTGCAATGGAAGCCTGAGTGGCTTGTCTGAGGGTCTCTTGGGCTCATTGATCTGGTCAAGAGCTTCAAGGAGGGTTGGTCCCTTGTACCAGTCAAGGTTGGTGGACCTCTCAATCATGTTGTCTCCCTCAAAACCGGAGATTGGAACAAATGGAATTTTGTCAGGGTTGTAACCGACCTTCTTCAAGTATGAAGACACTTCCTTCACGATTTCATCGTACCTAGCCTTGGAGTACTTAGGGGTGGTGGCGTCCATCTGCAACAAAAAAAAAGAAACCAAAGTCAGATTCTGAAACACAACATAACTAATAGCAAAAAATAATAATGTATATAAGAAGCAAAAATTTACCTTGTTACAACAACAGATCATCTGCTTCACTCCAAGGGTGAAAGCAAGAAGAGCGTGCTCACGGGTCTGTCCATCCTTAGAGATACCAGCTTCAAAACCACCAGTGGTGGAGTCAATGATAAGGACAGCACAATCAGCCTGGGAGGTTTCAGTAATCATGTTCTTGATGAAATCACGATGTCCAGGAGCATCAATGACTGTGCAGTAGTACTTTGTGGTCTCAAATTTCCACAAAGCAATATCGATTGTGATACCTCTTTCACGCTCAGCCTTAAGCTTGTCAAGAACCCAGGCATACTTGAATGACCTCTTGTTCATTTCAGCAGCTTCCTTCTCGAATCTCTCAATCACACGCTTGTCAATACCTCCTAGCTTGTAGATCAAGTGACCAGTTGTGGTTGATTTTCCAGAGTCGACATGTCCAATGACGACAATGTTGATATGAACCTCTTCTTTACCCATGATGACTTAAACTGCAATTCACATAACTCAAGTCAAAAATTGTTTCATTTGATATAATTCATAGTTCATGTAAACAACGTCAATTATAATCAAACCAAGAGTTTCAAAAGTCAGAACTCGTGTTATTATTTAAAAATTAAAAAATAATTCATTTCAATAAGCAAAATAAAAATATTTGAACACAGACAAAATAACAAGTTAGAATCCAACCCTGCTCACTAGTATCCATCAACATCAAGTTCAAAATAAACTTTAACCATATAAGATCTAATCAAATATCAAGTTAAAAATCAACTTAAACAAATAAGATATATAATCAAGCAGATGAATCAGCTTCAATGAACATTAAATTTAAAATCAGCTTTTAAAAAATAAGATCCAATCAGAAATCAAGTTCAAAATCAGCTTAACCACAATAAGATTTAATCAAACAGATGAATCAAATCAAGACTTAATTATATAACTATGTAACATACAAATACATTAAAAAGTACCAACAGTTCAAAACTTTTCACAAGTAAAACGAGTGAATGTTAACATACAAATACATAAACAAATAACAACCTTTTATTCAAATAAAATCAACATAATTTCTTGACAGATCCAAAATTAAACAACAACAAAAATCAAGAGCTCATAACTATCCAAACCAAATCTACAAATTCATATAAATAAATTATATTTGACCACAGAATTGCCAGATCTACAAATTCATATAAACAATCGGTTGAAATAGCTGAAACAAATCAAAGATTACAAACACAAAAAGATTCATTCACAAATAAAAATTCTACAGCTAAAACAAATAAGAAAACATGCAAATTAATAAGAAATTAACTGAAAAATTTATAGGATAATAATAGAATACAGAAGCTAAGAAACATGGATCGAATCAAATAGATGAGAATCGAAGGATGAAGTACCTGAGATGAAAATCAAATCAAAGAGATGTTACTCGTTCGGAATCCTCAGCCGCAGAGAGAGACCGAGAGATAGAAGAACAAGTGAAGAGTGAGAATGAAAAAACTAGGGTTCCAACTGAAATCAATCTCGACATTAACCTAAATTGAAATTAAACTGAAAATTGAAATTACAATGTAAATTCAAGTAAATTCCTCTTGCAAATTTTAGACTCCGATATCACCAATATAGATTCCGATCGCCACGGTAACGGAGTAGAACACAAAAACGATGAGGATGATCATAAGACTCGGGTCTTCGCATTTCTGGCAGATCACCAAAGTGACAGTTACAACCAGATATACAACTAGGCAGTAGAAAAGAAGAGCTAGGGGATTCATGTTAGGAAGTTTAGAGAAGAAGACTCTGTTAAGAGAAACGGTTAGATCTTGGCGCCTTCGATTTTGAATGAATGTATATATATATATATATAGAACGGGAGAAAAATATCTCACGAAGTCATAGTTTCTAGAGGACTTAATTAATTAATTTATTTCTTTTAAATCTTGTTTCTTTTAACTTGAACTGCAAGTTCTATGATTCTTTCGTGAGAAAGAAAATTAAATAGGGTTACTATTTGGTTTTGTGGTGATGCAAAATAATTTTAATATATAGAATTGATTTTAGTTAAAAATTAGCTCAAAATAAATAAATTATTTGGATATATCTATACTAATATATAAAGGGGATACAAATTTTTGGGATGGCTTTTTCATTATTCCTATTTTACCCTTAAAAAAAACAACCAAAAAAAACTAAGCACAACTTCCACATAAAAGTAGGTTTTCAGTTTTTTTATAGTAAAAAAAAAAAATTATTTTTTTCTTCTTAATAACTAGCCACAACAAAAAAAGAGGTTAAGTAGTTATAATTAAATAAGTCTAATAAAAAAAGAGATTAAGTAGTTATTTATATTTGCACAATAGAAAATATTGATCACATCAAACAAAAAAAAATATATTATCGATCACACAAACGGGCACGGGGTGGCGGCTAGTAAACTATAAATGTGATTCTTATTCATTTATTTTGTTTGGATAGTTGAGATCAAAATTGTATTTGGATATGTATCTCCCGACAAATATTTTCATATGTATTTATAAGTATTTTTTCCATTTTATAAGGGATATAAACGTAATACAAAAAATAAATATTTGTGTAAAGCCATTAAATTTCTGATATTGCATGCTGCCGTAAGAGCTTCAAAATCGAGCTTAAGCTTGAATCAGTTTATTTTCAATTTTTCTGTTAGAAGCTTGAATCAATTATGGACGCTAGCTAGAATTTCTTTATATAGAGGTTTACTTCTAATTGTTAGATAATAATTATATAGGGTAGTTTAGTCTTTTCCAATTTATATTATATATACTCTATTGTATCTATTGTTTCTTTAAGCTTTGCTCATATGATTGAAACCCTAAGCAAAAGGGTGTTCTCTTTTGTTGTTCTTCTTCTTTATTTCTATATGTTTACAATCTTTAACATGGTATCAAAGAGCTTGGTTGATTGTCTCATGAAGTGATGTGTTAGAAAGAAATATGCAATAAAAAAATATTTAGAGCTTGGTAGTCCGAGAATCCCACATCACCGATTGCTCTTCTTTTCAATTTGGGGAAGAATCTGTTTTGTTGTTGTTGTTGGATTAGTTGTGAAGACTTGGTGACCCCACTCAATTTGGTGAAGAATTTTGTTGTTGTTTCAATTGGATTTGTTTGTGAACACTTGGTAACCCACTTCATTTGCGTCTTCCCTTTGATTTGACTGTGAAGTGTTTGTTTAATTGCTTCTATTGGGTTTGAAAATTTGAAGTCTTATTGTTGGTTAACAATTAAGCACTACTTTATTTCGTTAAGACCATCAGATTAAAAAATAATTGTGAATTCTTGTATTTGATATGGCTGCTTCTATTGCTCCTCTCCGTGTTAGTTATGGTACTGATTCTATATACTCACATGAGACTACTTCCCGAGTGTTTGATCTTGCTGCGAAGTTCCAAAATTTTCTTGCTACTCAACCTCATGCTACATCTGTGTCTTCTATTAAAGGTTTGACTCCCTCTAACTTGTCAGGTATATCTTCTTCTGTATGGATATTTGATTCTGGGGCATCACATCATATGTCATATGATCGTAAGTCTTTTTTGTCATTAAATTCTACATCATCTATGTCAGTTATGACTGCTGATGGCACTCCTATGCCATTAGCAGGAATTGGGTCAGTGTCCACATCTAATTTGTCTCTTTCTGATGTTTATTATATTCCTAATCTCACTATGAGTCTTGTTTCTGTTAGTCAATTATGTGATTCTGGTTACTCGGTTATGTTTTCTTCCACTCATTGTTATGTGCAGGATCCACAATCTGGGAGGTTGATTGGGACTGGTCGTAGACAGGGGGGACTTTATGTTCTGGATGAGTTGAGAGTTCCAGATACTGCAGCAACAACTTCAATTTCCAATGTTGATTTATCGTCTTTTCGTTTGAATTTGTCATCTTCTAACTTCTATTTGTGGCATTCTCGTCTTGGTCATGTTTCTGCATCTAGATTAAAATACTTGGTCTCCACAGGAGCTTTAGGAAAGTTGCAAATTAGTGATATTTCTGATTGTTGTGGGTGCAAACTTGCTAAATTTTCTGCCTTGCCTTTTAATAAGAGTGTTTCTGTGTCTAATGCACCTTTTGACTTAGTTCATTCTGATGTGTGGGGTCCATCACCGGTTCTTACCAAAGGTGGATCTAAATATTATGTCTCTTTTATTGATGATCATACTCGTTATTGTTGGGTTTATCTTATGAAAAATCGTTCTGAATTTTTTAGCATTTATCATATGTTTCGTGCTATGGTTAAAACCCAACATAATGCTACTATAAAATGTTTCCGTTGTGATCTAGGTGGTGAATATACTTCTAATAAATTCTCTGAGTTACTTGCTTATGATGGTACTATTCACCAGACTTCCTGTACTGATACCCCTCAACAAAATGGTGTTGCTGAAAGGAAGCATCGTCATATTGTTGAGACTGCTCGTTCCCTGTTGTTGTCTGCTTCTGTTCCACGTGAATTTTGGGGCGAAGCAGTTCTCACCGCCGTTCATGCTATTAATAGAATTCCATCATCTATCACTTCAGGTTTGTCTCCCTTTGAAAAATTGTATGGTTCTTGTCCTGATTATTCTTCTTTGAAGGTCTTTGGTTCTACTTGTTTTGTACTTCGTCCACAAGTAGAACGTAATAAATTGTCTCCTCGTTCTACAATATGTGTTTTTCTTGGTTATGGGGATGGTCAAAAGGGTTATCGCTGTTATGATCCTTCAAGTGACAAATTGTATGTTTCTCGTCATGTTGTGTTTCTTGAGCATATTCCATATTACTCTCTTTCCTCTGATTCTCATACTCCTAGCAGGTCTGAACTAACTAATATTGATCCTTTTGGTCTTGATAATGATATATTTCATGATTGTAATTTTGAGAACTGTAGAGATGATAATATTGCTACTCCAGATACAAATGTCCCTTATGTCCCAACGGCTACTCAACAACCTCCTGTGACTGTTGTCCCTCCTTCTCCTCCTCCACCTCCCTCACCTCCTCGTTACCCTCTTCGTAATCGTAAGTCTACTCAATTGCCTGATTTTGTTTATTCAAATTATTCAGCTCCTTTTGCTACTTTTCTAACCTCTCTTCATAGTTTGTCTGAACCGTCCTCCTATAAAGAAGCTATTCTTGATCCTCTTTGGCAGAAGGCTATGGCAGATGAACTTGCTGCTTTGCACAAGACAAATACTTGGGACTTAGTACCTCTTCCACCAGGAAAACGTGCTATTGGGTCTCGTTGGGTATATAAGATTAAAACCAAATCTGATGGGTCAGTTGAGCGTTACAAAGCACGTCTTGTGGCTAAGGGATTCTCTCAACAATATGGTATGGATTACGAAGAAACATTTGCTCCTGTGGCCAAAATGACTACCATTCGCACTCTTATTGCTGTTGCATCTGTTCGTCAGTGGCATATATCTCAATTGGACGTTAAAAATGCTTTTCTAAATGGTGATCTTAAAGAGGAAGTTTATATGATACCTCCATCTGGTGTTTCTCATAATCAGGGGGAAGTTTGTAAGTTGAAGAAAGCTTTATATGGCTTGAAACAAGCTCCACGAGCTTGGTTTGAGAAGTTCTCAAATGTGATTTCATCTCTTGGATTTCACTCTAGTGATTATGATTCTGCTTTATTTGTTAGAACATCTTCTCATGGTCGTATCATACTCTCTTTATATGTTGATGATATGATTATTACAGGTGATGATGTTGAAGGAATTGATGAGGTAAAATTAGAGTTAGCTAAAAGATTTGAGATGAAGGATTTGGGTCCTCTTCGTTATTTTTTGGGGATTGAAGTTGCATACTCTCCTAAAGGTTATCTTCTATCTCAAAGCAAGTACATTGCCAACATTCTTGAGCAAGCTCGCCTCTCTGATAATCGAACAATAGATAGTCCTCTTGAGCTGAATGTGAAATATGCTCCCTCTGATGGGGTTCCTCTAGCAGATCCCACTTTGTATCGTACTTTGGTTGGAAGTTTGGTGTATCTTACTATTACTAGACCTGATATTGCTTATGCAGTGCATATTGTTAGTCAGTTTGTTGTTTCCCCCACTACAGTTCATTGGGCAGCTGTGCTTCGTATTCTGCGTTATCTTCGGGGAACTCAATTTCAGAGTCTTTTATTCCCCTCATCTTCTTCCTTGGAGTTATGTGCTTACTCTGATGCTGACTGGGCTGGTGATCCTACTGACCGCAAATCTACCACAGGGTTTTGTATTTTTCTTGGAGATTCTCTCATCTCTTGGAAGAGTAAAAAACAGGACATTGTCTCCCGCTCTTCTACAGAAGCTGAGTATCGTGCTATGGCTTCCACCACTACTGAAATAGTTTGGTTGCGTTGGTTACTTTCTGATATGGGTATCCTTCTTTCTCAACCAACTCCTATGTATTGTGATAACAAGAGTGCAATTCAAATTGCCCACAACTCAGTCTTTCATGAACGTACCAAACATATTGAGATTGATTGTCACTTCACTCGTCACCATCTTCAGCATGGAACCATTACTTTGCCGTTTATTTCTTCTTCTTTGCAGATTGCTGATTTGTTCACGAAGACGCATTCTATTAAACGTTTTCGTTTCTTGATTGACAAACTCTCGATGTTTTCTGTTAATACATCGTGAGTTTGAGGGGAGATGTTAGATAATAATTATATAGGGTAGTTTAGTCTTTTCCAATTTATATTATATATACTCTATTGTATCTATTGTTTCTTTAAGCTTTGCTCATATGATTGAAACCCTAAGCAAAAGGGTGTTCTCTTTTGTTGTTCTTCTTCTTTATTTCTATATGTTTACAATCTTTAACACTAATGACATCAAAGAGAATAGAAGATGTGCCCGACAAACCTTGTTAATCATAATCATTTGTCAAGTCATAAGTGAGGTATCAAATTACACCGTGTAACATTTGAATAATGTTATATCATTCAATAACGCATTAATGAATTCAAATTTTATAAAATTCACCGTTGCATTTTGCCTATATAGATCATCCATATTATTTCATCTATCAAGCTATTTTTAAAATGTAATTCGAACTTTGAGATTAAATTCATTAATTAAGCGAGAAGCGAACAGAGCGGCTCATACTTTAGCTAGGGCGTCATTTCTTAGTCTAGTTGCACTTTCTTTAACTATATCACTCGTTGAATTTAACACTTTATTCTTATTGAAATGAGTTGATTGTCTTTGTGTCCAAAAAAAAAGTAAGAAACTCACCTTGAGAAGCCATTGCGCAATGCTAATCCAAACATAAAATTAGTGTGTTTGATTCTATGAATTGATTTTATAAAACAGTTAATTGTGTTTAGTTCTATGAATTGATTCATCTTTTTATAAAAAAAATTATTTTTCAATTACAGCACATGAGTAGTAAATGAGACAATCTAGTTCTAGATAATAATACTAAAGAATTGAAATTCAATTTCTAGATGATATATAAAGTTATTAATTTCTTCATGCCATATACTAATAAGTGTAGGGCCAACTCCTTCAGGACTTTTGGTTTTGGGGTGTGATTAATTTCTTTTGGAATCTTAGGACTTTTGTTTTAAGATTGGATGTAAATTAAAGTTCTTGGAAGTCATTCAAAGTATACAAGGTTATACTCCTTCTGATTTTATATATAAGCTAAAATTAACTATTCTAAATTATGACAAGGCCATATTTTGAAGATCAAAACTCGTTCCTAAACCTGAAAAAACTTGATAGTCTATGGGTCAACTTGGATTGGATTTATTTAGGAAAAAATGGCGTTGGTCCAAAATATATATATGTACAAACGACTATTATTTGTTACTATTTTATAATGAATTTGCTACTACAAAAAAATGTACATTTAGTATAATTAAATAAAATCAAGTAGGATGAGTAGTTCAACTAATTTGAGCTAAGGGTTTAAGGATTGTAAAGGGTCTCGGGTAAATTAACATTAGAGCATCTTCAATAAGGATATATTAGCGAATTTCATAAAATGATTTTAATTCATTAATCCTTATTTTCCCTCTTCATTGGAGGAACTTGGCGTGGCCAAGTAAATATCGAAAAAATTACAAAAATATATTAAATAAAATATGGTATCATTATTAATGTTTGGTTGCAAAATATATGATAACTTAATTTTTTTACCATTTAAGCAAAATGAATATGAGTTGCAATTACACTTAACATTGAAGAAACCACTTATTAGCATAAGAAGCTCAAAGTAAATTTCGATCTCACGGAATTATTTAGAAAGTGGTTTAGTCAACTTATTTTATATAAGTATTATTAAACAGAGTTGAAACCAACCTAAAACCATCGAACTAAAACGGGTCTTCGGATCGGTTGTGTGCACAAACCTAGTATTAGAATAATCTACCAAATCATTGCAACAAAAAAAAGTTTCTAACAAATCTAATGTGAATGAATGAATCCCAAACAAATATGTTACTAGTATTAAGCAATAGACTTAGAAATGCATCTAATTCTAAAGGATGAATTCAAGCTACTCATACACCTTGAAAGAGATAGAAATAGAGAGTGGCATGATAAATGTGATAAGTGGGTAATGGATTGCCGCTGTCTTCTCACGTCGCATATCATCCTTGTAAAGGGTAAAGAGTAGTGTGTTATTGATCACAGGAGAGGAATACTCCTTATATAGAGTTTACAACACCCACACACATACTTGTACACAAGTGTGCCAAGTATGACTCAACTAACTAACATTCAGATTACAAGCTTAACTATACTTAACATAGCCTCCCCTAATCTGAATTCACCTATACAAAAGCAAGTAAATGTAACAAGCAAAAACAATACATGCAACAGATAAAAGTAACAATCTTGAGCAGAAAAGCAACATTAAGTCAAGCTTGAAAGATCACACACTCCTAGCATATCTCTGAACCTGCAGAATGACTCCAACTTGAGAGGTTTGGTTAGCACATCTGCAATTTGCTCATCTGTTCTGCAATATCTCAGCTCAAACACTTCATCTTTGACTAGATCCCTCAAAAAATAATATCTAACATCTATATGCTTGCATCTCCCATGCATTATAGGATTTTTAGATAATTTGATAGAAGAACTATTATCACAGAAAATAACAGTCTTTTTCCCTTGATCTTTACCCAGCTGCTTCAGAATTTTCTTGAGCCACAACCCTTGACAAACACAGGCAGCTGCAGCAACAAATTCTGCCTCAGTAGTAGATAGTGTTACGATTGGTTGTTTCTTAGAGGACCAAGAGATAGCAGTTGAACCAAACTTGAACACATATCCTGAAGTACTTTTCCTATCATTAGTATCACCAGCATAGTCAGAATCTGTCCACCCTTGTAATTCATATTCAGCACCTTTCACACCTTTCTTGTACAACAAGCCAAGATTCATAGTGCCCCTAAGATATCTGAGAATTCTTTTGGCAGCAGCATAATGTAATTCAGTTGGTTTATCCGTGTATCTTGCTATCAAACACACTGAATATGCCAAATCAGGTCTAGTTGCCAAAAGGTACATTAAGCAGCCAACAATTTGCTTAAATTTTGTAGCATCCACAAGTTCTCCATTTTCATCTTTGTGAAGCTTATTACCAGGTACAGTGGGGTTATTAACACTGTTGCACACTTCCATTCCAAATCTAGAAAGGATTTCTTTCATATATTTCTGTTGGCAGATGAAAATGCCATGATCTCCTTGATTCACTTCCACACCCAAAAAATATCTCATTTTGCCCAAGTCAGTCATAGCAAATTTTTTCTTCATTGAACTTTTGAACTCTTCAAACATGTTAGAATTATTTCCAGTGTAGATCAAATCATCAACATATAAACTGACAATAAGAATTTGACTCCCAATTTGCTTAACAAAAAGAGTATGTTCATGAGGACACTTTTCAAAATTTTCTTGAATGAAGTAGGATTCAATTTTACTGTACCATGCTCTAGGGGCTTGTTTAAGCCCATATAAAGCTTTCTTCAGCTTATAAACTTTGTTATCATGTCTTTTATAGCCCAATGGTTGATCAACATACACATCCTCAGTTAATTCTCCATGCAAAAAAGCTGATTTCACATCTAACTGATAAACTGGCCATACCTGACTAGCTGCAAGTGACAGAATTGCTCTAATTGTGTCCCATCTTGCAACTGGGGCAAAAACTTCATTGTAATCTACACCATGTTGTTGAGAATAACCTTTTGCTACTAGTCTTGCCTTATATTTCTCTACTTCACCTCTTTCATTGTATTTGGTTTTGTAGATCCATCTAACACCTATCTTTCTTGCTCCTTCAGGCAACTTGACTAGCTCCCATGTGTTATTCTTTTCTATAGACTCCATTTCTTGATCCATAGCCTTTCTCCACTCATCACTTTTCACAGCACAGTCATAGGAGGTTGGATCTTCATTACTGCTGAACATTGCCAGTTGATGGAATTGAGCTTCATCACTGAACTCTTCATCTATTTCATCACCTGACACATAATCATTTAGATATCCAGGCCTCTTTATGACTCTAGGTGACAATTCATCACTGCCAGTACTCATCTCTTCACTGTTTTGTGGGTCATGATTATCATCATCATGATTATCACCTGCATTATGATTGTTTTCATCTTCCTCTACTGCAATTGATTGATCATCACTGCTATCACTGAGGGCATCAATATGTGTCTGAGTATTATCCTTCTCCTTCCAATTCCAACCCTTGGACTCATCAAACACTACATCCTTACTGACAATTATCTTCTTGTGAGTGGGATCATAGAGTTTATATCCTTTTGATTCTTCACTTAAACCAAGTAAGAAGCAAGGAATACTCTTGTCATCTAATTTCCTTCTATGCACATCAGGAATGTGAACATGTGCCAAACATCCAAACACTCTAAAGTGATGAACTTTTGGTTTAGTTCCACTCCAAGCTTCTTCAGGAGTCATGTCTTTAACTGATAGGGTAGGACTTCTATTGAGAATGTAAGTTGCCCATTTAAGAGCTTCAGGCCAAAATGTTTTGGGTACATTTTTAGCATTCAACATGCTTCTAACCATGTTTAACAAAGTCCTATTCTTCCTTTCTGCCACCCCATTTTGCTGAGGAGTGTAAGCCGTAGTTAATTGCCTTTTGATCCCATTAGCACTGCAATAACTGTTGAAATCATTAGATGTAAATTCCCCACCTCTATCTGTCCTAAGACACATAATTTGACAATTTGACTCTTTTTCAACCAAGACTTTGAACTTTTTAAACTCATCAAATGCACTAGCTTTGTCATGTAGCAAAAATATCCAAGTCTTCCTACTAAAATCATCTGTAAATGTCATAAAGTACCTGCTGCCACCATTTGAATTTGGAGTTATAGGTCCACATATGTCTGAGTGAACCAGCTCAAGCTTCTTAGATGCTCTCCATTTTGCAGATTTTGGAATTGGTTCCCTATGTTGTTTCCCTTTCATGCAGTTTTCACAGGCAGTTTCAGTTGCTTGCAGAGTAGGTAATCCCTGTACCATGTCATTTTTCACAAGGGTATTGAGTCCTTTGAAACTAAGGTGCCCATATCTATGGTGCCACAGTTCACTAGGATTCAATGTTGAAGTTTTAAAGCACACAGGAATTATGACTGAAGCATGTATAACATACATTCTATTTGGAGCCATAGTAGTTTTCATGATTAACCCCTTTTCATCATGATATACTCTGCATAAATTGTCTCTAAAATGAAGTGCCAAATTACCTTTCTCTTGTAATTGACCAAGACTCAACAGATTATTCTTCAATTTAGGGACATAATAGACATTAGTGATGATTTGAGTTATTCCATTGATATACAGCTTCAAATTGCCAATTCCTTCAACTTGCATTCTAGAGTCATCTCCCAATTTAACATAATCTCTATAACTATCATTGAGATCATATAACCATTCTTTAATTCCTACCATATGATTGCTACAGCCACTATCAAGAAACCATACCTCAGTCTTGCTAGGATTTGGAGGTGATGATTTTTGAGCCATTAACAATACCTCTTCAGAATTATCATAAGCTGCATAGTTGGCATCTTTTTCTTCCCAAGTTGGACATTCACTGCGATAATGCCCTATCTCATGACATTTGTAGCATTCCACTGTTGATTTGTTGACTCTACCTCTCCCTCATCCTCTACCACCCCCTCGCCCTCGGCCACGAGCACTGTCACCACGACCTCCATTGGTGACCTTCAATGCTTGTTCCTCAACTCTATCTGATTGAGCTTTTAAGCGTTGTTCTTGGACCAGTAATGAACTTTGCAATTCATCCACAGAAAGAGTTGTCACATCGTTTGATTCCTCAATCGAACAAACGACATAGTTGAATTTAGGGGTTAAAGAGCGTAGAATCTTTTCAACGATCAATAGCTTGAAACAAGTAGTTCTTTACTTTCAAATCTTTGAGTCTTGAAGCTGCGGCTTCTTGTTGTTGCTCCGCTGTGGCATTCTCCGGTGCCACCGTCACACCTACCTCCACCAATTCCCAGATTTCTTTTGAACGCAGAAAGTTTTCCATCAACATCTCCCAATGGTCGTAAAAACCATCGAATCGTGGTATAGAAGGCCTCACATAGTCACTTGATTCTGCCATGGAAGAATGAATCAAGGTTGAAGCGAGCAAGGAATGAGAACGAACTTTGAAGATGATGAAAAAAACGGTTATAACTGTTTGTTGCGGTTGAAACTGAAACGAAAGAAACAGAATTTCTCAGGTCCTATTGCAGGGTCGATACCACTTGTAAAGGGTAAAGAGTAGTGTGGTATTGATCATAGGAGAGGAATACTCCTTATATAGAGTTTACAACACCCACACACATACTTGTACACAAGTGTGCCAAGTATGACTCAACTAACTAACATTTGGATTATTCTTGTTTTTGGGAAAAACGAGTAGGATTTTACCCGCTGATGGAAAATCTTACTGCGTCTGTTTTAAGTGAGGTTTCGGATGGAAGTTTCATATATCTGCGTGAGTTAGGATATGTCCTAAGATTAATTTTCTAAGGTATGGAAGAAAATTACAGTCGCGGAAAAAGATTCGGCGATAAGTTTTGGAATGGAAAAACGATAGACGTTCTTTCTGTAGGTTTTCTGTTTTTGTGAGTTTCGTTCGTCGCGACGCGCGAGAGCTGTGAGGCGAGGTGGCTTCGAGAAGCATAGAAAATATCTTGTGAGGATAGACTTGGATTGATCCAAGGGCTAGGATTTTATCTTGAATCTTTATACTATTTGATCCAATGGTCATAAACTAGCAAGACTTTGATAAGTATTGGACTTGGAAAAATCACAAACTTCACTCTCATTCTTTCTCTCTTGGCCGTGGACCTCCATTCCATTTTCCTTCCATGACAAAATTTCAATCTTTCACCATAATCATCCATTAGAAGCGTGGTTGAAAGCTTGAAGTTGTGAGATTCTTCTTCCTAAGGTAACTAACCTCTTCCTTTTTATTGTTTGGCTAAGACTTATGGAGTTTAGTAAGATTTTAGAGGTTATGTTCTTGAGAGGGTTTTACTAGAAAATGTTTATGATTGATTCTTAGTGCTTAGAAGTTGTTTATAAGGGATTATCTAACATGTTTAGGCTTAGTAGTGATGCTTTCCATGGTTAGATGAGATTCTCATGAGATTTTTGGGCTAAGGTTTTGATAAAAATTTCTATTGATCATAGACATGAACTTTTGTATGATGATTTTGTTTATGAAGTTGTTTTTGAGCTTTTTAGAGAAATGGATATTGGAATAATGATTTTGTTTTGAGAAACAAGAAAAATTATATTTTTGTGTTCTTGAGAAGTTGAGGAACATTCTTAGAAATTTTGATTTGGTTTCCAAAATGCTTTGATTGAAATGAGAAATGATTTTGGGTTATTATAAGATGATACTATGCTTTTAAAAATGAAAAATTTTGAGTGATAGTATGTTTTCTTTGTTTTGGCCGTGACACATAGTGTTTGTGTCCATGTTCTTTTCAAAAAATTTAAGTCCTATTGGGAGGCAATGAATCATGGTTTAAAAGGAATGTCTAATGAGGTTTTGTTTGGAAATGGAAATTAGTAACTTGTGTTTTAAGTAAACAAGTTAATTAGTAAAGTTTTGGAAATCTTTTATGCTTTGATTGAAAATGGTTTTGATGAATGAGACCAATCACTTTTGAGTTTCTTTTGAGAAATTAATAATGGTTTAAGTATTTTAACTATGTTTGATTTTTGAAAACTATGTTTTAGGTGTGATTTCAATTCTGGCCGAAATTGAAAAGGGTATTTAGGTCCTTTTAAAATTGTTTTGTGACCTGGAAACTTGACTATTGGATTCGTCTTTTCGAGACGAAGATTTCGGCGTAT
Source organism: Trifolium repens (assembly GCA_030408175.1). Classification (NCBI taxonomy): domain Eukaryota; kingdom Viridiplantae; phylum Streptophyta; class Magnoliopsida; order Fabales; family Fabaceae; genus Trifolium; species Trifolium repens. The sequence continues at coordinate 6,401,743 of CP125847.1, forward strand.
GGCTCGTCTCGATTGGATAAAGAATGAGCGAGTTATGGCCATTTTATTTGAAAGGAAAAACTTGTAACTTGTGGCGCAACTAAACTTTTATTTTTGTGAAAATTTTCAAAGAGTTTTGGGTTGTTTTCAAATGGTTTTAGTATGTGAAAATTGATTGCCTTGGAGTTAGGAATCAAAGTGTTTCTTAGTTTGTTTTGAAACGAAAATATTTTTGCGTAGCGAGAAATAGTGCAATTAACTTTGGGAATTTTTAATCACTAGTGGGAGAACTCGAAATCATTATCCGAGAGTGTTAGAAAGTACCTTAAACCCCCCTAGTTTTTAGAGAACAAGTTTCGTTTCAATATGATATGTTGGGAGTATTTTATTGATTGTACGCTGTTTAATTTTAGGAAGCGCGAGTTGTAGAATTATGCGAGAAAAGTTAACGGAAGCTTGCTGAGGTAAGGGCTCCACTTTATTTCCGTCTTTTAAAATGGTTACGACATGCTTGGATTTCTGCTGTAATGCTTTGCTGTGTGTTTGGCATGTCTGGTTGATGTATTCTCGTGATGAGAACGTGTTTAAAATACTTGCGCTGTTTACATATGATTATGAGAATATATGTATGAACAGGTTGTTGGAATACATATGATTGGAAATGTATGTATGTTTGTTGTGGTTTGCTACATATGATTGGATATGTATGTATGTTGTTGGGATGGTTTACATATGCTAGGGAGGTATGTATTTGTTGCATTAGTATACATGGGGAACCGTATGCTCATGCATTGTTAGTGCGTAGTGGCGGGAGTGGACTACGAGGTGTGGTTGCGGGAGTGGACCCACCTGATTCTTATAGGGTTTTATTGAGTTCAATACATGGTTGCGGGAGTGGACCATGGGGTGTGATTGCAGGAGTGGATCCACCTTAATCCTTTGTGATTTTGTTGAGTTCGATACATGGTTGCGGGAGTGGACCATGGGGTGTGATTGCGGGAGTGGATCCACCTTAACCTTGTGATTTCGTTGGTGTTTTAGTAAGGGTTGGACCTACAGTTCTGGAACTCATGCATTGTGGTAGCTAGGGTTAGTACCACACATTGTAGAAGTCTGCATTAGGCTTGGTGTGCATTATATATATAAACCCGTTGGTGGGAATGGCTATGTGTTTAAAGAGCTTTCTCTGTTGGTATTTGTATGTTTGGTATTTGTATACTCTCTCGCACCGGTTATAGATATACATACTTTTATTTTGTGGTGACCCTTTCTTTCATTTGCGGGCTCATCCCACCCAGATGATGGGTCAGGTCGTGGTGACGACGGTGGCTGTTCCAGGCCCCAGTGAGATGTTGGAGCTTTAGCTTAGTTAGACTATGCGCCGGTGTGGGTTGTACACCGTGCTTTTTGGGTTTAGGCATAGGATTCTAACTTGTTCTGTTGTAAGTATTTGAATACTTAGACTTGGATTGTAATTATTCTGGAATACACTTTGCTTGTCGAAGCACCTTATGGTAATGAGTTTTTTGTATATTTGAATGCCGGCTCATTTAAAATCTTTTATGCGTAACTCTGATGTGTACAAAAAAAAATAATTTTAGAATGTCTTTTCTAGCCTTTGAAAAACGGGTTGTTACACAAAGCATGATTGTGGGAGAAATCCCACGAACAAACAAGCAACTAGGATGTGGGTTGTGAAGCAACTTACAGAGAAGGTGAGAACTCAAATATACAAAAAAGAGAATATGGAGTTCATGTGGATGACTCTAAAATTTTTAGAGCACTCAAAGAAGCAAAGGAAATTGTGGAAGGTAGTGAGATGGAACAATATGCAAGAATTTGGGATTATGCACATGAACTCATAGTCACACGGTTCGCAATTCGTTTCGGTACGTGGTACGGGTTCGGGTACGCGGTACGCTACCTTTAAAGAATTCGGTACGTGAGGGGTATACATAGTCGGTACGCTAATCGGTACTTGTTAATAAAAAATTACATAAAATATTTGATGAAAATATTAATTAGTATTAAATTTATGTTAATTAATATTATTAATCTAAAGTTTATATTAATCATAAAATTGAGAATCAAATTTCCATCAAATAAAAGTTTAGTGTATGCTGATAGTATGTGTTTCGTGTTATTTTATTTGATTGTTGGGGTGGTTCGCCGGTACTTAGGTTTTAAAGAATTCGGAGAGAATTACGACGAACCAATTCGCAAAAGTACCACGAATTGGTACGCGCGAACCAATTCGCGGTTCGTCACCTTTGGGAAGAATTATGTGACTATGCATGAACTTTTAAGAAGTCATGATGGATCAACAATTAAAGTTGATACAATTCCAATTCCAGAGTCTATACCACAATTCAAAAGGTTTTACGTGTGCTTAGATGCTCGTAAGCGGGGATTCAAGGCAGGATGTAGGGCATTTATTGGCTTGAACAGATGTTTCCTAAAGGTTATTACGGTGGACAACTACTCTCTGCAGTTGGCCAATATGCCAACAATCATATTTATGTCATTGCGTATGCGATAGTTGATGTGGAAAACAAGGATAATTGGAAGTGGTTCTTGACATTGCTTCATGAAGACCTTGGTGATTATAAACAAAACAGATGGAACTTCATGTCTGACATGCAAAAGGTAGAAAAATTTCTAATTAATTCTTTTAATAATTTTTTTTAAAGTTCATTGCATTGTGTCTCGCTCTCGTCTTCTTCTTATGTTTTGTTTTTTGTTTTTTTTCTCAGATGGCTGGAGGGTTCGATTTCGTGTGCGATGCCGTCCTGGGAAGAACTGATTGGCAGTTCAAGGTTAGGGTTGCGAGGATCTGGGAAGTTGCTGGTTATCTCAAGGCTGATCAGGTTTGTTGATGCTTGTTGATGCTAAGGTTTGTTGGTTTTTTGATGATTGATGTTTGTATTTGATTGTTGTGTTGTTTTGGTTCTTTGTTTTTTTTTTTTGGTTTGTTATTTGTGCTGATTTTCTATTTGTTAATTTTTTTTGTTAGCATTGACAAATTTTTCTTAACTAGCTGAAAATAGACATCTCATGCACTGATCTGTCTTCAAAATCAGGTTCTGGACAAGGAAGCATTTGAAAAGCAGATGTTAGAGAAGCTCATATGGATTTGTTCTGTCATGCTTGTTGGAGCACGTCATGGAAGGGTCCCAGTTGGTGTTGTGGTAAAGGAATTTCGCTCTGAGGTAAGTTTTTCTATTGCCATTTTCTCAAAGTTAATTTGCTAATTCTGTCAATCACCATTGTAAGTGGGGCCGGTAATGAATAGGTAGTGACTGAGTTTTCGGTGAAATCTTGTTAAAATGAAATTTGTTGAAAGTTCCATCTATTTTTTCATTCATTTAATTTGTTGGTATGAAATTGAGATGAGTTAAAGGTGGTGTGATGTTGTTGTTTCGCCAACATGTACTGAGTGAGAGAAGTGTTTTTTGGTTTTACTTTCCACTTTTCTTCCTATTATTAGAGGTTTATCATTAATAATTAATAATATAACATATAAAGTAGTTTTAATTATGATTCGGATAATTATGATTGCGACTCATGAAGATGAGTGTGTTTTAAGTTTTCTATGAGGTCACTGGTTTATGATTTTATGATTTTGTTTTATTATAAATTTGTTTTTTTGCTATTTTTGTTGTTTGTATTTTTAGCTAATTCTTAAATTAAGAGGAAGAAATGAGTTGCACTTAGAACACAGTTCTTATTGTGAAGAAATTTAACTGACTTAAACTGTCTGATGCATTATCTTCTCTCTAACAACAAGTTGGCAATATGAATGTTACTTTATTTTTTATGTTGCTTTGTTTGAAAGTGGTTGTCCTTGTATTCTCTCATTCATGCAGATGAAGAGGACAGTGATTGAACTGTGGATATGGAGGGGGTGAGTACAACTTTGATCCAAAAGTATACTGTGGAAATACAAAGAGTGACAGCATGTGATGGAAAAAGAGTAACAACAGATATAGTGTATAACTCCATTGACTCATCGCATTTTCTAACTTTGGTCTTTAGTTAATCATCAGGTATGACTTAGAGTTGCACATGGTTCATGTTAGTCCTCAGCCAGATGGAACAAACAAGACTGCTGTTGTTGCTATTTTGTACATGTATGGTTCACCTGATCCATTTCTCTCCGAGGTACAAATAACAAATAATTATTATATAAAAATATGGTTCAATAAAAGATCTTTGATAGTGCTTCATGTGACATTCTATGTTTTGTGAATTGAACCAATGCCTTTGACATTGTTATCTCTTACCTATGTTTTCATCTTACGTTTTCTCTTTATTAAGATATATTTTTCTGTATATGATTGTGTGTCTAATGAGACTACACTAAGCCTTTATTTATAATCATATGGTCTATACAAAATAAGGTAAATACAATCAATACATATAAATGCTAATCAATACTAATTGATTCTTAACACTCCCCCTCAAGCCGGATCATATATGTCATATGAGCCTAGCTTGTTACAAATATAATCCACTCGAGATCCCCTGAGAGACTTAGTGAACATATCAGCCAGTTGGTCTTCAGACTTGACGAAATCTGTGGTGATTTCTCCTGAGAGCACCTTGTCTCTTACATAATGACAATCTATTTCTATGTGCTTGGTCCGTTCATGAAAAACCGGATTGGATGCAATGTGGAGTGCCGCTTGATTGTCACATATGAGTTTTGTGGCTTGAAGATCTCCCAATTTAAGCTCTAAGAGTAAATTTTTAAGCCATGCAAGCTCCTTTGAGGCTGCTGCCATAGCACGGTATTCAGCTTCAGCACTAGATAGGGCAACTGTGTTTTGTTTCTTGCTTCTCCATGAGATCATATTTCCTCCAATAAGAACACAATAACCAGAAGTGGATCTCCTATCAGACGGTGATCCAGCCCAGTCAGCATCTGAATAACAAGTGATTTTAGCATCACCCTTATCCTCATATAATAGTCCTCTTCCTGGTGCATTCTTTATATATCTCAGAATACGAATAACTGCGTTCCAATGACTATCACAAGGAGCGTTCAGAAATTGGCTCACAATACTCACTGCAAATGTAATATCAGGTCTAGTAACCGTAAGATAATTGAGTCTACCCACAAGACGTCGATATCTTCCCGGGTCATTCAATGACTCCCCCTGACCCGGAAGAAGTTTGACATTGGGATCCATAGGAGTATCAATTGGACGACAATCAAGCATACCAGTTTCACTTAGAATATCCAATGCATACTTACGTTGGTTAATCGCAATGCCTGATGAGGACTGAGCAACTTCGATGCCTAAGAAGTATCTCAGTGGACCCAAGTCTTTTGTCTGAAAATTTTTGAAAAGATGGGCTTTGAGTCGCTGAATACCATCTGGGTCATCTCCGGTGATAACAATGTCATCAACATAGACAACAAGAAAGATACGTGGACCGGCGGAGGAATGAAGGAAGAAGACAGAGTGGTCCGCTTCACATCTAGTCATACCAAATTGTATCAAGGCAGAACTAAAGCGGCCAAACCAAGCACGTGGGGACTGTTTTAGACCATAAAGGGAACGACGGAGCCGGCAAACAAGTCTAGAATTTCCAGGAAGAGTAAAACCTGGAGGTTGATCCATATAAACTTCCTCCTCCAACTCTCCATGTAAAAAGGCATTTTTAATGTCTAACTGATGAAGTGGCCAATGATGGATGGCAGCCATCGCAAGAAAGAGACGAACAGAGCTGATTTTGGCCACTGGAGTGTCTAACTGATTTTTGCCTAAGAAGTATCCATACTAATTGATTCTTAACACTCTTCTATATTTTTGTTGTACAGTGACGATCAAGGAGAAGTTAAATTGGGTAGGTGGTATTTGAGGTATATTACTAACTTCTTTTATTTAAATTTTGATTACTCCAAATAATAGACATTGCCTACTTTATGTTTATTTTAAAGAATCACTAAATCAAATTTCCTTAATGTGAAATCATGAAGCATGGGAGAAGTTGTACACTAAGATAGTTTTGGTCGTAAGGTTTTAGTTATTCATTCTAATTCTAAATTGTAACAAACATGAATTTTGTTATTATGTGTTTCGCTGTCATAATCTATCATTGTTAGTCATAAATAATATGTTGGATTGTGATAAGAATCAATGTTTCCTCACATAATGAATCCAATTGAATATATCTTTGAATTGACAATAAGATTGATTCATCTGATGTGTTTTGACACCCGAGTGATGGTGGTATGATGACTCTACCAATACCACCTACTTTCATTGATCTCATGTGGAGAAAGATTTGAGTCTTATATGATTTTGTTCTTCCTTAGTATATGTCATGATAAAAGCATATGAATTAATTTAATTACAACCTTTCAAGAGTTTGTGGTGAGTAAATGTTCAGATACAATTTTGTAAGAGTCATATCCCTTTATTTTTTTATAATAACTAAGTCAACAACTCTCCTCAATACTACTATCAAGAAGCCATACTGAAGATTTGAATATCTTCTCCAAATCCAAAATTTGTAATTTCATTGGTTTCTAATTTCTTGGCCATAGCTTTGTTTACCTTCATATACATTTTGTTTATTGGTTTTGCTCCTCATCATTTTGTTATTTTCTCCGATCATTCTTTTACTCCCTCAGGTTTTGTAATTGGGGAGAAATCCCTACTCTCTCTGTTCTTTCTTCCTTTCACTCTTTCTCATATTTGGGAATAAACACGATGGTAATTCAAAATAAATTCATGATGATATGTGAGTACCTCTTGGACATGGTAGAGAAGGAAGAACAAATTCAAGGGTTAGTACAACAATATTAAACCTTCTAATCATCTTACATTTTGCTCAGGTAATGAAGTTTCTTTTTTATTTAGTTGTGATTTTTTATGGTGACTGTTTTGTTTTAGTTCCATAATGATAAATAATTTTAGTCATGTTCTACCTGATGCTTTTTTCCCCTCCTCCAATTTCTTTTTGTTTGTGTTTGTTTTCTATCATTACATTTACTGTTGTTTGGATTTGCAAGACATGTGTATCTATGTTGGTTTGGAGCTTTGTAGCAAATAGTTTTAGCATCTCATACCTGGTATTTATGAAAGGTTATTACTTTTATTTTTAAAAACGAATAACTTTCCATCAAGTTTCAGTTTTGGTTTTGATATATACCTCAAATTATAACTTATCTTGAGCATTATTGAGATTGATACTTTCTTCGGTTTGTGTATTGGTATATACCTCAAATATGACTTTGCCTTTCTCATTCAAAGGTTGTTTGGCTTGCAAGTTGGAACTGAATGGTAACAGGTGTGTGTTGGGGGAGTTCCTAGAGTTTAAGGGAAATGTGGCTTCTTTGAAATTTTATATTTTAACTATATGTTTGGTAGTTAATTATTTTACTTCATTCTATATTTGTTTGATGTTTTGTTTTGCGAGAGTTTTAGTTGCATGTCTGGTAAGGCATTTGAAGTGGTTCAAACTGTCTTGGTGATACCTGCTGCATTTTTTGGATAGGTGACTGGTATGTTTGAGAAACCTTCCTTAAGCCATCGAGATCATTTTTGAGCTTTACTATGCGGTTCAGTCTTAGGTATTCATGCTAAAAACTCATTTGGGATTGTTTTCTTTTACATTCACATGGTATAGTGCTAGAAGAAGTTCTCTTATATAATCCCAAATTTGACCATTTCATCGATTCATTTAAGGTCATTGAATTTTTCTATTCATATATGCAGATTTATTCAAACATAATTGAAGCGGTGCATTCAATTTGTTTTCCTTTTTATACTTATGTGTATGTACGTATTTGTGAAATCTTTGAGCTATAACCATTTACTCCTTTTTTCCTCTTTCCCTCACCAACTGTCAAATGAAGTTGAGGAACATCAAGATATAGATAATGTTTCTGTTGTGGCCTTCTGTTTATCCTTCCCGGTGTTTGGTGCTCATGCCCGTAGTTTTTCTGTGTTCACCTGATTTGTTTTTCTCTGCTTTGTGGTGGCTGTTTTGCTGCTCCTGCTGCTTGGCTATTGTTGGAGCTGGTAGCTGGGTTATTGGTGACTTGGTTTCATGTGTTCTTAGTGTGTGGGCCTCCATATTGTTGCCAAGAAGCAGTATCATGCTCCCTTGAAATCGAAGCAAGTTGCTCTGGTCCAATTGGAAAATGCACCAGTCGAAGTTGAATGAGGTTTTACAGCTTTTAAAAATTAGAGGAATTGATTATGATGTTAGTGGAACTGATTTAACGAAGTAAATATGGAAAAATCTACTTGAAATTTGTGTAATTAACCTTTAAAAAATGTAAAAAGTGTTATTTTCTATGTAGAGTTTTCTCTTTTTGATATTCTTAACTAGTGTCCATGGAGCATTAGTTAGCATCATCCAATATTTATACCTTCATGAATACTTCTTATACTTACGAAGGTGCCCTTTAGTAGAATTTTGTTGATTCTATAAAAAAGATATAGATAATTTTGATGAAGGGACAAAGGAACCAAGTCTCAAAGCCCATGTGAATTAGGGTTGAGAATAGGCCAGATCGGCCTATATGGCCTAGTCTACATAGACTCGGGTCAGTCTATTTCTATAAATAAGGCAAGACATCACTTTTTCATAAGCCTGTTTAGATAAAAAGTCAGGTTTCAGACCATTAAAAAAGCCTATTAGTCCTACTACGCCGGCTTAATTAAGTCAATATGAATTTTTTTTTTAATAAATTATTATTATATAATAAAATTTGTACTTTGATTAAATTATAAATCTATTAACTTTTCAATAGTTTAAGTTTATTAATTTACATTAATTTTTCACATATATAAATGTATAAAATATAATGTCATATATAGTTAAATTCTCTAAAATATTAAAAGGAAATTTAATATCATTAATTTATTAGTTCATTAATATATTTGAAAATAAACATAATTATTTATTTAAATATGTTCATGTGAAATAGGCTTTTAAAAAAGCTAACATGCCATATCAGACTCTCAAAAAGTTAGATTTAAGCCTAAAATATAAGCATATGATAGACCACATATCAGATTCAGGTTTAACAAAGCCTTGCTCGGCATATTATTAAGAATAGAGTAAGAATAGAGCATCACATATTATCTGTCATCATGAAATTGCCAGCATCAACTATAATTTTAAAAAGAATAGGACACATAATGTTTCATTTCATGCCATTATATTGAATCATATGACAAAGTGAGAGGTTATTTTTCTCACAATGAATTATACTATCAGAAATGCACAAAGTAATAAAATCCTTTTTATACAAAACGAAATGCAACATGAGAACACCATTTAATTAGGAGTATAATAATTAAAGAGAAACCCAAGACATTCTTACATGGGCACAATAATATAGACACAATATTTAGGTACACACACATCAATAAAAAAAAATAAAAAAAAATAAAATAGTCACATCAATTAATATAATTTTAATCATTTTCTTTTTAACTTTTATTTATTATGTGTGTGTGCCTAACACCTCACTTTTATATTTGTGCCTAGGTAAGTATTTTCCACTCAAGTAAGACAATATCTTAATCTACTAATCAAATACATAAGACAGGACATAGTAAGGATGTAGTGATCAGGTGAAACCCTTAACGCCAAATAGTTACACAGCTCAAAGCAGCTTAGGATTAGGGGTGTTCAAAGTCAAACAAATCCAAATAAAAATTGCAAATCGATCTAGAAAGATCGAAAACCACAAAAAAATTGAATATTTTTAGATATACTTGGATGTTCTTTTGTAAAAATCGCTGGTTCAAATCGAATTTTAGATTGATTTTTCAAATCCATTCCAAATCGAACCAAACTACGTACATATTTTTTAGTAGTTACTTAACTTTTTATTGCATTAACATATTAATTGTTGGTTTCTAATTTTTTTTCTTTCAATAATACTTATTAGTTTAATTTAATCTATTTCTTTATTCCATATGTTTCAAACATCTATTATCTATTACTATATATAAAAAGGATACAAATTTTTGGAATGACTTTTTTATTATTCATATTTTACCCTTAAAAAAACTACTCAAAAATCAGTAACCACAGTTCCAAATTATTAACAATAAAATCATATATTACTATATATAAAAAAGATCTATTACTATATACAAAAATGATACAAATTTTTGGGATGACTTTATTATTCCTATTTTACCCTTAAAAAAACTACCAAAAAAAAGTAACCACAGTTCCAAATTATTAGCACAATTGATGAATAAAATCATCTATTATTATATATCTATTACTATATATAAAAAGGATACAAATTTTTGGATGGCTTTTTCATTATTCATATTTTACCCTTAAAAAAACTACCAAAAAAAAATAAAGTAACCACAATTCCAAATTATTAGCACAATTGATGAATAAAATTACCAAATTAATAAGATGATTTGTTATCTATTATCTATATCTATTACTATATATAAAAAGGATATAATTTTTTGGATGACTTTTTCATTATTCATATATTACCCTTAAAAAAACTAGCAAAACAAATAAAGTAACCACAGTTCCAAATTATTAGCACAATTGATGAATAAAATCACCAAATTAATAGAGATGATTTGTTATCTATACTGAGAATACCCTCTTTCGCATGGACTTTTCTTATTGTCATTTTTTCCCTTCACTCTATTTAAATATTTGTATATGTTGAAAAATAACTTCCACATAAAAATAGATTAAGTAGTTATTTATATTTGCACAATAGAGAATATTGATCACACAAGGCGGCTAGTACTATATATAAAAAGGATACAAATTTTTGGGATGACTTTTTTATTATTCCTATTTTACCCTTAAAAAAAATTACCAAAAAAAAAAGTAACCACAGTTCCAAATTATTAGCACAATTGATGAATAAAATCACCAAATTAATATAGATGATTTGTTATCTATTATCTATTACTAATATCTATTACTATTTTAACATTGTTCTATTTTACATCAAATATTTTATTGTACCGTGTCTTTATAATATTAATATTTACTTAAAAAAATCAATTTGGATATAAAAAAACTGATCCAAATTAAACCACACAAAATTGAATCGGATTTTTTAAAATACAATAAAAAGAGATTTAATATAATTAAATTAAAATTTGTAGATTATAATTCATAGGTTGCTGCACATTAAGGGTCCGTTTGGCCTGACTTTTTTAAGTCTTAGGTATAGTTTGGCCTAGTTTTTCTATAGCTTATTTTTTGTTTTAAGGAGAAGTTTGGCCAAACACAAAATTGAAAGAAGAGCTGCTAAAAATAAGTAACTTATTTTAATGAAGAAAAACAATAAATAAGGAGTTTGAAAAAAAGTTATAAATACCAACTTTGTAAAAATTCTCAAAATTAGTCATTTTAAAAAAATAAATAAAACAAAATCTATGTATAAATTATTTCATTCACTTATTGTATTTTTTTCATGATTAATGTTTCCAATAAAAAATTTAGCAAACGTTATTAGAAAAAATTGCAAGTTATTAGAAAAAATTGCAAGTTATCTAAAGATAATTATAATTAAGTTATAAAAAAATATAAAATTGTGAAACAGCTTTAACTTTAAAGTTCTTATAATTGCCTTAATATTAAAGTAGCTTAAAACATAAAAAAAAAGTCGGGCCAAACGTACCCTTATAAGCTACCTGAAAGTTAAAAATAAACATAAGAGATTTTTAAAAAAAAGTTAAAACTGTTAGATAATCGTTGTTTTATTTTTAGCTTCAAAGTTATTTTTAAGCTAAAAGTTATTTGATAAAATATATATTTTTTTTTAAATTATCTAAAAATATATCAATCCTAATTAAACTAAATTAACAACTAACTTAAAAAAACAAAGTAAGTAGCAAACTAGAGATTAATAACAATTTTTTTAAAAAAAATAATAAATTAGATTAAACTAAATTTCTTAAAGATAATAACAAATATAAAAAGTTATAAATTTTTTTAGAAAGTAAGTTTCAACCTCTTCTCTTAAAAGCTCTTTTTATTCAATTTTGCACATTGAAAAAAATTGCTTTTTTTGGTTAAGAGCTTTATTAAAAACTAGTTTTGAGCTTAAAAATAACTTTGAAGCTAAAAATAATAATTACCAAACAACTTTAGTTTTTTTATATATTTTACCAAACAACTTTTAGCTTAAAAATAACTTTGAAGCTAAAAATAATAATTACCAAACAACTTTAGTTTTTTTTTTTAAAGTTCTTATTTTCACTTTTAGCTTTTAGATAACTTCTAAGATTTAAAAAAGCTAGGCCTATTAACGTTGTTATGTAGTAGTTAGAGCTGTAAAAACCGGCCGAACTATCAGGCCGACCCATTAGATCTATTGTTTTACACGGGTCGGACTTCAAAAATATTATTGGCCCTTATCGGGCTGACCCCCGAGCCTATCTTTTTCATGGGCCATAATGGGCTGGCCTACAAACTTTTTGGCCGGCCCTTTAAAGAATTTTAAAAAATATATAAAAAAATTTCTAAAAAAAGTTTTAGCAAAAAATAAGAAATTTTAGTCACCAGAAAATCTTTAGATAAAATAAGTAACAAAAGATGAGATTTGTTAGTTAGGATATAATTATTAAACCAAATTTGTTATGATTATCTTTATTTGAAAAAAAAACAAATTTGTTATGATTATCTTTATTTGAAAAAAAAATAAATAATAACAACTAATTTGCATGTGATACATATGTAGTTTTATTGTCCTTTGAATTATTTTTTTAAAAATATTTGTCAATTTTTTTAAAAAAATCTATGAAAATTTGTCGGGCCGGCCCATCGGATCATGTAAGCCTTTGTTTATCGGGTCAGATTAGACGGGATAAGCCTCAGGCCTTAACGGGCCAACCCACTTAAGACCTTTTATATGTCTTAGCCTTCCGGGCCGGCTTCTTCGACAGCTATAATTGTAGTGCCCGTCTCTCTATTATCTTTTTTTGGTTGTTTTTATTTTATTTTTTTATTTTTTATAAAGTGCAGTTTCAATAAAAATAATTTTATTTTTTTTGATAAGCATAAAAAAAAATCTCAACTAAAAAAAGAAAATAAAATTGAAAACTAATTTTTAGAGGGAAAAAATATTTTTAGTCAAAAAAAAAATTTAAATATTTGTTGCAAAACAAAAATTAAATTCAAATATTTAAATAGGGTGAAAGATGTGATAATATTAAATATTCTTCTAAAATTCACTATAAATATAAATCAAGTTCCAAATATCTCTCCCAGAAAATCCCAATCCTTGTTATCAACCCCATTCTCAAATTTACAAATCGGTAAATCTCTTTCTCTCTGTTTCCATCTTTTCACATGATTTCTAGATCTCCGTTTTGTCAATTATTTAGATTCGTTCGTCTCCGTTTCGTCTTCTGTTATTCTTTTATGCCTTTGTGTATGATTACATACAATGAAGCACAGAGACACAGACACGTCGACAGCAGTAATATTTTAAGAAATAACACAATTCAACTTAATTATAGTGTTGGTCATGTGTTCAACATCGGACCACACCTAATTTAAGGAGTGTTCATGCTTCATAAATTGCATGTGCATTGAAGTTGTTAAATTCGGGTCTGCTTTGTGTCTGGATGAATATTTTGTGTGCAAATTGTTGATCTGTGGCGTGCAGTTAGGGTTTTGAATTCCTTTGCATGTTTGAGTTTATGTGTTTTTTTTGGATGGAGGTGGATTTTGGTTCGCATGATTTTTATTTTCTTTTCTTTCTTTCCTAAGGCTTGTTTGGTTCAATCGGGAAGGAGGGGAGGTGAGGTGAGAGGAGGAATTTTTAATGAGGGGAGACGAGGTAAAACATAATTTCTGACAAAATTTCCTTCACTTTTTTATTAAAATTCTAAATTATCCTTGTTGGATATTAAAATTTTAGGTTATGTTTTTGACAACAAAAAAAATTAAGTTTTCCACTCATTATATATATATTTTTTGGTTATATATCCATTAGATTTTGTTTTTACTTAATATATCCATTGTAATTTAATTCTTATTTTGAGTTTATAAGGTTAAGCGTAAAAAATAAATTATTTCTCTCCTTAAAAAGTTGAACCAAACATAAAAATTTAAAATCTCCCCTCCCCTCCCCTCCAAAACCCCCGAACCAAACAGACCCTAAATCACATATAAGGGTTTGTATTTTTTCAATGCATGTACCAAGATTAGACTAAGGGCCCTTTTGAATTATCTTATTTTTGAGCTTATATAAATAGTTTAGGTAATTTTTATATATTATTATAAGTTTGTCAAAATAGTTTATGATAAATTAACTTATAAAAATACAATTTTCATTAGTGTAAACTTATAAAATAACATAAAATCTAATTTATATTTCAAAATCTGTTTGCATAAGGTCAAAAATAAGTTAATCTAAACAGACCCTAATTACCGGCGTACTGGTCACTTTTAGTTCATTTCAAATAATACAAATCATATTAGCACGGGTTATTTTCTTGTTGAATCTAAATCAACAATTATAGAATAACAAAATATTCACCTCCTCACATTAGAAAGGGTGTGGGTGTGAGTTTTCACCACTTTTCTAGCCTCATGTACCAAAATATTGAAGCAGTCAAAGCAGATAAGGGTAATTGAACGTTGTTTATAAAAACGTATGGGCATAGCCTCATTTGTTCATAATAATAATAATAATAATCCATTTGGATATATGAGTTGCTTTTAGATATGACAATCTTTGAATTTAGGAATTATTTTGGGACCAGAAATTGATTCATTTTCCGTGTTTGAAATGAATAGTATGCTTGGTAATGCTAGTGATTTAAATATTGTTTGTGTTTTCATCTGTTTGATTGAATTATCAAACTCAATAATTCATGTAGCCTGCATGTGTTTTAAGTACTATATTCTGCAATTCTTGGTTAGTTGGTTATTTCTCTTGCAACATTATGGGAACTAGTCCAAGCATGCATCATGTATTTTCGGTAATACATGTGAAATTCATGTTGCTCATTTGCCCCGTAAAACTCCATTTCATAACCATTTGTTATTATATTGTATTCGTTTTTTCCTGTTCTCAACTGTTTGACATCTACTTATGTATGTATGCATTGTTAATGTCTGGTGCAGGTTAAATTAGTGTAAGATGGGAGGTGGGTTTAGAGTGCTTCACTTAGTTAGGCCTTTTCTATCATTCCTTCCTGAAGTTCAGACTGCTGACAGAAAAGTACCATTTAGAGAGAAGGTCATCTATACTGTGATCTCCCTGTTCATTTTTCTGGTTTGTAGTCAGCTCCCTCTGTATGGAATACACTCAACAACTGGTGCAGATCCATTCTATTGGATGCGTGTCATCCTAGCTTCAAACCGTGGGACTGTTATGGAGCTTGGAATCACTCCCATTGTCACTTCTGGACTCGTAATGCAGCTTTTGGCTGGCTCAAAGATCATTCAAGTCGACAACAATGTACGCGAGGATCGTGCTCTCTTGTAAGTATTTCATTTGTTGCATTGGCGGCTCTGAATTTTTATTAAATACTTCATTTAATGGTTTGTGAATTTAATTTATCATATATTATAGTTGTCAATTCCTCACCAATTTTGCATATTTCCAATTGTGTTTTTTGCTTGATCTCATTCACAATGACTAATGAGATAAATTTCTCATTGCTCCCAGAAATGGTGCACAAAAGTTACTTGGCATCTTGATAGCTGTTGGACAGGCTGTTGCCTATGTTCTTTCCGGGATGTATGGTAGTGTTGGCCAACTTGGAGTGGGAAATGCCATCCTCATCATCCTCCAACTCTTTTTTGCGGGCATCATTGTCATCTGTTTAGATGAGCTCCTTCAAAAAGGTTATGGTTTCGGATCTGGAATTTCTCTATTCATTGCCACTAATATTTGTGAAAACATTATATGGAAAGAATTTAGTCCCACAACCATTAATCGTGGTCGGGGAGCTGAGTTTGAGGGTGCTGTTATCGCTCTATTCCATCTGTTGATAACTAGAACAGACAAAGTCCGTGCCCTTCGTGAGGCATTTTTCCGGCAGAATCTTCCCAATGTCGCAAGTCTGCTGGCTACTGTCTTCATCTTCCTAATTGTGATATACTTCCAAGGTTTCCGTGTGGTTTTGCCTGTACGATCAAAGAATGCCCGCGGACAACAAGGTTCATATCCAATCAAACTGTTCTACACCTCCAACATGCCCATTATTCTTCAGTCTGCCCTTGTTTCCAATCTCTACTTCATTTCACAGGTATGTGGAGTTTTATAATTATAGTATATGTTGCAAAATTGAGTAAATATTTTTGTATTGTTTTTAATAAATATGATTTCACTGGATTTTACAGCTGCTACATAGAAAATACAGCGGAAACTTCATTGTGAATCTATTGGGCAAATGGAAGGAATCTGAATATGGAGGTGGTCACTCTATTCCCGTTGGTGGTATTGCATACTATATAACTGCACCATCCAGGTACGTAATACAGGTTTTTCTATTCATATGTTTTATAATAATAAACTTATTAATTCTCTGTCTAGTTTGATATTAAACTTAAATAAATTATATACTAATATGATAATTATTAATTTTTTACAGCTTAGCTGATATAGCAGCCAATCCTTTCCATGCATTGTTCTACCTTGTGTTTATGTTGTCAGCCTGTGCTTTGTTCTCTAAAACTTGGATTGAAGTCTCTGGTTCATCTGCTAGAGATGTTGCCAAGCAGTTGAAGGTATATACTTTTGTTTATGTAAAATTCAGTTTTGGACGGTTTATACTTTTTACTACTAGTACTTCACTGTATAACAACCATGTTCCCTCCATCCTTAATTATAAGCAAAAATTCACTTTTCAGAGTCATTGGATAACTGATGTATCTGATCTATATTATTGTCCAGATACATTAGTTATTGTCCAGATACATTGGATAACTGATGTATCTGGTATATTGCTTTCTAAAATTTCTGCTGTGATAATAATCATTTTTCAATTTGCAGGAACAACAAATGGTGATGCCTGGCCATCGGGAAGCAAATTTGCAGAAAGAGTTGAACAGATACATTCCCACTGCTGCAGCATTTGGAGGAATGTGTATTGGTGCGCTGACAGTCTTGGCAGATTTCATGGGGGCAATTGGTTCAGGGACTGGAATATTACTTGCAGTAACAATCATCTATCAGTACTTTGAGACATTTGAGAAGGAGAGAGCCAGCGAACTAGGTTTCTTTGGTTTCTAAGCTCTGCTCATGTTGAGATAGAAGCTAACACTTGTATCTAAGCTTTTGTTAGTTTAGCAGAGGTTAACTAACTTTCCCGCCATTGGTCCTTAACACCGGAAGGAAGAACATAGATTAACTTGTTAGTCACTTATAAAATGTTCTTGCATTTTCTATGAAAATATTTGTGTTAATTTTTATTTTTTTAAGTTAGACACCGATAAAAGTGCACTTTTAAAATTTAATTAGTAATCTTGTTATTTACTTATTTTTTGTGTTCCTTGCATCAATGTCTTTGAAGAGAGGTATGTTAAATTGGCAAATGCCAAATCTAATTTCACTAGAAAGTAAAAAGAAAGTCTCAATAGAGACATCAATAGAAGTTAAAGGTTGATCAACAATCCAGCATAATCACTGTCTTTGGATTGGAGGTTTGGATAGACCTATTTGCTTATCATGTGTCCACCAATCTAAGAGTTAAATGTTTTTAGTCTCCATGAAATTCGCAAAAATGCGGAAATTATTGCAAAAAATGTTAAAATTGTTAGGTTGAATGTCGAACTATGATCACTCGATTTTGTGTGAGTATATTATGGTTTTACTTGTCTTGTCTTTTCTTCTATGTAAAAAAAAAAGAACAAGTTTTTAAGGATAATGTGTAACATTACCACCAATTGTGGCACAATTAATGCATGTAATAGGAGGTACCAATGCTGCTTTTAAAACTACAGTAAAATCTCTATAAATTAATAGAGTCAAGACCGGAGAAATTTATTAATTCAGAGAGTTATTAATTTATCGATAAATTAATAATTATTAATTTAAAGAGTTTTTAATGACTTGTAAATCAATAATGACTTTAGTAATATGCATTGGAAATCAATAATGACTTTGATGTAAACAAGAGGAACAAATGGGTTCAATGTATTCTTAAGCAAGTTTGCCATATATAAATTACATGAATGTGATGGAGTATTAACACCATATCTCACAAGGGTGTAAGTTATTGTCCATAAGGCTTTCATTTATGGACCGTCCATAAGTCACTTTCAGCCTTCGGATCACAAGTTACACGTGTAATAATCGTAGTGCAATTTTAACATACATACCGGTACACTTAAAAAAAGTGTACCGGTATACCGGTACACTTGAGAAAAAGTGTACCGGTATGTATATTTCATACCGGTACACTTTTTCTCAACTGTACCGGTATAGTTGAGAAAAAGTGTACCGGTATATACCTGTACAGTTTAGTGTAAAACCATTTTACAATACAAATGGTTTCAATGTATAACTATCTGAAACCATTTAACCAGCATAATGGTTTCCAGTGATTTTTAAAACCATAAAAACACATTATTGGTTTCAGTAAACACATAAAACCAGTTTACAATACAAATGGTTTCATAGTTTAACTCTCTGAAACCATTTAACCAACATAATGGTTTCCAGAATAATATTGCATAAATAGTATTTATATATATGTTTCTCTCACCTTAGTAATTATATAAAACAATTTAACAATATTAATGGTTTCAGTGTACCGGTAAACTTTGTATTGTAAACTGGTTTTATGTGTTTAGTGAAACCAATAATGTGTTTTTATGGTTTTAAAAATCACTGGAAATTAACCATTATGCTGGTTAAATGGTTTCACATAGTTATACACTGAAACCATTTATATTGTAAAATGGTTTTACACTAAATGGTTTTCTCAACTGTACCGGTACAGTTGAGAAAAAGTGTACCGGTATACCGGTACAGTTGAGAAAAATTGTACCGATAACTTTTTTCCATACCAGTACACTTTAAAATAAGCATTGTTATCAAAATCGGGATTAAAATCGTAAAATCCATGGATTTTGCGATTTTGATCAGACTTAAGGATTTGGATTTTGAGTAGAATCCTAAAACAGAGCAAAATCCCAATAAAATCGCACAAAATCGCTAAATCGCAGCAAAATCCGGGATTTTATATGGATTCCACCGATTTTGGGGTTATTTTGTTTTATATTTAAGATTTAAGACTTGGTTGTTTTATGTTTGTTTTATGGTTTTAAACTTTTGAGTACTTTTATATTTAAGATATGAGACTTGGTTGTTTTATGATTTTAAACTTTGAGTACTTGCACTTGATAATATATATATTTAGTTATTATTATGAGTTGAATCCATCGATTTTGATTGCGATTTTCGATTATGCGATCTTGATTTCCCCTTTCGATTCAACAAAACGATTTGAGTAGAATCCACCGATTTTGGTTGCGATTTACGATTTTTCGATCTTACTATCCTCTTTCGATTCAAAGTAAAATCCCGATTCTGACAACCTTGAAAATAAGTGTACCGGTAAACTTACTTATTTATGCACGGTGCATAAACAATTCCTTATGCACCATAACCGGACCCTCTCACAAGATGGTTTCTCATCTAATAGAGTGTAATATAATTTTGTTTCAGTTACTATGAATTATTAATTTATGATTTTCTTGGGACCGAAAATTATAAAGGGATCTCCCGAAAAATTATTATCTTATTATTTTATCGAATTTTTCAATTTTTTACACTGGCCCAAGTCGGGACCGGACAACTTTATTATTTTAGAGAGTTTATTAATTTACCGAGTTTTAATTTAAAGAGATTTTACCGGAGTATTCATTCTATCATGACCAATTGGTAAAAAAGTATGGCGTGTTACTTACAGATGGTAAACACAATTAAGTATGACGTGGTAAAAAACTAGTAAGACCGTACAACACAAACTATAGTGACGTAATTCACTAGAGTGTTTGGCGAACCGTGAATTAATTCGCGCGTATCAGTTCACAAATACAAATGTTGCGCAGTCTCTACACCCCCACAACCAGTCACGCAAAGGCTTGCTTCAGGGAGAGAAAAATGTGCCGCCTCACCAAGTTGTTTTGATCGGCAACCTGTTGCGAAGTAACCGACAAGCCAACACTGATACCTTCAAGGGAACCTGTTTATGCCAAATTAAATCGTTCGTAACCGCCGTATCTTGGATATCCTGCACAGTAAGAATTTTATACGCGCCACAAACAGAGTAACCGCCGATGGGGTCATGCCGCCACACCCACTGACCGACAACATTAGGCTGCAAAACAAAGTTAGCAAGTACACTTCTACACTCCCCCAACAATTCTTTCTCCCACACCCACAACTGATGACGCCACGCCCACCCTCCCTCTCCCCATCTTAAGATCTAATTAGACTTCACAAGGGTGCAAAAACTAGGCAGGAGAGGAACAAATATTGCGCAGTCTCCACACCCCTACAGCCAGTCACGCTAAGACTTGCGTCGGGAGAAAAATGTGCCGCCTCACCAAGTTTTCTTTGATCGGCAACCTGTTGCGAAGTAACCGCCAAGTCAACACCGATACCTTTAAAGGAACCTGTTTATGTCAAATTAAATTTGTCGTAACCGCCGTATCTTGGACATCCTGCGCAGTAAGAATTTTATACGTACCACGAACAGAGTAACCACCCGCCACATCCACTGATCGACAACATATGGATGCAAAACAAAGTTAGCAAGTACACTTCTACACTCCCCCAACAATTCTTTCTCCCACACCCACAATTGACGACGCCACGCCCACCCTCCCTCTCCCCATCCTAAATCACTCTTCTCCGCCACCGTACACGATGAAGAGACAAGTCATATAGACACCTAAACCTCACACTCAAAGGCACACCACCTAACCACGAATCTGACAAAAAAAATGTCACCACCTAACATTAGGTTTAATATTTTTTGTAAACAAAACTACAAATTAAAAATAAAAACAAACATATGAATATAATTTAAATTTTGTTTAAGGGTTTATAATTTAAGAGATCTAAAATGTAATTAGATATATGGGGGGTTCGGTAACAATATCCCCATTACCCGCCCCATATTTGAAAATTGGAGAAAATCTAAACCCGGTCAATTTGGTTTTTCCCCGTCATGATTGGGGCGGGGCGGATTGGTACCCGTGGGTTTGGGTTATATTGCCAAATTGGATCGGTTTAATTTTATGCGGTTTAATTTGGATCGGTTTTTGGATATCCAAATTGTATTTATTTAAAAATATTAATATAATAAAAAACACTATAAAATAATCGTTTGACTTTATTGACGAAATAAATATTAAGTTTGATGTAAAATATAACATATAATATATTTTTTTTTTACGGGATAACATATAATATATTAAAACTTAATATTTTAGAATGACAATTATCAATTATATTTGAATGATATTAAAAAGTAAAAAGTTGATTATATTAAACTAACAAAAATAGTATTAACAAAATTTAAAATAAACAAAAAATAGTTTAATGCATATATATTCATACTAATAAAAATATAAATAAGTAATAAGATATATGGATTGGTTTGGATTTAAGCACCCCTAGAGATGACATCTCTCACACGCCGCCACGAGAAAGCACAAAGGAAGAGTTTGTGAAGAAGCCAAAGTGTAACTCTTCTATTTAACTAATTTGTTGTTGTTGTTGTTTGTTTCGTGTATGCGTTTATTTGGTCAAATAACCTCACTCATCCGCTTGTTGTTGGTTTTTTATTTGATCGAGATCAGCAACACCGGCGTACTTTGAAAGTCCTAGTGGGATGTACCTAGAAAGGCCTAATGGGAAGTTGTTAAGTATAAAACCCCCGAGGAATGATCCAAAGCAAAGGAGTTATCACATCCATCCAAGTACACTTTATGATAAGGCAAGTTTTTCTTCAAGTCTCAACAAAGTATAGTTAATGGCCATTTAGAAATGCTTTCATTTTAGCTAGGGATGGCACAACGGATCAAATCCTTCGGGTCGGCCCGTTTAACCGGTCATTTTTTACAGAGTGGGTTGGCATTTTCAATCCGCAAAAGTAGTGGGTTCCGCCTTGCCTAACCCGCAAAAAAGCGGGGCGGTGACGGGGTGGGACGCGTTGGCCCGTCGGATTTAACCAATTTTTTTTTTATAAACATTTTTGTCTCATTATACATGAATCTTTTACTTTTGGCCCATTTAAAAAATAAAACTCAATTAACTTAGGGTTTAATTAAAATAGTACAAATATATGGAAATAAAGTAGTACACATCATTTGCAACATTATTCGTGATGGAATTTTTTGCGAGAATAAGAATTATTCTTGGATATAAACTGAATACTTTATTTGGTTTTATAAATCATGGATGTTTGAAGTTTTGAATAATAATTTTATTTTTTGGTTGTCTTGTTAGTTTGTATTTTGATTTTCTTGAATGACTTTTAATTTTATTTTTTTATAAATTTTTATGATATTGTTGCGAATTTATCGATTTTTTTTAAAAATTTATTGACGGGGCACTCTCGCCAACCCGCCGTCCGCCATGAAAATGGGCGGGGTGAGATTTTCAACCCACCACCGCTAGTTAGCCCGCCCACACCGCCCCTTTTTAGACGGGTTAATGACGGGGCGGGTTGACCCGTTTTGCCATCCCTAATTTTAATTTTGGCACAAGTTTCACAAATTTAGTTAGTTTCTATGTGCAGGATATTTTAATTCTTTAGCATGTCTGTTGACCTGCAGAGAGCCCTGGCAATGTTAGACAAACAAACACGTCAAATTTTCATTAAAGTCAGAGAGGAGAGGGAGAGACTTTACAAAAACAAAGTTAGAGGAGATGTTCAAAGTGGCAAGAATAATAAGAGAAGTTAGTTACCCAACTACTTCTTCTAATTATTATTGGCTTATGCTATGCTTATCTTATGTTGTTGGCCGGAGAATTTTATGGCTATATGGTGTACAAACACTAAAATTTTATGGGTTATTTGTTATGTTTTTATCTTTGGTGTATTCTGTTGTTGGATTCCAGTTCTTGTATAGAAAAGACTATGTTTTGCTAATCTTTGCATGCTTTGGCATTAGTCATCATGTTCTGATTTCCTATTATACATCATGTTTTAAAGATGAATATTGCTATGTGTCGTGAGAGATTAAACTTGCGAAACTCATCAATGCTTGAATACCTCCAAACTGCACGGGGTTTTCTTTTATTTGACTTTTCAAAAAAAAACCGAGCATTTTACGATGAAATTTGGACTCATCTTCGTAAATATGTTCTCTTCCACAATTTAGTTTATATAAAAAGCTCTTCCACAGTTTCTTTTTTTGCTATTAATTTAGTTTATTCCACAAGAATTCTGTTAGCATCTTATGTCATAAGATGGATTGCAAATATTGACATCCAATAATACATGATATTGTTTTATTGTTTTTCACCTTTTACTTTGGTCGTTGCACAATGTAGGGTAATAATAATCTTTGCACGATCTTAAAATCTATGACATATTTGTGCTATGCCTGTAATTATTAAGTTTAAGATGTAATGAAGAATATTCTAAGTTCTAACCTACACTTTGAAATGAAATAACAATGATCAAATAGCACCATCAACGAATTGTCATTTTTAGGTTAATTAAAGTAATTTTTTGTACACCAAAAACTATTATACTATTTGAAAATCGAGGGCAAAATTGATTAATAAACACATGATATTAATCCATCAATATCTTTTAAGGACAAAATTGTGAATTCTCATAACTTTGAACGATCCAAATACACGTATCATAAATTTGTATAATATACTTAATGTCAACAAAATAGATCTAGAAGGACTGCGTCGGTCACACATATGAGGGCTCATTTAAGATGTTGTGTGGATTAATAGTTGATGATTAACTAAATGGTTCTGCATGTTTAAGATTATGAAGAGAATAAATAAGAGATTATGTGTATGTAAGACATATAGCTCAATAAACAATGCGAATATTTTGTCAAAATAGAAAGTGAATTCATCGGACCGTTTAATCTGATTTAAAATCAGTTCTAGCATCAAGTGATTTCAGTTCCCCAATTACAGCTGCAAGATAATGTAAATATTGATCCTAATGTAGGTTTAACACATTTATTCAGTTCCCCAATCACATTTGTTGTCGTGATCAATCACATTTGTTGTCGTGATCAAGTTGTAGTTGTGATGTGGCTTTTATACCGTTTTTTTTTCTACCAAAAAAAATAAGTTTTGTATAAGACAAACTTTAAGTTTTTCTAAATATTTTACCATGAAAGATTATCGCGACACAAACTCTAAAATATTCGAGCAATTCATCATCCGTAAGTATTATTTATTTTTATTTGAACTACTAGTTAGCACCTAATTTTTTTAATGGCTTAAATATGTTTTTGGTCCCTGCAATTATACCTTGTTGTAAAAAGAGCCCTTGTAAAAAAATAAATTTGATTTTAGTCCCTGCAATATCTTAAAACTTTGAAAATAGCCCCTGACTGGATTTCTTGATGATATTGCAAGGACTAAAATCAATTTTTTATTTTTTTACAGTGATTAAAATCAATTTTTTATTTTTTTACAGGGGCTCTTTTCAAAACAAGACATAATTGCAGGGATCAAAAGCATATTTAAAAATTGGTCACGTCAGCTCTAAATTCAGTCAGGTGCTATTTTAAAAGTGTTGAGATATTGCAGGGACTAAAATCAAATTTATTTTTTTACAGGGGCTCTTTTCAAAACAATGTATAATTGCAGGGACCAAAAGTATATTTAAGCCTTTTTTAATTGGTCTTTTAAATATTACAAAATTGCAATTGTTCCTTATGTTTTAAATTTTAAATTTGCTCCAAATTTTTATAATTTATAAATTTTGCCTAAAAATATTTACATGAAATTGTTTATTACTCTAATCAAACAAACACATTTAAAAAGAAGAAATTAATAATTGCCAAAAAAAATTGACACTCTTTTAAGAACTGGTTAGTTTAACGAGGAGAAAAGCACAGCACAGACACTTTTTACACACCGAACATGAAATTCGTTTCATTCGTACAAAACTAAACCTAACCGGAGTCACTCACTCTCAACCTCCGTCATCACCGTCACAAACGACGGACCGGCGCAACCTTCCGAATGGCTATGCAACCATTCGATCCGTATTACCTTTACCAGCCAGATGAACGAAGCAACATAAACACGCTCTTCGTCTCCGGTTTACCAGACGACGTGAAAGCGCGTGAGATTCACAACCTCTTCCGTCGTCGTCCTGGTTTCGACTCTTGCCAACTCAGGTACTCAATTTCAGTTCAATTCTCCGTCAAGTGCTTTAGTTTCAATTGAGATTGAAATTTGAGAATTTTTTCTTTTCTTTTCCAGGTTGTTGCATTTGCTACGTTTTTCAATCATCAATCAGCAATGGCAGCGTTGCACGCCCTAAATGTGAGTTCCTAGTTTTGAATACTGAGAGAGAGAGAGAGTTTGTGTGATTGAGTTGAAGACATTAAATAGCTTAATTTTACGAAATTATTGCAATTATCTGTTTTGATTATTGTTCCTTGGAGTTAACTTTTTGGTGCCATTTTTCTCCCTATTTGGACTAAGGGGATCATTGAAAGTGGATGCGACTTTATTAGTGCTTAAGTATGGGTAAATATATAATTTGGTTCCTAATATTGTAGGACTATATCGAACATATATAAATGTTTAATTAGATTCTTCCCTTTGTTGGTGTTGTTTATAATGACATTAAGTTGATAATGTCGGGGATACATTTGAGATTAAGTGAATAATATCAGGAATGCATTTGATAAATGATCCAGACAGAGAGACGGGCCTGATTAACAGTTTATGATTCTAGGGAGCATTTTGAAAATATTGATAATGTGGAGGACGAAATTGATATGGTCCTACAATTTCAGAGATCAAATTGGGTATTTACTTGCTAATATGCATTGAAAAAAAAAATAGATTATGCCATGTTTATTGTGTTTTCATGTTGTTTTCAATAAGCTCTAGAAAACAACTTAGGAATAAGCACTTTTAATTAATATCTCTGAAATTGTTTATTGAATTAACATTTAATTAAACCTTTTAACCAAATGCTTCCTATAGTGATATTTCAGAAGCTATGAAGCGCACCTCGTCAGAATTTGTTAATTTCAATGACTTGACTTGACATATACTCTTAAGGAAGTCCTAGGAGTTTTGGTGGATTATATATGATGTTTCAAATTTATAGAAGTTGGATTATATATGATGTTTTGGTGGATTATATATGATGTTTCAAATCTGTTATTTAACTGTAGTGGTTTGATAGATACAAAAGGGGTCATATTTACAATTAAAATTTATAGAAGTTGGCCTTCTATCTAATATCATTTTTTACTTAATGATCGTCAGGGCGTGAAATTTGATCCTCAATCTGGGTCTGTTTTACATATCGAACTTGCCAGGTCAAACTCTAGGAGGAAACGAAAACCAGGTATATATATTATGCATGATTGGTATGAATGAATATGAACAAAAATATGAGGAATGGAAAACTTGAAAGCATCAACTTTCAAGCTATAATGCTTATATAGAATTTAGATATCTTCTTGCTTTCACTTTTATTCCATTCATTTTATCCTTGAAACCATTTTTCTTCCATTATCCCCCAATTAATTAATTTATTTATTTTGATGAACTATGGACATATTGAATAAACACTTACCATGAAATAGATTATGTATCAATTGTTTGTATAATCGAAGATGAAATAAAGTTAAACTATTTTCGTATGAACTGTAAGTTGTTTTTAGAAGCAATCCGGGGCATCTTATTGAAATAAGCTGAAAACAACTTATAGACATGCGATAAACTATTTTTGTAAGTTCAATCCAAACATTTGCACAAATGCTTATGACATAAGATAAGCTTATATTAGCTGTAAAGTGTAAATAAACTTTTCCAAACTCATACTTTTATAATTTTACTGCTTTTCCAGGATGATTAGTGGTTTTATTTTAAACGCACAGGTGGTGGAGCCTACGTGGTTATAGATAAAAGGTCAAAGGGGGAAGCCAATGTTCAAGGATCGTCAAGTGATGATGGTAACATTTCTTTGATTATAATTTCAAGGCACATAGACATTTTTTATTTTGAAAGGACTGATGATATGGTGTGCTGTTTTTTTTTTTTTTACTATAATAAATCCATAGCTATTTGTACCTTTCAATTTAAATTAGGTGGGTGATATTAGAATTTAATGAGGTAGAGAGTAGGTTTCATATTATTGCCCCCCTTATTTTTGTTGCTCACCTGCAATGTTTTCACATTTAGGTGAAAGTGACCCTGATGAACGATCAGAAAATGGCAGCGACCATGTTGATACAGCAACCACACAAAGGTTTATAATACAATTGATCTTAATACTTTTTTCCATACCTCAAAAGTTCAAAGTTCTGCAAATTTTGTTAACACAAACAAAAAATGAATGATAAAATTACACAAGAATTTTAAAATTTTAATTGGTTCACTAAGAATATTATATTTTTGGCCTATGCAGTGGTGATGCTGTTGTTGGTTCTGACAATCGTGTACCTGTGGCAAGGGTAAGGAAAACCCAGCTTTAGCAGTATGTTGGAAATTGGAACTCTTTATCTCATTGCATTTGTTGAAATCATAAAACATCCGATCTTCTCCCTCATCAAATGCTGCTCACAGATTTTGTCGCTTTCTGTGTTTCAGCAAAACCATTATGAAACATACGCAAAAAAGTTTAGTTTGTTAATTAAAAAATAATAATTAACTTGTGTAGTTTGTAAAATATTTCTTTTCATTTTCTCATTAAGCACTTAGTATTATGATGTTTTTAAATTGGGTGCAGGAGCAACATGGAAAAGGTGGCGGTGATGGGGGACCATGTTCCACTCTTTTTATTGCAAATCTTGGTCCAAACTGCACTGAGGATGATTTAAAGCAAGCTTTTTCTGTGTGAGTTGCTGCTTATATTTCTTATTCATGGATTTGCCAAGGACCTTTAGTATTGTTTATAAAATTGGAAAAGTTTTCAACCCGCTGGTTCTTGTTAAATCTAGATCCTACACTGTTCATCATATACTTGCTTTTCATTGTAGAACTTAATGCCTTCAATCCATTTTTCCAGGTATGCTGGATTCAACACGGTCAAAATGCGTTCTAGAGGAGGAATGCCTGTAGCATTTGCTGATTTTGAGGTAAGCCAGCTGTTCTTGCTGATTATAAAGCACCATACACACTCACACGCACACTCACAAAAGACACTAGGTGTCAAACTTTAAGACTTTGTAGGATACAAAATTAACCAACCTGGCCGTTGAATCATAAGATATTATCTCTATCATCAGATATATAAATTTTTAAATAATTTGGACACTCATTGGTTTGTTATCTAACAAGGAATATTTTCATGTATTTTTTTAAAAAAAATATTTTTGGAGGGTTGGCTTAACAAGCCAAATCTATGGTTTCACAAAAATTATGACAGCCATATGTTTTGATGTCTTGAGAGCCATACATCACTCACCAAATGATGAGCTTGGCATTAGTAGGCAACTGACTATTTTTTATATATTATCATGTAATTAAAATTATATATTATCTTTTAAGTTGAAACGATATTATGACGTATCAATTTTTTTTGCATGATTTTTTTTAAGCTTCATCTAATTTATATGAACTTTGAATTCAACGGTCAGAGTAGTCAATTTTGCATCCTACATAACATTATTAATTAGTGTAAGTGTTAAAGTAGGACACTTGCTGTCATGTCTATATATACAGTATATAGTAGGAATCATATTACGTCGATGTAATATTTAGGCACTGCTGCACTTTTCATTTCAACAACTTTTCATCAAAGTCCTGTATTACAAAATTCAATAATTCATTGTTGCATTGAAACTTGAAAGTTATTATCACATAGTTCATATCTTTTGATTTTTCATGTTGATATAATAGGCATCACTTGAAACTTTGTTGAACGATGTTAATCATGACATATCCTATTGACTGTTGGCTTTATTGGTAGAATAGTAGGACATATATTGTATTCATACATTGTGTGTGGATGTCGAAGAGGAAAGGGCGGGGGGGAGAGGAAATTTTATAGTTAACCTTTAGCAATTTGAGAGTTACTCTGGAGTGATGTGCTGTGCTCTTTTTAAAGAAACTCTACTTTTAAGTATAACGTAATATATATTATAAAAAAAGAGTATAACATAATACATGATAATTGATCACGTTCTTTGAGTCGTGTCATGAGTTTAAAACATGCTTTTGGAATTTTGATTTTCATATTGGCATGCATCAGTTTGAGATTTGAAATTTTTCTGGAAACTATAGTTATACAACTTCAGCTGACCATAATTGTATAGTGGAACAAAATCTAATCAAGGTGAACATCACTATGGGCAAAAAAATATCAGTTGGGTAACCTTGTACTATGCTGCTTGTCTCATGATTCCTAGACAATTGTGATTGACTATCAATTAAAATTATCAGAACATGGCATACGCAGCATACCTCCGTTGAATTGGACATTTCAAAAAAATCTTTTATAATCTCACAAAATCAATACAATCTCACAATGTCTTTTTAAAATCTTCAGGATTTTTTTGCCAAAATAGTCGGTCGAAATCCTAATCCAATACACCTAATTTATGTTATACTTGTTCATAAAGAAATTCAATTCATATTTTTAGAATAGTTTGTATTTTTTAAAAAATGTAAATTTCTATTCAATAATTTAAAATAAACAAATAAATAACTTTTTTTTTTAAAAAATTATCCCGTGCTTGGATGCTAGTGAGTTAAAGAATCAAGGATAGTCCTCACATTTTACCCTATAGTCCCTACATTTAACATTCACATTTCTGGGTCATTTCTCGTTTTCTTTCAGTTTTCAAAAAATGAAGAAGATAAGCGCTTATTCACATTTCTAGGTTTTATTTCTTCAAAATGAAGAGACTAGGAATTTCAATCTCCAGTCTCGACAAATTCGAATCGCTCACAACATTTTCATTCTTCAAAACGCTCAAATCTCTATACGGTGCAACATCGGGAACCGCGAAACCGTTCTCGTCGATCTCTGCGCGCCAAACCACCGATTACGGTGTAAGATTTTTACCGTAGATTTTGTGATTTTACGTTTGATATATGTGGAATGTTTGAATTTTGAAATTAATACTTCTAGGGTTTCATTTTTGTTTTTAGACTCCAGGAATCTCCAAGAGTCTCGACAAATGGGGAACCGCGAAACCGTTATCGTCAATCTCTGCGCGCCAAACCACCAATTACGGTGTGAGATTTTTACTGTATATTTTGTGATTTTACTTTTGACATAAGATTGGAATGTTTGAATTTTGAAACAAATGCTTTTAGGGTTTGATTTCTTG
Source organism: Trifolium repens (assembly GCA_030408175.1). Lineage (NCBI taxonomy): Eukaryota > Viridiplantae > Streptophyta > Magnoliopsida > Fabales > Fabaceae > Trifolium > Trifolium repens. Next base: position 6,432,184 of record CP125847.1, read on the forward strand.
TTTTCTTTCAAAATGTAGATGCCAGGAATCTTCAAGAGTCTCGAGAAATTCAAACCGCTCACAACCTTTTCATACAGTACTTGTGCTGCGAATCAAACTTCGTGTGATCAACTTTATGGTACGAAGATTCAATCTCTCCATAATCCGTTTGTTTCTTCTTCGTTTTTCCTTTGTAAGTTGTCGATTTTATTTTTTGTTTCGTTTTTTCATAGCTGAGAAAGATAAGGAAACATTGGAAAATAAACCGCCGGCAAGTTCAGAAGCTCTTGAGAGTTTGAATAAACAGATGGAGGGTTTGTCTTTAATGCTACACTCTGCGCATGATACAATAAGCAATGGTGAGCTCTTTTTGTTAGTTTTACACTTTAGTCAAATAAGTTGATTTGAAAAGTAATTGGATTGATCTGTTTGTGAGGTTCTAAATTCTGCACATGAAACAATAAGTAAGGGTGAGCTCTTTTTGTTAGTTTTACACTTTAGTCAAATAAGTTGATTTGAAAAGTAAGTTTTACACTTTAGTCAAATAAGTTGATTTGAAAAGTAATTGGATTGATCTTTTTGTGAGGTTCTAAATTCCAATATGAAATATATTGTTATCCTTATTACAGGTGATGATGAGCTAGAGAAGATAAAATTTGCTGCAGAAGAAAGGGAGAAGTTTCACAGCGATGAAAAGGGCAGAGCTCTAAATGTTATACAAGAGAAGGGTGAGAATTAAATTGCAAATGAATATTCCTAAGAATTTATATGTCACTTATTGAATGTTTTATATCAAGAATAAGAATAATTAATGAATGATGTAGTAGTTAAACAGTATATGATGATGGTTGTCCTAAACAGACAGTTTTGATCCAATAGGTTAGCAAGTTTTGTATGTATGTGCGTTTGTTTGAGAGAATTGCCTTTCTCTAATTAGTCCTTTCATCGTAATTAAATATCCAGAATTTTCAACTTAAGGTAATTTACATTGTTTTATTGAATGCTAATTTAGGAGAAAGTGATAATGCTGATCTTGTTGAAAAGCTTGACATGTCACTTAAGGTAAAGGTGCGTTTTTATTGTAGCATCAAACTATGTTGTTAAACGATAATGGTTTGTCAAAATATAATTTGATTAATTTGATATATTTTAGGTTTGTACTCGCCGCCGAGCATTGCTCTTCGGCTTGAGATACGGGTTTGAGAAGAGGCACTGGTTACCCGGAAATTATGATCTGTTAGATTTTAAAAAATTATTGGTAGGTCATTTAGGGTACAAATATCAAGATATAATTTGTGTAACCGATAGATATGAAAAACTACATCCGCAACAATTCTTGAAAAAGTTGAGTGAATTTGTGGATGATACAAAGGATAATGAAGAATTGATTCTATACTTTTCTGGTCACGGGTTAGAGCACAAGAAACATCCAGCATTGTTTTGTTCGTCGATCATGGGTGTTGCCCTCGGAGTTAGTGGTTCTGAAATTTGTAAAGCTTTGGTAAGGGTTCCTAGGACATCAAGAATACTGATAATCATTGACTGCTGCGGGTCTGGAGCACTATTTGATTGCTGCCGGTATGAAATTGACCATTCCAACCTTCCACCTAATTGTCCACCTAATTAACAACTTTTACTTGAGCAGGACAATTAGGTGGAAGGTTGGAATGGTCAATTTCATAAAATCGACCTACATTAAACTTCTCATGATCCCCAGCTTTTGTTGCCGGGATCAAATAGTGCTCCAGACCCGCAGCAGTCAATGATTATCAGTATTCTTGATGTCCTAGGAACCCTTACCAAAGCTTTACAAATTTCAGAACCACTAACTCCGAGGGCAACACCCATGATCGACGAACAAAACAATGCTGGATGTTTCTTGTGCTCTAACCCGTGACCAGAAAAGTATAGAATCAATTCTTCATTATCCTTTGTATCATCCACAAATTCACTCAACTTTTTCAAGAATTGTTGCGGATGTAGTTTTTCATATCTATCGGTTACACAAATTATATCTTGATATTTGTACCCTAAATGACCTACCAATAAATTTTTAAAATCTAACAGATCATAATTTCCCGGTAACCTGTGCCACCAGATGGTATTATCCTTTCTCGTGGGAATTTGGGCATTGATCTTCCACCAGAGAAGGTTAGATTATTGTTGTAATTTGAAGTGTTTTTACTTATCCTGTGTTGTTGTTTGGCTTTAGGCATGTTGATAGTGTACCTAATACTTCATATATTGTAAAGATTTGTTCATTGAATAAATTGAAGTACATGCTTTTGTTAATCAACTCTCATTCACTTTTGTAGGTATTTTATTTCCAAAAATCTGCCCTTTACAAGTGTAATATGGCTGGGAAGCCTGCAGTACTCACACGTGTTGTGGATAGCATGACCGACAACTTAAGACCAACACGTGCGGAAGCCACCGATGTCGCCAATGCTGTTTTAGATGGTGAGTCACTAGTCATATGATGCCAGTAGTTGTTTCGGTGACTATAGTTATAGGCTGTTCTGTTAGTGTTGATTATCAAAGACAGGAAATATTGCTTTGCCTTTTATATTTTTTTTTCATGTTACCTTTCAACCTTCATTTCCTGATTAATAAAGACTATTAAGAACTATTTATTCTTTTCTTCCCCTGGTTTTGGCCCTTCTCAATGATTTGTTTTCTTCTAATAGTGTTTGTTCTATCTTCTATGTGGTTGTTAGAAATGGTTAATCGTCATAAAATTTATTAAACTGTTATTAATATACAGGAAGTGATGCAATTCTTCTGGGTGCCGAGACTTTACGTGGATTATACCCTGTCGAGACTATTTCGACAGTTGGCAGGATTTGTTCAGAAGTAAGTGCATTTCAAAGTTCCTTTAATTTTGTTTGGCACTTGAGATTTGTTCTGTTATTTAGATTTTTTATTTTTGGGAACATTGCTAATAAAGAAACTGTGAATTGAGTTTTTGGCTTAAATAATTTATAATTGGTATATATTGTTTGCTGGGTGATAACTTGGTTTTTTAAAAATATTTCTTATTTTGCAATTGTTTGACCGGAGAAATTCCTGAATTAATGTGCTCGATGGCTGAGAATTATATGGTGGAAGTTGCTGGATGAGCACATTGGTTGCACTATGAATCTGTTTGTTAAAATCTGTTTGTTTCTGGTTTTACTATGAATTATATGTTGGACCTACATATGTGTAAAATCTTGTAAAAGGATAGTTTTGCATAATAGCATAGCATATCATGGCAATTAGTTATGTTCTCAATTCTTTATTTGAATATTAATTTATTCGTATCGTTTGTACTTCTTTCTATGTTAAGGGTGGTATAAATGGATAATTTTGCATAATAGCATTGCATGACATTAGTTATGTGAAATCCTTTGATTCATATGAATGACTTGTTTGAAATTTCGCCAAGAATGCTGGCTGATATCTCTGCCTTCTGTTTCAGGCTGAGAAAGTTTTCAATCAAGAGCTTTAGTTTAAGAGGACAGTCAAATATGTGGGAGAACCCATGACCCATTTGGAATCCATAGCATCTTCTGCGGTAATTACATTTTAACCTTGCCCTTAATTTTTTTAATTAATTAATGGTGATTCCTAGTGCATGAGGTGGTGAGGCGAAAGTGGCAAGGTTGTGGTGGTCACAGGTTATAGTTTCAAATGTCAGCATCTAAGCCTTTGATGGGCCCTTATGATGTGGGGGATCATTTTAATTTCTCATACATTCCCCTTTTTTTAAAAAAAAAGTAGAGTAATTTTTGTCTATTTTTTTTTTGCTTTTTTCTCTTGGTGTTTGTTTTAAGTTCATATATGGAACGAATCTTCTAAAATGAAAATCCTATTTATTTAGGTACGTGCAGCTATTAAGGTGAAGGCTTCTGTTATCATTTGCTTCACTTCATCTGGAAGGGCTGCAAGGTACTTTTTTTGATTAATTTGATATGAATTATTCATAGTTAACATCAAGCAGAATTGAACTAGATATCTTTTGTTCGAATTGGATCTAGTCATGGAAAATGAGTTCTGTGGATAAATTAATATTCATATTAATTTGTTTTCCTTGTATTTTCACAAATCTCCTAAACTTGCCATGTGCACTTTTCAGATTGATAGCAAAATATAGGCCAACAATGCCGGTTCTCTCTTGTGATACCCAGACTTAAGACAAATCAGCTAAAATGGAGCTTTAGTGGAGCTTTTGAGGTTAGATTTTAACTTGTCTCATTTACATTTTTTCCCCTGTTAGCTGTCCATGGATTGCTTATATTCTTTTAGTTATCCATGGATGTGATCGATTGAGGCAATATCCATTGATGTAAATGTAAAATAAGTTATACACCAAATTAACGACTAACATTTTGTAGGATGACTAATGAATAACTTTCTATCAAATAAATTTTTCTTAAAAACCATTGTAGAATAGATAGTTTATAACATTTCACAATAATCCCAAATATTATTTTACTTTACTACTCTTAAACCAAATTGTAGATTTTAAGTAAAACCAATTTTTTGTTCATTACTTTGCTAAATAAAAGCAATTTATTCCATCGTTTCTTGTTTCCAGGACCAACTACCAACTCATTTGTGGGAAAGCTTATTTACTTCTAATGTAATTACTATGCTACTCCCTCCACCCCTAAAAATAAGACCGACTACCAACGGACCCAATTCTTTTTTACTAGCATACCCCTAATTAATTTACTTCTTTTTCTGCATCCAATAATAAATAAATTCTATGATGGAAACATTAACTAATTTTCCCTCTTGAAGGGTAAATTTTGTAAAAATATTTATTAACAACTTTTTTTTTTGATCTTAGAAGAAGTGGTAATCCACTGAAATTAAACTCACATAATTGTGAGATCCCGGGTTCGAACCCGGGTCATGACGTCCGGCCTAACAATTTCGCCAATATTTGCCAGTTGAGCTAGGACTTATGGGACTATTTATTAACAACTTTAATACACTACCAACTAACTCTCTTAGTTCCTATAGTCCACAATTTTCTATATTTAAGGACGAAGGGAGTACTATCTATCTATACTTGGATACTTTATAGTTATGCTACGATCATATTTTACTATGAAATATTATCTACAGTAATTTTTCTATCTAGTTCCATTTTTGACATATATGTTTAAAAAATAATATAATATACCGATATATCCCGTGTAAAGCAAATACAATCAGCGTTGGAAGATGGTGCTCTAATGGCCTGGATTTGGACACATAGTTCCATCTTCGTGATTAGAAACTTGTATTTAGCAGGATGAATGTTATGTTGTTTATTTTTTATCATCTTGTTTACCAACTTAGAATTCATGACACAGGCAAGGCAATCACTTATTGTAAGAGGTCTCTTTCCCATGCTTGCTGATCCTCGACATCCTGTAAGTTCCTGATCTTGTGGGAATGTTTCACGAGTTTATTTGTTTTGTCATTTCATTCTGCATGACATGTATTCGATGGTCTGAGGCTAACTATTCATCTAATACTTTGTCTGCAGGCTGAATCAACAAGTGCTAGTAACGAGTCTATTCTCAAGGTAGCACTTGACCATGGAAAAATGGCGGGAGTTATAAAGCCACATGATAGAGTGGTTATTTGCCAGAAAGTTGGTGATGCATCTGTGGTCAAGATTATTGAGCTTGAAGATTAAGTGATTTCACACAGTTGAAGCTTTTCTTTTTTGTCTTTTTGGTCATCAGTAAGTTTTGGAAGGAGCAGATCATTCTGCTTTCACGATTTGAAGTTATCTCCACTGAGTTTTGGTGGCTAGTTATTATACTTTCATATGTATTGAAAATGAATGTTAGGCTAATTATTAGTAGTGGTTGATATCATACTTAAAATCAAAGGGAGTATGCCCTTGCAATTTTTTGGAACTGGATTGAGTTGCAATCCAAATAGAAACAGCACTTCGTGCAGTTAGTATTTGTTAACTTGAACTAAATATATTATAGATTATCTTTTAAAAACTATAAAGGATCTCGTTATATTTATTGTCAAACTACCAGTGCTTATAGTAGCTAGTTTTTACACTGTATCTGCATAAGTATCATACGCCTAATTGTTAAGAAGTAAGAACTATGCAAATTTAATCGGAAACATATAGTCCAAGTAAAACTAGGGATGTCAACGGGGTAAGGATTGAGCAGAGGATAGTTTACCGTCTCCATTTCCCGTTATGGGGTGGGGAGTATTCTCCCCCCATCCCCATCTCCGTAGTTCTTGCGGAGATTCATCAACCTTAAAAAAAATATTAAATTTATATTTATTTTCAATCAAACTAGTTGTAAAAAAAATTGTAAAGCTTAATTATAGAACAAATAAAAATATTATTAGGTCTTGTGATAGTAACAAATATCATATATAAACAAATGTATACACATATTGTGTGAAAATATAATTAAAAATAATTTATAAAGTACTTAAATATACATTTAAAAATATTATTTTAATAAAAAATTTGGCGACGGAGTCTCCGTGGAGTGAGAAAATTACCGCCCTCATCCTCAAACCTCTTTTGGAGATTTTCTCCTCCATTCCCACGGGGAAAAAATTCTCGTCTTCGGATCCCCAAACAGAACAATCCCCGCAGGATCCCCATTTACGAATGAAATTAACATTCCTAAATAAAACTCAAATTCACCAATTTTACGGTGAAAAACATATTTTACCCTTTTTTTATATACATGTAGAATACTATCATAGTTGTAATATCTCAATTTTTTAATATTAAAATCGTTATTATTTGATTGCTTATAAGTTGATTTGTTTTTGTATAAATATTTATCATATATAATTTTGCTTCCCATGAGATATTATTAACGCAATAGTAGCTAGCTAGCACCCTTGTTTTATACTACCTCCGTCCCAAAATATAAGAACTCTTTCACTACTGCACGTATGTCAATGCATAACCTGAATTACGAATATCTTTAATTGTGTATGAGTAAAAATTATAGAAATTTGATATTTTAAAAATATTTATCGAAACAAATCAAACAAGATCTTATATGATAATATTTACATTTATATTTTTTTAGAAAAATACGGTCAAAGCAAGACATATAAATAATACATTTAGTCAAAATAGTTCTAATAAAATGGAACGGAGGTAGTATATTTTTTTTTCTTACTCAAATACTCTTGTGTCCTTGTATTTTTTATTCTAGTCGTTTTAAAATATTTTATTTTACCATTCTTTATGGTTTTTCAATTCGGTAAATCTCTTTCGTTGTATGTAACGAAAGTTTCCACTTCGTATGATTGTTTCTATGTTTCCCAACATATTAAGAAATAGAATAATTAAAACCATTAAATATATAAATAGGAAGAAATATAGAAAGAGAAATGTGAATCATAACATCACTTGATATACATTACATTGATGAGTGAAACCGTGTGCTTTGTCTACGGCAGGCGATCCAAATCCCATATATTAAAGTCACACACCCATGCACATGCTACATTTATTTATTAAGATTCATATGGATATATATATCTGAGAAAACCAACTGATTAGTTGGATACAAAGATTCCCTTATTATAAGTAGTATGTAGATGTAGATGCATGAATTCACTTGAAAGTCGGTTAAAGTTCGAACAAACACAACCACATACTTACACATGCATCATTTGACCATTCATATATATATAATATGGCTTCACAATAATAATAATAATAATAATACGTTTAGAATAGTGGTTAGTTAGGTAGTAGTACTTAATAATTTATTAATCTATTAATTGGGATGAGTTGATTTTGAATAATTTCTCATGAGTTTCTAACATGTAAAAATAAATGCATGGAATATAATAATTGGTAAGAGAAAGTTAAAATACAGACCGAATGTGGCAAGAAAGACGACAACCAAAGCAAACTTAACATTAGTCATTGTTTGATAAAAAAAAAGAACTAGCTATAATAATTGTTTGAGTTGCATTTCTTCATTCTTGGATGCAACAATATATAGAGATATCCTGATATATAGCGACAATAATAGTTACAACGATGCAAAAAACGTTTATATATAAAAAAATATCATAAAAAACGTTTATAGAGATATTCTTGTTTGAGTTGCATTTCTTCATTCTTGTTTGATCAATATTTAATCTAAGGGCTCCAATGCGGTGACTGTAACACCCCAAATTAATTAATAGGAGTATATTAATTAAAAAGGAGCATTATTGAAATTTAGTTAGAGACATTCCTATTTTTTTTATAAAATAGAGGACTACGAAGGAATGAGTTAATTTTTGTTAGTAAGTGATGGGGACAAAAGAGGAATTAAACATAGAAAGAAACTTATAAGTGGACCAAATCTACCACTCAATTCATTTTACATTTTCACTTCACAGAACCTATGTATCAGTGAACCAAACTTTCTCTCCACCTTCTCCTCCACGCCTTGCTCTTCTCAGCCACCAACAATCATCAATTCATCACAATAATTTCCACATGCATGATGCAATTAGAGCTGCAAGGGTTCATAGGATCCTTTCCTACTTGTTCTTCGCCCTCTCTCTCTAGCTATTCCACTCTTTTCTTTGCAAACCCTTCCCAATAGAGACCTTGCTGATGGTGAAGGATTCTGCATGTGTCTGTGGAAGATTGACAAGGAATCATCCAACCAATCTCTTATAAACAAGGTATAGTCATGATTTTTTTTTTAATTTCCCTTTCTAGGTTTGTATCTTAAACCCCCAAAATTCTCATGTTTTCTGCCACTGTGTTGTTGCTGGATTTCGAGCTTCGTGGGTAACTGGGAAACGACGAAGAATCAAGGATTGGAGTTGGTATAGCAGAGGCAAACAACAGAGATGTGGCTGCTGGGTCGCGCAACTCGCCAGGGCGAGTGCACACTCGCTACGGCGAGCATGACAGAAGCTTCAATGCATGCTGTCAGTTGATGTTTCCACTGCTGTAGCTATTCTACACTCTTGGTAAGGAAATTAAAGCTTCTATCGTTTCCCTTCTTTGTTGTTGTGTTGATGGTCCTATTCCCTTGAACTTGATGAGCTCACAAACCCCTTTCTTTTCCACAATTGTCATGAACACAAATTTGGAGCTCAAGACAATTTTAGAGAATAGGAACATGGCTGTAACAGAACTCCTATTCAAGTTAAAACTCATCTCAAGGCGGAGTGCTTGCTGGTGCCTGCAGGTGCTGGCCTGTATCCTGCGAGGACTTGCGGTATCCTGCGAGGACTTGCGGTATCCTGCGAGAACTTGCGGAGCCCTGCTGATGCTTGCTGCCAGCACACAGCAAGGTGCTGCCAGCCTGCAGCAAGGCGCTGTCCCTCCTCGTAAGATTCACTTCCATCCATGGTAAGCATTTCCCTTCCTTCTCTGGTTACCACAACAGTTTCTATTACTTGACATTAGTAAGATCTTAAGCCTTTATTAATCCATTCTTCAATCACTCATGAATATTTATTATCTTCCTTTCTCATGAGTGCAAGCTTTGGGGTTATCTAGTGAGTTCTGGACAGAGGGCTTGGTTGCGGCAAGCTGAGCTGGAATGTATATTAAAGCTCCATTACAGGTGGGTTCTTTAGGCTAGTTTAGCTAGTTTCCCAAAATTAATGATTGTGCATGATAACAATTAGGAATTAGGAAATGTTGTGCGAGAGGGGTTAAATCCCAAACTCCTCTCCATTCTATTTTATATTATGTTAATTATCTGTTAATGCACTGTCTAAAATGAGGGTTGTAGGTGTTAGTTTGAAATATCATGATTTCTGCAAAACAGGGCAATTCTGCATGAACTCGCTCCAGCGAGTAGTTGGCGAGCGTTTATGGCGAGCTGGGTTCTGGGCTGATGAAACTCGCCATGGCGAGCTACTGCTCGCCACAGCGAGTTGATTTAGGTCAGGACCTATAATCCCGCCATAGCGAGCTGGTGACTCGCCAGAGCGAGCTTGTACAGGATAGTCCACAATTTACAATTAATCTTGAAACTTCAAACACTCGTTTTATACCCTCATTAGAGTCAGATAATTTGTACTAACGTAAATGACATAATGTCGAATAGCATGTTAGGCACAGATAATCTTTAGGGCATAACCTAGAATTATTTAGGAATGTATGTTCCCCGGGATTTTGGGAATTATGGTAGTAAGAATACAATTTAGTGTCAGTCATTATGGGCGATTTATTATATCGCAAATATGGACTCCCAATGGGATACTCCATTAGGTTATGTATATGTGAGCTTCATGCCGTGACCGAATCGGTTGACGGATATGTCAGGCCTCTGAGACATGCTCACCTCAGAGTGTCCTTGTGTTTAAAATGAATAAGATTCAGTTAATCTGTGTTACACCTTTACGTTATGCAATTATGATTTATGCTATGATTAGTATTATACGACTGATTAGGTGCCCCCGGTGTAGTCACCTCTAGGAGGGTAGTAGGACTCACTGAGGCTTAGTAGTCTCACCCCACTCCAAACCAATTTTTTTTAGGTAGACAGGTTAACCGGAGCAAGGACCAGGACGGAGCTGATGATTGGAGCTGAGCTTGACTCATCAGACTTGAAGATTGTAGTCTTCATCTTTGTCTTAGTTTTAGTCTGTTTATCTTAGAATCCTTTTTGATTCCGCTGTATTTTATTCATCGGTTACCTTGTATCTGAAGTAATTTGTATCTTGCTTACGTATTCAGTAAAATTTATTTATACTCAGATTCCGTTATGCATGTCTCGACTAAATATTCTAGGTAACTTAGTTGGGGCGTTATAATTGGTATCAGAGCAGGTCGATTCAGTATCGGACCTTGCCATGAGTCAGAACAATTCTTTCCTAAACAATACAGACCCTTTGGATCTGGACTGTTTACGCTGAAACCGTCACGTGCTGAGCCTGATCAACTCAGTATTGTGTATGGTAGGCAGTGTATTATGGTTTAGAACTGAAGTGAACTCTGAAATTTCAGTGTTAACATCGTAGTGAAACGCAATCAAGGAGGTGTCACTGGAGGACAACCTTATAAGTGGGTTTTGGAATAGTGGCAGATGGTGCCACAAGAGTAAGTCGCGTAACACAAGACGAGAGAAGAGGTTGTAGCTTGAAGGGAAGTAAGTGTATCCTCAAGACTGAAGTGCGCAGTGCACAACAGTATCCCACTGACACTGTGTGTCAGGTGAATTTTCTAAAGCTTAGAATTACCCTACCTTATCAGGAGCTATGCCCAACCAAGTTTAGGAATCCATCAACAATCTATACCAGTAGGCAGTCAATCAATCTAGTTAATACTTGGGAAGTATGAATGTTGTATTAAGTAGAAATTGGAAACCACAGAATAATCTTTCCTCAATCTGTCTCACTCGCTTAGCGAGTAGCCACCCGCTGCAGCGAGCTTAGCAGGCTGTTGCTGCTACATGTTTCTGCCTCACTCCCTGCCCAACCGTTTTAACCTGGATGATTAGCCTTCAGCCCTTATATAATCTTACCATCCTACCTTCCGAGCTTTAGAATAAGTGACTCCTAACCACCTCTTACTCATAAGGACTGTGTTGGAAATGCCTTTAGACGTAACACCAGAAGATGGAAACCAATGACCCTACCAAGCTATACGGAACTTAATTCTTTCAGAACAAGTAGTTAAACATCACAAGCCAGGAAATTCCTCTGTGATAGAAAGACCTTAGATAGATCCCATATCTGTCCAACTAAATTTGAGGCCCGTATTCGGCTAAACTATCCCAAGATTAACAAACCTTAATGTTCTTAATGGAACGAGGATGCACCCCTTATAGAGAACCTACACTTGTGATAGGAATTAATACACCGAGCCTTGCTAAATGTCTAGATCACCCAGAGTAAGTGTGAAACTCCTATATGTTTAGAAGATTAGGTAGCTTAAGGCAAACTCCTTTAATTTTCAGAAACCCACAGTTGAACTGAACCGTTAGAGGCACAGTCTTAACAGGTTACAGCAGTTAGAATTCCTTTTAGTGGTACCATCCAACGAGACGCATTAAGTATTAGCACACAAAAATAATTAGAATGACCAAACTTAGCATAGTGGACTTGACGTACATCATCGTAATGAGAATCAAATAGAACTTAAGCAACATTTAGCAGTAAAGATTTAAAATCCAAACTTTCTCCCCAAACCATTAGTCGTCTAGTGCGAGACAGGAACCCTTAGGTACCCAGAAGTTTGACAGATAGTAAATCTCTAGTAACCACACAAACCACCAAGCCAATCTATAGAACATTATCATCAAACAATTAGAAGTAAACAACAGAACCATACCAAGTAGGTTTAACATGTCGTCCATCAAAAACTAGAAACTCCTTTTGGAAATACCGTACATAAGAATACACATTGAATATCATTACCCTATGTTCCTAAATTAAACTACCCTCTAGGACACATATATTTTACACTCTCTTGCCACAAACCTATTAAGTAAACACCTAAGATTATTCTTCCAGATATCAGTGACTTGGATTAACCTGTTATTGATTACCAGTAGTCGCATCAGATTAAGTTTAGTTAGTAAAACCGTTAAGTATTGCCGTTAGCACATGTAAATGCCGAGTGACTTGTAAACTACCTTGTCATTAAGTAGCATAGAGTCCGGAAGCTCAGTTTCATATTAGGTTACCCTTTTTCTAAACGTATTCAATCTCTGGATCAGTTAGTTGAGAAATCAGTAGCAATAGTTAAACCATATGTGAGAGTTACTATTCAATCGCCATTAGAATTGAAATACGTATTAGAAACCAACTAGCTACCAAGTTCAAGGATTAGATTTAATCAGCCACCGTTATCAATGCTTTAGTACCAAACCGTAGGAAACATGTTCAGAGGAGTGTAACAATGAGAGATCCTATTAGTGACACTAGTCACCTAGGCCAGTCTTTTAGACTTATATATTACTTATCCAGGAATATGAGAATTAAATATAAGTTAGTTTCCATTAGACACCAATGACCTTACCTATTTCAGCACCTGTCAGCTGAGAGATTATTAAACCGAGATAAACCCTCCTGTGAGATTTTGCCAGCGAGAAACTTGAGTAAAGACTTAGCTGTCCCAGCCTGAGAGAAACATAAGAGTGAATTGTGGAAGTATAAGTCTGAACCTACAAAAGAGACCAAACATCGGTTACCTCTTTATACATGGACTCCCTCTTTAACCTTGATTCGAGCCGAACAATGTTTAAATTCTCCGTCCGTAGTTCTTGGAACACTACGAACGCGTACTCGCTCTAACTTATCTGAATTACGTCTTAGACACGTATCCTTCCTCTTGTTTGAAGCTTCCTGTCAGTCAAGTATTTCACACAAATTCAAATCAGATTCAGCTATCCAAAGTTATCGACGTCAGTCAGTCGCACTAATTCCGTGAAGCATCACACTTAAGTAATCCTACTCTAGGCTTTTAGTCTTTCAGCTATGTCGTTAAATAACTCATTCGTATTGTAGAAATCAATTGCCCCGGAGATCCACGGATAGTTTTCGATTCAACTCTCAAACGTTAGTTAATCTGTTAAGTAGCAACCTCATCTGTTCTGACACAAATGACGTCGCTCAGTGTCAGCAAGTCATTTGGACTTCGTACATCCAAACCATGTAACCAGTGTTCTCAACTTAGTGGTTAACCGTATTCGTCGGAACCTTCCAGCCAAATTCAGAGTTAAGATCATAGTTAATTCCAATTCAGAGAAATTCAGTCGCTCTAACGACACCAGTATTGAGAATCCAAGCCTTTCCATTCCATCCAAAACTCATGATTAGATTAGCGTGTTGAATTCTAGTGTCTCTGCCGTATGTTCGACCATTCAGCCTTGTCTATCGTAACCTTGTGAGACCGAGTGTTCAGCCTGAGTAACTGGACCCGGATACTCCGACTCCAAGCCTAGACTTCTTCAGCCAGTTCACATAAGTGGATGAATTAAATTACTCATTAGAGTAATGATTCATGTTAATCGAACTCGTACTGTTATCATAAAGATACGTCGGTTAGTTCAGCCTACCGTCCTAAGCTTTGCCAATCTTTTTCAGCCTGGGTAATACAAGAGCAAATCCAGAGTGTTCAAATTAGCCAAGTATAGAACTCGACCGATTAGACAAGCCTCGTGCAATACATATCAGCGAAGGACCTCGAACGAGAATGACCCTGACTCCAAGAGACGATCTGCACCTAAGTGCATACCCATGTTGGGAGTGCAACTTGATCACCGTGTTGGGCCAGGATGGATTAAATTGTAGGTGGGATTTTATCGGACAACTATAGGTTCATCTGCAGGCGAGTCTGACACGTTGGCAGAAGAATCAGTAGTGTTTAGGCAATTTCCACTCGTTGTATATTTAAATCGATCCTGGAGTAGTAGACGACACCGTGGCGTAGATGTATATACGACATGATATGCATAAGGGTGCTCAGAAAGGAGAAACGTCTATAGAAGGACAGATTTGCAAATGCCAATAAGAACACTCATGTTTGACTCCTAATTAAAGGTGTACCAACCGGGCCAGATATCGACCTTCTGGGACAGTAAGGTATTTGGGGTAAAAGTCGATAGTAGTAGAAGAAGCATGACCATACTAAGGGCAGAGAAGTATGAGAATACGAGGATAATCTTTAACCAGTAACCTTCAGTGAGAAAAGTTTATTCCAAGGAATTGTGTACCTTGAACTAAAGAAGAGACGGAGTGTAGTTCCAAGTACAAACCAAAGCAAACTACCTGATGTGGAATGAAAGAATCCTGAATTTCGAGGACGAAATTTCTTTAAGGGGGGTAGATTGTAACACCCCAAATTAATTAATAGGAGTATATTAATTAAAAAGGAGCATTATTGAAATTTAGTTGGAGACATTCCTATTTTTTTTATAAAATAGAGGACTACGAAGGAATGAGTTAATTTTTGTTAGTAAGTGATGGGGACAAAAGAGGAATTAAACATAGAAAGAAACTTATAAGTGGACCAAATCTACCACTCAATTCATTTTACATTTTCACTTCACAGAACCTATGTATCAGTGAACCAAACTTTCTCTCCACCTTCTCCTCCACGCCTTGCTCTTCTCAGCCACCAACAATCATCAATTCATCACAATAATTTCCACATGCATGATGCAATTAGAGCTGCAAGGGTTCATAGGATCCTTTCCTACTTGTTCTTCGCCCTCTCTCTCTAGCTATTCCACTCTTTTCTTTGCAAACCCTTCCCAATAGAGACCTTGCTGATGGTGAAGGATTCTGCATGTGTCTGTGGAAGATTGACAAGGAATCATCCAACCAATCTCTTATAAACAAGGTATAGTCATGATTTTTTTTTTAATTTCCCTTTCTAGGTTTGTATCTTAAACCCCCAAAATTCTCATGTTTTCTGCCACTGTGTTGTTGCTGGATTTCGAGCTTCGTGGGTAACTGGGAAACGACGAAGAATCAAGGATTGGAGTTGGTATAGCAGAGGCAAACAACAGAGATGTGGCTGCTGGGTCGCGCAACTCGCCAGGGCGAGTGCACACTCGCTACGGCGAGCATGACAGAAGCTTCAATGCATGCTGTCAGTTGATGTTTCCACTGCTGTAGCTATTCTACACTCTTGGTAAGGAAATTAAAGCTTCTATCGTTTCCCTTCTTTGTTGTTGTGTTGATGGTCCTATTCCCTTGAACTTGATGAGCTCACAAACCCCTTTCTTTTCCACAATTGTCATGAACACAAATTTGGAGCTCAAGACAATTTTAGAGAATAGGAACATGGCTGTAACAGAACTCCTATTCAAGTTAAAACTCATCTCAAGGCGGAGTGCTTGCTGGTGCCTGCAGGTGCTGGCCTGTATCCTGCGAGGACTTGCGGTATCCTGCGAGGACTTGCGGTATCCTGCGAGGACTTGCGGTATCCTGCAAGGCGCTGTCCCTCCTCGTAAGATTCACTTCCATCCATGGTAAGCATTTCCCTTCCTTCTCTGGTTACCACAACAGTTTCTATTACTTGACATTAGTAAGATCTTAAGCCTTTATTAATCCATTCTTCAATCACTCATGAATATTTATTATCTTCCTTTCTCATGAGTGCAAGCTTTGGGGTTATCTAGTGAGTTCTGGACAGAGGGCTTGGTTGCGGCAAGCTGAGCTGGAATGTATATTAAAGCTCCATTACAGGTGGGTTCTTTAGGCTAGTTTAGCTAGTTTCCCAAAATTAATGATTGTGCATGATAACAATTAGGAATTAGGAAATGTTGTGCGAGAGGGGTTAAATCCCAAACTCCTCTCCATTCTATTTTATATTATGTTAATTATCTGTTAATGCACTGTCTAAAATGAGGGTTGTAGGTGTTAGTTTGAAATATCATGATTTCTGCAAAACAGGGCAATTATGCATGAACTCGCTCCAGCGAGTAGTTGGCGAGCGTTTATGGCGAGCTGGGTTCTGGGCTGATGAAACTCGCCATGGCGAGCTACTGCTCGCCACAGCGAGTTGATTTAGGTCAGGACCTATAATCCCGCCATAGCGAGCTGGTGACTCGCCAGAGCGAGCTTGTACAGGATAGTCCACAATTTACAATTAATCTTGAAACTTCAAACACTCATTTTATACCCTCATTAGAGTCAGATAATTTGTACTAACGTAAATGACATAATGTCGAATAGCATGTTAGGCACAGATAATCTTTAGGGCATAACCTAGAATTATTTAGGAATGTATGTTCCCCGGGATTTTGGGAATTATGGTAGTAAGAATACAATTTAGTGTCAGTCATTATGGGCGATTTATTATATCGCAAATATGGACTCCCAATGGGATACTCCATTAGGTTATGTATATGTGAGCTTCATGCCGTGACCGAATCGGTTGACGGATATGTCAGGCCTCTGAGACATGCTCACCTCAGAGTGTCCTTGTGTTTAAAATGAATAAGATTCAGTTAATCTGTGTTACACCTTTACGTTATGCAATTATGATTTATGCTATGATTAGTATTATACGACTGATTAGGTGCCCCCGGTGTAGTCACCTCTAGGAGGGTAGTAGGACTCACTGAGGCTTAGTAGTCTCACCCCACTCCAAACCAATTTTTTTTAGGTAGACAGGTTAACCGGAGCAAGGACCAGGACGGAGCTGATGATTGGAGCTGAGCTTGACTCATCAGACTTGAAGATTGTAGTCTTCATCTTTGTCTTAGTTTTAGTCTGTTTATCTTAGAATCCTTTTTGATTCCGATGTATTTTATTCATCGGTTACCTTGTATCTGAAGTAATTTGTATCTTGCTTACGCATTCAGTAAAATTTATTTATACTCAGATTCCGTTATGCATGTCTCGACTAAATATTCTAGGTAACTTAGTTGGGGCGTTATAGTGACCACATGATATTTTGACTGCATGGAATCTAGATTCCAATAATAGTTACAATGTACGACAATAATAGTTCAGTTCAGAAGCGTGGAACACGGTGCAAAAATAAAAATATTATTAAAAATATTATTAAACAAAATTTACAGTAAACAATATTAAATTGAGATGCGAGGATCACGGTTTTAGCAAAGGTAAATAAAGGACTGCGATTGACAATGGTGGTTTTTGTAAAATTTGTCACTACAAGAATTCCATGATTTTTGGACGAATTCATGGATCAATTAGTGACGGCCTGGGCCGTCTTTAAGTTAGTGACGGCCAGGTCCGTCAATAAATAAGCTAAGGCGTCACAAAATATTAAAAAAAAAAAAATTAAAAAAAATCCGTCAACGCGTTAATGACGGAAAAATCCGTCACAAAATTTGAAGTTACTGACGACTTAGGTCGTCACAAAGTGATGACGCAGTTATTGACGGAAAATTCCGTCACAAACTTTTGAGGATTTCAAAAAAAAAAGAGCCGTTTTCCCAAGCCTTCAACGCGTTTTCCCACATGGCCTTCAATGGTCTTGTTGTTTGTTCAATATATGAACCTGCATACACTTGGCACTTGCATACTGATTTCATTTGCAACATCTACTAACATTTTTACTCTCACTAAAATTTTCTCCAACATCTTACTAAAACTTCTATATTTTTCTTAGTTTTTTGTTCTTCTTCAAAGTTTTATTTCGTAATAAAATGTAAGTGTTTTCTCCTCTTTGATATTTGTTTATGTTAATATTTGAATGATATTGTGTATTTATATTAATTGTTGTTTTTAAATTTTTAATGTAGAAAATGTAGCTTGGTTCATCTTGCTGCTGTTGGGAGTTGAATATGTTGACATTGCTTGACATAACTAGTAAGTATAATTTTATTTTGTTAAGTTTAATTATATTATTTTACAAGTCATAAACTTTTTTTATGTTTATTTATTTTCGTAAAAAAAAATAGGCATTGCTGAAACTTTTATTAATTTCGTAAAAACTATTATTTATTTTAAAAAAAAAAGCTACTTTTATTTATTTTTATTTTTGATATTTGGTTTGATATATCTGAAACTTTTTTTATTGTTAATTTTGATTTAGATATTGCTGTTTGATTCGACGGTTGATTCATCGGTTGGTATTATTTGGAGTTAGCTTTGTACACTTGAAGTCAGACACTACTCTACATACCAAGTAAGTAATATAATTTAGATTAATAAATATTTGTATATATAACAAAATATGTTTGCTGCTGTATTTTTTTTATTTGAATTAAAAATCAAAACTTTGTATGTCATTTAGTTAAAACTTTGTATGTAAAATAAACTTTGTATGTCAAGTTTGTAAACTACTTGTAAATTATTTTTGAAATGAAATTATTTATATGATAATTAAACAAGTATGTGATAATAGTTAGTAAACCGCCATATAGTTAAATCGTGATATTTTAATTTATTCTATACTTTAATTTAAATTTAAATATTTAAATAAAAACTATATAATAAAAAAATTCATTAAGTAATAAATGTTTTATCATTGTTCGTTATTGAATTTTTATTTTATATTATTATTGTGTTAAAAATTTAATAAATGTTTTATTATATATTTAAAATTAAAAATGATGATATATTATTTTTTAATATATCTAAAAAAAAACGTTTTTTAAGTTTTTTTTTAAATAATTAATTAAATTATTTTTGAAAAATAATTAATAAAATAATTAAAATAATTATTTTTTATAAATATTTAAAATTAAAAGTGATGATATATTATTTTTTAATATATGTAAAAAAAAAAACGTTTTTTATGGTTTTTTTAAATAATTAATTAATTTATTTTTGAAAAATAATTAATAAAACAATTAAAATAATTATTTTTTAAAAAAAGTTAGTGACGAATTTTGTGACGACCTAAGCCGTCACAAAATAAGCCAACATTTTGTGACGAATTCTGACACATACTTTGTGACGACCTAAGCCGTCACTAATTTGAATTTTGTGACGACCTAAGTCGTCACTAAATCATGGTCAGAAAAGCTGTCTTTTACATTTTGCGACGACCTGGGCCGTCACAAAGTGTCGTCACTTAGTTTGTGACGACCTGGGCCGTCACAAACTTTTCCACGAGCGTTTTTTTGACAGATTTTGGCCGTCACAAAGTCGTCACAAAATTATGACTTTGTGACGGATTTTGGGCGTTTGTGACGGATTCTGGACGTCACAAAATGGACGTTTTCTTGTAGTGTGTATCTGTTAAAGCGTGGACCCCATCAAATTACACCGGTGTAATATTTGAGTAATGTTACACCGCTTAAAAACGCTTTAACGGATACAAATTTTATAAAATCCACCGTTGGATTGAAAGTTTATATCATATAGATCATTCATGTTAAATTTTATAAAAATATAAAATCGTTTAATTTGATAAGAAAATCTAAAATCTAAAAGTTTATATTATATAGATAATTAAAGTTGATTTCAATTTAACTAACTTTGCTGAATCAGTTAACACTTTCTACTTTGCACTATATTTTAAACAATTAAACCAATAACAAATCAGGAAATAATGCATTTAAAATGTATAAATGGTGAACAAACTACCGTTCTCATCTCCGTACAAATTGCTATTGCTTCTATTATTAATTCAAAAGAAGTATAATTAGTGGGTCACAAGTTGCCATGTTATCTTATTTAGTCAATATAAAATTAAGAACCCTTCCAAATTTGCCAGAGATCAATAGTAGCAGGCGAAAAAATTGTGACGCTGAAATTCCATCTTTGAAATTCTACTATTTAATGGCAGGTGAATCTCAGCCATCTAATTTTATTAAAATATATTATTTATTTGATTAAAATTTAATCTAAAGGCTCCAATGCAGTGACTGCATGACTGCAGGATATTTTGACTACATGAAATTCAGATCCCAATAATAGTTACAACATATGACAATAATAGGGACCTGGATTCCACGCAGTTGCTTTTTGGGTGTAGTCGTGCAGTCGTCCTATTTATAGTCGTCCGATCAAGATCGAATAGTTATAATTTAAAAACTGAATTTTTTGACTGTATTTGTTTAAACCGTCTGATCTAATCGAACGACTATAAAACGATTGTACCGTGCAGTCGACTGCACATAATCCAAATCCCAATAATAGTTCAGTTCCGATGCCTGGGACACGATGCAAAAATAATAATATTGTTAAAAAAATTACAGTAAATAATATTATTAAATTGAGATGCGAGGATCACAGTTTTAGCAAAGGTAAATAAAGGACTGCGATTTACAGCAGTAAAAAATGCACACATTTTTTCTGCAATTTTTAAGTCGTTGATGGTAGATCTGACAATTCAGATTAATGCAGTTTTAAAATTGCTCTAAACAATCTTGGCCATACCTTTTCATTCGGAAGGTCGCGATACAAATCTGTGTGAAAACTGTGTGTATTTTGACAGTAGCAAATCATGTTGCGTAAATAAATATTCATTTCTTGATTAAAAAATTAAATCAAAATTCATTCTGTATACGGTAAAATAATTTTTTGGGATGTCTGTCTCCGTGAGCTTAGTTTAATTCAGTCAATAGGAAAATCACATTATATATGCGGAAGTCATAATCCAAACCTCCAACGTTCAACTTTTCACTTTCAAGGAGAAATTCTAAGCGGTATATAATTTTTTTCGTTTGGTTTATTTATCTAGTACTATATATACACTGGTTAGCAATACTCTTATTTTTATTTCAAATAATTTATTTAAATGAAATCCTTAAAGTCTCAAAGACACTCCTTAGCAAGATCTTTATTTTTATTTTAATCCACTAATTTTCAAGAGAACAGAACTCTATTAATCTAGAGTTTGGTAGAGAAAATAAAATTTGACTAAAAATTATTTTTCTTAAAAATAAAAATATGGGTTCTCTAGAACATAGTTGGGCAGAGTTGTAGGCCATTGATGATGATTAAGGGTAAATTTTTTAGTTTCCCAAAGAGAATTGGAATCTGAATATTTTCTCAAGGGGGATTCAAAGTGTGTTGTTGCAATAGATAATTATAGTCATCATATATTCATATAGACGTGTCACTCACTCTTCCCCTCCAATTAATAAATAATGTGTAACATTTACAGAGTAAAAAATGGACATGTAAAATGAGTTAGCAACATTCAAGGAGCATGTTATGTGGTTAGCTTAACAATTTTATTTCTAAGTTTCCAACCATAGATCACCATCAATAAAAGCTGTGTTGAGAAATGGAAAAGCTTGTGTATCATTCAATCTTAATTTGTACATAAGAGGCCCTCATATATATTCACACTAGCCCCTGGCCCAGAAAATATAGTCCTGCATGCATTCATCAAATACATGAATAATATGTCACCATTATGTACCAAAAAAAAAAAAAAATATGTCACCATTATATATGCATATTAAAAAAAAGTGTAGGTTAAGGGTACCTCCGGTGCACTTTTTAAGCCTTAAATAGTAAGAGAAAAATGATTCTTTTTTTTTTGTCCCAAATTATAAGGGAAAAAACAACTTTCAAGAATGTTTTTTACTTATTCTTATAAAATTAAATGCAAATTGCATTTTTGGTCAAAAAAAAAAATGCAAATTGCATTTAATTTTTTCTCTCTCTCCTTTTCTCAATTCTCAATAAACAACAACCAATCAAATTTGCTTTTACATCTTCCTATGCAACTTACTCCCTCCGTCCTAAAAAGAGTGAACATTTTGAGCAAAACACACATATTAAGAAAAATGTATATAAAAGAATGAGAGATAAAAAAACAATGATTGTTTTTCTTGTTACAACCAATAGAAGTGCTTCCATCTTTAATACTCATACTCTATGCATGTGTACAACCAATAAAAGTGGAGTACAACATAGAAAATTGCAAATGACTCAAGTGTTTTGGGACAAATTTTTTTTGCAAAAGGCTCACTCATTTTGGGACGGAGGGAGTATTTCAAGAAAAACTCACAAAATCATATTTCAAATTTTGGTTTTCTTAATAAGTGTGATTTTTTTTTTTATTCCCTTATAATATAGGATGGAGGGAGTACATGTTCTATTATCATGAAACCGTCCAATTTAGGAAAAGTAAATTTCTTTTGACTATTTTATGTAATTTTTATTAGTTTTCAGTAGTTTTAGTACTTTCTCAAGGCCAAATACAAGCAAAAAACCAATGGGACTGAAGTTATTTGACAAGCAAAAGTGGAAGAAAAAATACAAAAAAAGGCAAAAAAGAAAGAAAAATTGCAGAAACCAATAGAAGCACTAAAAATCTTATGGTAGTGGGATGCAAAATCTTTATAAGGGCGGAAGCCATTTCGAGGGATGAAGAGGTGGAGGTAATGCTTGCGGGTCTAGCAATGGTTGTTGGAAGCAAGTGGATGAGGTCAAGGTTCAAGTGTGACTTGGACTTAGCCGATGATCTTGGATAGAAGTTCAAGATGGAGAGAGCAACATGATGGTTGGTGGGAAGTTGGCATCACCATTGATTTAAAGGTAAGGTGGAGAATTGTTGAGTATGCCTTAAAATCTCAAGTCACGAAGAATCAGGAATTGCATTGGAAGTTACTGCAGGTTGCGCGAGGCGCAGGACCTGCCGCGCGAGGCGTAGGGGCGTGCTTCAGCCTAGGTCAGCTATTTGGTTGTTGCGCGAGGCACAACTGTGTGTGCGTGAGGCGCGCGCGTGTGGGCCAGCAGGATCGGTCTGTTGCTGATTTTTTGGAGTTATATGTTTCAGAAGATATCTGACTTGGATTTGGTTTTATTTTATAACAGATTTGTTTTAAAATAAATGACATATATTTTTCTATAAATAGGGAGTGGTTTATTCATAGAAATAGAAAAATAAAAGGGAAAAGATGTAAGAGTTTGAGACAATAAGGATTTGCCGCAAAACAAAGGCTAGGGTTTTAGAGAGAAACAAGATGAGTTGTCTCTTGGTATAATCCTAGGATTGGACAAAGGGTTATTGTATTCACCTTGGGTAGACTGAGTCAAATTGAGTCTCTTGGTCACAGGAAGAGATTCGGGAGTTGGGTAGAATTAGGTGATAATTATTGTAACCCAATTGGGATTTCTTTGTAAAGTTTCTTATGTGATTTTAGTGGAACGGAGAGTCGCTCTCTCCCCCAGAGTAGGTCATTGTTTGATCGAACTGGGTAAACAAATATCGCATGTGTTTCTCCTTTATTGTCTTTATCGTTTGATTATTATTGCTTAATCCTCTTGTTCGTGGTTGTCGTTCCTTTTGCTCCACACATCAAAAGATTTCATTAGTGTGATATTTTAGACGAATTCACAACACCTACAACTATGTCAGCCAATACAAGCACTAAAAATCTGAAAATTGCACAAGTCGAAAAATCAGCCCAGTTTAGAATGTAAATTCCGAAACCATTTCAGATTGTATCTTCCAAAGTTGTTTTTGATTGCACCTTCCAAATTACAGTTTGATAGAAAAACCATAAAAATTCAAAAAAATAAACCAATTAAATCACACATTACCTGTTGTATGACTTCAAATGAATGTAGAAATCCTCAATGAGTGAAAAGATGTTGCTTTGAAGACTTCAAAACGTCAAAAAATCTCCCCAAATCACGCAAGAACCGGTTGAGTGTGAGAGTGGAAATTAAAGCACATTTACCGGTAATTGTCTTATAAAAACGTAGTTCGAAAGTTACGTTCCAAAACTTAGCGTTTTCAAATTGTACCTTTCAAAACTTAGCGTTTTCAGAAGTACATGAGGTATTAATTTTAGAGAAATGTTAACATGTGCCTTAAGGAGTTTAATATAAAAGTATTTTCTTGGTACTTGTGTAATCTACCTTTTTGACATTAATTTTTTTAGATTATTTAATGCTAAGTTTCTTTATTTAAGTAGCTTATCATGTGCCTTAAGGGCACATGTTAACATGACCCTATTACTTTAAAATTTCAATATTTCGGATTTGGATTTTCTACGGTAGCAGGGACACACAGTTTGCCGCAGTATCGTAAGAGGAAGAGGAATTCTAGCTGTTTTATCTAAGTTTTCTTCTGATCCGTTGATTTCGTTTATGTCCACGTGTCACTCATCGGCGAAAGAAACTGGGAAACTGGAGGATACAAACACTGGAGCAGATCCAGACTCGTTAACATGACCCTTAATTTTATTGCTTTAAAATTTCAATATGTCGGATTTGGATTTCCTGCGGTAGCAGAGACACACAGTTTGCTGCAGTAACAAATCACAGCTGTTGATTATAAATCGAACAATTTAAATTAAATATAATAAATTTAATTATAAAATAATCTCAATCGTCGATTATTGATTGGACAATCCTGATCTGTTACAGCAGCAGTAAATCTAAACCCCCCAAGAGTAGTTTGATCAGAAAGGGACTAATCTAAGAGCAATATGGGAGCTAGAAGATACTCAATGCAATGCCTAATTCCTCCCAATTCTAGGAACTTCATCATAGCCGTTCAACATGCGAACAAGGGCTTCACAGTCAGATTCGAACTCGACACGGCGAAAGCAATACTCGTGAGCAAACTTGACGGTGTTACAAATGCCGAAAAAACCTTCTGCAGTCAAAAGATCTTCAAACCCTTCCCTCTTCCAAGTTACTACCGCGAGAACTTCTCCTCCATCGTCACTAACGATCGCTCCCAGTCCCCAGGTACCACTATGACTTAAATTTGCATCGCAAGGCTTCTTCCATCTGATTCTGTCATGAAATGTAGTATTTCTGTGGTTATTAGGGCGATACTTGTGACCAATAACAATTAAATTTTAATTTTTAATTTTTTCTTTCTCAAAATACAAAGCATCACCATTAAATACATCTCCAATGTGGTGTTAATAAAGCTCATAACATATGTTCCAATTTTTCGGCTGCTTTTTTGGTTGCACGGACTGGATTGGAGTGGTGTTTTTCTGCCTTGTTGTTTAGGTTTGTGGCGAATGATTGTCGAGTTTTTTCTTTTTTTTTTGAACGGCAAATATCTTATTAATAAGAACCGCGTCTCTGCACAAGATGAACAAAGACCGATAAAAGAGAGGCTACAAAACAGAGGCGCCGTATAGAATGATTGTGGAGTGTGTACTCTCTTATTAGAGGATTAGTTTCTTTTGTATGTTATACATTATACTTATAATATCTAATGTGAACATTCTAATTTCTAATTTTGGATGTTTGACTTATTATGCAGGGAAGTGGCTCAAATTGTATGGAATAAAATAGGTATAATGTTAATATTTCTAATGTCTGTTGGTGCACAAGGTTCAAAGATGATAGATAGAAAAGAATAACGGCGCAAAAGGAGAGAAATTAACTGTTCTATTAATAACAAATAGCTACTACTATTTATACAAAGGTAAGGTTGCCACATAGGCCCTAATAAAACTTAATGAGCAAGAATAAAAGTACATAAATGTAAAATACTAAATTACCCTCTAATACCATCCCTTAATTTATATTTTACTAATTAATACTAACAGCTATGCTAACAAACTCAAACTAACATCAGAAGCTTCTGCTTCTGACTTTCTGCTTCAGCTCATGCTTCTGACTAACAGCCTCAGAGGCTCTATTGTTTCTGGGCCACACTGCTTCTGAGTAATGACCACAGAAGTTTCTTCTTCTAACAGCTTCTGAATATGAATTACTTCCAGAACCATTCCTTAATTCATATTCAGCAAATTCAATTTCTGCAACACCAATTCCATCCCTCAAATGGATAAAGTGTTCAGCCTTGACATCCTTCATCAGAGCATCTGCAAGTTGTTTTTGAATGCTACAGTGAGCATCTTCTAACACTTCATTCTGGACTTGACTTATCAGAGTCTCAAGTTCTTCTTTGGTGGCCTTCAACCACACTTTCTGCTTCAGAGCCTCTTTCGTACTCACGGGTTCAGAGTCTTCTAACATGGCACACTGAACGATTTCTCCCTTTGAGTCTACTTCAGCATCTTGCAACATGTCAAACTCTGCAAGCCTTCTTGGAACTTCAGAACGTCTGACTCTCTGCAGCCTCTGATCTTGAACTTCAGAACTTCTGACCTCAGAAGTGAAGTAGCAAAGTTTTTCACAAGAAAGGGGGGGGTTTGAATTGTGAACCTTTAAAAATTACCTATTAAAAATTAATAGAGAAACACTATGGAAGAACAAACGTTAGAACGTTCTCAGAACGTGGTTAGTTATATGTAAATAAACTAGAGAACGTTCTCGGATCAATCTCAAGAGATAAAGTAAATTAAAAGACAAGTGATGTGTGTGATCTGTGTGCACAATTTTAAAGAGAGTAAGGAAGAGAGAAAAATACACAAGCAGTTTTATACTGGTTCACCCCTTTAACAATGGGTTACGTCCAGTCCTCACGCTCCAGTGAGTTTTTCCACTATAAGATGCTACCGATCTCAAGTTACAATTTCTTCCTTTGATCTTATACCCAAGATCAATAAAATCCTTTAAGCCCTACGAGCTTAAAGATACCCCAGCCCTCCAGGCTAGTAAGGGTATACCACTCAAACAATACAGCCCTATTGACTTGAGTAAAACCTTTTACAAAGATGATAGATTTGTTCTAAGCTTT
Organism: Trifolium repens; assembly: GCA_030408175.1. Classification (NCBI taxonomy): domain Eukaryota; kingdom Viridiplantae; phylum Streptophyta; class Magnoliopsida; order Fabales; family Fabaceae; genus Trifolium; species Trifolium repens. Next base: position 6,459,125 of record CP125847.1, read on the forward strand.
TACAAAACTCACCACGTGAGAAGCTTAGAGAAAAATAGAAACTCTCAAACACTCAGTGTATATACTAATCCTAGTATTGAATTACAGATCTGGAGTGAAAGAGATCAGAAGAGAGCTTTAAGATTGCTTGTATGATAAAAACAAGTGATGATCAAATTGTAGTGAAAGCTCTTGTTCTTCAAAGGTCACCAAAGGGCTCTATTTATAGCAGAGGCTTGTACTTGAAGCTTGGTGACGAAATATGTCCGTTTGTAACGGATACTTGTTCAAAAATGATAGCTCATTAGTTGTTGTTGAAAGATATTCAAACTGAAAGAATGATCTGAGAATGTTCTTGAGCCGGATTCATATGATTCTTTCAAAGGAGCGTGGAAATGAGCTTGCAGTGAGCTGTAATGTGTCCTTTCACACTACATTCTCCAAGGGTTGCCGTTAGACATCTTTAGGCATGCGTTTATCCAGCTGTTCGTGAGCTAGATAGTAGACTTGACAAGAACATCATTCTCCTATAACCTTCTGAGAGCGTTCTCCATTCTGGGCGGACATAAACTTTGATTCTTCAAAGAAGCTTGATCCTTATCTTGATAGATAGCTGTGAGGTATCAGAAACACAGCTGTATAGTCCTTGAAGCACTATTCATATTGTCCTTGCATGGTACTTCTTGTCATAAAGATGATCATGAACATGGGAGAATGTTCATTTAATATTCCACAAAAGGTACATGCCAACTCTTAGTTAGAAATGAGTTGGTACATTCTCATAGGTCTATGAATCATCTGTCTTCAATAGTAATGGACAGCATAAGATCTTTGTCTTTCATTAAAAACATAAACACATGTTTGTTCTTCAAAACTTGTCCAAAAGGGAAAGTCACACATTTCATTCCAAATATTCCTTGCCTTATTTGTCATGAATGCTGTTGTGATCTTGTGAGTGAATACCAAGAGAAAAGTGCTCATTTGTCTTGAACATAGTTGACTTAGAAAAATAAGTACTTTGTCTTTGAAGTTTGTTCTTGAGCGAAACACAGAGAATGTTCTTGGAACATTCTTGCAGCTTTTGTTCTTTAAGCGAAATTGATTAGATAATGATATGAAAAGCTTGATTAATCCTGGCTTGATTAAAACACTCAAGAGCACTTGTTAGATAACAATATGATCAGAATTTCTCTTAAAATATAATTAAGATGTTTGTAATCTTTAAAACATCAAATTGGGATTTTGCCTCAACAATCTCCCCCTTTTTGATGATGACAAACTTCTTGAATTATGTTTTAAAGTAATTCTGATTTAAATAAATTTAGTACAGGATTTTGTGAAAATGTTTTTGATTTAGCTTATCAAAACTCCCCCTCAATTCAAGCATTCAAGATTTAAGAGATAAAGAATTGAGAAATCACATAATTGAGTCAAACATAATTTCATTAATCATAAAGCTCACCAAGTGAGAATCCAGACACGGTTTAAGGAACATGATTAATACAAAAAGACTCAAATTTGAAATTAAAACCTAGTTTAGAATATCAAACATAGCAAGAGAAGTTCCTATTAACCAAAAAGAACTTCCCAAATTATCTAGTTTTTCTAACTAGGAGATAAGCAAGAGAAATTATAACAAGCAAGCAGCATAACGAAGCAAACATTTTTCAAAATACTAGTACTCCCCCTAAATTACTCTCAGAACATTCTCCCCCTTTTGGCAGCATTAAAAAGGGTGATTACTTAGGCACGGTAGGGCTGGAGTCATCAGATGAGGTAGCATCATCATGTGGTGGTGGAAATTCTGGGATATGTGGAGGAGGATTGAGTGGTGGTGGAGGAATATTCATGGCAGGGCAAACATTTTCAATCAACCAATTCCTTAAGGTTTGATGCTCGATCATAAGATGCATGAGCATGTTGTTTTGGATTGTCATTCCATCAAGAATTCTTTCAACATTTTTCTTTGTTTTGGACACATCCTTTTCCATTTTGGTTCTTTTGAAAGGCCTCTGATCAGAAGTACCTTCACCAGCAAGTTTCACATTTGGTTCAAAACCAACATGTGTGTTAATAGCATTTGTGGCAGCAGCAGTATTTGCAGAAGAGCAAAACGAGTCAAGAGTGCCAAAGGCAGTGGGTAGTGATGGGAGTGAACCAGAGGAAAAAATGGGTTGTGTAAATTGTGGAAAAATTGGAATATTCTTGTCAAAGTTTTTGAAGAATTCTGAACTTTTAAAAGTTTCAAGACTTCCTTGAGATGAAGTCATGAGTGGTGAAAAAAGAGTGGTATTGTGAGGTGAGGTAGTAGAGAGAAAACCTTGAAGTTCCTTACCAGCTCTTGGGGGTGCAGAAGCTCTAAAACCATGAGAAAAAGGGGTTCCAAAATGAAGAGATGTGCTAATGTGAGAAGGAATTGAATCAGAAGCCATTCCAGCATTTGTTTCTGCACATTCACCAGCTTGGAGATTGTTCTCAGTTTGATCTCCTAGTACATCAGCAAGGATATCCAATCCTTCTTTCTCAAACTCAGCTCTTTTTCTCTTACCCAAATCAATCGAATCTTCAGAGATGAAGTCCTTTTTCATGTGGTGAATATTCTTAAAACCAAATGAGGTGCATGAGTTTTCAACCCTTTGATCTTTTTCATCAATTTTGAAAATTCTGAAGATTTTGGTTAGGATCATAGCATAAGGCAGGGTTACCTTTTTGATACCAGAGTTGGCAACATGAATCATGTGCTGTATGATGATGAAAGGGAGATTCAGTTTGATACCTTTTGACAGATGATGCATGATGAGCAGATCATTGTCAGTCACTTTGTCCAAGCTACCTGTCCTTGGAAAAATGCAGTGTTGACAAAGATTATGCATCAACTTGTATTCCTTTTTCAGCATTGAAGATGGAGGTTTTTCTCTTTGAGCACCTTGCTCATTAAACATTTGCAGGATTAAAGCATCCTTGCTTACTCCTGACCCGGTATACCAACTATCTCCATAAGCTTCCACACCTTCAACCTTTAATCCAAGTATATCTCCAATTACAGTTGGGTCAAGTTGAATTTCAATTCCTTTGATATATGAAGTTATCTTACTTTTACCCAAATCCACCTTAGCATTAAAATAGAAAGCTTGAACAAGCAGTGGAAAAATTGATTCATTGATTTTGAAGAAGCTAGTCCATCCTAGAGGTTCAGTGTACTTCAACAGATCAACTCCACCTTTAGCAAGATCATCAAACTCATATGTTCTTCCTGCAGCGACTGGCTTAACTTTCCAACAAGTTTCAAAGCGTTCTTCATCATCAGGATGAATGAGGGGTATATCAACAATTTTGATTTTTGATCCTTTGTTGACAGACATGGTTTTGGATTTTGGTTTGGGGGTTTTTGAAGCAGAGTACGATTTTTTTGATTGGAGCAGGGGATGGTTTTGTTTTAGGTTTTGGTGGAAGCGATTTAGATGATGTAACTGTTTCAGGTTCATCATTTACAGCAATATCTTCGTGATGATCTGAGAGAGTGTTCTCAGAGTCAATCTCATCATCATCGATGACATGCACGGTGGTATCCTTTACCAATCTTTTTCCTGTACCAATTCCAGACAAGATTCGTGCTGATCTTCTAATTTGAGCAGAGTTTCGAGATTTGGTTTGAGATTTGGTTCGAGATTTCTTGACCATGATAGGTGGAGTATCAGCTTGGCTCGGAACGACCATGGTGGGAATTGGGGTTACCATTCCTTCAGAGTGAATGGGTTGATTTTGGGTGAGTTGGATATCAATTTCTGGTTCGGAGGGATCGTTCTCAGAAGATTCTGGGTTGGTGGAAGATGGAAAGACGATTGAAATGGGTTCAACGTCTTCAGGTTCAGATTGGGGATTTTGAGTTGGAAAGGGATTCTGGGTTGAAATGGGAGAATCATCAACAATACTTTGATTCAGATTTTCCTGAGTTGGGGTTTTTTCAACAGTGTTTGGGTTATTTGGGGGTGATGGTGGTTTGCATGGAGGAGGAGATGGAGTAGGCGATGGAGAGCGAATTCTAGCGCCTCTTCCTTTGGTTCGAGCCATTTGTTAATGGAAGAAAAAGTTTTGAAATTTGTTTGAGAAATGTAAGAGGAAGAAGAGCGGTTTAATGGTTTGTGATGATGAAGGTTGGTATATGATGAGAAGAAAAAATCGTGGGGAAGTGTGAGAGAGAGTAGACTAGGTGTACTTAGGAATAGTAATTATGTACTTGTGCTAAGTGGTTAGTTGGAGAGAGAATGATGAGAGTGGGAGAAGGTAACCGTTGAGTAACATTTGGGAGAGCCAATCCTAATTTTTCTACTTTAAAAATAAAACTAATAAACACGGAAACCACATAGAAACATATTCAAACATTCAGATATATATCAAACATAAGATTATTCTCAGGATGTTCTCTATGGCAAACATAAAATATAACATTCAATTTTGATTGGGATTTTTGACGATTTTCAATTTTTCTTTGATGAAATTAAAACGATCCTCAACCAATGGCTTAGTAAAAATATCAGCAAGTTGATGTTCAGTATCAACAAACACCAAAGAAATATCCTTTTTGTTAACATGATCACGAATAAAATGATGTTTGATTTCAATGTGTTTAGATCTTGAATGTTGAATAGGATTTTTTGATAAATTAATTGCACTGGTATTATCACAAAAAATTTGAACATTTGTGTACCTTAAAGAGAAGTCTTCAAGTTGGTTTTTGATCCATATTACTTGAGAACAACAGTTTGACGCAGATACATATTCTGCTTCAGTAGTTGAAAGTGCAATGGTATTTTGTTTTCTACAACACCAACTAACAAGAGCTTCACCAAGGAATTGACATGCTCCACTTGTGCTTTTCCTTTCAATTTTATCTCCAGCGTAATCAGCATCACAATATGCTTGTAGATCAAAATGTGTTCCTTTCTTGTACCACAAGCCAACATTTTGTGTTCCAACCAAATATCTAAAAATTCTTTTTACAGCAATTAAATGTGATTCCTTTGGAGATGATTGAAATCTAGCACATAGTCCTACTGAGAAGACAATGTCAGGTCTACTTGCAGTCAAGTAGAGAAGTGATCCAATCATTCCCCTAAATTCTTTTTCTGACACATTTTTGCCACTTTCATCTTTGTCCAAACTAGTTGATGGATGCATAGGAGTTGACATGATCTTTGCTTCATTCATCTTATATTTTTTGAGAAGATCTTTGATGTATTTTTCTTGACAAATAAAAATACCATCTTCTAGTTGCTTGATTTGTAAGCCAAGAAAAAATCTAAGTTCTCCCATCATGCTCATTTCAAACTCACTTTGCATAAGGTTAGAAAATTCTTCACACATTTTCTCATTAGTAGCACCAAAAATAATATCATCAACATATACTTGGACAATAAGTAAATCATGCTTATGAGTTTTTCTAAAAAGTGTGGTGTCAATTTTTCCTCTAGAAAAATCATTTTCAAGTAAAAAGGTACTCAACCTTTCATACCAAGCTCTTGGAGCTTGTTTAAGTCCATAAAGAGCTTTGGTAAGTTTGAAAACATGATTTGATTTGTTTTGATCAATGAAACCAGGTGGTTGGTGAACATAAACTTCCTCATTTAAAAATCCATTCAAAAAAGCACTTTTGACATCCATTTGAAAAAGTTTTATGCATTTATGAGATGCATATGCAAGTAAAATTCTAATAGCTTCTAACCTGGCTACAGGAGCAAATGTTTCATCATAATCAATTCCTTCTTGTTGGTTGTAACCTTGAGCTACTAGCCTAGCTTTGTTTCTAATTACTTTACCATCTTCGTCCAACTTGTTTCTAAACACCCATCTAGTGCCAATGATTGAATGATCCTTTGGCAGTGGTACCAAATTCCATACTTCATTCCTTTCAAATTGTGATAGTTCCTCTTTCATAGCTTCTATCCAAGATTCATCTATAATAGCTTCATCTATAGTTCTGGGTTCCAACTGAGAGATCAGTCCCAGATTGTTCTCTATGATCTGTAGTGATCTTCTAGTTCTTATTCCATCTTCTGTGTTTCCAATGATTTGTTCAGGTGGATGATTAGTAACAGTTTTCCAAGTTCTTGGAAGTATTTGAGGAGTTGATTCTTGGTTGGGTTCAAGATTTTGATTTATTATGAGTTCGTCTTCCTCATCTTCTATTATGTTTGGTTGATCTTCAAACTCATCAAATTTCACATGCATACTTTCTTCCAAGGTTTGAGTTCTTAAGTTATAGATTCTATAAGCCTTTGATGTTAGAGAATATCCTAAGAAGATTCCCTTATCTGACTTTGAATCAAACTTGCCTAGGTTGTCTTTGATATTTAAGATATAGCAAAAACAACCAAATATGTGAAAATAAGAAATGTTTGGCTTTCTTCCTTTCCAAAGTTCATAGGGTGTTTTGTTTAAAATTTTTCTGATGGTGACTCTATTCAAGATATAGCAAGAAGTATTTATGGCTTCAGCCCAAAAATATTTTTCAACATTTGATTCATTTATCATAGTTCTTGCCATTTCTTGTAAAGTTCTATTTTTCCTTTCCACAACCCCATTTTGTTGAGGTGTTCTTGGACAAGAAAAATTATGAGATATTCCATTATTGTCAAGGAAATTTTCAAAGAGAGAGTTTTCAAATTCTCCTCCATGATCACTTCTTATGGACACAATATTTGAACTTTTCTCATTTTGAACTTTTAAACAAAAGGTTTTGAAAGCTTCAAAAGCATCATCTTTATTTTTTAGAAAAAGCACCCAAGTGAACCTAGAGAAATCGTCAACAATGACAAAGCCATAATTCTTACCACCAAGACTTGTAGTTTTGACCGGTCCAAATAAGTCAATGTGAAGCATTTCAAGAGGTTTGTTAGTTGAAATAAATTTTTTAGGTTTAAAGCTACTTTTCACTTGTTTTCCTCTTGTGCATGATTCACATACTTTGTCTAGATCAAAACTTATCTTGGGCAATCCATTTACTAGATCAAGTTTTGAAAGTTTTGACATAGTTTTCATACTTACATGACCAACCCTTTTATGCCATGTCCATTTATCTTTTTCAAGAGAAACAAAACATGATTCAATAGGTAGTTCATCTAAATATACTACATAAACATTTTTGATCCTTGATCCAATAAATAAAATTGTTTCACATGAAGATTGCTTAATTTCACATGTGTTAGTTTTGAATATAACTTCAAAGCCATTGTCACATAATTGACTTATGCTTATTAAGTTATGTTCAAGTCCTTCCACATAATGAACATTTTCAATCTTGGCAGAACCAACCTTACCAATGGTTCCTTTACCTTTGATTTGAGCTTTTTCATTATTTCCAAAAGTAACAGATCCACCTTCTTTTTCTTCAAATGTAAGAAAGTTTTTTCTATCTCCCGTCATATGTCTTGAGCAACCACTGTCCAAGTACCATGGCTTTCTCTTGACTGCTAGAAGACATTCCTACATTTGATTTTAATAATATTTTAGGTACCCACAGATTCTTGGGTCCTTGAAGGTTAGTGAAATTTACTCTAGCATGCTTATTTGTAACATTCTGCTGTATTCTTCTATGAGGAGGTTTATAAACCTTCTTTCTGAGATTATTCTGAGAATGTTCTTTGTGAAGTAGAGATTGTTCTCTATCCCTTTTTTTAAAACAAAATCTTTCAAGATGTCCTTCCCTGTGACAGAAGGTACATTTGTATTTTTGAATTTTCTTTTGTTTCTGAGGAAGGAAAAAGTTTTCATATAGTTTCATTTTTTGAAATGGTCTATATCCAAGACCGGCTTTATCAAACATTCCAAATTGTGATCCCAAGATATTATCAAAAGTTTTTGTAGAGGTAAAGAATTTTCTTAAATCATTTTCTAACTCAGAAACTTTACTTTTTAGTAAAACATTTTCTTCCTTCAGTTTGGAACATTCCAGAATATTCTGATTTTTCCTAATCTCAACAATTTGTTTTGACATATCTTTGTGAGTATTTTGCATATTTTCGAGCATCTTATGTAATATGATGTTCTGTGCTTTATACTCATCTCTTTCTTCATTTGCCTTGGTAACTTCATCCCTAAGTTTACCATTTTTTTGTTTTAGCAATTGAGTATCATATAATAAGTTATCAAACATATGTTCAGTTTTATGACAAGAAGAGCAAGGTTCGGTGTTTACCTCTTCATTGATGGAGTGTGTCATTAGACATACATTTGCTTGTTGCTCCTCTTTTTCTTCTTCTGATTCTTCATCACTTTCATCCCAGGTAGCCATCATAGATTTCTTTTTGAAGAAGGGCTTCTTTTGATTTGGACATTCATTTTTGTAATGCCCAAATTGATCACATCCATAGCATTTGACTTTGCTAATGTCTGTTTCTTTGGGTCCATTTCTTTTTGGTTGAAGCGTCTTTTTAAGTTGGTTTCTCCTTTGCATCAACCTTTGGATTCTTCTTGATAGAAACGCCATTTCCTCATTGTCATCTTCTTGAAGTGTTTCATCATTCTCAAAGTTATTTTCAACATTCTGAGAATGTTCTCTGGTTTGAGAGTCTAATGCGATCATCTTCTTTTTGACAGGTTTGTCTTCTTGGAGGATTGATTCATGAGCTTTTAATGATCCAATTAGATCTTCAAGCTTCATTTGTGAAAGATCCTTTGACTCTGTAATTGCAGTTACTATGTGTCTCCAACTCTTTGTTAGACATCTAAGGAGTTTCCTTATTTTTTCATGTGTTGTGTATGTCTTTCCCAAAGAGTTTAGCTCATTGATGATGATAGTGAATCTTCCATACATTTGATCTATTGATTCATCTTCTTGCATCTCAAATAGCTCAAATTTTCTTACACCAATATCAATCCTTGTTTCTTTTACACGACTTGTTCCTTCATGATGGATCTCGAGAGTTTCCCACATTTCTTTTGCCGTTTTACATTGCATGATTCTATCATACTCTTCTCTGCTCATTGCACTTTTAATGAACAGTTTTGCTTTGGTATTTAGGAGTACTCTATCAGCTTCTTGTGTTGACCATTCTCCTTGTGTCTTTGGTGTAGTTGTATCTTTCGCCAAAGGTACGTATTCACCTATTTCAATAACTGACCACATGTTGTTATCTTGTGATCTAAGAAATAGTTCCATTTTATCCTTCCAGTAGTAATAATCATCTCCTTCAAATAGAGGTGGTCTATTTGAGGATCCTCCTTCAGAGATAAACTTTGCGCCTTTAGTCATACTTCCTTCCTAGATCTTTTCCTCTAGCACTTGTTAGATGCTCAACCTTAGAGGCAGAGCTCTGATGCCAATTGAAGTAGCAAAGTTTTTCACAAGAAAGGGGGGGGTTTGAATTGTGAACCTTTAAAAATTACCTATTAAAAATTAATAGAGAAACACTATGGAAGAACAAACGTTAGAACGTTCTCAGAACGTGGTTAGTTATATGTAAATAAACTAGAGAACGTTCTCGGATCAATCTCAAGAGATAAAGTAAATTAAAAGACAAGTGATGTGTGTGATCTGTGTGCACAATTTTAAAGAGAGTAAGGAAGAGAGAAAAATACACAAGCAGTTTTATACTGGTTCACCCCTTTAACAATGGGTTACGTCCAGTCCTCACGCTCCAGTGAGTTTTTCCACTATAAGATGCTACCGATCTCAAGTTACAATTTCTTCCTTTGATCTTATACCCAAGATCAATAAAATCCTTTAAGCCCTACGAGCTTAAAGATACCCCAGCCCTCCAGGCTAGTAAGGGTATACCACTCAAACAATACAGCCCTATTGACTTGAGTAAAACCTTTTACAAAGATGATAGATTTGTTCTAAGCTTTTACAAAACTCACCACGTGAGAAGCTTAGAGAAAAATAGAAACTCTCAAACACTCAGTGTATATACTAATCCTAGTATTGAATTACAGATCTGGAGTGAAAGAGATCAGAAGAGAGCTTTAAGATTGCTTGTATGATAAAAACAAGTGATGATCAAATTGTAGTGAAAGCTCTTGTTCTTCAAAGGTCACCAAAGGGCTCTATTTATAGCAGAGGCTTGTACTTGAAGCTTGGTGACGAAATATGTCCGTTTGTAACGGATACTTGTTCAAAAATGACAGCTCATTAGTTGTTGTTGAAAGATATTCAAACTGAAAGAATGATCTGAGAATGTTCTTGAGCCGGATTCATATGATTCTTTCAAAGGAGCGTGGAAATGAGCTTGCAGTGAGCTGTAATGTGTCCTTTCACACTACATTCTCCAAGGGTTGCCGTTAGACATCTTTAGGCATGCGTTTATCCAGCTGTTCGTGAGCTAGATAGTAGACTTGACAAGAACATCATTCTCCTATAACCTTCTGAGAGCGTTCTCCATTCTGGGCGGACATAAACTTTGATTCTTCAAAGAAGCTTGATCCTTATCTTGATAGATAGCTGTGAGGTATCAGAAACACAGCTGTATAGTCCTTGAAGCACTATTCATATTGTCCTTGCATGGTACTTCTTGTCATAAAGATGATCATGAACATGGGAGAATGTTCATTTAATATTCCACAAAAGGTACATGCCAACTCTTAGTTAGAAATGAGTTGGTACATTCTCATAGGTCTATGAATCATCTGTCTTCAATAGTAATGGACAGCATAAGATCTTTGTCTTTCATTAAAAACATAAACACATGTTTGTTCTTCAAAACTTGTCCAAAAGGGAAAGTCACACATTTCATTCCAAATATTCCTTGCCTTATTTGTCATGAATGCTGTTGTGATCTTGTGAGTGAATACCAAGAGAAAAGTGCTCATTTGTCTTGAACATAGTTGACTTAGAAAAATAAGTACTTTGTCTTTGAAGTTTGTTCTTGAGCGAAACACAGAGAATGTTCTTGGAACATTCTTGCAGCTTTTGTTCTTTAAGCGAAATTGATTAGATAATGATATGAAAAGCTTGATTAATCCTGGCTTGATTAAAACACTCAAGAGCACTTGTTAGATAACAATATGATCAGAATTTCTCTTAAAATATAATTAAGATGTTTGTAATCTTTAAAACATCAAATTGGGATTTTGCCTCAACAAGAAGCTCCGTCAGAACCTTGACCTATAGAAGCTCCGTCAGAACCTGAATCACCTTCAGAACCTGAATCGCCTTCAGAGGTTCTACCTTCAGAAGTTCTTCCTAACAAAGCTTGGCTACCAGAGTCTTGACCACCAGAGTCTTTAGAAGCTCCTCCTTCAGAAGGTCCACCTTGAAAGTCATGATTACCCATAGAAACATGATCATCTCCAGAAGCTTGTCCTCTAGACCCCATGTCTTCAGAGTTTTCCCTTTTAGAGTTATGACTACCACCACCAAATTCTTGATCATCATCAAAATCTGGATTATCGTCAGAATCAGATTCACTATTTGACTCATCTTCAGAGTCTTCTTCTTCCTCAGAGTCTGATTCAGAATCTGACTCTTCTTCAGAGTCTCCTTCAGACTCTGACTCACCTTCAGGACTTTCAGAGTCAGCTTCATCTTCTGACTCTGAGTCATAGAGTTTGACTCCAATTTCATAATCATCTTCTGAAACTTCTTCAGAGTCAGAAAACGTCAACTTCACAGGTACATCATCATCAGATTCATAAGCCATTAATAGCACAGGTTCATCATCAGAACTTCTGGCCATATTAGCTTCTTCTGACTCCCTTTCTTTGTTTAACAAGCAATCATTGGCATAGTGACCAAAGTTCTTGCAACAGTAACACTGAACATTCTTCTTCTGGTCATACTTCTCATTTCCCCTCTGATATTTCTTCTCATCAGAGGTTGAAGTTTCCATCTTCTGGAATCTATCACCACGTCTATTTTGCTTCTTGACAAAAGAAGCCTTCAGAGCTTGCTCAACTTCCCTCTCAGAAGTTCTCTCAGTCAGACGTAACTCATGCGCCTCTAGACTGCTTTGCAACTCTTCTATTCTCATGGTTTCCAGATCCTTAGAATGTTCAATAGCAACCACAATGTAATCAAACTGAGGGGTAAGGGATCTCAATACCTTCTCAATGATTACTTGTTCTGAAAGTGTTTCACCACAAGCTTTCATCTCATTTGTGATAACAATCATTCTGGAGATATACTCAGAAACCTTCTCATTGTTCTTCATGTTGAGATTCTCATATTGCTTTCTCAAGGACTGAAGCTTCACCTTCTTCATTGATGCGTCACCACCGTAACATCTGATCAGTGTGTCCCACGCAGCCTTTGCCGTTTCAGAGTCAGCAATTTTCTCAAACACGTTCTCATCAACACATTGATGAATAAAGAACAAAGCCTTCTGATCTCTCTTCCTTTCTTTTCTCTGCGCTTCCTTCTGTTCCTCCGTTGCATCTGCTGCAACCGGAACATAGCCATCGGTAACAAGCTCAAGGACATCTTGAGCACCAAACAGCACACGCATCTGAATCATCCACCTATTCCAGTTTTTGCCATTAAGAACTGGAAGTTTAGTATTCAAATTTCCGTCTCCAGCCATCTTCTAACTTGTGCAAACTCTCAGATCTCACTCACACTCACACAGTGTTTCTCAACCCACAAACAATCAAGAAAAATGTGATTTAACACAACTTTGTTTCCCAGAAACAAAGTCAATCACACAGTCACACAACTCACGTTCACTCGTGTTTCCCTGTGTTTGGAACCAGGCTCTGATACCAATTGTTGGTGCACAAGGTTCAAAGATGATAGATAGAAAAGAATAACGGCGCAAAAGGAGAGAAATTAACTGTTCTATTAATAACAAATAGCTACTACTATTTATACAAAGGTAAGGTTGCCACATAGGCCCTAATAAAACTTAATGAGCAAGAATAAAAGTACATAAATGTAAAATACTAAATTACCCTCTAATAATGTCATTTCTGCAATAGTGTTCTGAACGCACATCAATGATTTTCTTCTGTGGCGAGTCTGCACCCGAGTCGACACACAGAGTCGGCCAAAAACTTTCACTCGAATAATTCAGTGAGTTGACTCACGATTTTGACAACAGTGCTGAAGCAAATCATCCAAAATCTTGTCTTTTTTCATTTATGTTATTGGGTTTGTGATGGGTAATACAGAGTTTAAGAAGATGGGTTTTGGAGCCAAATGGGTTTGGGTTGTTGTTCCTCTTATTGCTGTCATTGTTGCAATTGCTGTTTCTTCCAAAACTTCTTCCAAGATTTCTCTCTTTGGAGTCATTGGCAAAGCTTGTCAGTGTACCTGGGTATTCAAGCTCACTTCAGTCTTTAGATCCATGCATACATGGTGTTGTGGTGTTTTGCATTTATTTAATCTTGAATTGTGGAATTCTGAATCTCAATGCATTGTGTAGTAGTTTATGTTGTCAAAAATCTGCTGTAAATTGTGCTTTTCTAATCTTGCTTTTAATAATTTATTTCAATTTTTAGGAGAGGTGTCTTCCATTGATGATTTATTGCAATTGTAATGTTCTTGTTTTGAATAAATTATTTGTTATGTTGTGCAGTGTTATCAAATAGCGACTACAGTAGGCCAGTAGCGCTGTAGTGTAGCGGAATTATCGCAAACTAGCTTTGTATTATAGTAAGCGATTTAGTACAAGATGTTGTCAGATAGGGACTCCCTATAACAGTGTGATATAGGATTATAGTGTAGTACCAACAATGAATATAAGATTGTAACAAACAATGAATTGGTCCACATGGTAAGGGTTTTGGGCCTCTTAAGCAGGTGTTTATGGGTTCAATTATTGGCTGCTACTCTGAATGGAAAAAGTTCAGTTGGGGAGGGAAGAACACACCTTGTGTGCCCCATAGGTTCCCCGACAGGGAAACTTCGTACCTATAACATGGTAACCCAAAAAAAGAAATGGATTATACGATTATAGTGTAGTGGAATTTGAACAAAATACTATTTTTTGCGATCTGCGATTGACAAAACTGATGTTGTGTAGCTAGTCTGATAAATTTTCTTTGAACTAAGGTCAAGAATTTATTTTTCTTTTATGTGTGTGTTGCACGGTACACCGAAGTATAGTGTGGTATGGTGGAGGATTGCTGTTGTAATTATGAAACTGTGGATAATGTTAACAAGGAAGTGTTGTACCCATCTCTCCAAGAGCTTGTGAAAACCCCATTCTTTCGGTATTTTAAGGTTGGGTTAATAGGCTTTTACCCCCCTGCAAAGTAGGCGAGTTTTGCGTTACTCCCCTGTAATATTTTTTCTTCAGATTACCCCCCTGCAAAATATATTTTTTTTATTTACCCCTTTTTGCTGACGTGGCATGAAAAAAGTCAAGTTTTTTGCTGACGTGGCAGTTGACTTTTGTCTGCCACATCAGCAAAAAGGGGGTAAATAAAAAAAATAAATTTTGCAGGGGGTAATCTGAAGAAAAAATATTACAGGGGGGTAACGCAAAACTCGCCTAGGGGTAAAAGCCTATTAACCCTTTAAGGTTTACTTATTGTCATTTCTTATGTCTAGTATTTGTATTGGTGTCCATTCTCTTTGATATTGTTGATGCTTATTCTTACTTTGTGATCAATTAAAACATTATTTTTTCAAGAGACATTTTTATTGTAGCATTGCTTAGCTTTACCCCTTAAATCGTATCTAACAGTTACTTGTTCTAGAAGCTTTTGTTAGTTTAGTAGAGATTAACTAACTTTCCCGCCATTGGTCCTTAACAGAGTAAGGAAGAACATAGATTGTCTTGTCTTGTCTTGTTAGTAATAGTCACTTATAAAATGTTCTTGCATTTTCTATGAAAATATTTGTGTTAATTTCTTTTTTTTTTTTAAGTTTTTTTTTTTTAAGTTATACACCGGTAAAAGTGTACTTTTAGAAGTTAATTAATCTTGTTATTTACTTATTTTTTGTGTTCCTTGCATCAATGTCTTTGAAGAGGGGTATGTTAAATTGGCAAATGCCAAATCTAATTTCACTAGAAAGTAAAAAGAAAGTCTTAATAGAGACATCAATAGAAGTTAAAGGATGCTCAACAAGGCACCACAATCAGTGTCTTTGGATTGACGGACCTATTTGCTTATCATGTGTCCACCAATATAAAAGTTAAATGTTTTTAGTCAATGAAATTCGCAAAAATGCCGAAATTACGGCAGAAAATATCAAAATTGTTAGGTTGAATGTCAAACTCTAATCACTCCATTGTGTATCATAGTTTTAAAAAACGGTCGCGGTTGCATCTTGGTTAGGGTTGGGAATAGGCCAGACGGCCTTCAGGGGCCTTCGGCTTGACCTGTTTATTAAAAATGCCAGGCTCAGACCTTGAAAAAAACCTGTTTATATAAATATGTCAGGCTTAGGCTTTTAAAAAAGTCTGTGAACCCTGATAGGCCGGCTTGTTTATATTTAATAATTATTATTTATATAATATTATTATTTATATCATCTTGTTTGTATAAAAAATAAATATGATCTATATAAATACAAAATATTTATTAGACAAAATATATATTTTGTTTTTACAAAGACAAATTATAGTGTATATATTGGTTGTTGCTAACTACACCAATTAACATTAATATTTAACAAAAAAATTGTATTATGGCATACTTAATAGACTTTGTCGTAATCGTATTTGTTATTTTATTAGCTTTTAATTCTTGTGCTAATCATTGTATTAGCTTTTTCTTAATCTTGTAGAAATTATAAAAATTTAAATGTGAAATAGGCTTTAAGGCATGTTTAATTAGCCTATATATTTAAAAAGACTATATAGAGGGTTTTATGTAACACATGCTTATAAACAGGCTACAAGGTCAGGCCAGACTTTTAGCAGGCCCAGGCCAGGCAAAAAAAATTGCATTTGATAGGCCATAAGCCAGGCTTAGGCTTAAAAAGAATTCGTAGGCTAGGCTCAGGCCTGTCAAAGCTTGGCCTGGCCTGTTCCCAACCCTAATCTCGGTTATGTAAAAGTTTTCACGATTTCGGTCAGTACAGGTGTTACGACACTAATTACGGTCGTCGCGGTGTGAATTAATCACAATTTGTTCTTTAATATAAAAAACGGTGATAACGGTAACGATATCGACACATGCTAAAACTGTTTTGTAGTGGCCGTTTTCGCGGTCGCGGACCTTTATTTAAAACCTTGTATGCGAGTATATGATCATTTTACTTACCTTTTCATCTATGTAAAACAGACAAGTTTGTGGCACAATTAATGCATGCAATAGGAGGTGGCGATGATGCTTTTAAAACTAGTATTCTATCATGACCAATTGATTCAATGTAACACGTTGACATGTACAAAAAGTAATCTTCATCATGTGGTAGTTAATAATCTTAACTATTGATTCACTTTTCTTCTTTCTCTTCTTAAAACTTTTTTTGTTTTCAAAATTTACCAACCATTGGATGGAGAATTGAAGAGATAACATGAGAGAAAAAATTAGAGAAAATTTAAATCTGTAAAAAAAGTATGGCGTGTTACTTACATATATATGTACGAAGATATTATTCGTAAATACTTCGCTTAACTTTAATTTAAATTCACATTGTTCACCATTTTTCTTTATCTAGCATTACACTTTAGTTGAAGTGCACTTACATTTGTTGGAACACTAGTACTAAATATATACAACCTGCGTCCCAAAATATAAGCAAAAAGTGGTCAACAAAAATGAATGTATTTGGTCCAAATCTTTAACCAAAACTTTTGCATATACATGTGATTATAGAACATATCTTTTAAGCCGGTTTAACCTAGAAGAAACCACTATCTTTTAAGCTCCAAACGCACACATCTTCATCAAATGACAAAATTAATAGGTTACCAACACCTTTAAATCTTTCGGCATTGTTGCTTCCCAATCAAAAAGTCTCTTGACGCCAAATATATCACTAACCTTGCTTAATTTTTGTTCTAAAATTTAAAATAACCGATGTTAACTCTCACAAAAAGGAGAATTCACGACACAACAATTTGTCCAAAAACTAGTTTTATTTCCATATTATACCAACCTTTCTAATCAATCAACTTGAAAACCATTAAGTTATTACTAATTACTACTGAATTTAAATCACCGATATCCTTCCACCAACTAGACGAATAGTAAGGAATGAAATTCTCTCTTTAATGAACATCCGAAAGAATCTCTTACCCATATTTTTCCACTAGCACCTCCTTCCACAATTGACTATGGGTGCGTTTGTTTTAACTTTAAAAAAATAGAATTTTTCTTTGTATTTTTGAAAATGAATTTTGTAAAACTGTTTTTTAAAATATTATAAGTTTTTTTATATTCATATTTTTTAAATTGAAACACTAATTTTGACATCATATAACATAATTATTTTGAAAAAGTTGTATTTCGAAAATGATTTTTAAGAAAATCTATTTGAAATAGTTTCAAATTAAGTGATTTTTTTGAAATTTTGATATCCAAAAAAAATTTCAACAAAATGATGAAATGCCTAAAACGACATTTTAAGAATAACTATTCAAATCAAATTTTTATTTGAATCTTAAATTTTTTGTTTAGACAAAATTATATAATACTATAAAATCTAATTTTAAAAAAACCAAAATAAACGGGCTCTATATATCACTTTGCAACAACCGCCACCTCCACTTTGATAATGAACTAAAGTTAACCGCTATCAAATCTCTCACTCAAGCCCCAATCTTCTTTGATTGACCCACCGCCCTTCATTGAATCCAACTAAAACTAAATTTCGTATTTGATACAACGATAATATGCAAAGAGAGAATAAGAATTTTGGAATATTGTTTTTTGTTGAGCTTAATGACCACTAAAAAAATTATTTTTGAATTTAGAATGGTCGTCCTGTCTTAGAAACGGTCATTCTATTATGTACTCCCTCCATTTTTGTTTTAAAGGTCAGTTTTGAATAATAAAACCAAATTAAGAAAGTGTATTTTTGCAACTTATTTTCCTATTATACCCTAATTTTAATTCACCAATAAAATCCTATTTTTTTGCACACACTTTATCTTTCCTATAAATTTAATATATTATGCACATAAAAAAAAAACAAAATTTAATATGTTATGTACAAATTTTTTTTCTTCCAAATATATAGCATTTATTAGTTTTATTGAAAAAAATATGAGTAATTGACAAAGGGTATAATTGACAAATCGTATGTACCCTTAAAACACTAAATGGACAGTTAAATAGGAACGTTAAATTCGACGTTTTCAAACACTTAAAAAGAAACGAAGGGAGTATCAAACATGAATATATTCAACATATATACGTGACGAGTAAATGAATGAAACTAAAACCACATAATAATCTATCGATTTACTCTTTTCTTTCTATTCATTTTCAATCCTTTCAATTTCCTACAACTAAACAAGTAAAAAAGATGCACAATACATTCTTGAGGGGGATTCTAGCATGGGAGACTTAGGTAGGTCTCCCATCATGGGAAAGAAATGTGAACCGTTAGATGAAAGATCTTATAATGCACCAACTGTATTTTATATATTTCTATTCAATTTCTTTCTCTTTGCATCATCTCTCTCCTTGCTGTGTTTTCCATTACTTTCTTCTACCTCACAACCGCACACTCTTTACTTTCTTCAAACTAATTATTATATGCAAGTCTATCAATTTAATCTCCTATTAATTTCATTCAAATTAGCAAGAAAAACTAAAACTCTCAAAATTTGATGTGTTTATTTGGGTTAGCTCTGAAGTAGAAGTATAAAAACATTCAAACAATGGGATCCAACGGAGAGTAATCAATTTTAATATTTGTAGAGTTTTTGAGGAAAAAAAATTACAACACACATTTTTGTTTTAGATTCTAACAAGTCTTTAGATTTTATAGATAAAAGAAATCTTTAAAACACCAAAATTTGATGAAGATGGAGAAAGCTTCAACAATGATATTAAAATGGAGAAAAGAATGACTACTTTGGGTTTTTCTTTATTATTAATTATTAATGTTTAATTTATGTAATATTTGTGGCTTTGATCTTAAAATAAGGTGTTGTGTTTTACTAGTATTTATTTAAGAGATGAAATTTTAGATTTGGAGGTGAAGAAGAGAAAAAAATGGCGTAGAGAAAGATTGAAATAGTTGCAGAAGTGGTGAAGAGATGATGGTAAGTGAGAGGAAAAAATAAGCTACAGATGGTACATCATAAGATCTTTCATCTAAGGGTTCACATTTCTTTCCCATGGTGGGAGATCTACCTAAGTCTCTCATGCTAGAATCCGCCCATTCTTGAACCTGGCCAAGAAAGCTTCCTAAGTTAATTATAACTATTTTTTCTCTAATTACATTTTTGTAAGAAAATTCCATGGTCAAAATACTATAGAGAATGAATCGCTACACACGATACTAATGACCAGGACAATAAATCGCTACACATGACTACAAATAAATAAAAAATAAAAAATAAAAAATAAAAAATGTGACACAATTCATTCCTAACTTTGTGTTACTTTTAACCATAATTAGTTTCACACTCATCATAACATATATATAGCACACGTTATAAGAGAGATACTTCATAGTATACACATCAAAAAATTTGTTCACCATTTCCCACATTGTTTAGAGTTTTGGGTTTTGGTGATTTTTTTTCTCTTTCCAATGGCTTCTTGGCATTCAGTTCCAATTCATGTGGCTTATGAAGTTTTGGGTTGGTCTGCATTTGTTTCTTGGTCTATTAGTTTCTACCCACAAGTTATCTTGAACTTTCGTAGGAAAAGGTATGTACCCTAATATAATTCATTTCTTCCTAATGATGTTGGTTTATTATAACTTGGTTATAGCTCCATAGCTTAAATTTTTTTGAGTTTTTTGAGTTTTTTTTTTAAAAATTTAAAGTACCGTTAATTCGTGCATAACTGTGAAGACTAACCGAGATCATTTAAGGGATGATTTCTCCCAACAAATATTTTTTCATACACATCAGCTGAAGATCGAACTAAAAGACTAGATGATTTAGAGGCTCAAGTATCTTTCGCACTTTGTTGGTGAAATTTGGAGAATTTTTTAACACGCCCTTTTGACTTAAATACAATCTTTTTATGTGGGAATTGATAAAGAGTATTAAAAGATGAAAAATTTGTTCTTGCATATGATTGAAAAATAAATCCCGAGACGTGTTCATGACTCAAACACTACTTAAAATAATTATGTTTGTAAAGTGTAACCCTTGTTGTTATTAGTGCGACACCTTTATTTTAATAACAAGTACAATAATAATTGTGAAGTAGTTTAAGGAAAGTGCTAAAATAATTAATATATGGTGCACGTTCAACTAAAAAATAGGAGGATTTTTTTAAAAAAATTAATAAAAATAAAAAGGATGTATATGTGTAACATTCCGAAAATGAAATTGTCGTGTGCTCCTATTTAATAGACAACACGTTTAATAATTCAAACCAAAAAAAATAAATCAATAAGCAAAAATGCAAAATTAAGAATTTAAGATGCCACATGCAAAACGAACTTGTTTGTGTATGGAGTCAATAAAGAATTTTGCTTTTCAATTCTCTTGCAATGAAATGAAATGAAATAAGAAGTGATTGGATCAAAGAACTAATATATTCCAATAATTGATACTCCAAAAGGATGATCACAAAACCATATCCTAACAACCGAACTAAGTTCACGGAACAATACATTTCGTATTTTAACCCAACCCAAACGGAAGAAACTTATTCGATCATCACCGCTCAGAACAATCTCTAGCTTTTCCATAATAGGTCACACAATTCATGTGGAACTTAAATAATGGTGACTACTCCTCTACCCTTTCATAATTTGAGGGTATTTGCCCTTCAACCAATGAGAACAAGCCACATAAGTAAATTTATATGTGGTCCCCACAACTAATTATAACAAACTTATGGGGACAACATACAAATGGTTTGTTCTCATTGGTTGAAGGGCAAATACCCTCAAATTATGAAAGGGCAAATTAGAATTCCCCTTAAATAATTTGGTGAACTCCATTTAAATTACAACGAATAAAAAACTATGTGTTGAAATAAAATGTGTTACAAAGTACCCTCTTCTAATATTCATGTACTATCAAGTCCTTTTGAATTTTTTTTATTATTAATTAATTGATTATAGTTTTGTTGTTTTCTAATATGGTTAATTAGTGTTGTGGGGTTGAACTTTGATTATGCGGTGCTAAACTTGGTGAAGCAAATTTACTACATGGTTTACAATTGCTCTCTATACTTCAGCCCCGCTGTTCAAAAGCAATATGGGAATAAATATGGCCATAAACAGGTAATTTGGTCTTTTACTTTTTTTTTGTGATTATATCTCTATGTGATATTAAATTTGTGAAGTTATGTTCTTAATTAAAAAAAAAAGTGTTATTTTCCATAGAGATAAACAATTTCATTACGTGCTTAATCTATCAAAGTCTTATAAAAAAAGTTCTAGAACTCGAATAAAGTATTTTTCATACAATTCACAGGACATGCGAGAGATTTAGAGGGTGATAAAATAAAGTCTAATTTTTTTTACGAGTCTAATATATTTTAATATGATATTTAGAGAACTAAACTTTTTTATTTTATTTTTCAGATGAATCCCGTGGCATTAAATGATATTGCATTCTCAGCCCACGCTGTTCTGCTTTCTGCATTTACCCTATACCAGATTGCAATTTATGATGTAAGATATAATTTTTTTTCCTATGATTTATTACTAGTTGTCTAGTCTTATATAAGAAAAACTTTACTTTTTTCGATTTATTATGGAATTAATGTATTTAAACTACAATATAATTTGCAAGTTTTTCTTATATATAATATAAGAGAGTGTTGCTTATGATTAATGATTATTGTGCTAAAAGTTGCAAGTTTTCACATGTAGCGTGGAAATCAAAAACTCTCTAAGATGGCTGCTGGACTCACAATTATTGTGTTCTTAACATCAGGAGTTTGTGTCTGCATATCTTTGCCTCATCATCATTGGCTTTGGTTAATCTCCATCTTCAAGTATGTATATTATGCGTTCCTCTAGTTGTTTGATCAATGACATTAATTATCTATTTTTATTAATAGGATCAGGGCCGTCCCAAGCAATTTGGAGGTCCGGTTCTAATTTTAGAAATATACTCTTAATAAAAATTTATTTTTTAAAACAATTTTTTTTGTTGACAACAACTATTATTTATTTAAATTATAAGTAACATAAAAAACGTCCACAAATCCTAGCTAAACTGGCAGCGATGCCAAAATTACTAGTGTCGGATGCCATGACCACCAGGGTTCGAACCCCGGTCACTCCACTTTATGTGTGTGAGTTTTCAATGACTTTGTCATTTCGTCTATAAAAAAAAACATAAAAATAGTTATTTTTATAAACTAGTATTTTCTTTCTTCTTCCAAAGTATCACTAGTTATAAATAAAATCATATAAATTGGTGTAATTGTTTTTTAATATATGAATATGCAAGGATTATATTTATATAAGGTTCAATTAATAACATATTGTATCTTGTAAATTGTAAAACTAAAAATGCTTAAATACAAAATTTAGTGTGCGCGGGATTCAATACACAGACCTCAGCACCCTCTCATTTTTAAATCAAATGGAAACACCCGCTAGGCTACTCAAGCTGTATATGTTATTGTTGCATATTAAAATATTTATTAGATTCAACTTTAAAAAACTGGCCCCAAAAATGTCACAATTGGGCCCCAAAAAATTGGAGGCCCAGTTCCATAGACCAGCCTGCACATGGTCTGGGCCGGCCCTGAATAGGATCTTAATCTGATTTTATATAAGAAAGTGCTAACAATTACTGCTAATACAATAGTTAGAGGCTTTGTCTAAAATGCGGAAATGAAACAAGTTTTTTATTATACACAAGTTTGTTTTAAGTTTTAACCATTGGATCAATAAATTTTATCATTAAATCATATGTCAAAACAATGATAAAACTTATTGACTCAATGGTTAAACAAGTTTGTGCATATAGTCAAAGAGTTCTTTCACTTATAAAAAATAATTTTAGAAAATTTAAAATTGCTAAAAATTACGGAAAACTCATGAATAAATAAAAATTGTATGAATACGAAGTGATTATCACCATCCAAAATTTATACATAACTGGGAGTTCTGGATTCAAACATGTCTTAAGGTATGTACTCTTACAATATCATCGGTTACAGGTTGGAGTAGGCCCAACGAACACTTTCATTTTTATTTTATTTTTAAATAATAATTTTATATTTGTAAAAAAAAAACCTAAATTTTAAAATAATCAATTTCTTCTCTTAATTTTAGGGGTTTTTATTATTTTTATTTTTTTGGTCGAAATTTTTTAAGGGTTATTGTAAATGCAATGTAGACAGTCTTGGGCTTGAAGCTTACACAGACTTTGGGCCTTAGAGTACCCAAAACCGGCCCATAGCTCTTAATAACGAATTCTCTTTTTGCTATCTATTCATTTTCTCGCACTGCCTACGATTTTATGAAAATACCTTTGTCCGTTACTCAAGTAGGTAGCGGATACACTTAAAAAATACTCTATCATTATAATATCTATTACTTAAGTAGTGAAATGATAAAATAGGAAATACGTAGAGCGCGTGAGTAACCAGTAGGGTGGAAAAGTAAATTCCTTAATAACTATATGTAGTAGATACATTATTAATCAATGTAATCTTTCATATATTGTTGCTTTTGTTCTGATTAATGTTAAAATTTATCATGTTACAGTGTCATCCAAGTTGCTTTGACAATTATAAAGTACATTCCTCAGGTGAGGGATTTATCCTAATTTGCATGATTTTCAATCACTTTATTGGATTTGTTTATATTAAAAAGCTTTAAATTAATTTATAAATATATCTAATAAATTAAAATATTTGGTTATAAATATAGGCAGTGATGAACTTCATGAGAAAAAGTACTGAAGGATGGAGTATTGGATTGGTTTTGCTGGATTTTTTTGGAGGGGTAGCAAACTTTTTGCAAATGATTATGCAATCAATTGATCAAGGTGTTATCTCCAATTAATTTACCAACCCTTTTTTCTCTCATTTTGTACTTTAAAATTTGAACTAACATTATTACATTTTTCTTCTATAGGTTCTTGGAAGAACATCTATGGAAATATAGGGAAACTTTTGGTAGCAGTGGTATGAAATATTAATCTCTTATCTTCATATAATCTTTTTGTTCATATCTTCTTCCATTAAATTTTTTGGAATAAAATTCCTTGCATTCATTTTCTTTTTTGGGATATAGGAAAATATCAATTTATTATCTTCATAAGTATAACTCAGTTGGTAGAAACATCACATTATATATGTAGTGGGCATAGTTCGTATCTGGGGTTCCAATTTATTTACCTAAGAATCATTTACTTGATAAAAAAAAAACACTGCATTAAAATTTCATGATCTATTTTAGAATATATTTGATGTTTTTAATTCTTATTTAAAATTTTAATTACAAAACTATCACATACTTTTCAATTTTTTTAAATTCATGTTTTCAAATATTTATAAATAAATATTTATTTCATCAAAATTATGTTCAAAGTATTGCTAATTTTGATGGAAAATTTATTCATTGTAGGTGTCTATATTATTTGACATAATTTTCATATGCCAACATTATTGCTTATATCATCCTTCCAAAGATAACAAATCAGAGGCAGCATCAGTTGAACCCAAGTCAACAGAGCAACAATTATCAGAGCATGCTTCGAATGAAGTTTAACCATAAAGCATGTGCATAGAGATTTTGAAAAGGGTTTTGATCTCTTTCTAAATATGTTCTCTATGATTTGTTAGTTTCACTATAATGTTCACTACTTGTAAATATAATTAGTTTTTTGTAGCTTGATTATTATTGTTTCAATTCAAAATTAAGGATTAAATATTAGTTAGGAACATATGGTTTTCAATTTGTAACTTTTGTTTTATTAATTAGTATATTGTTTTCCAGTTTCTAACTTATGTTTGATGTGCCTTTGGATTCTTAGATTATTTTGTGACTAGGGCTGGGCATCGGTTAGGTTCGGGTTCGGTCCAAAACCTCTGAACCGGTCGAACCGGCGGGTGGCAAATGAAGGCCTATTTCGAACCGTTTTTTGCTCGGTTTTTTCGGTTCTCGGGTTTTCCGGTTTGACGGGTTCGGTTTAATCAGTTAAATCGGTTATAGGGCTGGTTTAATTCTTTTGGTTCAAACAATTTCAATCTTTTTTTCCCCAATTTTTGGGCCTAAAAACTTTGCCTTATGGTTGGGCCAATATTTTCTATTTTTTTGTCAAGTGATTTTGTCCAAAATTTTGAATTGCTTATTTTTCTTTCTTCTCCAAAAACAAAAACAAAATAAAATGGAAAAATTTCCTTCAATTCTTCACAGTCTTGTTCTTTTCCTTCAACCTTATCCTTTCAAGGTGAAATTTTTCTAAGAGAATGAGCTTCAACATCCATGGCGGCGTAGTTAGCATGGAGAAGAGATTGAATTCGGTTAGCATGGTTAGCAAAATGCATAGAATTAAAACTCATAATTTTTAAGCAGTAACATTAATTCATTGGGGAAAGTTTTGGGTCTTGCCGATTCCACTTTATGCAACAAGTTATGTTAATGAGTTAGTGGCTATACTACCAGATCTGGGTTTGGATTGAATAAGTGTGGCATAGGTTTGAGATTGAGAAATTTTCCAATGAAAAAAGTGGCGGCGTGCGGCGGTGATTGGGTGGAGCCAATGGGTTTGAAGTGTTTTATCTCCTATCTTACTCCTTTATGATTCTCTAATTTCTAAGATTGTTGGGAAAAAGATTAAAGAGCGGGTGGGGTTTGTAGTGTTCTGATTTTTTTTTTTTTTAAGATGATGAATGATGTTTATAGGTTGGAAGATGATGAATGATGTTTCTGGGTTTGAAAAGGTTTGAAGGAATAAGATATGACCTTTTTTAAAGTTGACTGAAAGTATTGGGAAAATTTGAAAGTTTTTTGAAAAGCAGGGACTAAAACTCAAACGACCCCTAAGTGTAGAGATTTTTTGCATATTTAAGCCAAAATTATTTGACTAAAGTTGTTAGGTCTGATGTCATGATTAGGGTTTCACATGTGTAATATGGTCAAAATGGAATCAAATTTTCCAAACTTACAATACTCTGATATAACTTATTTGAGCCGTCCGGTCTCTGATCGACGGCTGAGATCATTTTATTTTATAAATCTATATTTTAAATGTATATCGTCTGATATCCGATCAAAATAATTTATATTTTGGTACGGATGGAGTATTGTTTTAACGAATGAATCATGGAAAAGTATTTGGATGTTAACAAGAAAAAAAAGAAAGAATGAATCGGGTGAGTGTTTAAGAACAACAAAAAAACAAGTGATCGATAATGACAAAAGAAAAAAACTACAGTACCAATTAACACGTCCAACATTACATAGAATCGGAGACCGTTGAAATAAGCCTTCAAGAAAACCAAATCGTGAATAATTATTTTGATCTCAAAGTATTCTGGCATTGTTTTTATAATTTATCGAAATTCTAAATACTTCTTCCATTTTTTATTTTTTTTTATAAGTTCATTCAAAGATTATGGACTAGATATATGAGTTATTCAATGAATCTGAAAAAATCTTTTTTTTTTATCGGAATAAGTATATAATAAATTCCTCTCTTTAGTTAATCATTTATAAGCACAAAGTGAACCCCTAATCATGACATCGGACATAACAATTTTAATATTTTTTGCAGTTAAACTATGGGTTTCTTTTATTACACATTTTAACCATAAAATCAACAAAAAAAACTAAACACATAAATAGAATTTATTTATTCACTTTGTTAATTGAGACACACTTGTTTCACCCAAAACAGAGAGAAAAAAATGATTCCATGAAATTCATTTCCATTAGAATAATCTACCAATTATTTGGTTGGTTAGATTTTCTTTCATGGTCTACTGCAGGTTACCCTCAACTCATCTCCAATTTTCGTAGAAAAAGGTTAATAATTTTTTTTAATTATTTCTTTCATTTTTATCAATTTTATGTCTTTATTTTTTTTATTGACTTTTACCACCAATTTAATCTGATTCATGGATCAGTTCTGACATCAAGTGGTTTTAGTCCCCTTCCGATTTTAATATTGAAGAGAGTGTTGTGGGGTTAAGCTTAGAATACAATCCTAAACTTCACCAAGCATTGGTCATATCTCATATACAACGCTTCTCTATTCTTTAGCCCTGTTATTCAGAAGCAATACATTGACAAATATGGTTATGGACAAGCTGGGGTATCTCCGACTTTTTTTTTAAGGCCTGTGAAAATTATTAAAAATAGATCTAATAAAATAAAAAATGCACAAAAATTCAAAAAAACAATCAATGATTTAAATTATAAATAACTAATTTTTTTTCACTAATATAAAAAAAATATGGTAAACAAGACAATTCCAATCACATGTTGCTCATTTGATAAAGATATATAGTATAACAATTAGTTATAAAACATCAAAAATATTTATTGACAATAGAACAATCACTTTTATGACATTTTGTCATAATAAATCCCTCATTTTAGAATAAAGATGTTGTTTTCGGTTTTAAAAATTAAAAACGATTTTCAAAAAAATGGCACTGAAATTAATTATTGGCTCGGACTATGTCGCTTTCTTTAAGACATTTTGCGGCACTACCCAAATTGTGCAAGGTACGAAGACTATCAACCGCGAAGCCCATAAGATAAAACAGTCGATTTCAACTGAAAATACTGAAGCACTACTGCACTGCATAAACCGTTAATCTTAATGTGTCTAAATAACATATGAAACAATTTTAGATTTTTGTAAAACTCGACATAGATGATTGATCTATATGATATAAACTTTCAATGCAACGATGAATTTTGTAAAATTTGTATTATTTAAAACGTTATTAAGCGGTGTAACATTACTCAAATGTTACGGTGTAATTTGATCTCTCCTCTCTCATTAAATATTGTGTAAATTAATATCTTTAAATTTTCAAGGGTAATGAATGTCTCACATTTGGTTTCTTATAGATATTATCATTGAAAAACATTAAAATGTGGAATGATTTGAAACTAATCGAACGAAAAAAGTTACAGATTATAGTTTCAAATGTTTAAAAATTAAAAATCTAAAATGTAACAAAAAAAATTAAGTAATCAAAGTTAAAATATAAGAGACAAAAAAGAATAATATATAAATTTATAAGGACTTAAAGCAAAAGTTGAAAATTTAATAGAAACTAAAATATTTTGTAAAGACTAAAAAATATAACTCTAAATAAAGTAAATATACTTAAAATCCTATTCTCTTTGCTATAAAGCTCAACCAATCGTTCAGGTTAAGGAACATTATTTAATCCTATCCCTAAAAATATCTTTGCCGTGACACTTAAGGTATACCAACAGCAACATGGATGGCCGAGGATTGAGTTGAGAATAAGAGATAGAAAATTAATGTTTAATAGTCATTTGTCACATTGTAAGGAATTATTATTGTTGGACACATTAACATTTTCCATAGAATTATATATTCTAGACTCATGTCCTTTTTCATTGACTGACTTTTTTGGATTTGTACTTTTTCATTGACTGACTTCAAATTTTATTTTGTTCAGTTTAAAAATTTTAAATGGATTTTTGAATACTAGTACTTCTTCAACATACAATTAGTTCATAAGATCTTATTTAAATTTCCGCCAAAAATAAAAATCACTATATATACATCTTCGGTCCCTTGCCTCTTGTTTCTCATTCGCACACACTACAAAAATGGTTAGTTTATTATCTGCTCTATTTCTTTTCTCGCTCTCACTGCATTGTTTCGTGCCTTGCTTAGCTAAAAATAAACAAAACATTACCACTGATGAATTTGCTCTTCTAGCATTCAAATCTTCCATTACTTCAGACCCCTATCATATATTGGCTAATTGGTCAACCTCATCTTCTGTATGCACTTGGGTTGGTGTCACTTGTGGTGAGAGACACAATAGAGTCCAATATCTGAATCTTTTAAACATGAAACTTGGAGGTACCATTTCTCCAAGCTTGGGGAATATGTCGTTTCTTGTTTCTATTAAACTCCGAAACAATAGCTTCGGTGGTGAGTTACCAAAAGAGATATGTAGGTTGCACAGATTAAAGCATCTTGATTTAACTAATAACAAGTTTGTTGGAGAAATTCCTGCAATGTTGGGCAACTTATCACAACTTCAATATTTGGCACTTGGATTTAACATGTTTAATATAGGATTTATCCCTCAATCTATCGGTAAGCTTCGACGTTTGAAAAATTTGGGTTTGAGTGATAACGGATTGTCTGGATCCATACTTCAAACAATTTCAAACCTATCATTACTTGAGGGGATCTATTTACAAAATACCCACCTTTCAGGTACTTGATTTGATATTATGTATCATATTTGTGATATTTATTTGTTTGCTACTAATTTTGATTTTGAAATTTTAATATAGGATTTATCCCTCAATCTATCAGTAGGCTTCGACGTTTGAAAATTTTGTCTTTGAGTAATAACGGGCTGTCTGGACCCATACCTCAAACAATTTCAAACCTATCATCACTTGAGGTGATCTATTTAAGTAATAACCACCTTTCAGGTACTTGATCTAATATTATGTATATAACGTTGAAATATACTTATGCGGCTTCTTTTCATTGCTTGATGTATAATTAAATATCCCAAATTATGAAGGAGTAGATTAGAAAAAACAAAATAAATTTTATAATTTATCAATATTATCTAAAATTAGGTTGGAATTACCTTCTTAAAGCAAAAAATCTCCAAAATCTAAATGAGTTAGAAGTCTCACTATTCTCCTTTTTTTTATAAGATAAATTTAAGGTAAGGGAATAGTATCCCGGTACAAGGCAGGAAAAACGGGCTCAAAAAACACTTACAAATGTATTTACATTTACCTCCTCCATAATATTAACGAGACTCGAATCTGAGACCTCTTGGATCTATATTAAACAATCTGCAGTATGCACTTTGCATGAGTTAATTAGAAAACAATTAGTTGTTGCCGAAAATAAAAAATGAACTAATTAGTCAAACCAATATTTTAAGAAAAAAAATATAAATGACTAACTAATTAAAAATTAGAAATTACAATTAAGGATAAATGAAACTAATTATAGCTATTTTGTTTCCATTTATGAAAATTAATTTTCGTCTACCACGAATATTAATATCATAATTACACTGCTTTTTTATTTATTTGTAGGTCTGATACCCGATGAGATTGGCAATCTTGATCAACTAAAGATTTTAGATATGTCGAACAATAGCTTTAGTGGATCTATTACTTCTAAACTCCTCAACATATCTTCACTCACATGGTTGTTACTTCAACTAAACCATCTTTCAGGCATAATTCCATCAAATATAGGATATACCCTTCCTAACCTGCAAATTCTGCAGTTGTATCAAAACCATTTTGTTGGAAATATTCCAAAAAGTATATCCAATGCTTCTCAGCTCACTGATATTTCATTGAATGGAAATGAATTAAGTGGAATTGTTCCCAATACTTTTGGAAATTTAAGGTTCCTTGAGTATTTTCACATAGAGGACAACAATTTGTCAATAGATGATTCTCATCAATTCTTCAGTTCCTTGACAAGTTGTAGAGTTTTGAAATACCTAGTTCTATCAAATAATCATAAACTATCAAATCTTCCAAAGTCAATTGGAAACATAACTTCACAATACTTTGAAGCAGATTTTTGTGGAATTCAGGGTAATATTCCCCAAGAAGTTGGTAACATGAGCAACGTGCTATTTATTGAACTATCTGGGAATAAGATAAATGGACCAATACCTGGTACATTCAAAGGGTTGCATAAACTTGAGTTATTGAGCCTTGGCAACAATGGACTACAAGGATCATTTATTGAGGAGCTTTGTGAAATTGAGATTTTGGGTGCGTTGAATCTAGAAAATAATAAGCTTTCTGGAGTTTTACCAACATGTTTGGGAAATATGACTTCTCTAAGATATTTATATATAGGAAATAACAGTTTCAACAATATGATACCCTCCTCTCTTTGGAATCTCACAAATATCTTAAAGGTAAATTTGTCTTCTAATTCTTTTGTTGGTAATCTTCCATATGAGATTGGGAATTTGAAAGTAAGTATACTATTAGATTTATCAAGAAATAAGATTTCAAGTAACATTCCTACAACAATCACTTTCTTAAAAAATTTGCAGTTTCTCTCCTTAGCGCATAACAAACTGAATGGGTCAATTCCCACATCACTTGGTGATGACATGGTAGGCTTGATTTCCTTGGACTTATCCCAAAATATGTTAACTGGTCTTATTCCAAAATCCTTAGAATCACTTTCATATCTTCGAAACCTCAACTTGTCATATAATAGATTACAAGGAGAGATTCCTGATGTTGGAATTTTCAAAAACTTCACGGCTCAATCTTTTATGAATAATGAAGCACTTTGTGGCAATCCTCGTCTGAATGTACCTGTGTGTGATAATTCCCATAGTTCAACGAAAAAGAAGTTACTGCTCAAATGTATAATTCCCATAGTTGTGTCATCCATTTTGATTGTTGCATGCATCATAATTTTGAAAGTTAAGAAAAGGAAAATGGTTGAAAATACTCTTGAAAGGGGTTTATCAACTTTAGGAGCTCCAAGAAGAATTTCCTATTATGAAGTTGTGCAAGCAACTAATGGATTCAATGAGAGTAACTTACTTGGAAAGGGAGGATTTGGGTCTGTGTATCGGGGGGCGCTTACTCATGGTGAGATGATTGCAGTTAAAGTAATTGATTTGCAATCAGATGTAAAATCAAAAAGCTTTGATACAGAATGTAATGCCATGAAAAATCTCAGACATCGAAATTTGGTTAAGATTATCAGTGGTGTTTCGAATCTTGATTTCAAAGCATTGGTGATGGAGTTCATGTTAAATGGAAGTGTGGACAAATGGTTATATTCATATAACTATTGTTTAAACTTCTTACAAAGGTTAAACATAATGATTGATGTTGCATCCGCATTGAAATATCTCCATCATGGTTCTTCAATTCCAGTGGTTCATTGTGATCTAAAGCCCTCTAATGTGTTGTTGGATGAAAATATGGTTGCACATGTTAGCGATTTTGGCATTGCCAAACTCATGGACGAAGGACAATCCAAAGCTCATACAAACACATTGGCTACTATTGGATACCTTGCACCAGGTTATTTATTCTATTTAAGAATTATTAAATTGTTTCTTTAAACACTACAAGAAATATAATTTTTGACAATAATTTTTTTTGTTACAAGTCGCTGGCAAAATTACTCAAAGTAGTTTTGCCAGCGACTTGTAACAACTTTTAACATAAAAAGTTGTTGCAAAAAATCATATTTCTTGTAGTGGAATTTGTTAGAAGTCCAATTCTAATAAAATTTATTCAATTTTTATTATATATATTTAAGAATATTTGATAACTAGTAGTAGTGTATATCTATTAATATGCAGAGTATGGATCTAGTGGAATTGTTTCTGTCAAAGGAGATGTCTACAGCTATGGCATTATGCTGATGGAAATCTTCACAAGAAGAAAGCCAACAGATGATATGTTTGTTGCAGAAGTAAGTTTGAAAACATGGATCAGTCGATCGTTGCCTAATTCAATTATGGATGTCCTGGATTCTAATTTAGTCCAACAGAATGGAGAACAAATTGATGACATATTAACTTACATGTCATCTATTTTTGGTTTAGCCTTGAATTGTTGTGAAGATTCACCTGAAGCAAGAATTAATATGGTAGATGTTACTGCATCGCTAATCAAAATCAAGACTTTGGTTCTTGGCATAGATAGGATCTAGTTATATACTTTTGTAATGTTTGTGTGAGATATATATTTTCAACGTTGTTTTTGGATTGATGTCTTGTTGCTTCTGGTTTGTGCTCTCAGTTTTCTTCATTTTTGTATGAGATTTGAAGTACATTATTTTCTTAATATATATTTCTTTTTGTTTTAAAAGAATTGTGAAAACTCAAGCTAAATCACCATTAACAAGATCTAACTTGAACCTTAGGCTCATTGTGGAAGACAAAGAAACAATTGAGCATGAGAGAAAAAAGAGAAAATGAAATTTTTATTATTCACAAATCTGAATCATTATAAGGTGTAGTGTTCCTTATATACAAAATGCTAGTAACAACCTTTCATCTTAACTCTAACTAACTGAAAACAGAAAATGTAACTAACTAGAGTGAGCTACTTCTAACTAATTCTGTTTTGCTTGTGTTACAAGTAACTGTTGTTTCATCACTATTGCTATGCTTAACACCCCCACACAAGCTGGAATGTATATCCAACAATCCAAGCTTGCTCTCAAGACTATCAAAAGGACCAGGATGCAAGGATTTGGAAGAAATAGGCAGCAAGTGGATGATGCCTTGTTGTACTTTGTCTCTTATCACATGACAATCAATCTCAATATGTTTAGTACGCTCGTGAAAGACAGGATTAGCAGCTATGTGGAGTGCGGACTGGTTATCACAATAGAGTACTATAGGAGAATCATGAGAAATGTGAAAATCTTTCAGCATAGTGGGATAAGACTAAACACATGGCACAACAACCACTATAGGATCATTCCACGAGCACGGGTAGGGGCAAAATGCCTCCAATATCCAAACGTGTTCCCAAAAGCAAAAGACAATCCAAAATTTTATAATGACTAAAAATATATAATTACCCATAATATTTTATATAGATTAAAAATATATAACTTTAAATAGAATAAAAATCTTACCTAAAAACAAAAATATCATAAAAAAGGATACTCCCTCCGTTCTTTTATGTTTGTCGTTTTGATAATTTAAGGTTATATTTTGTCTATTATACCCTTTTATACAATCTTTTTATTGTATCTTTTTTTTAACTAAACTTCTCCATATAATTTTTTTATTGTATTTTTTTTACTAAACTTCTTCATATAATATTTTTTTTGTGGTTTTAATTTTTTTGAAAGAGAAAGTGTGTGAAAAAAAAAATATGAATTTTTTTGTGGATTAAAATTAGGATATAATATATTTTTAAAAAAAGGTATAATAGAAAAATAAGGTGCAAAAATACACTTTCTTAATTTGTCTTTTTTGTTCTCAAACAACAAACAAAAAGGAACAGACGAATACTTTTTTCTCAACACAAAGAAGAATCAATTGTGGATAGCCCATATGATGCGCTAGGAAGAGAATTATAAGAGGTAGAAAATCAATGCTTATTTGTCATATTGCAAGGAATATTTCTTGGACACATATTTCCCATAGAATTATGCATGCTCGATTTTGTCCATTTTTAGTTGACTGACTTTTGAATTGCAAATTAGCTGGTAAGCTGCGACATTGGAAAGGCTTAAGAGACTCTTTGCATTTGTTATTCTTCCTTGACTGATTTCTAAATTTTTACGGTACATTTTTGTTGAGATCAAATACATTGAGTTATGTTCAACATTAATCAAAAGAATTGAAGTAAAGCAACATATACGTGAGAAAATCCATAAAACCATTGTCTTAAGATTTTGCGTAAATGTGTGGGGTTACAAGTCACTTATATGTGGCTGCTTCAAGTCCAATATGTTCAATCAAGTGAGGTTCTTTCTCAACAACCGGACAGTGGTATCAAAGTCCAGTTTGATTTGAAGATAGAACAATGAGTTTGTGATGATTTTTTGTGGATGCGGAAAGATTCACACTTGAGGGGAGATGTTGAGATTCATCAAGTGTGAGTTAAGTATCATATTGTTGAAAGATTTGAAGTTGAACAATAATTAAACCAAACTTTTATAGGTGAACACTCTAGTACATATATTATGTGGATATATAACTGGTACACAGGTTAGAAAGATGATTTTGATTTGTCCGCAAAAAGTATTAAATATAGAAAAATTAATAAATATTATTTGTAAATCAATCAAAAGCATCCGGCTCAACAAACGTGGTGGTATATATCCATATTATTAATATGTGTACCGAAAAATTCACCAATTTTATAAGAACTAAAAGTATATTTACCCAAAATATTTTTGTTGAATATTTGGTTGTTGGCATCATTTTGCTAAAACAAATATACAAGCAAGCTGTTTGATATAATGTTCCAACATTTGGATACGCGTCCAGTGTACTATGTTTGCACGCTGACTTCGCGCCTTTTCTATTTATGGAATCCACGCATTTGTTCTAGGAATCAAAGATATGAGTTTTATTCAGAATCTCTGTCATGTTCATTTCCTGATCACGTCCATTTAGTTAAGGAAATTTTGTATATGATTCTGATGTGTATGAACTGGATATGTTGGTGGATCAAGCACATGCTTGGAGTGCAAGCCCGTGCTACTTCACCATATATAAGCAAGGACGAAAAACCTAAAATGGTACTGAAGTCATCATTGTTATAGTGAATTTTAGGGTTTTTAGTCTTGTGTTATTGTGAGCCTTTCTTGTATCTTATTGATGCAAGTTTAGGACGTGTGTTTATTGAGTTGTAATCTTGTGAACTACTCCTAAGCATTGAAGTACGGAGTGTGTTTGTGTTTGAAGGTGTCTTCACTTATTGATAACTATTTGTAATCACAGGGTGTGTGATACAGTGGAAGTGAGATGGGATCTCAACTCTAGGAGTTCCTAGGATGAAGTTGCACGGGTAGTT
The DNA here is from genome assembly GCA_030408175.1 of Trifolium repens. Lineage (NCBI taxonomy): Eukaryota > Viridiplantae > Streptophyta > Magnoliopsida > Fabales > Fabaceae > Trifolium > Trifolium repens. The sequence goes on from CP125847.1 coordinate 6,494,790, forward strand.
GCTAGGTTGTAAGACGTAAACGGGGCGTTTGCTGAGGTCTTAGAACTAGGGCTATTATAGTGGATTTCCTTCCTGGATTGGTGTCCCCAGACGTAGGTTCACTGAACTGGGTTAACAAATCACGTGTGTTCTTTATTGTTTTCTGTCTTTATTAGTTATCCTTGTTTATGTTTACGATTAGCATAATGTTTCAATATTGAACTCAACATCTATAACCAAGTGTTGAAACATTGCATAAATCATCTGTTTGTTGACGCGTCAGGAATTTCAATTTTATATAAATTAAAAATATATAACTTTAAATAGAATAAAAATATTACCGCAAGAACAAAAATATCATAAAAAGAATAATATTTTTCCTCAACACAAAGAAGAATTAATTTTGTGGCTATGCCCATATGATGCGCTAGGATGAGGATTAAATGGTTGAAAATCAATGCTTATTTGTCATATATATTGTAAGGAATATGTCTTGGACACATATTTCTCATAGAATTATGCATAATCGATTTTGTCCTTTTTTTTGTTGACTGACTTTTAAATTGCAAATTATAGCCAGTAACCTGCGACATTGGAAACGTTTAAGGGACTCTTGGTATTTGTCCTTCTTTCTTGACTAGGAATGGCAGGTATCTCCGAACTTGTGAGGCCCACTGAAATCTAAACCCGAGTTAACACTTACAAATTTAAGTTGATTAGGTGATCGGATTTGGATGACACGCGAAATAACGGGTGCGAGTTTGGGATTATCCAACCCAATCCCGCACCATAAACCCGAAATCACATCCGATTAAATATTAATTATTTAATTACTCGTTTATTATTAATTATTATTGTACTATCATTTGCAAATTATATTAATACTCAAGGTCTTATACAAAATGTATATTTTATTTAAAATTTTATAGTTTTTTGTTGGAAAAAATAATTTGAATGTTGGAATCTTGTCATGAAAAGAGAAAAGGCCAATAAATTTGGGTCGGGTTCGGGCAGGTAATTAATTTTGCGTGTTCTTGCTGCGGATTTGTGTGAAAAAACCCGAACCCAATAGATGTGAGTTTTATTTTTCCACCTGAACAACTTTTGGGTTTGAGTTCGAGTTCGGGCGATGGTTTTGGGTGTGGGTTTGGGTAGTGTAAAACCCGCACCCGACCATACCGGTTGACATCCCTATCCTTGACTGACTTCTAAATTTTTACGGTACATTTTTGTTGAGACCAAACAAATGTGAGTTAAGTTCTACATTAATCAAAGGAATTGAAGTAAAGCAACATATAAGTGAAAGAATCCATAAAACCATTGTCTTAAGGTTTTAGGTGAATATGTGGGGTTACAAGTCACTTATGTGGCTGTTTCAAATCCAATATGTTGATTCAATCAAGTGAGATTCTCCTTCAATGACTGAAAAGTGGTATCAAAGCCCAGTTCGACTTGATGATGAGACAATAAATTTGTGATGATGGCTTGTGGACGTGGAGAGATTCACACTTTAGGAGAGATGTTGATATCCATTAAGTGTGAATTAAGTCTCATATTGATTGGAAGATTTGAAATTGAACCAAATTAAACTAAATTTTAATAAGATAAGATCAATATTTAAACTAAATTTTAATAATTACTAAAAATATATGTTTACCCAAAATATTTTATATAGATTAAAAATATATGACTTTAAATAGAATAGAAATATTACCTCAAAAAAGAAAAATATCATAAAAAAGAACAATATTTTTTCCTCAATACAAAGAATAATTAATTGTGGCAATGCCCATATGATGCGCTAGGATGAGAATTATGAGGTAGAAAATCATTTCTTATTTGTCATATTGTGTTAGAATTCTAGCATTCACACATTAAGATTGAGAAAGGAAGAAAAATGAGTGTAATATCAATTATCACAACTAAATCTTACAATGCAAGCTTCACCCCTTATATAGGTTAGTGAAGGACTATGAAGTGGTGTAACCAACTTCCACACTAGATCTAAGCTCTAGGATAACTAATTACATCATTATTTGTAAACTAAAACAGTAACTTCTACTGCAAGTAACAGTGAGAAGAATGAATCAAGAGTGAATTCTAACATCCTCCCTCAAGCTTAGGCTTATAAATGTCTTTTAAGCCTAACTTGTGTATGAATCCATTGAGCTTAGGAGCAGGTAGTGCCTTAGTCAAGCAATCTGCAAGTTGGTCCTCTGTAGATATAGGTAATAACCTCAGAACCCCTTGTTGTAGCTTCTCTCTAACCAAGTGACAGTCTATTTCCAAATGCTTTGTTCTCTCATGGAAAACTGGATTGGATGCAATGTGAATTGCACTCTGACTATCATAGTAAAGGACTGGTAATTTGCTGCATTCAATCTTCAAATCCTTTAAGAGAAATAATAGCCATATTAACTCACAAGTAGCACTTGATAGAGCTCGATACTCAGCTTCTGAGGATGATCTTGAAATTGTTATCTGTTTCTTAGCTTTCCATGATATGAGAGATGTTCCAAGAAAGAAACAGTGACCTGATGTTGATCTTCTAGTGTCTAAGCAACCTGCCCAGTCAGCATCAGAAAAGCCAAGAATTTGGATATCATTATGCCTTGAGAATAGTCCTCTTCCAGGACTATTCTTCAGATATCTAATGACCCTACAAGCTGCATTATAGTGAGTCACAGTAGGTTTATGAAGAAATTGGCTTAACTGTTGTGTGGCATAAGCAATATCTGGTCTGGTGTTTGTGAGATATAATAGCTTCCCAATGAGTCTTCTGTATTGTGATGTGTCATCAAACTATTTGCCTTCATCATTGTGGAGCTTAACTGCTGGGTCAAGTGGCATTGCAGCAGGCTTAGAACCAAGCAAACCAGAGTCCTTAAGCAAATCAAGGCAATATTTTCTCTAAGATATGTGAATTCCCTCTCTTGATTGAGCAACCTCAAGCCCTAAGAAGTATTTGAGTACACCAAGATCTTTGATTTTGAACTGTGCATCTAGAATTTTCTTAATTCTATCAAATTCTGCAATACTAGTGCCAGCCAGAATCACATCATCAACATAAACAAGTAAGGCAGTGAAATCAGTAGCTATAGTGAGGGTGAAAAGAGAATAATCAGCAGTGGATTGAGTGTATCCCTCTTGAATGAGTAGGGAAATGAGTTTTTCATACCACATACGACTAGCTTGCTTTAATCCATATAGACTTTTGAGCAATTTGCAAACCTGGCCAGGTTTAGAATGTGCAACTCCATCAGGTATAGTCATGTACACATCCTCCTCTAGATCACCATGCAGAAATGCATTATTGACATCTAGCTGGTGCAAATTCCATTGTTTGATAGAAGCAAGAGCAAGTAATGTTCTGACTGTTGTTAATTTTGCCACTGGTGAAAAAGTGTCAAAATAATCTAAACCCTCAATCTGATTATAACCCTTAGCAACTAGTCTTGCCTTGTATCTTTCTATAGTTCCATCTGCCTTATACTTGACTTTATATACCCACTTGCTACCAATGGGTTTAGCTTGAGGTGGTAAATCAACCATTATCCAAGTTTCAGTCTTAGTCAATGCCTCTAATTCATCATTCATAGCCTTTTGCCAGCACTCAAGCTTACAAGCCTCTGTGTAAGATTGTGGTTCAGGTGTGTGTGTGACTGACATTGTGTATGCATGATGTGTTTGTGATAACTGAGACAAGGAATGATATTCAGAGATAGGATATAAACTACCTTTAGAAGATTGACCTGTTGATGAACTTGTCTGATTGCATACATAATCAGAGAGATAAGAAGGCATGTGCTTAACTCTAGCTGGTCTGGTGTGAGAAGGAGTTTGAATTTGGCTATCACCTGATGATGATGTATTTGAGGGTGATGAATCTGGTGTGTGTAATGTAGTATCAGGTGTAAGTGGAATGGTTGGAGAAGAGGAAATATCTGGCTCATGTACAGAAGATTCAAAATGTGATGTAGTGTCAGTTTTATTTGTGGATTCTGGTGGTGCAAAATTGAGGTGATAATGCCAATTTGGACTGGTAGATGATGATGTATAGGGTAAAATGTGGTCATGATGCACAACATTGCGTGAAACAAAGGTTTCCTTACTATTGAGATCATAAAGAATGACACCTTTAACTCCTTGCTTGTATCCCAAGAAAATACATGTTCTACTTCTAGGTTCAAGCTTTGTTCTATGTGCCTGTAGTGTGGATGCATATGTGAGTGAACCAAAAACTTTGAGATTTTCTAAATCAGGGAGTTCATTATAAAGCATTTCATAAGGTGACTTGTGTTGCAAGGCAGGTGTAGGAATCCTATTTATCAGAAAAGTTGCATGTTGCACAGCATAAGACCAAAACATTTTAGGAATTTTAGCTTGAAAAAGTAAAGATCTACCAACATTAAGTAAGTGCTGGTGCTTTCTTTCAACTCTACCATTTTGTTCAGGGGACTCTACACAGCTAGTTTGATGGATTATTCCTTTTGATGCATAAAACTGAGGCATGATAAATTCTATTCCATTGCCAGATCTAACAATCTTAATTTTTGTGTTGTGTTGAGTTTCAATTAATTGAATAAAATCTTTTATATGTTGCCTAGCTTCAGATTTATGCTTCATAAGGATTATCCAAGTGAATCTGCTGTAATCATCTACAGCAGTCAAAAAATAACAATGACCATGCAGAGATTTTGTACTAATGGGACCCCAAATATCAAAGTGTATCATTTCAAAAGGAATCATAGCTTTATTACAACTATTGGTATATGGTAATTTCTTGTGTTTAGCTAAATGGCATATATCACAAACTCCTTTATGATCTACAATTATGTAAGGAAACTGTTTATGCAATATTTGCATTCTATTTATTGATACATGTCCTAGTCGAAAATGCCAAATGGCTTGATCAGGGATAGTAGTAGTGTGAGTTCCATCTATAGCATTCACATGCACATTCTTATCTTCCAATTTGAGGTAGTACAATCCTCCAAGTGCATCAGCAGAACCAATCATCCTCTTGGTTGTCTGATCCTGGATGGAACATTGAATATCATTAAATAGAAGCATATATTTTGAGTTTTTGCATAATTGAGAAACAGACTCAAGATTCACTGAAAAATTGGGAACACATAGCACATCAGTGAGTAAGAAACTATTGGAGAATTTGACTATGCCTGAGTGCTTAGCAAACACTTGATTTCCATTGGGAAATTTGACCTTGATTGGAGTGATTTCATTATAAGAATGAAACCATTGAAGTGTGTTACATATATCGTGACTTGCACCAGAATCCAGAATCCAATTATTTAGACTACATGCATTTGAAAATTGAGAGACATTACCTTGATTCACTGATGTGTGACCAGTGAATTCAGCTGAACCAACCTTACTGGAGGATGCAGTGCTAGAGTTTTGACTAGGGAAAGAATTTTGAAGTAGAGTGATCAACTGAAGAGCTTGATCTTGAGTGATGGTGTTGGAACCAGAATCACTTCCAGGTGCTGCAATTGCTTCATCATTTCCTCCCTCAATTGAAGCAGTGTTAGAGCTAGAAGTCTTCCTTAGGTGTGGAGGCAAACCGTGCTTCTTGAAACAGGTTTCTATAGTGTGATTATCACGGCCACAGTAGGTGCAAACCTTAGGTGAAGACTTAGAAGAGCTAGCAAAACGAGACTTAGCAGCATTAATCAAAGCATCAGAATCCTTAGAAGAAGTAAAATTGCTCTGGCGTTCATGTTGTAACACCAACGAAAACACCTTATTGAGAGGTGGGGTTCCATGAGCAGAATTTGTGACTTAACAGTAGCAAAATTATCATTCAAACCAGTTAAGAACCTGATTGTGTGGAGAAGAAGATGATTCTGTCGAGCAGTGCGCATTGCCTCACACACGCAACGATTGCGGCAAGTACAAGTAGGAATAGGAAGATAGAGCTCCAATTCCTCCCATAACACTTTCAAATCGGAGTAGAAATCCGTAACATAGCGAGAATCTTGCTTCAATGCATAGATCTCTTGTTGAAGCTCAGAGATACGGACCAAATCACCTTGAGAAAATCGTTCACGCAATTCATTCCAAATGTCAATCGCGTTTTCAAGAAACACGACGGATTGAGCAATGGACGGAGAAACAGAGTTCAGAAGCCACGACGAAACAAGCTGGTTGCAGCGATTCCATGCTCTGTAAGAAGGATCAAAAGCATCGACGGGAATCGGAATGCTGCCGTCGATGAAATCAAGCTTCATTTTCGTGCCAAGAGCACGTTTCATGGATCGTGACCAAGCGTGATAATTGGAGCCGGTGAGAAGAGGAGAAACGGTGACGGAGGAAGGTCCATCACTTGGATGAACAAAGAAAGGAGAAGAAGGACCGGAAGTAGGTTCTTGTGGTGCAATTCGTGGAGGCATGATGATCGGAAAAATACAGTTACGGTGACCGGAAAAGTTTGTTACGGTGACCGGAAAAAGTTAGGTACGGAAGCGGGAAAGGGTCTAGAAGGCGTGTGATACCATGTTAGAATTCTAGCATTCACACATTAAGATTGAGAAAGGAAGAAAAATGAGTGTAATATCAATTATCACAACTAAATCTTACAATGCAAGCTTCACCCCTTATATAGGTTAGTGAAGGACTATGAAGTGGTGTAACCAACTTCCACACTAGATCTAAGCTCTAGGATAACTAATTACATCATTAGTTGTAAACTAAAACAGTAACTTCTACTGCAAGTAACAGTGAGAAGAATGAATCAAGAGTGAATTCTAACATATTGTAAGGAATATTTCTTGGAAACGTATTTACCATAGAATTTTGCATGCTCAATTTTGTCCTTTTTTAGTTGACTGACATTTAAATTGCAAATTAGCCAGTAACGAACTCTTTGCATTTGTTGAGATTTAACAAATGTGAGTTAAATTCTACATTAATTAAAAGAATTAAAGTTAAGCAATATATAATAGGATTCATAAAATATTTGTCTTAAGATTTTGCATGAATGTATGGGGTTACAAGTCACTTACGTGGCTGCTCGAAGTCCAATATATTGATCCAATCAAATGAAACTTTCTCTCGACGGCCCAATAGTGGAATAAAATCCCATATCGACTTGGTGATGGAGCAATAAGTGTGTGATGATGGTTTGTGGATGTTGAGAGACTGACACTGGAGGTGAGATGTTGAGATTCATCAAGTGTGAGTTAAGTCTCATATTGATTGGAAGATTTGAAGTGAACAATATATAAGTGAGATGACCCGTAAACTCAAACATTCAAGTTTTGGGTGAATTTGTGGTGTTATGACTGACCCTGGGAAGTGTACTAGTTTTGTCGTCGCATAATAATATTTATAAGTTCGTCTCCACAGGAATCGTGTAATAAAGTAATTAGTATGAATATTTATGAAGTAAACTGAAAATAAATTTGCATTCGCTTATAAAAGATGGTTTGGCTAAACTCGAATGTAAAAGTAAGATAGATCAAGTTGAGAAAGATTGTTAGGTGTTTTTGAATCCCTCCCATATTCCTATTAGGTAATATACTGTTATATTCCTTTGCAATCCATTTTATTATCACAACAAATTAACTAAATAGTTAAATGTGCTTTCTCATACTAATACCACACAATGCAATTGAAAACACGGTCCACTAATATCAGTTAAAAATCATTCAAACATTAATAAAGTGAAGATTAATCATATTAACATCTAGCCTCGGGTTAATTGATATTATCTCTCAAGTGTTGGCTAGATTAATTATCACAGTTCCAGATTCAGTGCTCTACAACACCTAATTCCTAATAATAACTCATTAATATGTGCATTTATCTATATGATTATAACATAAATGAATAGAAGAAAATTAAGGATAATTAACTGAATCGCAAATAATATAATTTTGGGTTAAATATGTTTTTTGTTCCTATAGTTTTTTAGAATTTTGTTTTTAGTCCCTGAAGAATTTTTTTGCACTTTTTAGTCGCTGAAGTTTTTTCCGTCAGTGTTTTTAGTCCCTACATTTAATCAAACTCCTGCATACTTTCACATTTTTTAGTGGTTTTTTGTATTCATGTTTATATTATTATTATAAGAATATCCAATAAAAATTTAGAATTATTTATGAATTTAAATGTGCAACAAACTAAAAAATTCATATTTAATTCATCTCTTATTAAAAAAAATTAAACTTTTGTAAAAAAGATTCATATAATGTACTAGACATGACCGCAAAAATAAATTAAAAATTTCGAATGATATGCACGAGTTGAATGAAAAGTAGGGACTAAAATCACTGAAGGAAAAAACTTCAGGGACTAAAAAGTGCAAAAAAAATCTTCGGGGACTAAAAACAAAATTCTGGAAAACTATATGGACCAAAAACATATTTCACCCTATAATCTTTTTCTAACCAATTAAATGGATCAAATCACCTTAGGGTAGTTCATGTACTAGACCTAACCTATGGAATTTAGCTACTTATAAAAGTAATATTCATAACAAAAGAGTTTAGAAAATTACACATAAGAATAACCTTGATGATATGAGGACTACATACTCCCAATGATGGGAGATTGCCTCCTTTGAAATGCTCCTTATGCTCTCCTCCTTTAAACTGTGTTGTTCCTTTCTGAATTGATGTAAATTATGGTGGAGAATGACTCTATTTATAGACCTCTTGAGCTTGGATGTTACGCGTCATCGTGCCACGATATAGTGCATCGTGGGACGGTGCTTCTGAATTCACCATTGTGGGACGATGTGACCCATCGTGGCACGATACAGTTGTAGATTTTCTTCAGTTTTATTTCATCACATCGTGGCACAATGCGCTCCTCGTGATACGAATGTGCCCTGAACTGATTTTCTTTTTTGATATTTTTTTGTGTAATTTTTTCAACTCTTTCTTATTCCTCAAATAACTTAATTTCTTTAAATCTTTCACATATTTTGGTCTTAAAAACTACTAAAAATTATATAATATATACTTAAGTACATACTAAAAACATCATGTTACTAGTTACTTGGTTGCTCAAGTCCAACGTATTTTATCCTTTTTCACATTTTTAAGCCACTACAGTTTTTCAACACAGTTTGATTTTACAGACGTCAATATACAATTTTAACTACCATTCTTTAATTATATATAGCAAATAACATTTTATATACTAAAATTGTCTATATATAAAAAAATATAATCAAAATAGATAATGTAAATAATACTCATGCAAAGTGAGACTTATTTTGTGATAGAGGAAACCAAACTAAAGTGCTTTTACAGATCGTATATTTCAATAAAAATAACATTATAGATTTTTTTTTGTACGTAGGTAGACGTTATTACAAAGTCATTATAAACTCACACACATAATTATATATAGCAATTAACATTTTATATACTAAAATTGTCTTTATATAAAAAAATATAATCTTAGATAATGTAAATAATACACATGCAAAGTGACACTTATTTTGTGATAGAGGAAACCAAATTAAAGTGCTTTTGCAGATCATATTTCAATAAAAATAACATTATAGATTATATTTTTGGTAGATAGATATTATAACAAAGTCATTATAATTAACTCATACACATAAATGAGGAGTCGAAATTCAAACTCCAGTAATAACATCCATATATATTAACAATTTTGACATTCTAAACCCACTATAAATATATTCGGTCCCTTGCCTTGTATCTCATAAATACAAACACAAAAGGAGAAAAAAATCGTTATGGATTTTAGCTCCTATACCCTCCTCCTACTATTTCTTCTATTGATTTCAATGTTTTGTTCTATTTATTCTTTAGAAACAAGTCATCTTCCGCAGATCAACAAACATACTGTTAAGACAATTCAGGTATGTTAAAATAAATTTTTGTACTTTATATCTTGGAGCCTAATGAATATGTTTGTATCTGTATAATTAGAATGTATTTTGATGAGAAATTTTTAGTCTGTAATTCTAATTTTTCATTATAAATTATATTTTGTATAATAAATTTGGAGGAGTATTTTAGAAATAGAGAGATTTCATGAAGTATTTTGTTGAGGCTAAACAATTAGAGCATTTGAAATACTGCCTATTAAACAATTACATCAAATTACTTCATCTTAAAATGCTCTAAAAATTTGAAATTCTCTCATTACCTTATACAACGTGTATCTTCAAATATTAAAGCTCCTTATTTTTTTCCTTTCAAAACTTACAAATTTGTACATATAATGTTCAAAATGTGCACATCAGTACATATAACTATGAAATTTGTTTATCTTTTTTGAAAAGTGGTTTCTCAACTATTTTCATTGATCAAAACATTTTTAAAACTTTTGTAACCTATAAAAACAACCCAACTTTAAATATGCAATATAACTATATCTAAAAAAACTATAAATTAAAGAATTTAAAATTGTTTATAATTTTAAAATTAAAATAAAAAATTGTTTATAATTTGTAATTCTCTACAAATTTTCAATTATAATCCAAACAAACTCTTAATTTGAGGTCGTCGAGGCGAACTAATATGCTTGTGTTATTTATATTTTTGCAGCGTTCCGATGGAGACCTAATGGATTGTGTTTTATCTCACAAACAACCAGCATTTGATCATCCTCAATTAAAAGGACAAAAACCATTGGTAAATTTTGTTCATTGGAATAAGAAAAATTCAGCAATATTTTCTATGTTGTTTAAACTGTTATATTTCAACTTTAAATTGATAATTTTTCATACATATTTAAATATAGGATCCTCCGGAAAGACCAAGAGGCCATAACCAAAAGAAAATTTTGAGTGATAACTTTCAATTATGGGGCTTATTTAATGAATCGTGTCCTAAAGGAACAATTCCAATAATAAGAACAAAAAAGGAAGACATGTTAAGAGCCAGCACAACTAGCATGTTTGGAAGAAAATTAAGTCAAGACAAAGTGGACACCACTAAACATGTGGTAAGTATTATTATGGTAAAGTAAATAATGATCAAACAATTTCACATATGAAAAATAAGGGTAATTAAATTGGCAAAGCAAACATACGGTAGATGAGTAATTACTTGGCAGTTGGGTATTTATTTTTTAGTCATATGATTTTATGGTTAGTCAAGAACACTTATATATGATACTCCCTCCGTCCCTATTTATAAGAGCTAGTTTGACAAAACACGGATATTAAGAAAATGAATTTTAGTATTAAATTGATTGACAAATTATATTGATTTTACATGTTTACCCTTACCATTAATTGTAGTGCTTTGTATCAAATAAAAGAGAATTTAATGCTATTAAAAAAACTATACAAAATAAATAAGTGTAAGTTTGGAAAAAGAATAATTAATGTCATTGATAATTGTAAAGGGGTCTTATAAAAAGGGACAAATTTTTTGTCAAACTAACTCTTATAAAAAGGGACGGAGGGAGTAACATAAATTACTTTGTGTAACTAGTCAAAAAGAAAAAAAGTTACTTTGTGTAATTAAGGTTCCATTTATTCGAACCTGCAATTGAAAATTAATCTACTTGAATTTGCCACCTAGCTACTTGAATTTCACAAGGTTAGAAAAATTAATTTTTTTCAATGTACACGGACTATACCTGATTTTTTGTTTTTAATAGTTTATGATTCCAATTTAAAATTTAAGTTCTTGTTTCAACAGGTACCTATAATATTATTTATTTTTATTTAAGTTTTTATATCTTTGCTCTGCTATTTTTTAAATGAAATAACAAATGGATTCTTCTTATCAATAATCCACACTTCACAGCATTCATTTGCTCGTGTGACCGGAGATAAGTACTATGGAGCACATGCTAAGATCAATGTGTGGGCTCCTCATGTTGAAAATCAAGAATTCAGCTTGGCACAAATATGGGTCTTATCTGGTTCTCAGAATGAACTAAACAGTGTTGAAGCTGGGTGGCAGGCATGTTAATTATATATTCTCATTAATTCTTCCTTTCATCTTAATTAATTGATATATATCACGTGCAAACTTGCATATATTAAGAAGTTTAAAAGAGTAGTTTGTATGAGAACTTGTACATTTTTTATTAAATGTGTAACTTTTTAATAAATAATTAATGTTTTTAAATAAATAATTACTATTTTTAATAAATAATTGCAATGTTACACATGTTAAACAAACTATTATAATTTTTATGTGCTTATTGTAAATGCATTCAATTTAGTTTGGCATTCAAAAGACAATTTGGTTTTGCTGATACCAGCTGGTAATTTTTATTCAGGTGTTCCCGGGGATGTACGGGGACTCTCTCCCTAGATTTTTCATCTATTGGACGGTAAGTAATTTTTTTTTTTTTTTGAATCGGCAAAATTTTATTAATGAACAATTCCTCCACAAGAAGTGAAAGGAATCATTGAGAAACATACAAACAAAGGTAAAGTGAAAAAACACATATACCAAATAACAATACACCAAATCATCACCCCAACCCTCCCTTACACCAATAATGATTCACTAAACCAACCAGAGAAAACCCCTACCCGACCCTCGGAGACACCACTAGACACTAACTTCCGAACTCGAATTAAAATTACTCGGCCCATCAGGATCTAGAAGACAGCCCCAAAGGTCAAAGGTTGAGGGACACCAGTAGGCAGGGAACCGACAATCAACACCGATGCAGTAGAGTTCGACCAGATACCAGAGCCCTGCAAATCTCAACAGATTTGAACACCCCTCAGCGACTCAAAGAGTCCTGCAAACCTCACCAGATTTGGACGGTAAGTAATTTAAACTCACTCCATATCAAAATATAAGTTGTTTCAAGAAAAAAAAATTATATTAAATTATAAATCGATTTATATTATTAATGAAGTAGTATTTGAAACTCTTTTTCGTATTATACCTGGTTCGGGGGTTTTGGTGGGGAGGGAAGAGGAAGTGAGGTGATATTTTAAATTTTTATGTTTGGTTCAACTTTTTAACAAGGGGAGGGAAGTGGAGAAGTAATTTATTTTTTTACTCTTAACCTTATAAACTCAAAATAAGGATTAAATTATAATGGATATATTACGCCAAAAAAAAATCTAATGGATATATGACCAAAAAAAATCTAATGAGTAGAAAACTTAATTTTTTTTTGTTGTAAAAAAAAATAAAACCTAAAATTTTAATATTCCAACAAGGATAATTTAGAATTTTAATAAAAAAAGTGAGAGTAATTTTGTCAACATAATAAATTATGTTTTACCTCGCCTCCCCTCCTGTTGGGTCATATTTTCGTTAAATAATTTTAATAGGGAACGTTGGTCCAAAAAAATAATGAATTAATATGAAAATGACAGGTGTCATTAAGTTATTGCTGGAAAGGTCATCAAAGCGCATATTTCGAATAGCTGGCTTCGAATTGCCATAGTCAAATTCGATTGCTATAATTCTGATTATAATTGTTATCGAAATCCAAAGGTTCAGCGTGAGACTTGAAGCGAAGGGAATTGGATTGTGGGCTAAAAGGCAAGGCCCAAAAAAGATCTAAAGCTGAGCCCAAAGTGCGAACGCGCCAAATGAGGATATGAAGTGGAGAACGTGGGTTCGAAGATCAAATCTGGACCGTCAAGATGATCTGAAGCGGTTGAATTTCCATCGAAGTATAAATAGAAATTCCTTAGAAGGAATCGAGGTCGCAAAACTGTTTTTACATAATTTTCTCTGAAATTCTGAGTACTCAGCGTAGAAAGAAAGGAATTCGACAGAGAAAACATGTACGGTTTGTGAACCATTTTATTGTATTTGCACTTTACATTTAATGCAAATTTACTTCACAGCAATTTTCTGTATTTCCTTTTGATATTGCATGAAGTTTGTTGATCTTGAGGCGATTCAAATCAACTTATTTCTTTCTGTTCATTTAAACGAATCCAAAACGTAAATGTTTGTTAAAAAACTAATGAACATTGAAACCATTTTCTCATAAAACACAAGCATAGAATTGTCCTGAGATTTCTAGTCAATCTCGCAAGTTTAAATACTTAGACTAGCGCTTGTTTACCATTTTTCAGTGTAAACAAATTGGCACGCCCAGTGGGACAGATTTTGTGCTGTTGTTTTGTTGAAATACTTTTTTGTGTTAGTAACTGCCGTTTGCGGTTATGGCTAGAACCCCTCAAATGCATGGGTCTACTGCTAGTCAACCTTCGAGTTCGACGAGTAGTGAAGGGAGTCCAGATTCAGGATCTAGCCCTCCCCCTAATTCGAACGTGGCAAGTATAACTTCTACTTCGCCAGTTACTAGTCTTCATGACTATGGGTACATACCAGGTTCCACAATGCCTATAACAACTATGGCATTTCATTCTGTGTCTTCAGGATTCAGGCCAGTGAGGCCATCTCCTATGACTTCGAACCCTTTATATGGTTATGTACCAACGCCTACGACGGGTTTTCAGTCTTTACCAGTTTCTGAACCTGAGAGATATACTTCACCTAGGGTTACTCCAACACCATTAACCACTGCATCTGTCTTATCGTTAAGACAACAGATGGATGAAAGTAACCATGATATGGTTAATCTTTTAACACAACAAATTGGTACTATTTTTAACCCTTTAATCCAAAATACCAATGACAGTTACCAAATGTTGGCTTATCAAATGAGTCGAATTGCTGACTTTTTTGGTACTCCTGCCCATCAAACTCAGCCTAGAGTTAATCATGTGGCACCACAAATGATTTTACCTGCTATGTCTGCCACTCCTGTTAACCCAAGGCCAACATATGTGGCTCCACAGTTTACACCAAACCAAGAGCCAGTACAAATGGCTCAAGAGGAATACCAGTACCAAAATGAGGTTAATCAACAACCTCCAGTAGTTATGGTTCAAAGGAACCAAGATGCTGATGATGTGGTTCGAAATGTTCAGAATAATAATTTTGCTGGACATAATAACTTAGCCACTTTGGTCGAAACTATTCTGAACCAAAATGGCCTTAACACTGGTACTCGAAGGCCAAATTTTGTCTCAACGCTGTCTAAATATGTGCTACAAACAGAGTTACCTAGAGGTTGGAAAGTCCCTAAGTATACTAAGTTTGCAGGGGATACCAATGAGTCAACTGTCGAACACATTGCTAGATACTTAGCAGAATCTGGGAATTTGGCAAACAATGAGAATTTGAGAATGAAATATTTCCCTAATTCTCTAACCAAAAATGCTTTTACTTGGTTTACAACTCTTCGAGACATGTCTCAGTTGGCTGATAGGGTTAGGCAAATCGAAAGATTAAAAGCTGAGAAGGCCAGGAATTCTAAGTTTCACAAAAAGAAGGATGTTGCCTTTTTAGACTCTTATGCTAATGAATTTGAATCTGAGATTGAAGATGAGTTTGTAGATGTTGATGATAGTGATATCAATGTGGCAGAATTAAAACCAGGGCCTCCTTATACTTGTAAACTTTTGAGGCCTGCGAATGGAAAAAATCCAGTCGAACCAAAGAATGAAAAATATGCTACCAAGACTTATACATTTGATATTACTAAATGTGATGAGATCTTTGATTTATTAGTCTCTGATGGTCAAATAGTTGTTCAAAAAGATTTGAAAATACCTCCAATAGAACAAAGAAAGAAAAGAGGTTATCGTAAATTTCATAACTATTTAGGCCATAAAACTTACCAATGTGTTCTTTTCAGGGATCTGGTTCAACATGCTCTGAACGAAGGAAGGCTCAAGTTTGCTGAAAAAACTAAGCCTCCAATGAAAGTGGATACTAATCCATTGCCAGCTGCTGATGCAACATATGTTGAAATCATGGATTGCAACATGGTCGAAGTCACTGAAGCGGATGTTGCTGCTGCAGTCAAGGCTATACCTGAAGAAGAGTACGAAAAGAAGGTTCAAGAAGCATATCCTGTTGCTGAAGAACAGCTAGTAGACTTCCTAAACAGGTGCAAACTGAACAATTCTGAGGTTATGCTATGCCCCAGATGCAGTGCTGTGTGTGATAAAGAGGCTGTCACGAATCTGAAAAATGTGCTGCCTTATGCTGATAACAAGAGAAAATGGCCAAGTTCCAAACCAAACCAAAGGGGCTGGCCACATCAAAGAATTGATTGGCGTAAGTCCCATAACAAAGGGCTTTCTGTTCACCAGAGGCTAGGGCCTCAAAAGACCTTCAAGCCATCCAACAAAGCACCTGTTAATCAATGGGTCAGTGGCCAATATGTGGCCTTTGATAAGAAATGGATGGAGAAAGGGAGCTCCAGCAATGTCAACGTGAAGTTCATTTCTGGAACTTCAAACTCGAAAATGGTTGCTGAGTCTAAGGTTGTTGCTGGATCGAAACCAACTGTTGGTTCGAAGGTGGCTGTTGAGCCACAAAATGTTCAATCTGCAAAAGAAGCCAACAAATATGGCTACAGAAACAACTACAAGGGGAAGAACCCCATGACTCGCACTCAATGGCGCAGATTCCAGCGCAAACAGAAACTTGCTGCTCAACAGGTTAAGGCTGGGGGCAACACAAGTAATTTGGAGAAAGTTGAATTGGCTAAGAGGCCAGTGAAGGAGAGATTGACTCCTATAAAAGAATCAAATGCTGAAAACAACAAAGAGGCTGAGGATGAAGAAGATTTCATGGAGGATGATGACCTTCTGGATGACGAGCCTGACTTCGATGTACTAGTGAACGTGGTTTCTGTTCTACCTGTGGAATATGACATTCCAACTGAAGTTACTGAGGTAGAAGAGGAGTTTGGTGCACTAGAATTGGCTGATCATAAGCCAGTATGTTATTATGTCATGGAGAATGGTTGCGTCGAAGCACAGAATGCTGTGTTCGAGAAGCCAGACATTGGAATGAAAAACCATCTAAAGGCCTTGTTCATAAGAGCCAAGGTAAATAATGTGGGAGTAAATAAAATCTTGGTTGATGGTGGTGCTGTGGTTAACATAATGCCCCACTTCATGCTGAAGAAGTTAGGTCTATTCGACACTGACTTACACTCTCACAATGTGGTTTTAGCCAATTATGAAGGCAAGACTGGACATTCACTAGGTGCTGTGCAATTGGAAGTTTGTGTAGGTAGCACAGTTAGAAAGACTTTGTTCATGGTCATTGCTGCAAGGCCAAACTACAACTTGCTGCTAGGTAGGGAATGGATCCATGGAGTGGGTGTTGTCCCTTCTTCTTTGCATCAAAGGCTCACTTTGTGGAGAGATGCACTACAAGAAATTTGACTTGTACCTACGGACAAAATCCGTCACTAAAGGTCAAAAAGCGTCGGTATAGACCCCCTCTGGCTTTGACCGACGGCCATAATTTCCGTAAATTATGTACGCCGATTAGCAATGGATTTTCGTCCGTCTGTCATTGTGTACTGGCCGTCGGTGAAGGATTTTGACCTTTACCTACGGTTTTATCCGTAGGTACAACCCAGAAAGTAGTTTAAATGAAAATACTTTTGCCCACAACTTTTTGCTGTCACTAAAAGTAACCATTATATTTATAATTAAATTTTTGTACTATTATATATTCAAATGAATAAATTATTCAAATTATTACTATTAAAATATTTAATTGATTAAAAAATAAGAACAAATGATTTTCATGAATATTTAATAACACAAAACATAAACAACAATTAATCAAACAAAACTTAAATCATTGTCTTAATGATATATAACATCCATAATAAATACAACAAAGCATAATAAATCACATTTTACCAAGATCAACTTCAAGCTTTTTACTGTGTAAAATGACTTATCAGTTATCAATTTCCCTTCACAATTGTGGTCATTTTCTGTGCAATTGCCAATATTATGGTTAGTTTAAACACCCTTACCTAAATCACCTTGTAAACTTCCCATAATTCAAAAAGTTAGAAAGTAAGAAAGAAAATAGACAATCAAATTACTTTGTAAATTTCTCATCAATCAAGAAACTAAATCATAAGGTTTTTAAAACTAACCTGCACATAATCAGATTATGCCCAAGATGCACATATGTGGGGATTTTGTGTCATGGGGTGTACCTGGTTGACACAACCTTCGTGAGTTACCTTCCGCAACTGTAGGTGTGAACAAAATGTAAATGTCAGTAAGATCACTAACAGTCAAGCGATGAGAGCTCATATATGAATAGCTCTTTGTGCTTAAATTTTTGTAGTGGAACCTGAACAACATCAACTCCTTAGACACCTTCTAGTTTTGTCTCAGCTAGAGCAGTAAGATGAGAGCTCATGTCCCAGATCTACAAATTTATTACTCAAAAGTATTAGATTTATACAAAAATGACTCGGTAAGAATGTAGAGTTTAACTTCTTTGATTGAAAGAGATGATGCAGAGAAATATAAATTTCAACCCTTAAGATTTGTAGCTGCTAAAGTTTAAGAACTTTTAAAAATTTCAAACTTACTAGCTGGCTATTCATATATTCAACAGTGTAATAATCCATGCAAAATCAACTACAAACTTTCTATAAACAAAACAACAAACACATAATCTAGACAAGTGCTAAATCTATTTAATATATTTATCCACACAGGGTCATAATGCACTTACAATTTAGTGTAACAAATGTAACTTCCTAAATCTATTTATCCAAACAGGGTCATAATCTGGACAAGGGTTAAATCTATTTATCCAAACAGGGGCAGTTAGATGCTTTATATATACTATAGACCACAATGTAACACATAGCAAAATAAACATAGCAAGAGAGAGAGAACGAAGGCTCTAATCTAATATGTCTTCCCTAAGGCACTTTCAAATCATTTTAGAATCTAAATATGGAAGTAGTACATAAAATTTTAAAATTCAATACCGGCAAGCTACAAATATGCAGATAATTCAATATCAGCATCATAAATTTTACAAAGTCGGGAATAGAGACTCTTCAGAGCAGTTTATTATTTTACCAATTGTAGTGGAAATATCAAGGTCAATGACATGTAATTTAAATGGGTTAAGCAGTATTAATACATATAACTATCACTTCTGAGATGGTATTGATATCAAGTTTTTCACTTTTACGACAGATGGTAGGAAAGCAAGGCGGCCGCACCATCAGTTCCTTGTTGGAGCACTATGACTTGCTATTATGAGGGGGAATTTGATACACCTAGATGTGGCTTTTCTCTACAAGCAAGTAGGATTACAATTATTAACTTCAAATGATTTGTTATTATTGAAACTAGGATGATAATTCTCAGCCAACAAACCAAAATTGTACTGGACCGAAGTAGCCAACAAAATTAACAGCTCTGAAATTATGAAACCATCAAAAAAGTGTTATTATATGCAAATTTTACTTCAAAAAATGTTACTATATGCAAATAAGTGTTACAAAAAAGTGTTATTTCCACCACAATACTAAGCAACACAAAAAGCTAGGCTATAGTACACAGGGGTACATATATACCATTTTTTGTATTTCGATAAAATAACAGAAAATATACAATTATATATCAAAGAGTAGTACCTCATTTATGCTTCTAGAGCTTCCATTCCTCAACACATGAACAAGAATCTTCACACACCCACCATAACTTTCCAATTGTTCTCTACCTTCCTTACACTTAACCAAAAGACCAATAACCTCAACACCTCTTTCAAGTCCACATTCAACACTCCTCAGCAAAATCGGCACCACGCCACAATCCACCGCCCTTTTCCGATTATCACAAAAACAGCAAAGCGCGTAAAGCGCGGTAGCAGCTTCTTTCCTCTCTCTGCCCTTCCCATCACGAAGAATCGCCACCAGAGCTTCAATTGCCCCTGGAAAAGCTCCAACAGTCGCCTTGTTAACCTCCACAACAGCAAGACTAGTGATTATCGCAGCGAGAGCACAACAACCCGACGAAGCTTCCCGTAGAAGAAACGCAACGACACGATCATAGCATGTTTGTAAATAAGATGATGATGCATGTAAATATCACTCAACTACTTTTCTAGATGGATAAGCTAGTCGCCGCTTCTAGAACATAGCAATGTCAATAAATTTGCAAGCTTATTGGAACCAAATAAAACAGAAAAAAATGAAGACTGGATATATCAAAGTCATCTAACAGCAACTGCTGCTAAACATTAACCCTAACCAGCAAACAAAAAAGCTAAAAGCTTTCTACCATAACATAACAAATAGTAGCAACCAGTCACCAAAAACTTCAATGTGATTAATACTTACAATGACATCGACATTTTAACTCCATAACTACCTAGTACCTACCGTAACACTCCCCACAAATATAAAGTTTCCTCAAACTACAAAGTGGAAGTAACTATGTATACTGCATGAGTTACAAATACATATCTAGAAATTTTATCACTTATATACACTAACCAATTAACACACAGGACAAAAACAATAAGGGAGAAGAAAGAAACTTACTTCTCATTAAGATTGGAATCACCAAATGGGTTTGAATCATTCGAATATCCCGACACAATATTAGTCTTCAATTTCTTTGCAACTTTCAATGCCTGAACATAAAACCAAAAAGAATGCAACATCAAACACACTCTTCAAACCAAATCAATTAATAAAAAACATAATAAAATATCAATAATTAAGAAAATTCAAACCTTTCTCTGTGCCTTCTTAGCCAAGTACTGTGCTACTTCCTCTTCAGTAATTTTCCTGGACGATTTTCTCTTCCTTCCATCCCTATCACTACCACTGTCATCTGAAGAACTTTCAGAATCCGATTCATGCCGGCTCCTCCGCCTCCGTGACCTCCGGTCACTCCGGTGACCACTTCTCCGGCTTCTATCCGAATCATCAGATTGCGAAGAAGTTGACTCGGGTGCAGAATTATCCGATTTTTTTCGTCTTCTTTCTTTCCTACTCGGGTGCAGAATCATCTGAAGCACAATTTTGTTTTTTAATATCCAGTACCATACCTCTACATTACTTAAATATGCAAGTGAACTTGAAAGCAAACCTACTAGCATCCACCAATGTCTTAGTAATAAACACACAAAACCACAATAACCACATGATAGAACAAACAAATGACTCAAATAGTTACCAAATATGAAAACTAAGCAAACCTACTAGTTTTTAATAACTTATTCTGATGCGTCTACTTATAGTTTTTCATTAACTTTAAGATGTATACAGAGAAGTGTAAGGTTAAAAAACTAGCTGATACAAATGACAATTAAAGCCTTACTTCCTCAAGAACAATAACTGCCATTAAGCCAATCAAACGATTCCGGTTGAATTCACAACCAGTAGAATCCACAGCAGCAGATCTGGAAGAAAGTCATTGATGTTAAACAAATTCAAAGGCAACGAAACGATTAATAAGAAGATGCTTACCTGTCCACATCGATATCAAAGACGATTCCAAGATAAACTTTGTTATCAAGGACAACCTTGGTTATAGTTTTCATTGTTGTCTTGTCCTCACGATTGGGGATACGGTTCGGAAACAAGCCTGAACACAGAAGCCATTGCTGTCTTAAATTCACGGAATCGTTTGCAAACAGAATTGAAACAGAATTCACGGAATCATATATAAGCTATAAGATGTTTTCATTAGGTATCGAGGAGAATTATGAAAATAACTGAAAACATCTTATTATGCCATGTCATGAGCTGGTTCTATAAGCTCTCTTAAATCATCTCACAAGTACGCGCATCTAAGTTCAAATAATTCAATCCTAACCGACCCTCGAAGACATTCAGCATTTTAAATCATCCCAACCAATCAACACTAGAACTTATTTCAATTTTATTAACCTCAATCATTATCTTCATTATACTAACTAGTCTACAAAATTGCTACTGCTAGCATCTTAATGACAAACTAATATACACAAATTTCGAACCTAAACCAGCTTAGCTTTCGTGTAATCGATTTCGTAGCTCACAAGTAATTAGCTTTACAATGAAAAGAACATAATTCCTGAAGCAGAGTACCATTCTCCGTATCGAAAACACGAATGAGCTTTCCATCAATCATGAGACCAAAACACGCCAAACTCAAATCATGAGCCCAACCATAATTGATCTTCTTCTTCGCATAGTGATCCACACGAACCTGACCTTTCTGCAATCCATGACACACCAGCACCGTTGAATCAGCAAGCTGAGAAACAACACAAAGCCCCTTAGGGTTTCTGAATGTATCCACCTGACGAATAACCTTGAAATCCTTGAAATTGTAAACATAAACCTTAAACTCCAATACAACAAGAAGCATATTTCATCGGAGACGAACACCGCGAACAGCGGTTTGGAACGATAACTCACCGAATGCTTACAACAATGCTTGATTCCGAATACTTTTACAAAACTTCTGGAAGTCTATGAAGATAAACACAATACGAGATATTAAAATAGTAAGATAACATATTAAAACAGAAGATTGAGTAACTACATCCTGATGCATATAGTAATGAGAAATTTTGATAGAAACTGTATACAATGTTTGAATTGATGAACTAACCACAAAAGTTTAATGTGAATTTGAATTAACCTGAATCGATGTCGTTTTCCAATGTGCATATGTTCGTCATCAGCATTTGTTCTTCTGCACAAATCTTTCAATTTCCAATCCTCAGTATCTGAAACCAGTTTCAATTTTCGAATTAAGATTGATGCAAAATTTTTGAAGAGATTTGTGATTCGGAAGGTACCGTTCATGTGAGGGCGTAAACGTTTAGGGTTACTTTCAATGTTTCTACGAATCTGATGAACGAACGCAGATTTAGGGTTTAGAGTGAACGATTTGGAAGATTCAATTGAGAATGAGTATGAAATCAATCGAGAATGAGCGTGAAGATTAAATCTGAGCGTGAAATCGAATGAGTGAGAACAGTGAAGGGAACGAGTGAAGCCATGAAGGAATGAGTGATATTGATAAGTTAATAATAAACAAATTAAAATTAAATAAAAAATGTAAAAAAGTCCACTTTTAGTGACAAATATGGCTGTCCGTAGGTAAAACTTTAAAAAGTGGCGGTGGGTATAGGTCAATTTTCTTGTAGTGATGATGGCCTTGTTGAAAATGTTGAGGCAGATCAGAGCGCTTATGTGTCTGAATCTAGCACTGTTTCCCTTCATAGCTTTGACAAAAATCTGGCAAATATTGCTCCTTGTGGGGAGCAAGATGCTGCCTTCGATCCAAACGTGGTGAACCCTGACACTGTTTACCATTCTGTAAAACTACATTCAACCCATGGCTTTTGTTAGGAAAGGGAGACTGTTGATGGACCCTGGAATAAGGATGTGTATCCACCAGCTTCTGGGTGGGGAGATTTTGAAGATAATGATGATTGAATCCCCAGAATGGAGCAGAATTACGGCTTATGCAGCCGAGAACAGAATAAAAATGGCTATAGAGGCCATAGAATCTCAAGAAAACATGGCTTTCGAAGCCACTGGCGATATCCAACATGAATTGGCCACAAGCGCCACTGCTTTGAAAACTGGTAATAATCAAAGGTTGGATTGCATTTATGATGATGAGCCCCTGGGTTTTGAAAAAAATCCAATCAGTTCGAATCAAAGATTGTAAGCCCAAGATCCTTTGCAGGAGATCGATATTGGAGATGGCTCAATTAAAAGGCCAACTTACATCAGTACCAATATTGATCCAAGCTTGAAGTTAAAGGTAATTGAGTTATTGAAAGAGTACAAGGATTGCTATGCTTGGGATTACAATGAAATGCCAGGACTAAGCAAAGATATGGTGGAACATAGGTTACCACTTCGACCAGACAAAAAGCCTGTGAAGCAGCTCCCTAGGAGGTTTGCTCCAGAGATCATGACAAAGATCAAGACAGAAATCGAAAGGTTGCTCAAGTGCAAGTTCATTAGAACAGCCAGGTATGTAGAATGGTTAGCTAACATTGTTCCTGTTATGAAAAAGAATGGGTCACTTAGAGTCTGTATAGATTTTAGGGATTTAAACAATGCTACACCAAAAGATGAGTATTCAATGCCCGTAGCAGAAATGTTAATTGATTCAGCAGCAGGCCATGAATATTTAAGCATGTTAGATGGCTATTCTGGCTATAATCAAATTTTTATAGCTGATGATGATATTGCAAAAACTGCCTTTCGTTGCCCTGGTGCATTAGGCACTTATGAATGGGTAGTGATGCCTTTTGGATTGAAAAATGCAGGGGCAACATACGAAAGGGCAATGAATTCGATCTTTCATGATTTCATTGAAATATTTATGCAAATTTACATTGATGACATAGTTGTCAAATCTTCATCTCCTGTTGATCATTTAAGTCATCTTAAAAGATCATTCGAAAGAATGAGGAAATGTGGATTAAAGATGAATCCACTAAAATGTGCTTTTTGTGTACGTGCAGGCGATTTCCTTGGCTTTGTTGTGCATAAAAAGGACATAGAAATCAACCAGAATAAGACAAAAGCTATCATGGAGACAAAATCTCCAGCAACAAAGAAACAGCTTCAATCATTGCTTGGCAAAATAAATTTCTTGAGGAGGTTTATTTCGAATCTAAGTGGAAAAGCTCACCCTTTTTCTCCACTCTTAAGACTCAAGAAAGATGAGGTATTTCATTGGGGAATTGATCAACAGAAAGCATTTGATGACATCAAGGCTTACTTATCAAACCCTCCTACTCTGATGCCTCCAATTCGAAACAAAGAAATGAAGTTGTACATTTCAGCATCAGACACAACCATTGGGAGCATGCTCGCTCAAGAGGATGAAAATGGTGTCGAAAAGGCTATTTATTATTTAAGTAGAGTTTTAAATGATGCTGAAACTAGATATTCTGTAATTGAAAAGCTTTGTCTTTGTTTATATTTTTCTTGTACTAAACTCAAGCATTATATAAAACCAGTTGATGTTTATGTCTATTCTCATTTTGATATTATTAAACATATGTTGCTGAAACCAATTTTGCATAGTAGAATTGGGAAGTGGGCATTGGCCTTAACAGAGTATTCGTTAACCTATAAACCCCTAAGGGCTGTTAAAGGCCAAATAGTGGCTGATTTTCTTGCTGAACATTCAGTGAGTGAAGCTCCAATAGAGGCCATTGAAATTAAACCATGGAGTTTATATTTTGATGGATCTAGGCATAAACATGGTACAGGAATTGGGATTTTTATAATTTCTCCTTGTAAAATTCCCACAAAATTTAAGTACAAAATTAATGGGTCTTGTTCAAATAATGAAGCAGAATATGAAGCTTTAATTGCAGGCTTAGAAATTCTTCTAGACTTGGGGGCAAGACACGTTAAAATCAGAGGTGACTCTGAATTAGTGATAAAGCAATTGACAAAAGAATACAAATCTATTCAAGAACATTTAATGAAATATTTTGTGATTGCTTTTTCTTTGCTAAAACAATTCGAATCCTATGTTATCCAACATGTGCCTCGAATTGAGAATCAAGAGGCAAATGACTTAGCACAAATTGCCTCTGGTTATAAAATGTCGAAAGCGACATTCGAAGAGCTTATCGAAATTAAAGATAAACTCATTTCGAATGAATCTTTAAGTGATGAATTGTCAATGCCAAAACATTTGGGGGCAGATGAGTACAATTTTCAAGAAAATGTTGAAAATTTTGAAAATGAAAATTTTTACCTCCAAAATGTTGATCTGCACGTCAAAAGTTTTGTAACAGAAATTTTTGTCATTGACAATTTAAGTGATACTGATTGGAAAAAGCCAATTGTCAATTATTTGGAAGATCCAACAGGAATTACTGATAGGAAAACAAAATATAAAGCCTTGAGTTATATTATCATTGCAAATGAGTTGTTCAAGAAAACCCCTGAGGGAGTTTTGTTGAAATGTCTCAGTGAAAATGAGGCATTCTTAGCCATTACCAGTGTACACAGTGGTTCATGTGGTGCTCACCAAGCAGGCCATAAAATGAAGTGGTTATTGTTTCGACGAGGCTTATACTGGCCATCAATCACTACAACAAAACTACTTTGGAGCGTCAGCCGAAAACAGACGCTAACCGCAAAAAAACGGACGCTACAATGTTTTAGCGTCCACTTAGAGTCTGTGTCGTGGCAGACGCTTAAATGCCTGAAGCTAACAGTTGCGTCCAGCAGACGCTACTTTAGCGTCTGTCCTGTTAGACGCTAAGGTGAAGCTGGTAACATGTATAAATGGCTGACGCTACTAGCTTCAGTTTTTGTTGGACGCTATACCTATGAGTTGGTTGTATTCAATGTTGACAGTAGAGTCAGTTTGGCAGACACTAGCATAGCGTCTGCTTTATCCAGAAGCTATTTATTTGCCCATAGAGTCCGCTTGGCAGACGCTATATTATTTTTTTCTAAATAAAAAATTATTAGTAAAATCTCCCAACCACACAGATCCATAAAATCAAGTCATACAAAATGACAACCACAATATCTCAACCAACAAATAAACCAAACGTAGTATGAATTTTGAGTATCATAAAAAAGTGACAACCATTATGTCATACAACACTAACAAAAACAAACCAAGTGTATGTCAAACAAATCGGAAATAAAGTCTACACCAAAAAACTATCAAAACCAAACATAATTTGTAAGACAAAAAAGAGCAGCAAACATATATTCTCCCGTGACGACAACATTTGCATAATGTTGATTATTACATGTCTGCATAACTTACAAAGCATCCCTTTTACAAGTTGCATTCTTTTGATCTTCCTTTCCTGTCATGAAACCAACTAGGTGTTATCAATAACAACATTATAAGTTACTCAAATAAATTAACTTTATTAGGTTCAATTCAAACTCTCATATCTTCAACGGACATTAACGGTTTCATGATCTACTAATTACTGTGCTACATAAAGCAACAACTCTTTTTACTATCAAATTTCTTAAGATAATATTGACCACAGTTTGTATTGGAGCAATAATATTTTTTTTTGAACTGCAAACTTTATTAAGGGCAATAATAGCACAAGATGTGCCAATTAAGCCAAAAAGAGAACTACAAGAAGAGCAAAAAAATTGGCTACCAGGAGACAAAACACAACCGCCACACATTACAAGAAAAGAAAACCAATACACCTACTGGAAAGGAAAAAACAAACAAGCCTTAAAGCACTAACAAACACCACTGCCACACAAGCAACACAGAGCACCTAAGGCAACAACCAAACACCAGTAAACACCAACCAATAGATAGTCCATAAGGAAACAAAAACCAGCCACCCAGCACTCAAACAACAGCAGACGAAAAAACAGAACAGCAGAAATCCACACAAAGAGTACCATATTGTATATATTACAAATTTCGGTATTGGAGCAATAATTAATATATATTGTATATTGTTATAATTGAATGTTTCAAAGAGTACCATATTAGACACTTGTACTTTTAAGCACTTTCAAATCATCAATAACAACCTAGAAATTATACACAAAAGTGGCTAAATTAATCATAAGGCAATTCAAAGATGAAAAACAAAGTTCAAACTCAAGGGAAATACAGCCAAAGTGATTCTCAATGAAATACAACAATAAGCTTTCACACACCCATCTACTGAATTTTGCAGTAGTCACAGCTAAAGGTATGCATCAGGAAGAGGAAGAGCCAACATTGTCGCCAAAACAAAAAGTCATCCAATCAAATTAAAAAAAAAAACAGCATATCAGACACAAACAAGGGGTAATAAGCATTTAATATGACCATCCTACATAGTAATGGCTTATCCTCCTAGTCAGACTACAAAATTGGATACAAAGAACGAACAAACTAGAAGCAACTGCCAACAACAAAAACAACCGACAATAAGGCCCTTAAACAGCTAATAAACAAACCAAAAGAAACCAGCCAGGAACCAAAAACAAATCTACCCCACCACCAGTA
This sequence comes from Trifolium repens, assembly GCA_030408175.1. Taxonomy (NCBI): domain Eukaryota; kingdom Viridiplantae; phylum Streptophyta; class Magnoliopsida; order Fabales; family Fabaceae; genus Trifolium; species Trifolium repens. Next base: position 6,522,559 of record CP125847.1, read on the forward strand.
CAAACACAAATAACTAACATTCTTAGAACATAACACAACACCAAGCCTTAAGGACTCAACTACTAGTTTAAGAGGCCAAATACAAATTGACAGTACATAGGGTTATAATTAAGAACAAGTCTCCACTGTTAATCAATTACAAGGCTAGAATTGTAGTACCTGTATTTTGAAGAACAAAACAAAAGACTTCAAGATGTGTAGCATGATAGTGAAGAACCTTATAGTTCTGAATCATCTCATACTCATTCTTAACATCGAATTTATGCATCGGCACGATACTAGGCCAAGCAATATCAACATCCTGCATAAAAAGTAAACAATAATAAAGTGAAAGTAACTTTGTCTAAACCCATTCCAAAAGAGATAAAATCAAATAATAATTAGGGATACAACAAAATTTTTAATTCCAAAATGTTAATAACAATTAGGGATACACCACAACTACAAGTCAAAAAAACTATCCAATTACATAAATTGAATCAAACTTTACACATAGATATAGATTGTATTTAGTTTCCTTCTCACATAAACAAAACAAAAAGGATGCAATATCGAATTCCCAACAATATCAGTTCATTATCATGTGTGTAACTATAACAGGCTTGTGATCTTTCTTTTTACATAGAACCAAAACAATATCAGTTCATTATCATGTGTGTAACTATAACAGACTTGTGATCTTTCTTTTTACATAGAACCAAAACAAAAGTTTCCTTGTGAACCCATATAATATTATAATTCAAGTGTAATAATATTTCTCTGACCTTGTACTCTATCTCAAATATTGCTTCTCCAAAAGAGAATGAATAAATGTTTTTCAAAGTCAATCTCTTTAACACAACTTGATAAAGTTTTTGATATTTTGATTAAGTCATACCTTTCAATTGTGTGGTGCATATCAAATGGATTTGTCTATTATTCCCTCGTTATCAAACTCCATGCTCTTTATCTTTGTTGAATCAAAAGAGTAAAATGATACATGTTTTGCACAAAAAGAGGCAAACGGATCAGTACGTTGTTAGCTTCTATTTTAGTCGTTCAATTCAAAAATTGGAATGAGATTTGAACTGACTACATAGAAAAGGAAACCTTGAAACAATTTCTCAAACATTCCAAGTTAAATATTCATAGTTTGTACCTATTATGAAATATAGAACACATTCAACCATAGAAAATTATCATTCAATCTATTTAATAACATTGAAGGACTACCTTTATAATTTTAAATTAAAATAAATACAACCAAATAGACACACACACACAATAACCTGTTTGGTGTGAGTCAACGCAGCATCATCTTCACCAGTAAAGGGGGTACCAATAAATAATTGTATATGCTATATTAGATCACAATTCTCCACCAGAACTCTCTAAGCTTTATCAATCAAATCCTGCACAACTCAAGATCCAAACACTAATTAAATCCTAGCTCTTATTTCCACACACACATCTATATTATTAACAAAAATAATTTTAAAAAAACACCATGTAGCTATGAACCACCAATCCAGACACGTCCACCAAACACAATATCCACAATGACTTTGATAAACATAAGTGATCAGATATAAACATATATGACGGTTTCGTTACAATTCGAACACCAACAGTGTCGGAGCTCTATAGCAATTAAAATCCAATTCTACATATAGAACCCACTAAAATGCATTGCAGTAGAATAACAATAACAAATCACCTGCATGGAAGCAAGAAGAAGGTCTTGGCAATGATTCTTCAAGATTGATTGAAATATCTTTATAAGGTTTACCTTCATATATAAAACCAATTTCAGTTTTAAGCACAAAATAGGTACAAACTTTGAAGGTTTAAGTCAGTGTCTATCATTAGTTTTTGCAAAAGAATTGAAAAAACTTGGTTAAAATGGGTGTGGTTAAATTAGAAACACTTCAATCCATCAGAATTTAAATACAATATATAATAAAATAAAAGTTATCTTGTAAATGCTGGGCAATCAAAACAACCAACAGTGAGAGGGAGAATTTGTTCAACCCACCATCATCGAAATACACAGTTAGCCAAGGAAGAAAAATTACACAAAAACAAAGAGAAAATACAGTCAGTTAACTCGGGAGATTAGAGATCGAGATGAGGGGCTAAGATTGAGGATATACCAGTTGAAGGAGGAGTGAACGGCGGTGAGAATTAGCGAGTTGAGAGAAATATCCGTGACTATCACTTTTCGATTCCTTCCTCTGATTTTAGGGTTCTTCGACTGAGAAGGGATTTAAGGAGAGAGACGGAGAGATTGAGGGATTGTGGTTCTTCGACGGAAGAAAGATTGGCGAAATTAAGATTGAAGGATTACAGATTCAGCAGATTAGGGATTTTCTCACTCCATTCTCTGTATGAAATATATTTGAGAAGGAAAACAAAAATAATTTTAAGATATAAAAAATAAAAGGTTATAATATTGCTCTGCGTGGGAATGAAAAAAATAAGTGGGAAAATGAAAATATTTGGAAAATATTTGGCGCTTCATAATTTTTTTTTTTATTTAGTTTAATTTAATGATCATTAGCGTCTGGCCAAGCAGACACTAAATATATTTATAAAAAAAATATAAAATATTTGAGTCTCATAAAGTTGATGCTAAGATGAACAGTTTTTTATTTTTCCACAGCATCTCAATAGTGTCCATAAAAGCGGACGCTATATTTAATTATTTGATTAAAATAAAGATTTATGATGAAAAATTAGTAGCGTCCATCAAGTGGACTCACAAGAGACGCTAATAGCGTCCGAGTCGGGACAGACGCTAATAGTTTTGAAGCTAAAGAGCAATTTTGTTGTAGTGAATGCTTAAGGATTGCATAGAATTTGCTAAGGGATGCCAAGAGTGCCAAAGACACGCAGGTATCCAACATGTTCCTGCAAGTGAATTACATTCAGTAATTAAGCCTTGGCCCTTTAGAGGTTGGGCTTTAGACTTGATTGGTGAAATCAGGCCTGCATCATCCAAAAACCAACGTTTCATTTTGGTTGGAATTGATTATTTCACAAAATGGATCGATGCTGTTGCTTTGCCAAAAGTTGATCAGGAAGCTGTAATTAGTTTCATCCAAAATCACATTATTCATAGATTTGGATTACCTAAAACTATAACCACTGATCAAGGAACAGTGTTTGTTGGACAAAAGATGCAAAGTTTTGCTAATGAGTCAGGTTTTAAGTTATTAACATCAACACCATATTACGCTCAAGCAAATGGTCAAGTTGAGGCAGCCAACAAAATTGTAATTGGCCTAATTAAGAAACACATTGCCCAGAAGCCAAGGAATTGGCACAACACTTTAGATCAAGTATTGTGGGCCTGTAGAAATTCTCCTAAGGAATCTACTAATTCAACTCCATTTCGATTGACCTACGGTCATGATGCTGTATTGCCTGTCGAAATCATGGTGCAATCCATAAGAGTGCAAAGGCAGACGGAAATCCCTAATGAACATTATGAAAATCTTATGATGGATGAATTAGTTGATTTAGATGAAGAAAGATTGCAAGCTTTAGATGTTTTAATTAGACAAAAAGAAAGAGTTGCTAAAGCTTACAATAAAAAGATTAAGTATAAAACCTTTAACTTAGGAGATTTGGTTTGGAAAGTTATCTTGCCTATGGATAGGAGAGATAGAGTCTTTGGAAAATGGCCACCACATTGGGAAGGACCATTTAAAATTTCTCAAGTATTATCTAATGGTGCATATGAAATTCAAGAGTTAACTCCTGAACAGCGCACAGTAAATATGAACGGCAAATACTTGAAGAAATATAGACCATCATTGCAAGAGATAAATATAAGCACAGAGTAATTCGAAGCATAATAACATCTAAATGGTAAAGAGGGAATTTGCCACAGAAAGGTAATCAAAATGACTAAAATATCATAAGTCATTATCCAGAACAATCAAAATATTTTGAATCCATACAACATGTTCGAAAGAGCATAACAAAATTACACTGAAATGAGCAAATAAAACAACAAAACGAAAGAAAGCCTAAAGATTGCTAAGGGAATTGCGCTGAAAGGTTCGATAAATTTCTTTAAGTTGTGACAGCTTAACCTTCAGCAAGTTACTTTCCCTATCAAGACGTTGTGCAGTGGCTTTAAGTGTTGCAGCGTTGCTACACAGTCTTAGCCCTTCATTCGCTTTAGCTTCGATCTGCGCTGGAGTCACCTCAGTGGCAAGCTCAACATAATGTTTCTGCAATCTTTCTTCTTCAGCAATCTTGGCCTCCAGTTCCCTAATCTCTGCTTTCCAGTTGGCAATATTGTCTTCACAAGCCGTAGCTTTCAAATAAGCAGCAGTCACTCCTGACCTTAAGTTGCTCACTGCGATATTGCAAGCAGTTGCGTCAGCCAAAACTGAGGCATGAGCTTGCATCTGTGCTTGATAAGATTTCTGAGCGTTGATGAGCATCTGCTGATTCTTAGCAAATTGGTCGATAAGGGCCTCAACTTGGTTAACCAAGAATAGCATCGCTTCTTTGGTTCTGTCAGTTTGTAATTGTTGAAGCAGTGCTTTAAGACTGAAGAAAGCATGTGGGTCATTATCGATAACCTCCAACACGTCCCTCTGCAAAAATTCTTCAATGAACCTCGCTTCTAAGTGAGCTTGTTCGAGTCTAGCTTCTTCATCAGTTTGAGTAGGAGCTGAAGTTCCTTCACTAGTTGTGTTGAAGCTACCCCCAGATAATAACTTTTCGAGTGCTTCTTCTTGGGTAGAGACATTTAACCCTTGCAAAAGAGACTCTGGGACTCCTGCAGCTGCTGATATTCTCGATGTTGATGATTGTGGGTCAATACTTGAACCCCCAGGCTGCGTGGAAAAATCATCTTCGTTGCTAGATTCGAAGTATTGGTTCATGTCTGCTGGTTCAGGAGAAGGAGACTTTTGGCTTGAAGGGCCTTCATTACCTGCAAGGTTTGGGTCTTGTCGTGTTGATGCATCTTGTTTGCTCAGAGCTGGATCTACTTTATCCTTTTCAACAGGGCCTTATTCGACAACAGTTTCATTCTCTTGCTTCGAATCATTATTCACTTGATCATTGGTTTCGATGTGAGGAGGATCTTGTTGGTTTCCTTCAGGGTTGCCTTTGGGAGGCGAATCTGCAGTGGATATTTCTTCATGGGCAGCTCCCGTTGAAGCATGCCCAGTGATTGGAGTTTCTTGGCGTTGATCTTCTTCAGACATCTCAGGGATTGTTGAGACAGGTATCTAAAAAAAAGTAAAGAAAATGCAAAGTTAAAAATAAAAATAAAAATTAAAAAAAAAATCTAAGTAAAATATCCTGCATGCAAAAAGGAAATGTGCGAAGATACCTTAACAGATGGAGGCTGTAAGCAGGAATTCGAACTCTCATTGTTCTGCTCAGAGATTTTCTCTTTAGGAGGATCTTGGAGCTTGTCAATGTTGGCACCCTGTGGGTTGCCAAGTTGTTCGTCAAGCACTGGAGCGTCTGGGATGGTGGTAGTAGAAGCGGAATTTGCTTTCTTCAATTTTTTCTTCTTCTTGTCCTTTGGCTTCTCAACGTTAAGCACTTCGACAGGAGTAGCTTGAGTCGAGTTATCTTTCTGCTCTGTGGCTCTTCTTGGCTTGTTCTCTTGTCTTTCTTCTTCTCTTTTTTCTTCTCTGCAACCGTCATGGAGGTGGATGGATTTATCTGGCTAGAAACCTTGGCAATGACTCTGCCAAGATCAGCATCAATGTTCTGTCGAAAGCAGATATTGAAGTTAAAAAGTCAAATACATAAATAAGGAAGAAGATATGCAGAGGAATGAGAACACACCTGCTTGTCAATTTCTGTCAAATCAACGATGTTTTTTCTTGATTTCTTTGAGGGTTTTTCAGCTACAGAACTGCTTGCCCTTTTCGAACCCTGTTAAAGATGGTTATAAGGAGTTGTTTGGCAGCAAAATCAATGCAAAGGTAAAAACAAAAAAAAATTGAATGCTGAAGCAAGGAAAGCGAGTGTACCTTCTTTTCTTCTTTGACTGGCAAAGATATAGATTGCTGGGTAGATGTCGAAGCGTTTTTAGATTTAAGCCCTGAAAGTGAACAAATTCCATTAATAAAAATCAAAGGGCATAGAAATAATGGAAGTTACTAAGAGTCAAAGAAACTACCTTTGGTCGTCGCAGCCTTAGTCTGTTCCAGAGATGAAAACTTGAAACCATTCGAAACTCTAACAAGCAGAAAATCCTCACTAGGAATCGAAGCGGAAAAATGTCTTTCCCACCAATCCTGAAATTCCTTAGTGGAAGAGATGGAGTTTTGATACGCAAAGGGTGTGAGCTCGTACTTGTGTTTCTCGGTATTTTTCAAATAAGATCTAAAGTATCCTTCAGTGATGACTTTATGTCCCAAGCAGATGGCTGATTCGTGCTCATAAAAGCTCTTTGGGATGAGTTGAGAAAGGCCAAATTGGCGAGATACAAGGTTAGGAAAATACCCAACCAACCCGTAATCTTTCGAAGTGGTGCCTATTCGACACGATAGGACAGTAGGGTCCAGATATGCTAACCACTGGGCAGATGCGAATTCTTCGAATTCAGGAAGTGCAGGAAATGGTTGTACAAACCAAGAAGGTCCAATAATACGCTTAACAAATGGGGCATGTTCTTCTTTGAAAGTTTCTAAGCCTAAAAATACGTTGAAATATTTTAAGAAGCTCTGTTCGTAGTTTTTTTTTTTTTGGGTATTCAACGGGGCTTAAGCCCAAAAAAGAAAAATTACATCAAATTAACTTGGCGGGGGAGAGATACACCCCTACAATCATCAAGAACAATTTGAGCAACCTCTAATGGAGGCACTTCATAATAAACTATGGTAGTATTACTAATACTTCCCATCGATGCAAGTTTATCGGCACATCTATTGGCTTCCCGATATATGTTAATTATCTTCACTTCCATATGGTCTTGTAGCAGCCTTCGTATGTTCCTCATGACAGCACCTCCAGAAGCACTGCCATTGCTTTTCCCTTGTAGGTTGTTAGCTATGACTTGAGAATCAGTTTGGATTTCAAGTTTTGTGACTCCCATTGTCATTGCCATTTTCAACCCCTCATAAATACCCCATAATTCTGTCATATATGCCGTTGTATCGCCGAGGTATTTTGTGAACCCTGCAATCCACTCACCCTTCTCATTACGTAATACCCCGCCGCAGCCAGCTTGCCTTTGGTCGTGCTTCACAGCTCCATCAGTGTTCATAGCAAACCAGCCTTGCGCCGGAGCCTTCCACGACACATGAACTTGCGTCTTAGCGCCTCTATCCAATTGCCTATCCACTGCCATACTGTTATTGTAAACATGAACATAATCTAGAGCTACTGTCCAAGGTTTAATTGGGCTTACAAACTCAGGATCATGTAATCTTTTATTACGCCATTGCCAAAGGAGGAAGCAAGTGGTTGCCCAAATAGTGTTCCAGCTACAGTCACTAACTACACCCAAATTGCTATTTAAATTCATTGCAAACCAGTCCTGAATGCCTGCTACAAAAAAAATCCCTTTGTGTTTGGCAGCAACCAAGTGGTTCCATGTCTGCATTGCTATCGGACAGTCACGAACAACATGACTGATAGTCTCTTCAAACTGAGAGCAATTATCACAAAAAGAATTTCCAAAATTCCAACGCGCCGTCATAGTCTTAGTTAGCAGGCGACCATGCATCATCTGCCAAATAAACACTCGAACTCTTTCCATCACCTCTAGCTTCCACAATTTCTTCCAAATAATATCGGTTGTTGCGTAGTAGTCTCCAGTCAATAACTGATAAGCTGCTTTAACTGTAAAATATCCCATACGATCGCCCGGCCACATCGGGACATCATTTCCACTATCAGTATGTGGAATAACAATAGCATGTAATTTCTTTAAAATATCATGGGGCAGTACCTGTTGTAACATTGCAAAATTCCATTCACCAGTTGCTGTAACAACATCTTGAACCTTCCAATCTTTAATATCATCTGATACATCATTCCCATAATCAATGAGTCTCAGTCCGTCATCTAACCATTTGTCTTTCCAGAAACTCACTTGCCTCCCATCTCTAATCGACCAGACACGATGCTCCTCTAAATTAGGCCAACTCTTCACTATTGCTTTCCACAATGACGAGTCTCCAATTCCTGTAGTAACCTTTCCTTGATTCCAGCTCTCTCGGCCATACTTTCCTAATAAAACTTGTCCCCAAAGGCTATTCTCTCCCACCATCAAGGACCACCCCATCTTCATCAGACAAGCTTCATTCATCGCCTGGAGCTTCCTTAACCCCATACCACCACATTGCTTTGGTTTTGTCATAGTGTCCCATCCAACCATATGAGTTTTACGCTTGTCCTCCCCATCCCCCCAAATAAAACTTCTTTGTAGTTTTTCAATCTCATTGAGGCAGCTCTTTGGTATTGGCATAGACATCATGGGATAAACTGGAATTGATTGGATAACAGACTTTGCTAAGGTAATGCGGCCAGCTAAGGACAATTGTTTGGCCTTCCATCCTACCAACCTACCCTTAATTTTTTCAATCAAGTATTGAAAATCTTGACATCTAGGTGTTCTACCCAAGGCCGGTACCCCCAGATAGTTACCTAACCTTGTAGTCTCTTTTAATCCGGATTTTGCACTCAATGCATGACGTGTATTTGCCTCTACATTTCGAGAAAAAAATATAGAAGATTTGTCGTAATTCACCCTTTGGCCAGACATGGCGCAAAAGGTCTGAAGCACCTCTAACACCGCTTCCATATTTTCTGTTGTTGCCTGACCAAATAATATTACATCGTCCGCAAACATTAAGTGAGAAATCTGTGGACCATTTCTTCCTGCGCGCATTGGTTTCCAATTACCATCTTCAATAGCATCAGCAATAATATGAGATAATTTATCCATGCTAAGTACAAAGAGATAAGGTGACATAGGATCACCCTGTCTTATTCCACATTGTGGCTGGAAATACTCCGATCTAGCACCATTCCATAGAACATTACTTTGCACGGATGTGACACATTTCATTATCACACTTATCAACTCATTCGGCACCCTCACCTCCAAGAGCACTTTATGTAAAAAAGACCAGTCTAATCTGTCGTATGCCTTGGCGAGATCAACTTTGATTGCAAAAAAGCCTACCTTGCTTCTCATTCTCACCATACTATGAAGCATTTCTTGTGCGATGACAATATTTTCTGTAATATTCCTTCCCGGTACAAATCCGGTTTGGAACGGAGAAACAACTTGGGCCACAATCTCCTTTAGTCTATTCACAATAACCTTAGTAATAATTTTGTAAGTAACATTACACAACGAGATGGGTCGAAATTGACTTACAAATTCAGGTTTGTTAACTTTGGGAATGAGGCAAATATCAGTGAGATTCACTACCTCTACTTCGTTGGGGTCACGCCACATCGACCGAACAAACTCACACAAGCTATCCGCCATATGTCTCCACCCCTTTTGGTAAAATCCTGCTGGAAATCCATCTGGGCCAGGGGCCTTCCAAGGGGCCATTTGAAACAATGCTTCTCGAACTTCTGAATAGCGAACTTCGTCATTCAGATTTTCACGGTCCTTATCATCGATTTGAGGGTAAGAATGGCGAGTCTGGTGCCATTGAACTCCAACTTCTGGTCCAGAAAACAATTGCTTATAGTAACTATTCACCATACTCTTAAGTGTCGCTTCCTCCTCCACCCAATTGCCTTGATCATCTCTCAGCATTAAAATTTTATTCTTGCGTCTACGGTTCAATGTTTTGGTATGGTAATAACGTGTATTTCGGTCACCATCTTTGAGCCATTGACTACGAGATTTTTGAAACCACATTAGTTCCTCTTGTTTAAGAACTAAGCTTAGCTCTTGATGAAGCTGTTTTTCCAATTTTTCAAGAAATCGGTTATTTCCCCCTGCATGTTGTTTACGTTGAATGCCATTTAATCGCGCCATGAGCTCACTTTTATTTTTATGAATATTACCAAACACGTTATGTTTCCATTCTATGAATTCCGTCTCCATATGTTTGACTTTGGCTGGGATTGTAGACTTCAACCCCCAATTTTGTTCCACAAGATCAGCATATGTATCATGACACATCCAGGCCTTCTCGAATCGAAATTTCCTTGTTGTCATTGTAGACTGCACTCCATGAAGTAAAACAAGTATAGGGTGGTGATCTGAAAAATAAATCCGTGGAAGAACTTTAACCACTGCTTCAGGGAACATTATTTGCCAATCATCGTTGCTGAGTGCTCGATCAAGACGTTCGAAGATACGATCGTGACCATTCAACAAAGGTCCCCTCCAAGTAAATGTTGTTCCCAATGCTCCAATATCTATTAGGCCACAAGCATTGATATTATCAATAAAGTTGTTGCACCTGCGAGTAGACACGGGAGCTCCACCTTTTTTTTCTTCTTGTGACAATATATCATTAAAATCTCCAGCTACCAACCACCCTCCAGATATATGCTTACTGATGTTCAAAAGTTTCATCCATAGGTCCTTACGTAGTCCTTCCTTTGGATTTGCATACACTGCCGTGAACATCCAGGTTGGCCCATCTTGGAGCGAAATCATAAGATGAAGGAATTGAAAATCCTTGACTTCCACATTCACCATAACCTCTTCTCTCTGCCAAGCTACCACTATGCCCCCTGAGAATCCCCTACATTCTGAATATTGCATCTGATCGAATCCTAAAAGCTTGAAAGTGTTACTTAGCTTTTTAGGATTTACTCTTGTTTCCATTATCACAAGAATTTCTGGTTTATGTATATCCATATATTGTTTGCATGATCTATAAAAGGCCGAACTAGCTGCACCTCGACAATTCCATAAAAAGATCTTTTGATTTTGGCAATTCATAAAAGCAATTAATCCAGGATCATAGTCTTCGTACCCCCTTCCTGCTGGGTCAGGTTGGGAGTCTCTGGAACAATCTCCATATCCTCATCGGTTCTCTTAGGCATATTCACCTTGTCATTTGAATCTTGGGGCCCAATAGTGCTACTATGTGGTATCGAACAACCTAACTGGTTTTGATCTGGTGGTCTAGTCATGTGGTGGGTCTCATTACCTTTCAAAGATGATAATTGTCCCACTAATGGAACATCATGATTTATTGTTCCACGTAATCCTGAATGTTCCATAGTCAAAACAACTTCTTTACCTCCCTCTAGATTCCCTTGTGATACACGCCCAATCAACTTCCCATTATTAGTTGTCTCATTGTGCTTTCCTCCTTTGGTCAACATGGACCCACCCAAAGCAACATGATTAGTATTCTTTTCTATGCCATCCATTTTTTCCATGTTAACTACTGCCTTAACTCGTTTTTCACTTCCTTGTCTTCCACTTTTTGTATGCCCTCTCCCATTATTTTGGGATGTATTAGTAACAATATTAGTAGTAATTTCCTGAACTGTCCTTGCCGCATTGTTTTCTCCATTCGTCTCGGAATCTTCATTAACGGAATCTAGAAGTTCAAACCGGTTGTTCCCTGCCGGCAATGCTTCCTTGCTTGTTCCGTCTTTACCTTTCCTCCCTCTTCTGGGCTTATGTACCACCACCCAAGGGCTTGCTACATTTTCTCCTATGTTGTCAGTACGACCACCCTCCGCATTCACCATTGTTGTATTTACCTCTCCTGAGCCAGTAACATTAGGATTGACTTTTGCTACATTCTTCTCTGGACAAGTTTAAACCCAAAGGAAGAGGAACCAATCTCACTAATCTAGTTCCTTCGACTTGTCGCCTCCGTGCCTCAATCTCATAGTCTCCAGGGAGATAGAATTCGAGTTCCTTCTCGAATGTAGCGTTGAGCCATAGCTGCAGAAGCCAAAACGGCCCAGCAGCTAAGAAAGTGGAACCATCACCGGTCTTTTTAAGGTTCTCACTTGCCAGTTGCATTGATGCATATAAGTAACCTAGTATCAAGCGTCCTAACCCAAATTGGCGGCCTTCATGAAGTTGAATGGCCATGGGGATGAACTGTTTAGCAACTTGTAAGGATTTCGAGCAAAAGATGTAATGGGAAAGCCACAGGGTGAGAAATGCTACATGCTCGACATCAGAGACTTCCTCCTCACCAACTGCATGATTCTCTTGGATGTATTTTTGAAAGGTTTTTTCTTTTGGGGCAAACTCAATGGCCGAACTAGTTTTGGCTGGGTCGTAAGTTTCACCTACTGGGCTAAGCCCAGTGATCGCAGCTACGTCAAAGAGTGTAGGAGTCATCATCCCACATTTGAAGTGGAAGGTATTGGTGGAGCTTTCGAAGAAATGTAAAGCAGCAACTAACATCTCTTGATGGTATTTGGGGCCTACCCTAGAGAGTTGAATCAACTCGAAGATGCCAGCATCTTTCCAAAAATCCCCATAGCCCACTTGTACCCTGTCTAACCACTTAATGTAATCCTCATTGCCATAATAGGGTGCAGACCTAAAAACCTTGTTAGGGGGTTTTATAAAATTGAAATTAAAGGGAGAATTAATAAAAGCCCTAGGTTTGCCAGGTTCATAGATGGGGAATATGCTTAAAATAGTGGAGGTTTTGCTCTTTGCATCAGGTAAAGGTCCCCCAAAAGCATAAGTATGACCAGCAAGTGAATAAAGAAACATTACCTGTGTTTCCCAGACTTTACGCCGTTCAGAATTCATCACAAGCTCCAAAACTGTGTTGGGACCGTAGTTTCGTAAAGCTGATTCACTCCATCCTCCTGCTAAAGGAAGTTTAGGTTTCTGTCCCGAACTAGAAGCCATAGTTTCAGAATGAAAAATGGATTTTAGAGAGATGGTGTGAAGATGTAGCAAGAAACAGTGGAAGGGGGTTACAGAAATCTGGGAAAAGTGAGGAGAAAACGAAGAAGAAGATGCTTGAAAGTTTAAGAGAATGAAAAAATGAAATAAGATTTGAGAAATCCTATTTATAGGGTTTGAAGAAATTCTGAAAAGCTAGGAAATTCAGAAAAGGTTTTTTCCGTTTCAACTTCCTGCGTTGACACGTGGCTACTGTGTGCAGAAAAAGTGGAAATCATGATGGTTGTGGGAAACGATGTGATGGTTAAGAGAAAAGAGTAATAATGCTCTGACGTCATAGCCGTCATTGAGAAGTGTGAAAGATTGATTCAGAATCTTTTCAAAAATGCCATCTTCTCTTTCGAATACTCAGTCGAAATTGGCATTTTTGGGGGGCAATTTGTTGGGTCATATTTTCGTTAAATAATTTTAATAGGGAACGTTGGTCCAACAAAATAATGAATTAATATGAAAATGACAGGTGTCATTAAGTTATTGCTGGAAAGGTCATCAAAGCGCATATTTCGAATAGCTGGCTTCGAATTGCCATAGTCAAATTCGATTGCTATAATTCTGATGATAATTGTTATCGAAATCCAAAGGTTCAACGTGAGACTCGAAGCGAAGGGAATTGGATTGTGGGCAAAAAGGCAAGGCCCAAAAAAGATCTAAAGCTGAGCCCAAAGTGCGAACGCGCCAAATGAGGATATGAAGTGGAGAACGTGGGTTCGAAGATCAAATCTGGACCGTCAAGATGATCTGAAGCGGTTGAATTTCCATCGAAGTATAAATAGAAATTCCTTAGAAGGAATCGAGGTCGCAAAACTGTTTTTACATAATTTTCTCTGAAATTCTGAGTACTCAGCATAGAAAGAAAGGAATTCGACAGAGAAAACATGTACGGTTTGTGAACCATTTTATTGTATTTGCACTTTACATTTAATGCAAATTTACTTCACAGCAATTTTCTGTATTTCCTTTTGATATTGCATGAAGTTTGTTGATCTTGAGGCGATTCAAATCAACTTATTTCTTTCTGTTCATTTAAACGAATCCAAAACGTAAATGTTTGTTAAAAAACTAATGAACATTGAAACCATTTTCTCATAAAACACAAGCATAGAATTGTCCTGAGATTTCTAGTCAATCTCGCAAGTTTAAATACTTAGACTAGCGCTTGTTTACCATTTTTCAGTGTAAACACCTCCTTAAAAATCCCTCTCTTCCCCTCCCCTCCTCCTTGGTTGAACCAAACAAACCCTAAGTATTTTTATTTTCTTCTTTCAATTATTTAATTTATTTTCTCAATACTATTAATGAATGAAAATTTTGTAAACTAACTCATAATTTATCTTTTCCATACAACATTAATTATATTTCTTAATTTGTGTAATATGGTCAAAACGACTTATATTTTGAAACGGAGATAGTATATGTTTATATCGTAACATACATATTAAGTAAAAAATTATTAAAAATAAAATGATAATGTATAGTAGTAATAATTGCAGGCTGATGGTTATCAAAGCACTGGATGCTACAATAATATGGGATGCCAAGGCTTTGTTCAAACTAACCATCAAGTTGCCCTTGGAAGTCCAATTTCTCCTTCTTCGACGTTTAATGGAGAACAAATTGAAATTACATTATTGATCTATAAGGTAATTTTCTGCTCAAAGAACCAAATTGGCCTTCGAAGATAATAGATAATATGGTAGATATCTCTCCATGTTCCTCTTGTTTTTTTTTTTTTGTCTTAAAAGAAGTTGTAATCCACTGAAATTAAACTCACACACAAGTCACAACTGTGAGGTCCCGGGTTCAAACCCGGGTCATGACGTCCGGCCTAGCAATTTCGGCATTTGCCAGTTGAGTTAGGACTTCTAGACTCCTCTTGTTTTTTACTATGCGTTTTTCTTTTAATAATGCAGCATTCAAAAATAAAAAATGTAGAGAGATTCGATGAGTTAATCTGGTTATTAAATTTCAAAAAAAAATTTAAAAATCTTTTTAAATTGTAAATATTTTAACGGTACATTAATCATTTTAGTATCTAAGATTCTTCTGGTGTGGTAATTATGATTGAGAATATTTAATTGCATAAATTATTTTGATCTTATTTTTTTAGCTTAATTATAGTTTTGGTCTCCCTTATTTTTATCATTTTGCATATTTGGTCTCCTATTTTAAAATACGATAGTTTTGGTCTTCTATCATAATTTTTAACTATAAATTGACAATGTGATATGTTTTAAACGACGTAGTATATGATCTGTTGATGAAAAATTATTAACATTAAAAAAATTATAAGAAAAATCTTTCATAAAGTTAATTTAAAATATGTTATATCATCATATTTTATCTAAAATATATATTGGAGGATCAAAATTGTAAAATGGTAAATATAAAGACCAAAACTATAATTAAACCTATTTTTTCAATAACCAAAGTATCTAATGTAATATGTGTCTAATGTAATATCATTACTATTTTGTATTCATTCATTTTTCAATTATATATTTAACAAAATCCTAATATTTTGCATATTTCATTCACAACCTTTGCACCTCATCGAATCTCTCGTGTTACCTTACTACCTTAGCATAATATATTTTCTCTTCGTGATTATGTCTATGTCAGAAAATAAAGGTGTGTTTGGTTGGAGAAGATTGGAGGGGGGGGTAAAAGATAGCTTAAGTTTGAGTCTATGAAGCCCCGATACTCTAAAATTGGTGAAGTATCGTGTCCGATACGCACCCGATACCGATACTCTTCCGATACGTCCCGATACTCGTATCGGAAGAGTATCGGTTAAATCTTTATTTTTAAATAAAAAAATAATATCCGATACGCGTCCGATACTTCCCGATACTCGTATCGGAAAAGTATCGGTTAAATATTTATTTCTAAATAAAAAAAATAATATCTGATACAATCTGTGTTTCCTAGTAAATGTCAAACTATTATGTTTGTTACACGGGTATAACTATATCTTTTTTTTGGATAGTACTAATGATGCTCTTTTTGTATAATACTTAACTTAAGATGTATAACTTAAAATGTACTGGTGACTATTATTTTTTAGGACAATATTAATGAAACACAAATACTTAACTTAGTATTAATGATTTTAATTTATTATAATTAGTATTTTTCGTCTTTGTCACTGTTCTGAAGTCACTATGGTGCCATACTATATAACATGTTGTTAAGTATTTGGGCTTGTCCCAAAATTCCAGTATAAGAATGGATGTTTTATGCTTTTAATTGGTCAGCTGCAGGACTTACATAATTGTCTGATATTGCTACAAGATGGACGAATTGAAGAGGCTTGATGTCATAACTATTATATATTTTTTGAGTTATTATATGTCTTTAGTTAGGACTGTGAAGCCCTTGTATGTTGAACATCAAATTGTTTTGCTTTTGTGCAAGTTAATTGGTTTATGTTTACTGTTTGTACAATGAACTATTGACGTTTATAATAATAATAATTATAATAATTTTTTGTCTTCCAAAAAAAATTATCATTATTAATATTATTGATTTTAGTCATATTTATATATTGTGTATTTATATATATTTAATTTTAAATTAAATTTTTAAATAACGTATCGCGACCGTATCGGATTGTAAATTTTAAAAAATTTCACGTATCGGCGTATCGGATTCGTATCGTATCCGTATCGTATCCCGTATCGGGACTTCATAGGTTTGAGTTGTTTGGTTCGATTATATTGAAAAGGGAGCAAAATTTCTCCAAAAGTCAATTTTAACTCCCCTAACATACTATTGTCAAAAAAAAAAAAAACTCCCCTGACATACTATAACATTTTTCATTTTCGGCAACAATTAAATTTGAACTTAATTGGATGGGAAAGAACATTTCTTTCAAATTTAAACTGAAATGTTCTTTTATTAAATACGTTATGAAGGTGGAAAAACACAAGAAGGAGGGGTTGAATTGTGTTTTAAAAAATTAAAACTTTTTGCCTAATAGCGACTAAGTATGCAGCGGATAAAAACACAAATTAAAGAGAGGGTGCTGAGAGAGAGAAAGAAAGACACAGAATTTATCCTGGTTCCCCTCACAAATCGAGAGTACTCCAGTCCCCTTGTTACTAACAAGAGATTTTCACTATAATCTACTAAAGATTACAAATTGCTCAAGCACACTTGCAAGAGACTTCTCAGGTGCTCAAGTTTCACTAAACAAGAGACTTCTCAAATGCTCAAGTTAAACTTAACAAGAGACTTCTCAAATGCTCAAGTTAAACTTAACAAGAGACTTCTCAAACAAACTTAAGAATAAGAATGAATGTTAAGGAACACTTGATATACTATCAGAGGTGTTTACAAAATACAACTCAAATTGTTGTAAGACTTAGAATGACAGATTTAGAATATGATGTCAGAATGCTTCTTAGTCTTTGAACGCAGTAATAGAACAGTAGTAGGAACAGTAGTCATTTCTTCCATTTGAGTCTTCTATTTATACTTGGAGGAAGATGATGACCGTTGCAGAGAGAGAGGTGCCAGCTGGAATTTACTCGTACAATTGATAGCTGTATATTGCCTTCTTTGGTAAGGAATTCCAATTCCACTACCTAGCTATTCAATTTATCACTCATCCATTTTGAGTAATAATAGTACGATAGTACAATCCTCAAATGCGCTCCACTTATGGATAAGGTTAACGTTGTACCAACGAATATTCCTTCCTGTGGGCGTGACAGATCCTTGAAGTAGATTGTTCTTCAATCATTGGTTCTGAATATGTCAGTTCTTGAGTGACGTAAATTCTTTTAGCTTCTGATGCTCTTGTCATAGCTTCTTAAGATCTTCAGCTTCTGAATTCTATCAGAGCCTTGTTTTTGTCCTCAGAGGCACTTTTATCAACATATAAAATTTAAGCTTCTGATGAACAGTGACGTGCTTTCAGAACTTGTTTTGACTGGCTTCTCTGCTATTATTCATAGTGCTTCTGAATGAATTTTAACTTGTAATTCTGCACACTAGAATAATCATTAGTACTTCCAATTGTAATTTTAATACTTTGTTATCATCAAAACTATTTAAACCATTAGAGGTTCATGTCAGACCCACTTTGTTCCAACAATCTCCCCCTTTTTGATGATGACAAACCAAAGCATTAAAATTCAATTGTTGTTGATTTAATTTAATTATGATGACTTCAGGTTTCAAAGGTTTGCAATCTCCCCCTGAGTCTGATAATCCATAAGGGTAGGTTTGTAAGCTCCCCCTAAGTTTTATCCATAATTAATTAAAACAGTTTAAGAGTTGATTTATTAACTTAAAATAAATTTTCATATTTAACTCTCAGAAGCATAGTTTTGCAAGCTTTGCTTCTTAGAGTTTGATAATGCTCAGAAGCGGTTTGCAAGCTCTTCTGACATTGTCTATGAATTCTATTTTAGGTTCTTAAATTTTCTCCCCTTTCAATAATCGTTCAGAATGAGAAAGAATCATAAGAGATAAATGTTGATTCATAATGCTTTTAACATTACAGTTTCAGATTGAGCAGTATATGAATGAATCAACATTAATTTTAACGCTACTCTTACTCCCCCTTTTGGCATCAGTCAAAAAGACACAGAAAACCAAGCAGTCAAATGCGTCATAACAAGGCAGTCAAGTCAAGAAGTGATGACAACTGGATTCATTTAATGAATTGTGTTGAAAACCTTCCTGATAAGAGATCTTGATGACACTATAAAAAGGGATGATTCCTCTCATTTTACTCAATCAGAGTAATCAAGTAACATCAAAAGAAAAACATATAATGGAAAAGCAGGTTACCAAGGATGCTTCAGGCTCAAAAGGAAAGAGCAAGAAGGGAGCAGAGCCCTGGCGCTGCGAAGAAAACAAGCTTCGCTACGAAAGGAACAAGCAAGAACTGATTTTGACAGAGTCAGAGGAAGAGGAATTGGGCTCTGATCTGGAAGAATTTTTATGGACATACAATGATGACACTCCATACGAAGAGTACGAGGCTGCTGTTCAGAAGAACACTGAAGAGCTAGTGCAAAAGGCAACTGCCAACTTGCTTGCTTATATTAAGGAAAAACATAAGAAGCTAGATGCAGAGTCTTCTGAAGTTAAGCCTAGCTCTAAGTAGAGTTTTATCATTCTATGTACTAAAGATTCTTCAATAATATTAATAAAAGAGTTTATGCTATAAATTCCTTTCTTTTGGAGCATGTTTCTTTTATATACTCTTGTCAAACGTCAGAAAACCAGTTACCAGACACGCCTCATACGGTATTGTTGCCCCGCTTATAAACAGGCTATAATACTAAGAAGCTATTTCATGAGTAAACAGGAATACTGATGTGGGGGAACCTTAGGTTTTCAAAATCCTATATAAGTTTAAAAACAAGATGTTCTCCAACATCTTACACTAGGTTCAGAATCCACAAGAGTATCAGACATTATCAGAGTATATGATTTTCATTTTGTAAAACAAAGTAAAATAAACACACCAGCACAAGCACATATATGAGGACAATAAGAAGCTTAAAAACTTAAAAGAAAATTATCCAAAAGATTTACATAAACATGATTACAAATAAGTGCACAGACATAAGGTTAAGGTTTGGGTTGCTGTTGAGTAAGTTTCAGAAGAAGTTCCATCATTGCATCTATCTTCTTGTTAGTAGCTTCACCAGATCTGTTCATGTCTTCTCTTATATCGGCCCTGAATTCATCCATCTCATTTCTTAGTTCCTCTCTTAAGTCATGCTTGATTTCATCCAGAGCTTCTTGCATAACAGAGGGTATAGCAGATGAAGAAGAGCCTTGGACAAGAACTGGTGGAGATCTAGGAGGAGATGAATCAATAATGGGAGCTTTACCTTTATCAGAATCTGGTTCGCTAAGGTTCTGATCATTCATAACAATATCTTCTGCAGCTCCTTGATCCTCAAAAATCTTATTAGTCTCAATGACAGCAATGTGAACAGCTCTATCAACCAATAACTTGAAGGCTTCTTGTTCAGCAAGCCTCTGACGTTCCATTTCAGCAGCTATCTTAGCCTGCTCTTCATCCAAAGATCTTCTCATACTTTCATCAACAGCAGCTAAAAAAGCTAACCTCTGACATTCTTCTTCATGGTTGTAGAATGTGAGCCTTGGAGCACATGTCCTCTCAGCAATCTCAAATAATTCCCGTACAGTGTTTGCTCCTCTACCCTTAATCTTATCCTTCAGATGAGTACTGAGAATCATTAAAGATTTACCAAATAAGTACTCTAATTCCCTGACATCAGCATCTATATCAGAAGGGAAGATAAGAGCTTCTTCCTCTCTTTGTTTGAACCTCTTAAGTCTAATACCTATAGCATTATTTAGCAGCTCAAGGTTTGGTTCAGAGTCAGAATTGAAAAAGGGTAAGGATGGGTCAAAGGGAATGGTTGGTTCAGGTTTCTTTCTTTTGAGTTCAATGATTTTGATTTTGCTGAGATTTGGAGGTATGATATCATCATCAAGATTGATGGAATCCTTGAATATTTGATGTTCAGCTTTAGTTAGGTGTTGGTAAAGCTCAAGAACCTCTTCTAAAACTAGAGGTTTGTTGAGTGGGTCAGAGACAGGTTGTGGTGATTGAGGTTGTTGTTCAGTCATGATTTTATTTGGTGATTGATGAGGGGATTGTTGGGCTTCAGAATGAGAAATTGACTCATCCTGAACAGGTGTAAAGGTAGGTGGATTTTCTTGTGAGATATGATCAAGTGAGGGAGGGGGTGTGTGAATGACCTGTGTGTTGTGTGTTTTATGGACGGGTGAATCATTTGTGAGATTCATGGATGGAAATTGAAGTGGTGAATTTGGATTTGAGTTGGTAAATGCAACACCACACATGTGTTGTTCAAGATGTTCTATGACAGAATTTTGATTTGTAGATTGATGGAGAATGGTGGTGTCTATGATGATGGGAGTTTCTTCATCAGAGGAGAGATGAATGGGCTTTATGGTGGTTTTCTTTGTGGTTTTCTTGAAAGAGGTTCTCTTTGGTGTAAGAGTTTTCTTTTGTTTTGGGATGGATTCTCTGATGAGTGTAGCAATTAACTCATCCGAGGCAGTGCTGGTATCTGATGAAGATGATGATGATATAGCTTTATGATCAGGTAAGACTACACTAATAGGTACAGTGAAGTCTATGGGTTGAGGTTGATTGGTAGATGATGGAGGTTGAGAAACAGATGGTTTAGCAATAGAGGGTTGAGGTTCAGAACCAATAACCTGAGCTACAGGGATGCTAGAAGTATTAGATTCAGAGATCTTACCTTTTGGTTTAGAAGCTCTGGTCTTTAATCTCTTTGCAGGTTTAGCAGGGTTCTGATCTTCCTCAGAAGCTGAAGGCCTATCATGCCTTTTCTTTGACCGCTTTTCCTTCTGAACAGCTTCAGTCATCATATTTTCAGTACCTTCCTCAATCTCATCAGTACTAGCATGTCCTTGATCATCAGAGCCTTCATCAATCATTTCTTGCTCAGTAGTTCTTGGCTTTCTTCTATTTCTTGTAATATCTCTTGGTCCCTTGAAGATATCCCAATTAGGAACACTTACTACCATTTTCCTGGGCACACTAACCCCAGTATCTCTTCTTACTGATTCAAGAAAGTTCTTGATGACCTCCTCATTATCATGTTCTGATATGGTGGGAAACCCATCACACCAGAAGTACTTTTCGTACACTTGCTGTAGAGGTGTTTTCACTTGAATGATTTCTTCCTTGGTCTTTCTCTTCATGTTGACCAGAACTGATGCATCATACTTAGCAGTTTGAAAAACTCTAAGTTTTTCTTTGGCACTCACAATGTCTGTGAGTTTGGTTTGCCTTATCAGTTCTGAAATTAACCTTGGGTGATGAATGACAGATGGTATTTTAGTTCTACCCTCATTGATGGTAAGGCACATGTGATCAAAAAGAATCTTAGCCAAATTAACTTTCACCCTCTTGTATAAGAACCAGATGAGATGTTTGTGTGGAATGGAGATGGTATCCAATCCACCTTTTCTGGTGAAGATGGTAGACAAACACATTCTGAAAGCAAATTCAAATGTGTGCTTCATGTGCATTACTTTTCCAAAATCCTTTTGTGTGCATCCAGATTTAAAGAGGTCCTGATGAATTGAATCCAAATGCTTGCTTTTCTTATCATACACTTCTATATCTTCTCCTTTGTTGTCTAAACCCAGAATCTTAGCAATGTGTGCCTGAGTTATCACAACATTGATTCCCAAAATATTTGACCTAATTTCCCTTTCTCTGTAAGGTTTAAGACCAAGTTCCTTTCTTGTTTTCCCTCGTAATTCCTTGTTCTTCTCAACCATATCCTTGTATTCTTTATCAGCACTTGCTCTATCGTACACTTTAGCCTTCTGCCAGAAATACTTCACTATGTCGTAGTATACGAAGCCATTGAGCATCTCAAAATAATTCTGCCATTGTTGGTTGTAGAACAAGTATTGAATGTCAATCCCATTCGCTGTCAAACTTTCAAAATCCACGAACTTCTCAGTGAAGAAATCATAAGCATCTGGACCAGCGTCAGTTTGATGATGTTCGTAGACTAGATTATCTTTTGAATTAAGATCGATGATGGGTGGTAACGTAGGGTTAAAGGGTTCTTGAACGATTTCGTTTGAAGAACGAGCAGCCATAGTTGCAGAGAATTAAGAAGATGAAGATTGAGAATTTCTGTAAGGTCTAGGGTTGTGTAGGTAGTGATTTTGTGTAAAAAGTTGTGCAAAGTGAGTGAAGTGACTTATAAATAGTAACAAGCACACATACACAGAGAAAATAAACATTGGGAGGGAGCGCGAGCAGTTTTAAAAATTAAATAATATACTTAACTGCCATACTCATCATTAACTGTTCTCTGCCCGTCAGGATCTAGACACGTGCTGTAAAAGTTTAATCATAGCTGACGCGTGTATAGACAACTGTTGTACACTTACTCGTACTGAACGTTTCATTTCCAAAAGGTTCAGAACCTCACTCATTTGTATCTGACACCTCATCAGAACCTGTTACTCTTCAGAGCCTAAATTATTCAGAGCTTCCCAAGGGATACTCTAAATTATAAGAGGTTCTGATAGACCTTCAGATGCTAATTCTATTCTACTTCTCAGAGCTAATTTTCTTCAGAGATATAGTGCATGTTCAAATTCTTTTTGATAAAATCAAATCTTTCAATTGCTAAAGGTTTAGTAAATATATCAGCCCATTGATGTTCAGTATCAATGAATTGAATATTTATTGTACCTTTTTGAACATGATCTCGTATAAAATGATGTTTTATTTCAATATGTTTAGCTCTAGAGTGTAGAATAGGGTTCTTAGACAAATGAATAGCAGCAGTATTGTCACAATATAGTGGAATACTACTTTCAGCTATGTTATAATCTTCCAACTGATATTTCATCCAGAGAAGCTGTGTGCAGCATTTAGCAGCTGAGATGTATTCTGCTTCTGCTGTAGACAAAGCAATAGTTGTTTGTCTCTTGCTAGCCCAAGATATGAGATTCTCACCAATGAATTGGCAATTTCCACTAGTGGATTTCCTCTCAATCTTATCACCAGCATAGTCAGCATCACAGAATCCAACTAGCTTACTATCTAGGGATTTTTTATAAAGAAGTCCTAGATTAGTAGTTCCTTTCAGATATCTAAAGATCCTCTTAACAGCAGTTAAGTGAGGTTCTCTAGGATCTGACTGGAATCTAGCACACAAGCATACACTATATAAAATATCCGGTCTAGATGCTGTTAGGTAGAGTAAAGAACCAATCATACCTCGATACAGCTTCTGATCTACTTTGCTTCCTATCTCTTCTTTGCTTAAGCTGCTGGTAGGATGCATGGGTGTAGACATTATCTTGCAGTCATCAAGGTTGAACTTCTTCAGAAGCTCTTTTGTATACTTGCTTTGATGAATGTAAGTGCCATCTTTTCCTTGATTAATTTGGATTCCAAGGAAGAACTTCAATTCACCCATCATACTCATCTCGAATTCATCCTGCATAAGCTTAGAGAAATTCTTGCAAAGAGAAGCATTAGTAGAACCAAAAATAATATCATCAACGTATATTTGAATGATTAAGATATCTTTCTTAGATGTCTTTCTGAATAATGTATTGTCAATTTGACCTTTTTGAAAACCATTTTCTAAAAGGAAATTACTCAGTCTTTCATACCAAGCTCTTGGAGCTTGTTTGAGACCATAGAGTGATTTCTTAAGTTTATAAACATAATTAGGATTTTTCAAATCCTCAAAACCTGGGGGTTGTTTGACATATACTTCTTCAGAAATAACACCATTAAGAAAAGCGCTCTTAACATCCATTTGGTACAAAGTGATTCCATTGTTAACAGCATATGAAAGAAGTAACCTGATTGCTTCCAGTCTTGCTACTGGAGCAAATGTTTCAGTGAAGTCTATACCTTCTTGCTGACTGTAGCCTTGTGCTACCAGTCTAGCTTTATTTCTTACCACTTCACCTTGTTCATTCATTTTGTTTCTAAATACCCACTTGGTTCCAATGATGTTCTTATGTGCTGGTCTTGGCACTAAGTCCCATACATCATTTCTTTGAAACTGATTGAGCTCATCTTGCATAGCTACAATCCATCCATCGTCAGTGAGTGCTTCATCAACATTCTTTGGTTCTATCATTGAGATTAGTCCCAGAAGTGAATCAAGTTGTTGATAGTCTGATCTTGTCTTTCTTGGACTTTCTTTGTTTCCAAGAATTAAATCTTCTGGATGTGATGATCTATATTTGAACTTCCTTCTTGGAGCTTCATCAACATCAGCACTTGGTTGAGTGTCTTCTTCTGAAGTGTCATCATGTTCTTGTGATGCTTCTAATTGAGATGCTTCTTCAGCATCTTCTTCCAATACAGCTTCTGAAGCTTCAACAGCTTCTGATGCTTTTTCAGGTTCTGAATCGATGTATTGGT
The DNA here is from genome assembly GCA_030408175.1 of Trifolium repens. Taxonomy (NCBI): domain Eukaryota; kingdom Viridiplantae; phylum Streptophyta; class Magnoliopsida; order Fabales; family Fabaceae; genus Trifolium; species Trifolium repens. The sequence continues at coordinate 6,547,371 of CP125847.1, forward strand.
ATGGAACACCTGCATAACTATTATCTTGCTCTGACATTTTACTGTCAGGCTCTTTATTATCAAATCTAACATGTATAGATTCTTCCACTGTGTTAGTTTCAGAATTATACACTCTGTATGCCTTTGAGCGTTCAGAGTAACCTATAAAGATTCCCTTACAAGCTTTGGCATCAAATTTTCTTTTGTAGGCCTTGTTGTTTAGAATGTAACATGTACATCCAAACTGATGAAAATAAGAGATGTTGGGCTTTCTTCCTTTGAAGAGTTCATATGTTGTTAGATTCAATAGAGGTCTTATATAGATCCTATTTTGAATGTAACAGGCTGTGTTTACAGCTTCTGCCCAGAAGTGCTTAGCAAGTTTTGTCTCATGCATCATGGTTCTTGCCATTTCTTGTAAAGACCTGTTCTTTCTCTCTACAACACCATTTTGTTGTGGTGTTCTAGGAGCAGAGAACTCATGGACAATGCCATGATCTTCACAAAAAGTTGCAAATGGTTCATTTTCAAATTCACCACCATGATCACTTCTTACCTTTAAGATTTTGAGACCTTTCTCATTTTGCACTTGAGTGCAGAAGATGCTGAACACATCATATGCATCATCTTTCACTCTTAGAAACTTTACCCAAGTCCATCTACTGTAATCATCAACAATGACTAGTCCGTATTTCTTCCCATTGATTGAGGCAGTACTTACTGGACCAAACAAATCAATGTGAAGTAGTTCTAAAGGTCTTGAGGTAGAGACAATGTTTTTAGGTTTAAAAGAAGTTTTTGAAATTTTGCCAATCTGACAAGGACCACACAGAGCATCTGAATGATATTTAAGATTTGGCAGGCCTTTAACCAACTTTAGTTTGCTAAGCTTAGAGATTAATCTCCAGTTAGCATGACCTAAGCGTTGGTGCCAGACCCACTTTTCATCATTCAGAGATAGAAGACAAACTATCTTCTGCTCAGTGAGTTCTGACAGATTCACCTTATAAACATTACCTCTTCTTAATCCTCTAAACAATATGGACTTGTCAGAATCATTGATTACTGTACATGCCTCTTTATCAAAATTAACAATGAATCCGCTATCACAAAATTGACTAATGCTAAGCAGATTATGTTTGAGGCCATCAACTAACCAAACATCTTTAATTGAAAGAGAAGAGTTACCAACTATACCTGTACCAATGATCTTCCCTTTTTGGTTTCCTCCAAACCCCACAGTACCTCCCTCTTTCAGAGTCAGGGTTTGGAACATATGCCTTTCTCCCGTCATATGTCGTGAGCAGCCACTGTCCAGGTACCAGCATTGCTGCTTTGGCCTTCTTGGTGTGCAAACCTGAAGCAAATATTATTTGAGATTTTGGTACCCATATCTTTATGGGTCCTTTTGTGTTAGTCTTTACAGGTCTAGGTGGTCTTTGTTTGAAAGATCTATCAGAGCCTCTAGAGTTAACCACCCTTGTTGAAGAGTTTTTGGGTTTAGTATAGCTCTTGAGCTTTGTTCTTGAATGTGTCAGAGCTTCTTTAGATTTAACATTAGTTTGAGGCTTAAAAATCTTAGGTTCTGAGGTTTTATCCTTCAGAGTCTTTGACCTTTGAGCCTCTGGCTTTGATGTTTTATCAGAAGCTGACTCATTTAGAACTTCTGATTGACTCTTTACAAAGACAACCTTAGGTTTTGATTTATCTATATTAGAGGATTTTGAAGATAATGGATTATCTTTAAAACGTGAGAATCCAAGACCTTCTCCTCTATTTCTACTTACATGATAAATTAAAGAGGCTATTTTACTTCTTTTCATTCCATTGATAAGGAATTCCTGAAGAGCAAATTCATGTTCTGGAGGAACCTTATCATCAAGAACATAATGAGTTTCCATAAATTCATTTCTTGATTTTAGAGACTCATTTTGTTCAATTATTTCATTTGCCTTTTCGGTCAGGTTGTTATAGGCCTTTTTAAGGACCTTACACTCACCTGCCTTTTTGGTTAAAAGTTTTAAGGCATCTTTTAAGGAATCTATTAATTCAGAACGAGAAAGTTTAGCAAGTACCTCATCTTCATCTTCTGAATCTGAGTCATCTTCGTGCTCAGAGTTCTCTTGGTCAGAAGCGGTTGCCATCAAGGCTAGGTTTGCTTCTTCTTCCCCATCAGAATCTGATTCCTGATCCAAATCATCCCACGTGGCAAGGAACCCCTTCTTGAGCTTACTTTTGTATCTTTCTTTGTTAGAGGTTCTCTTGGATGATTTACTCAGGTTCTCTGGGCAGTCAGCAATGAAGTGTCCTGGTTTGTTGCACTTAAAGCATTTGTTTTGTTCTTCCTTCTTATCCTTAGAAGCACCAACCTTCTTGGAAGAACCTCCAAACTTACCAGTATACTTCTTGCTTCTCTTAGCCCATTGCGATACTCTTGCAGCCATCAGAACCATTTCTTCTTCTTCATCAGAGTCCATCTCGTGACCTTCTTCAGAGGCTTCTTCATCAGATACTATAACCTTTGCCTTCAGAGCCTTAGAGGAACTCTTGGTGCTCAGGGCTATCCCTTTTAGCTTCTTAGTCGATTCATCAGTCATGAGTTCCATCTCATGACTCTTTAGAGAATTAACCAAGCTTTCAAGAGACACAGTATCTAAGTCCTTAGATTCCTGAAACGCTGTCACTTTTGGTCTCCACTTTGGCGGCAAGCTTCTGAGAACTTTCCTTACATGATCAGCCTCAGTATAGCTCTTATCTAAAACTTGAAGTCCAGAAACAAGAATTTGAAACCTAGAGAACATTGTCTCAATGTCCTCTCCGTCCTTCATTTTAAATAATTCATACTGATGTACTAACAAGTTGGCCTTAGCCTCCTTAACTTGTTTATTTCCTTCATATTTGGATTTAAGAGAATCCCAGATAGACTTAGCCGTTCTCTTATCTCCAATTTTCAAGTACTCATCATGAGAGATGGCATTTGTCATCATCCCTTTTACACTGTGGTGCTTCTTATACTCCAGCTTTTGAGTAGGTGTAAAAGCCTTTCTGTCTTTAGAGCTAACAACACCTTCTAAGTCCATATTTTCAAAGTTCACTCCATCTTCTACCAAGTCCCACAGATCACAATCAATCGCCATGATGTGACTGTACATCTTGGTTTTCCAGAATGGATAACCAGTCTCAGTTCCATTGAAAAAGGGAATTTTGTCAGAAGACCTTCTGTCTTTAGAATTAGAATCATAGTCAAAAGGAACTTCATTGAGATTCTTCTCAGCAGACATGTTTTTCCTCCCTGAATCTTAACTGTTTCACTGATAGGTGAGAGTTAGGCAACAGCCCAGCTCCTGATACCAATTGAAGGTGGAAAAACACAAGAAGGGGGGGGTTGAATTGTGTTTTAAAAAATTAAAACTTTTTGCCTAATAGCGACTAAGTATGCAGCGGATAAAAACACAAATTAAAGAGAGGGTGCTGAGAGAGAGAAAGAAAGACACAGAATTTATCCTGGTTCCCCTCACAAATCGAGAGTACTCCAGTCCCCTTGTTACTAACAAGAGATTTTCACTATAATCTACTAAAGATTACAAATTGCTCAAGCACACTTGCAAGAGACTTCTCAGGTGCTCAAGTTTCACTAAACAAGAGACTTCTCAAATGCTCAAGTTAAACTTAACAAGAGACTTCTCAAATGCTCAAGTTAAACTTAACAAGAGACTTCTCAAACAAACTTAAGAATAAGAATGAATGTTAAGGAACACTTGATATACTATCAGAGGTGTTTACAAAATACAACTCAAATTGTTCTAAGACTTAGAATGACAGATTTAGAATATGATGTCAGAATGCTTCTTAGTCTTTGAACGCAGTAATAGAACAGTAGTAGGAACAGTAGTCATTTCTTCCATTTGAGTCTTCTATTTATACTTGGAGGAAGATGATGACCGTTGCAGAGAGAGAGGTGCCAGCTGGAATTTACTCGTACAATTGATAGCTGTATATTGCCTTCTTTGGTAAGGAATTCCAATTCCACTACCTAGCTATTCAATTTATCACTCATCCATTTTGAGTAATAATAGTACGATAGTACAATCCTCAAATGCGCTCCACTTATGGATAAGGTTAACGTTGTACCAACGAATATTCCTTCCTGTGGGCGTGACAGATCCTTGAAGTAGATTGTTCTTCAATCATTGGTTCTGAATATGTCAGTTCTTGAGTGACGTAAATTCTTTTAGCTTCTGATGCTCTTGTCATAGCTTCTTAAGATCTTCAGCTTCTGAATTCTATCAGAGCCTTGTTTTTGTCCTCAGAGGCACTTTTATCAACATATAAAATTTAAGCTTCTGATGAACAGTGACGTGCTTTCAGAACTTGTTTTGACTGGCTTCTCTGCTATTATTCATAGTGCTTCTGAATGAATTTTAACTTGTAATTCTGCACACTAGAATAATCATTAGTACTTCCAATTGTAATTTTAATACTTTGTTATCATCAAAACTATTTAAACCATTAGAGGTTCATGTCAGACCCACTTTGTTCCAACACGTTACTTTGAGGAAGTACAAATTATAAGTCGCTTTACATTATCAATGAAATATTTAATGTTATTTTTCCTATTATACCCTTAACTATATATTACTTTCTCTTATTTCAATACTTCAATTTGTTTTTTCCTTATCATAAATGAAAGTCAATTTTGTAAATCAAGTCATAATTTTATTTTTCCATACAAAATTAATTACATTTCTTAATATACGTAAATATGACAAAGCGACTTATATTGTGGTACGGAGGAAATACCATTTTAAATACTACAATTATGTGTGCACTAGTTAAGGAATCCAAAATGGTGAGTACAACTAGTAACAAAAAGTAATAATAATAATAACAAAAATCAAACAATAAGAACACAAGAAAATTTGATAACGGAGTTCTCCGTAGGTACGTCTCTGACTGTAGAATTCACTACAACTCGTTTGAATTAAATGAATAAATGAATTGGGGTTTAAAGCAGTATTTATAATAATAATAATGATACGGTCATAGAATTCGCTACGCTAACTCAGCTCCTCGGCCGTCTCAGCCTCTTCCTGATACATATACGCCATACTCAACACAATAGTAAATTTTACATTGAAATTTATGACTTTGGTTCCATTAAAATTTCTCTTCATGTATCTTCAGTTGAACCAAACTGACACTTAATTCTGTGTGTAGGATCAACAAAATGGGAATTGGTGGCTCGAATATCAATCTATCGCAATTGGATATTGGCCATCCGTTTTGTTCACACACTTAAAGCTTAGTGGAAGTATTGTTGACTTTGGTGGAGAAGTGGATACAACACCAAACGGGCCTCACACATCAACCCAAATGGGTAGTGGACATTTTGCAAATTAGGGATTTCGAAAAGCTGCTTATTTTAGTAATCTACAAGTTGTGAATTCTGAACAAGTTGATTCCATTGTCAAATCCACATTACTATCCAGAACAAGAAAACTTTATGATATAAAAGGAGGGTTTGATAACAACGTGGGAAATTACTTCTACTACGGTGGACCTGGACGGAATGACAAATGTACTTAATCGAATAAATAATACACAACTAAAATTATTAAGGTGAATATTATTTTTGTCGTACTTTCTCCGTCCCAAATTATAAAAAAAGATTGATTAAAAAATTTGATGTATTTAAGTCAAATTTTTAACCAAATAAATCAATTTTTTTATCAATTTTCTTTTATATTTTTGGTATTTGTTAATTAAATTGTTATATCTTTTATGTTCAAAATAAAGTTCTTAATTATTTCTTCATATTTTTTTATTCTCAGGTGATCCACTGTTGGGACCATTACAACCTCGACTCATTGCAAATGTCTGAAGAAAATAAAAATAAAATATACATGCTTTAATATTTATTTTCCCTTTTTCTAGCTCTGTCCACAATTTCTTCCTTCCGTCGTCTTTTTCCTACTTTGCTTATGATGATATACTTGCAAAGGAGTACAAACTTTGCTTATAATGAAATAAATCACATAATTTTCTATAATTTTATTGGGTTAAATTTTGATGTTAAATGGAAAAGTTAGTCTACTTATATGTTTTTTTTAGTTTCCTGCATATTATGCAATGCAGGTTGTGTAATTCCTCCTCTCCATGAATTAAAATGTTTGGTTTTAAAAATATAAAATTACATAAAGTACACTATTTTTTAATTTGAAATTCATTTTATTTTAAATGTCAATACTACGTCCTCTTTCCCTAAGAATCAAAAGATTAAAAAAAAACACGTCAATATCAAACATTTTATTTTAAATGTACAAAAAAACATTTAAAACAAACAATAAAAAATCTGAGTTTCTATTATCTCCTCTCTTCTTTCTTGGTTAAAACTTTGATCATATTTCCAAGTTTTCATGAGAACATATCATCTCCAGTAACATTACACCCTGCAGTGAAATCCTGACCTTTTATCTCTTTTTTAGCACTGTAGCAACAATTTAATAGAATAAATAAACAGTGCTCGGTGGATAGCACTGGACTTCAAGTTGACGGAAGAGGATCCGTGTTCAAGTTTTCATACGTGATAGTAGGACAGTTACTTGGTTACTCAGTTCGGTGGAAAGGACATTACTAGTGGGGAAGTATATGTTTTTTAACAAAAGGGTAGAAGAGTTACAAATATTATTTTTTTTTGGTAAAAAGATCTTTATCCCGCTGTAATGTAGGCATATTTTATTTTACACCCTGTATTATTTTATTTTTTTAGAGTTCCCCTTTGTAATATTGACAATTTGATTTATCACCTGTGTTGTCTTTTTTGCTGAGAAAAAGTCTCTGCCACATCAGCAAATATGACAATAATATCACTGATTTTGTGCGGTTAAAAAAAAGTGAAAAATTAGTAAAGGGGCAATCAAAGTTTTTACTCAACATCTTTCTTTCTTAATTAATAATTAATAATTGTAGATATATAATACATCAGTGTAACATTTGAATAATGTTACTATCGTTAGTTAGTTAGTTCAGTAGTGATTAACGCTGAACTTGGTAGAGAGGACCACAATTTGTTACACATCACATCAATTAAATCTAAACAATTAAATAATAGATGATTCATTTCATTAAGTTGTTTAACTCTGCTAGATAGTCTAGATTACTTATTTTAATACTTAATTTGTCCCACATATGTCCTTTAGGTTGTATTTGACGTGTAAAATGACGTAAATTTAGTAAAATTTAATCTAAACATTTAGTTTTAAATCAATAGTTTTGATTGTTTACTGCGGCAAACTGCGTTGTTTTGCAACAGCAGAATATCAACATCCATGTATTGATCCTAATAAAAAAAATTGGGTTTATTATGTTAAATCAAATATATCTGTTAATCCAATTAATAAAAATAAACTAAACAAAGAGCATATCAATTTAAAAAAGACAAATGCTAAATAGTGTTTTCGGGGCATTCTTTAAGCCTTTAAATAGTAATGTTTTATAAAAAAATTATGAAAATGTGTGAAGTCAATGCATTGAAAATTAAAATATTTAATTTTTTGAATAAATTAGGAGTATTTTCTTAAATAGAATCCTTAAAGGTTAAAGAAGGAAAAGTACTATTGTTTTAATTAATGAATGAATCATATGGAAAAGTATTTGGATGTTAGCAAGGAAAAAAAAAATGAATCGGGTGAGTTTCTTAGACCAAGTTCATGGAAACTAAAGTCCAACAAAAACGTGATAATGACAAGAGAGAAAACCTACCAATGAAGTTTGAAAATATGATTAGTTTATGACAGTAAAAAACTAATCATGAGTAAATATTTTTTTCTCTAAATTTATCGAATATTTTATGTATTTGGACTATATTTTAGACCAAATACATAAATCATTCAATGAATCTAATAAAGATTCTTTGTTTATATTTGAAATTGGAGTAGTAAAAGTAGAATTGACTGAAGCACGCCTTCAAGGTTCAAGGAAACCAAGACGTAGATAATTATTTTGTCATCTGAACGTATTTTGGTGTTGTTAATTTAATTTGTCGAATTTATTAATATTTTCTCCAATTTTATATAAATAAAGATTATTTTTTTAGATTCATTGAATAATTATACACGATACAGAGTTATTCATTAAACCCCAAAAAATAATCGTTATTTATATATGATATCGAAGGAAGTATAGTATTAATTCTTCTCTTTAGTATATTATTTTGATTCTTAATCATTTATAAGCATAAAGTGAAACTCCGATCATAACAATTTTGATATTTCTATCGGTTGAACTATGATTTGGAGACTTTGTTGTTGCACAATTTAATCATAATAAAATCGATAAAACAAAAATTTAAAGATGTTAATAGAATTTATTTATTCACTTTGTTAATTGAGACACACTTGTTTGACCCAAAACAGAGAGAAAGAAATGGTTCCATGGAATTCATTTCCATTAGAAATAATCTACCAACTATTTGGTTGGTTAGCTTTTCTTTCATGGTCTACTGCAGGTTACCCTCAACTCATCTCCAATTTTCGTAGAAAAAGGTTAATTTTTATTTTTTATTTCATTTTTATCATGTTTTTATTAATTTATTTCTCTATTTTTCTTATGACTGTTTTTGGTTGGTTTTTTTTAATATTGGAGACAGTGTTGTGGGGTTAAGCTTAGATTATACAATCTTAAACTTCACAAAGCATTGGTCATATCTCATATACAACGCTTCTCTATTCTTTAGCCCTGTTATTCAGAAGCAATACTTTGACAAATATGGTTATGGACAGGTATTTATGTAATTTTTTACATTATAGTTTTGAATTTTATGCAACAATAGAAAAATATGATTATATTTTGCGGTCGTGTAATTCTGTTAAGACAGTTAGTGTTAGTTAGTAGAATCATGATCTTTGATATTGTGGAAAACCGCGATCAAATATGACTGGTTAGCCTCAACCGCGGCCATGTTGTTGCAATCTAAGTTACGGACACTTGTTTAAAATCCTCTATATGTTATAGATATAATTTGCTAGTAACATAATTTCTAAGACGAGCTTTATTTTTTGAATTCGGGTTCCCACGGTATTGATGAGAGCCTTTTTTCCTCGGATCATGTTTTCTGACGCCCTTCCTGATGAGAGGGGCGGAATAGATGAGCAAAAGGTGCCATGGAGTGAAGAATACCTCGAGTACACCAACAAAGAATTGATCTAAGTGGTAAGGAATTTAGACTCCTTAAAAAAATGGTTAGAAGTTGGAGTTTGACTTTTGGCTCCTGCGTATGGAGAAACTTCAGTTGGGTAGAGAGAATCCATTTTAATGTGCTTCATGGATTTCTCGACAGAAATTAGTCACCGCACAAAGTGTGTTACTAACGCTTATCTTAAAGATATGACATAAAAACTGCATTCATTAAAATAGGAGAGTGTTAATATGAACATTAAAAGTTTGCTTAATTATTTTTTGGGTGAAATGAAGGATGCTATATTATCTTTGTTAATTGCAGATGATTCCTGTGGCTGCTAATGATGTTGCTTTCTCCACTCATGCAGTTATAATCAATTTGATTGTATTGTCTCAATTTGCAATCTATGGAGTAAGTATAATCAACTTTTTATGCTCTTGATAATCCAAAGACAGAGACTGTTTGTTTTCAAGTTTGATTGCACTTTTCTTTTCGGACCAATTGTCCGTTTAGAGGTGCATTCAGACATGAAAACAAACACGAAAAGGGCTTGTTTGGTTTATAAAAAGGGGCTTGAGGTAATTTTAAAGGATTAATCGTGTAACTTTTTAAACGGTTCTCACATAACTAATTTTAAATTGTCATAAAATGTGTGTTTTTCCACTTGTGTATAAAACAGGAAAAAAAAATACTTTCTGAAACCAAACAATCCCTTACAGTAAATGATTTTGCTGATTTTTTTAAATGACTTATGCAGAATGGAACTCAGAAGTTATCCAAATATGCCATTGCAATAGTTGCAATTGTGTGGTTTAGTGCTGCTGTTTGTTTTTTCATAGCATTACCTACCCAATCTTGGCTTTGGCTAATCTCCATCTTCAAGCAAGTTTCTTTCTTATGACTCAACTTTTCGCCTTTTTTTTCGCAGTTTAAATTTTCAAGCCGATGTAGGCATTTTTTATTACTTGTCATTGGACATCATGATTTTAAATTGTTGTCTTGATATTATATATTTTGTTGAATAGATGTAAAATATCAAGACAACAATTTTAAACCATGATGTCCATTATGGACCATTTTTAAAACTCTTGTCACCATAATGAAAGTGTTGTTTTTTGTAAACCGAAGTTATCCTCCGCGCACAACTGCGGACACTACTAGAAATTTACTGTTTTCCTGCGGATTGGACAAAAAATTCGCAGGAAACGTGTTTCCTGTGGAATTTCCTGCGGATTCGGGTTCCCAGCTAAAACCTTCGTAGGTAATTGTTTCCTGCGAAATTTTGAATCCGCAGGAAATTTTCAGTTGATAAGTGCCAAAATATAGTTAAATTCTTTATTCAAATACGGCAATTATCAACTTGTTTTGCATAAAAATTATATCGAAATCCCCGACATTGTTTATATACTTGTTTTTATGTAGTATATCCTAATCCTAACCCTTTTAATAGGTTTCTATGAAAAAAAGTTAAGAAAAGCTATGAAAACGAGTGCTGCACACAGACCAGCCGTGGCTTGGGGCGACAGGCAGCGATGGCTGGGAGTGCTGGGTGGCCTGGAGCGACCATGTGTGGCTCAGCGACCAAAAAGTTAAAATCAGTGACTCAGAGGTTGAGTGGGACACGTGTCAGCAAAGAAAGCAAACCCTTCTCATGAAGAAAGGTTTGGTAGCTGAGCGACCTCTTCGTAGCTGAGCGACCAGGCACTTTTCAGCTTATTATAAATAGCTTTTGGAAAGAGAAAAAGAAATAATTTCTGATTTTTAGAGATAGAAAAGAGCAGAGAAACCAGGGAAACCAGAGTAGATCCATTGCAAAGGAGATTGAAGGTGGATTCACTTAACTTGAGAGATCAAGTGTGATGTTCAATCTTTGTTCTTCTCTTCATCTTTGTAAGCTTGTCACCATGACAATGAGTGGCTAAACTTATTTATTGTTGGGATTAGATGTAACTACTCATGAATATGTGTTGATTTTGATCTTAATATATATGTTTTAGCTATTGATTCATATTTGTGTTATCCTTGCCTTTGATGTTTCATTTCAATGATTTAATTGATATAGACATATGTTAATTGAATCTTTAGAACTAGGATAATCACATATTAAAACTCTAAACTCTAGATATAGATTTAGGGTTTAATAGTCATGTTAATATTGAATCTTAATGCTATTGTGTCGATTGATAAGTCGAGAGATCGGATTGTTAATCGACACAATTGATTTCGCGATGTACTCCGGACACGGAAACATTCGATGAGCAATATGTGAAAATATGAACTAATAGTTAAAGCATGTATATGTTGGTTGAATCAATACATAGGAATGATTAAGTGAATTCTAATCCCGACAATTCTTTCTCTCTGAAATCAGATCTTTATTTCATCATTTTTTTATACTAAATTGCAATCAAAAACTCTTTACAAACCCAACTTAAAACAAATGGTAATTGTAAAACGACGATTGATATCGAGCTAGTCCCTGCGGATACGATAATTATATATTTACTTTTGTACTTCAGAAATTTTCCTGCGGAATTTTCTGCCAAAAATAAGACCAAATCCACAGAAAACTCTCCTGCAAACAATTCGCAGGTAATTCTGCAGTAATATGCGCAGGAAATTCCCCAGGAAACATTTTTTCACAGCTAAATCCGCAGGAAATTTCTCAGGAAACAATATTCCGCAGAAAAATCCGCAGGAAATCTGCTGATTTTTTATTTTTTTTTACGAAATTCTGCTGACTGGGAATCACCTATATTAGTTTTCTGAGATCCAAAGTTAATAAAAACTAATTAAATTTGATCTATTTTAATAAACCAAGACAATTCTATAACAAAAACTCAATCAATAGTAAGTATCCCTTACATCTACAAGTCCATCAAATACCGAAAGCTTGTAACCAAATTACATCTTTAACTTAGGCTAAACTTCTTTAGCTCCTTCAAACAAATTGCCTCAAATGCAATAGCATTTTCAAGCAAGAAAAATTACATTTTCAAACAGGGAAATTCATAAAACAATGAAACTAAACGGTTCCGTCTACTAGAGAGTTCCCTTTGGTCTTTCAAGGTACATAACGCGGAATTCCTCGTTGTCCTATTGAAGCAATTGAAGCAGAATCCAACTTATTTTTCCATTGCATCACATAAGCTACCAGCAAGTAATAAGGCCTATTCATGAAGTAAAAGTTTGTTTAGGGAATCAATCCATGAAGTTCACATCTCAAATAACATTAAATTATTAATTATGGAACACAATATATGACTAACTACTTTGTTACTTGACTCAATTAATGATGAGGAAAAGAGATGCTTAACTATATGATCCGTGTCCGTGTTTCATTGCAACTGTATATGGTATCCACCAGAGATGCCCAACTAAATTGTAGTTTTACTTACTATTTGTGAGATTCATTTAAAAGGTTGATATCTCCCAATAAATATTTTTCCATACACACCAGTCGGAGATTGAACCTTACCCAAGATCAAATGGTTGTTTGATATTGAGAATCGCTTCAAAATGTGAATCTCTTCTATGGTTATGTTGATATTCCCCTGCTCCTTCATTTTCTTTAATTTTCAATGTTATATTAGTCACCAGCCTTGGTTGATTAAATTGAATTTCAGTACTTTGTAAAAGCACTCTTATGTTGATATATAATTGTTAATGTTCTTGTAGCTGTCATTTGGATTGTGCTATGATTAATTAGATTTTCTTTCTAATAATTTGTGGAAATTATTTATATTGCAGCACAATTCAAGTATGCATGACCCTCATCAAATATTGTCCCCAGGTTTCAATACCTTACCCTATTATATTATGCTTTATATTATCATCTTTAATTTTTGCTATAGCTAATTCACAATTTCATACCAATAGACAAAGTTTAAAAGAGGTTTATAAATAGTGACAGATTTTATTTTAGAAGTTAAATTTGTAAGGATAAGTTACATACAATGTAAGGCATTAAGAATAAGAATAGTGTTTATTGTTACAGAGATATGCAAGACTAATGGGACAGGATTTAACGCAGGAGTAACTGTGTTAGCACAATTATTACATCAGTAGTCCAATCATAAAGAAATCGTTAAGATCATAAACATTTCAGTAATATATAATTTGGACCATCCGATCTCTATTTAATGGTTGAGATCCAAAACTGCCTGTAAAAATGCACTACAGTTGATCCTGATCCAAGAATAATATGTGCAAGCATGTAACACTTTAGAAATAATAACCGCTTGTTGAGTTTCAATTTCAATTGTGCTTGATTAAGTTCGACTATGAAAGAGAAAAATGTTAAATTTATATGAGATGTGATTTATTTTTTTTGAAGAAGTTAAATTAGTTTATCCAAATTGATATTAGAGATAATCGAACCTGAAACTTTAAGGAGAAGCATATACTCTTAGGTTCTAAGTCAATACCACATGACCAATCCAAATGTGGGTTTATGAGATGTCATTTATATTAACCTAATGTTTTAAAGTTTTGAGTAGAGATGTGGTGTTTCCCTCTCTTGTGGTCTTGGAACATAAGTTCAATAGTGTTAGACACGAATAAGTATAAAAAATATCACATTGAAAAGATATAAAATTTGGGCGTCAGAGGTGTATTGAAAAAACTAATTAAATCTCACATTAAAAAGAGACAAATTCTAAAAATAATTTGTAAAGAGTGAGAGTCATCATCTTATACGACTCAATTTTATAATGATGAATTAAACTTAACATTAAATTTTAATACTTATAACAATGAATTAAACTCAATATTAAATCTTAATACTTATTTGTGTGTTTTTAACATTTTTGATGTTTTGAGAAAGTAAAAGTATATTCATTTAATTAATTAGCCCCATCATAATATGTTGCTAAGTTATGGCTTTTTTTGTTATGAAATATAGGCATTCATGAACTTCTTGAGAAAGAGTACAGATGGATTTAGCATTGGCACTATTCTCCTTGATTTTTCAGGAGGGGTCTTTAATTATTCACAAATGGTTGTGCAATCTATAGATCAAGGTTTGTGATTTTTACTAGTTAAAAATTGAATTAGACCATGTAATCAAATTATCTGACCATTAATGTTAGCAATTACTATGACTTATGAATTTAAACCTTTTCTATCTATCTAGGTTCCTGGGTGAATTTCTATGGAAATATTGGTAAAGTAATGATATCCTTGGTATGCAATCTTCTTATACTCCATGCTAATATTATTCTGAGCTTCTTATTATTTATTTTATTAGTCCAATAAATATATAGGTTTTAATACACATTTGATATCTTATTTTTATTAAAATGAAATATCAGTCGATCAAGTGGTTAATGAGTTCCCCGACGAATAATTTCAATTCCTGCTAGAAACAATTATTGGTCAGATTTTACTTATCTAATAGTTGATGAACTCTGAATTATCGGACTCCGACCCCTTATCTTGTAAGAATCAGAAGTTTAATATAGTTTTTTTTATCAATGATCTGAATTATATTTAATATTGATGTGATACTGAGTTTCAAAAAAAATATTGATGTGATATTGTTTATTTGGATTAAAAATCTTGTTTTTCAATTTTATTAATCAAATGTCAAATCTATTCTTATGAAATTCATTGTTTTCTTTTCTTTTTTTTTTCAAAGAAATTCATTGTTTTCTATTCAAATCAATAATAGTAATGAATATGACACATCAGAAAAAAATATATCTCAAGTGTAGAGTAGATTCTGAAATTTGTTGCGAAATAGTGGACTAAAATCGTGAAATGTGAAAATAGAGACGAAAATTTTGGTTTAGTTAAAATAGAAATTTAAAGTGCATTACCAATCGTTAATTGGTTCAGTAGTGATTGTCACTGAATTTGATAGGGAGGACCACGATTCGATCCTCCGCAACTGCGATTGGGCGGGTGCTGGAACTATTTGATGTCAGAACTGACCCTAAATCAGATTCAATTGGTGGTGAAAGCAAAAAAAAAAAAAAAATTAAAGTGCATTTAAATTTTATTATTCAATTTCAAAAAAATAACAATAACAATTAATTCTGTTTTTTTAACCACATTTGCAGGTAACTATATTCTATGATTCAATTTTAATGTGTCAACATTATGTACTATATTCTCACAAGAAACTGCATACTTCTAAGAATTCAGACGAAATGCAGAAACCACTAATCAACTGATCAAGTCCATTAGATCAACAAATCCATAGCTCAGTATGAATCTTGTCACCCTCTATCCAAAGTTCGAGGTTCTTTGACCATGTAGTATACAAAACCAAAATCAATCAATATACCTTGTATAGATGCTTGTTTGAAATATTATTGTCAAATAAAACCATTATGCATAGATTATTTAGTATATTGGTCGCTTAAGAATATTTTTGGTTTCACATTGATCTCATAAAGGATAAAAGTTTCGGTTTGGTCCCTTAAAGATATTACCGTTTATCACATTGGTCTCTTCTGTTATTTTGTCAACCTCAAATGTATTAAGTGGACCAACATTGTAGGTTGTTCACCATATACCATTGTAAAAATTTTAATTAACAATTTAATTTATTGACATGAAAGTATATTAGTTTTTTTCTAATTCCTTTCTTTCTCCTAATTTCTTCCATTAATCTTCAATCCAACCTTAAGCTTATCTCCATCCAAGAGTAGAATTTCAACTAACCACTTCTTTCTCAAAGATTTCAAGGATATTCAAGTTAGGATTTGAAGTCATGTTTTGGGGAAACTTGGAGTTTAGTCGATAAATCTTCACCAATCATCCTCCTTAAGCAAGGGGAGTTTCTATAGATATATATGATTTAGTAGTTATTTCCAAGTTCATGATATTTTGGAGAATTAATCATGGATGTGTTGTTTGTTCATGCCATGGAAACATGCTGCTTCTGAGTGGAGTCTTAGATGATTATAAGAACAGGTTTGAAGAATTGTTAAGGAACAAGGAGAATTTGAATGAGTCTTAGATGATTATAAGAACATGTTCAAGAGATAGAAATCTAGGCTCTCATGAATTTGAGTTGGAAAATAAATGCATAAAATGTAAATTGTTGTAATTATAAATTAAGTTCATATATCAATCGAGAATTTACAGCCTATGTTAAGAAATGTATCTTTGGCTGTTTTTTGTGTGGGTTAGCGTGTTGATGTATGTAACAGCCGTATTTTAATAAATATGATTTTTGTGTGATTATTTATTTATTTATTTGATTGAATATATGTGATTTAGTAATTCTATGAAAATTTATGTTTTGGATAAGTGAAGAGCATTTTAGTAATCTATTAGAATTATTAATCTAGTTGAGAGCATCTAATTAGGTTAGAATGAGTTAATTAATATTGGTTATGTGATGTTTAGCTATTAATAGAAAGAGTAGTAGAAGAATAGAGTTTTAAGAGGTATTGTATGAATTGGGCTCTTAGGAATGAGAAGTATGATTCATTGAGGGTATTTTGGTAATTGGAGAGTGGTTAGAGAAATTAATGACAATTTGGTAATATCATAGAAAGAGGTTGATGTCTTGCAGAGGAATTAATGGCAATTTTATAATAACTTAGGATTGGTGAATGATGTGTAGAGAAAATAAGGGTATTAGTGAAATTTAACTATAACCGAGTTGGGAGTATATAAAGGAATGGTTTTATGAGAAGTAGTGTTGAGAATTCATTTGTCATAAAATTGAGAGAAATGGAGGTAGAGAGAGAAGAAAGAAAAGAAAGAAGAGAAATGAGTTAGAGAAGAAGATGAAGAACAATTAGAGGAAAGCCATGTTAGATTACGAGGTTGAAGAGAAGGAGTAAAGATTCTATCAATATAAGGTCTGAGAGTAGTATGTGTATCCTAGGGTGATCAAGAGAGGAGGAGAAAGTCTATCTCTCTCCATCCCAATCTTCTCTCACTCTTTTTCTTTTGGGTTTTTGGGTGGAATCATGGAAATGTGTTTAAGATGTTAATTGATGTTGATTGATGAATTCTCATGTTTATCTATGACTATTGAATGATTTTGCATGATCAAAAATCGTGTCTTTATGCTTTAATTGAGTTGTTGTTGGAAATGGATTTGATTAATGAATGAGTATAATCTCTACTTTTAAGTTGTTATTAAGTTGTTTATGAGTTAAAATAACTGTTTTTAGTTATATGTATGCTTGGGAACTGTTATTTACTTGTTATTAAGTTCAAATAAGTGATTTTGAGTGAAGAAAAGTGATTTTGGTTCAAAAACGCGTAAAAAACGAACTTTCATCAGGTCGTAGCGCCATGGCGCAACTAGTCCCACGCCTGGCACAGACTCCTCAAGTCCCTGCGCAATGGTGCAGCCCTGCTGGCGCCTGGCGCAGGTCAATGGTCAGCATCGTTGAATGTTGACTTTTGACTTTTTGACGGTTTATGCACCCGGAACCTATTTTTAATAATTTTTCGCGTAGTATCCAATTCCAAAGTTCATTTTCTGAGATGATGTTTAGTTAATGATGTTTACCCAATTTTGATGTTACTTAATGTGTTAAGTGAAGTTGATATGTCTAAATTAAATGAGACTATGTTTATGATGATGATAAATAATTGTTGATGATTAGTGATGATGATAATATGATTATGAATATGTTTGAATGAAGAGTATATGTATATGTATATATGACTTGATATATGACCATAATGATGATGTGTTGAGATGAGTTGATGAGAACTTGAGAAGGAATATTTAGGTTGAGATATCCTAATATTCATGAGAAGATGTGAAGAGTATCATCATGTGTGGTAAATGTACATTCATGCATTCATATTTAAGTCGAATATTAGAATTTGGTGATTCTAATAAAGAATGATATCAAATTATATTATTTGATAAAGAAGGATATTAGAGGTGGGATACTCTAATAAAGACGATGGCACCACATGCATTAGTTGTGTCTAGGGTGACATAACATTGATGATGACATTAGTTGCATTAGGAACTTGTGCATTCCTAATTGATATTTGATGATTGATACTATTATGTGGATTAATTGTTATTTGTTTATCAATTGTGAGTAATTTGATGTTGATGAAATGTGATTGCTATTTGAATATCAATTGTGAATAACTTTATGATACGTGGATTATATGATTTACGTGATACTTGAGTTATTAGTTATAGATGTATCGTAATTGTTTAATCTTGCATCTTTATGGTGCAAATGTTAGTAGGATTTATTATATTGTTATTAAGTATATAGTATTCGATATACTTACATTTATTTTGGGATTCCTTACTAACTCTCTGTTTTGTGTACTTGCTGGACCTTTGGGGATCCAGGTTCTCAGGTTATGTTATGGTCGAGTTGTCGGTGATGCTCCGCTCCGATTAGGACATGGGAAAGGGTTTACCTTTTATGCATATTGAGAGTCTTTTATTTCTTATTTTAATTTATTAAGGTTGTATTATTTTCAAAAGGATTTTGTATAAGTGATATCTTATTAATTAAGTTATTAGTAGTATTTTGATGAAGCATGTAATACTCAAACCATTATTTTATAATCACGACTTTGTTTTCCGTTGCGCATTGTGAAAAAGATTTTATAAAGCTAGAAATAATTAGATAATAGGTTTGGGGGTTACAATGTATTTCTGTTTTAGGCAGTGTATTTATCTTTTGGAAATGAACTTTCGAAAACAACATAAGTTTCTCTTATTTATAAAAGAATGGAAAATATCTTAGTACCTTCTTTTTATTTGACTTGGTTTTCATGATCTTTAAAAAACGTTGGTAACTGTTTTTGTAGTGGAAATAAATTGAACATGTACTTGAACTTCAATGTACATAGTTCGATTCCCACGAAAGGTAAAAACTCCACTTCTGAGGGGGTGAAGAACACCGTGAGGTGGCAGTTCTGGGACCACCTAAGATTGTGGGGTCTGGGCTGTTACATATATAAGGGTCTCGTTTGGATTAGTTTATGTTGAGATTGCCTTTAGAAACTAGTTGATGCAGAAAAATCTGTCATAGTAGCAGGGGTTGGCGCCATGCGCCTAGGACAGACTCGTTTGGCCTGTGGGTTATGTTGGCCTGGCGCCGGGCGCGGTAGTAGTGGCGCTGGGCGCGAAATCGCATATATATACCCTTATGTTCAATTTTCTGCAGCCGCAACAGTGAAAGAAAAAGGGTTTTAGAAGGGTTTTGAAGCAATATCAAGTCTAGGGTTCAAGGGGTCTTCTCTAGTGTTTGTAACTCGTTTCTTTCATCTTGTAATCACTTATCATTGAATCTCTTGGTCACGGGAAGAGATTGGGAAAATGGTAGAAATAGGTTTTCTCTATTTTCTTGCAACTCTTTTGGAATCTCATTGTAATCAAGTTGAAAAAGTTTGATAGTGGATTGGAGAGCTGCCCTCTCCCCCAGACGTAGGTCTTTATTTGGCCGAACTGGGTAAACAATTGCTTATTGTGTTCTTTATTGTTTTCATAGTTTTAGCTTTGATTGGATTATTATTGCTTGGTTCCATATTGTTGTTGGTTGTTTGATTGTTATAGCCTCACACTCGTTAAGGTTTATTGGTGTGGTTCACGAATTCACAACAGTTTATTTTTGAGCTTATGCAAACAACTTATGCAATATAAACTAGGTTTTATGCTATTTTATAAGTTTAAACTAGTGAAAATTATATTTTTTTATAAGCAATTTTGTCATAAACTATCTTGACAAACTTATAATAATACATAAAAATTCCATAAGTTTTTTGGATAAGCTCAAAAATAAGTTAATTCAAACGGAGCCAATATCTAGTCCCCCCATGTATTTTTTCTTTCTATTTCTATTTATATTAATTTTTTTTGAAACATTCTATTTATATTATTATGAGCTTTAGCTACACGAAGTGAGTGTTTAAATATATCAATTGAGTTGGATGTTTACTCACTCCTTGATATCTAAATACTCTTAGCATATTAAAAAAAAAAATACTATTCTCCAATTGTCAAAAAGGGTGGCCATAAACAATCTATATATTTTGGAAGAAGCTTTGGAAATTTGTGTGAAATGTTATATACTTATTTGAGTTTAAGGTAGATTTATTGACAGTATAAAGTAACTGAGTGCAGCTTTGCTCCATTTCTTAAAGCTCCTTTTATTCCTTTTCCTTTCATAGATTAAAGACATGTGGCAATAATAGATCTGATGGTTAGGATTTAAAGACTGTAATTAAATAATAAAAAATTAAACACAACAAAACTGAAGAGAGAAAACGCATCAGTCCGTCACAGTTCTTCCCCTCTTCTCACCCCTCTTTCTATTTTCTTGATCAGGTTTTGTTTTTTCATTGTTTGAAAGAACATTAAATGAGATTTTGGAAAATGAAAGATTTTGATAAGAAAAATTGGATATGTATTGAAGGTTTTTCTTTTTTTTTTCAGAATCAGCAAAACAAACAACCTAAGGAGTCTGAAACCCGAAAGTTCAAACAAAACCGAAAAGCCAAGAAACAAGGAGGAAAAAATGAAAAAACCCCAAAGACATGGAATCACAGATGCGATCTATTGAGAAGAGGGAGGAAAACCGCCTCCCTGTGACGGCCGGAAAGGGTCGTCGACGGCGGTGGCTGCGGCGGGGTGGCTGCGACGGTAGGCGGTGAAGAAGATGGAAAGAAACAATAACACGGGTTGTGTCTCTTCTATTTTGTTCTATTTTTAATTTTTTATTATTTAATTACAGCCTTTAAATCCTAGCCATCAGATCTACTACTGCCACGTGTCTTTAATCTATAAAGGAAAAAGGAATAAAAGGAGCCATAGAAAATGGAGCAAAGCTATTATCAGTTCTTGGATATATGACGTAAATTCTTTTTGCTTCAACTTCTGATCAGGGAAGCTTCTGAAGACTTCAGAGTCTGCTCTAATGCTTCAGAAGCAGGTTCTTCTGAACTTTAAGCTTTAGCTTCAGATGATCTTCTGATAACTTTCAGAGCTTCTTAGTATTGCTTCTCTGCTTTTGTTCGTAGTGCTTCTGATTGAATTTTAACTTATAATTCTGCACACTAGAACAAATATTCATAACACCAATTGTAATTTTAACACATTAGTTATCAACAAAATTAATTTCCACTAGGAGACTATTGTCAAACCTATTTTGTTCCAACAACTTCGTCTACTAAACCCGATTTAGAGATTGATTTTGATTAGAATTTGGTCACCTAACACTGGTTTATTAAAATTTCAAATAAAGTGAATCCAATGAGCAATCTAAGACTTGGATTAGATGCTGAATGAGTTCTCCGTTAATAAGTTTACGATTGTTTTCGAATTGCTTGCAAGAATTGGCTTGTTTAAGAGATAGAAATCTGGGCTCATGAATTTGAACCGGAAAATAAATGCATAAAATGTAAATTGCTGGAATTATAAATTAAGATACATCAATCGAGAATTTACAACCTGTGTTGAGAAGTGTATCTTTGTGCTATTTTTTGTGGGGGTTAGCATGTTGATGTAATTCTATTTTGTGTATTTCTCTTTCGAAAATGAACTTCCTACAAAAACCTAAGTTTCTCCAATTTATAGAATAATGGAAAATATCTTAGTAACTGTTTTTTATTTGACTTGGTCTCCACGATCATTGAAACCAATTGGTAGTGGGAATGGATCGAACATGTTCAGGTACATGGTTCGATTCCCACAAAAGACAAAACAAACTTCATTAGATAGGGGGTGGAGAAGATCGTGAGGTGACAGTGCCAGGATGACCTAAGATGGGGTTCGGGTTGTTACAATTGGTAGCGAGAATTAATTGAACATGTACTTGAAGGGTAAATCGAAAAAAAAAATTTTGCAAAGGGGTAATCTCAAAAAAAAAAATATAGGGGGTAACGCAAAACTCGCCTACTTTTCAGGGGGTAAAAGCCTATTAAACCTTAAGTTAAAAAGGAGTTAATGAGATATTGATCACGTGGTTTTTAGTTATTAAGGGAAATAGTAGTAGAAAAGTAGAGTTACGAAATGTTGTGAGAATTGGGCTTTAGTCAATTGGCCTAGGTTATATTAGTAAGGTTATTTTAGAGATTTGGCTTTGACCTAAGTTAGAGGTATATATGGAAGAGATTTTATGAGGAATGGAAGGTGGTTCATTTTTATCATATAAATTAGAGAAAGGGATGTAGAGAGAAAAGAAGAGAAAAGAGAAGTGGGTTTGAGGAATGAAGAACAATTAGAGAAAAGCCATGTAGATTAAGAGGTTTAAGAGGTTGAGAGTAGTATGTGAATTTTAGGGTGATCAAGAGAGGAGGAGAAAATCTATTTCTCTCTATCTCAATCCTCTCTCACTCTTTTCTTTTGGGTTTTTGGGGTGGATTCATGGGAATGTGTTTATGTTGTTGAATTGATGTTAATTGATGAATTCTTATGTCTATTGAATGAATATGTATGATTAGAATCTTTGATTTATGCTTTAATCGATGAATTGTAAAAATGAGTGGGTTTGTGTAAAAGTATGATAGCAATACTTGTGTAAATATTTTCTAATTTTGTTGATTTTTTTCAATCTTGTGTAAATATTTCTTATACTAAATAGCACTACTAGAGATTAAAAGCACCAATGTTGATAGGGATTAATTGCACATGTTAAAGAAATTAAATTTAATAAGTTTTTATTTAAAAAATACTCCTAGAAACATTAATTTAACAACAATAAAAAAATTGACACATTTAAAAAAAACAATTATTTATTAAAATTTGACAACTTTAAATACAAAAGTACCATTTTAAACTTCTTAACAAAAAAAATTATAAAAGCATGCACCAACATTATCGTATGAATAGGAATATGATAATATATTTATTTTTAATTAACTTTTACGGCTTTATCGCCTTTATCGCGCATTCATAAACTGTCCCATTAAAACATATGCAAACTCCGGTGATTATTCTTAACTTATACATACGCAAATCCCATGCTTTACGCCATATAAAGTAAGTAATTCCTCTGAGAAAATATCAAAATGGCACCCTGGTGTTTCAAAAGGTCCACATTTCTGATGCAGAGATTTCAAGCATTCCCCATCAGTTTGGCATAGATACTCAGCTATGATATCAAATAAGAATTAAGGAAGTTATCAAAATGGGTTGAATGATTCAATTATGTATAAGAGAAAAAGAAAATTTGAAGGAAAAATATTCGGAATCTTGATTTTTATTGGATACTGGCTGGTATACCTTAGATAAAATTAAGGGTGCTCGCGGTTTGGTTTGGGTCGGTTTTGAGGTAAAATTTTATTTAAAATTCATTTAAAATTTAAATTTATATTAATAAAAATTAAGGGTAAATAATTTTTTTCAGTCTTTATAAAAAATTTCAGCAAGTTTTACTCTCGCAAATATTTTCTTGCATGAATTTTGATTCTTGTTTTTAAGCCTACTTATACTATCATATTTTTGAGTGATTTATTTTAATCAATTTTTGAATATTTTTTGTATTCATGTTTATAACATTATAAAAAATTTATCCACAAAAATTTAATTTTTTTAACACAAGATAAATTAAATATGGGTTTAAGCGCCAAAAATTCATATTTAATCTACTTGTTATTAAAAAATAAATTCATTTATGAGAAATTTCTAAAATATATTAAACATGACGACAGAAAAATTCAAAATTTTAAATAATATACATGAGTTGACTTAAAAGCAAGGACCAAAAATCATAAACAAAATACTTGAAGAACAAAGTTTACTGCAATTTTTAATTGAGATTACCAATTTATTTAACCCTATAAATTAATATGACAATACGAAGTGATATTGAGTTTTGTATAAAAAAAAAAAACCAGTACCAAGGTAAATTTAGAGGTACTATACTGTTCTCCAAAATTAAAAGTGTCGATAAAAATTACTTACAGTTTGCTATAGAAATATATATGAAAAAGAAGATGATGATAGTATAAATAAACATATGCACTTTAACCATATTTTTTCTTTTATGAATATATAAAAAGGATTTGTTTCATGATTTTATAGTGTGAAAAGAATACAAGCTTTTTTTTTTCTTAAAAAAAAAAAAAAAGAATACAAGCTTTTTTTATTACGAAACAAATATCATAATTATTATTAAATGTATCTTAGATTAGTGTATAACTATAAAATATGCTTTTCATTCTTGGTGTTTAAAAAAATCACTTAACCTTGGTGTTTAAAAAAAATATAGCTCAACCTTTCGTTATTTTTATATGTCTTTTTTAGCCCTTCATAATAGAGAAAGGAAAATTTAAACATAGACTTTTTGAGTCTTGTCAAGCGGTAAAAATTACACACTAATAAGAAACTTCTCAAACTTACAAAAGATATAAAAATGAAAAATTTCAAACACTTGATATATTATTAGTGATGTTTACCGTAACACCCTAATCTCATATTTATAAATTACTTAACTTAAAATAAATAAATACATAAAGAATTAAGGCATACAATTTAGACAAGACATACATGCATATATCATACATATATCAATGGATATTTAAATTGAAAATCCATGCATCTTAAACATAATTATCCTACTTCAACTCAAGGTCTAACAAAATAGATAAATAAGTCTAGACTTATCCATACAACCAACATGGGTATAATAAGTAGCATAATTCAAAACAACCATAAGAAGAATTCATGCTCAAAACATTCGAATAAGAAAAATATCTACCCGACTCGATGTTACAAAATATCAGAGCATCTACTTATTACAAACCAACTAAGATAAGTCTAATTAGGAGAAGCATAGAGCTTGACTCCTCGCCACTAGCAAGCAAAAGCGCAGACAACGCTAATCCGACGAAGCTAAATCCTCACCCTGCACACCTGAACCCCCAAAGGTTCAACATTTACACAAAACAGAGAGTTAGTAAGGAATCCCGCAAAATAATGCAAATATATCGAATACTATACATTTATAATAACTAATACGGAAATACAATATTCGCATCATATAAGAAATTGCATTTATTAGTTGTACTAGTTCAAGCATCAATTCAATTAATACAACACAACCTTATCAATTAACATAATCAATTCATAAATCAATGACATATAACAAATCAATGAACGATCAAGAATTTATGAATGCTCCCTAGCATTCCTCTAATATATGAAGGTACCTTGTCATTTCGTTAGAAAACTTATTCTAACTATATTTTAACCACCTCGTTAAAATATTCTGTATTTTAGTCACCTCAATAAAATACCTACTCATCATGAATGAATGTAATTATCAACTCATGAATGTAATCAATTCATTCCAAAAGAATATGACAATTATGCACTTCAACTTTAAGTACATTATATCCATCATACACTACATGGAATTAAGCCAGCGGCGGCAGTTCAAAAAAGCATTTCGCGGCGGTTCTAGTAAACCGTTGGAATAACCGCCGCCAGGTCATTAG
Organism: Trifolium repens; assembly: GCA_030408175.1. NCBI lineage: Eukaryota > Viridiplantae > Streptophyta > Magnoliopsida > Fabales > Fabaceae > Trifolium > Trifolium repens. The sequence goes on from CP125847.1 coordinate 6,572,923, forward strand.
CGTCGGCTCTGTTAACTTTTGCGGCGGTTGTGAACCGCTACTAAATACAATTACCTCTCACGTTTTCTGAGCTTTTAGCGTAGGTTGGAACCGCCGCTATTCGCTTTTTTTTAAAAAAAAACGCTTTTTTTTTATAAAAAAACAATGCTTTTTTTTTGTTCCCACAAACTTTTTTTTTTTTTTTTTGCAAATAATGTTGACCAAAATATAGAAAAATAACAAGCATTTAAAATAAAATAACAACGATTCAAAATTTAAATGGAAATGCATACATTAATTCGAAATACAAATGAGCTTCAATGGCTTTACATAAGAGTAAATATTCAAAATAACAATATATAAGTAATGGAATCATGTTTGTGCATGACTACTTAAGTATCAAATACTAAGTCTTCTAGTATGCTATTGTTTCCTAAACTCATGAAATCAAAAGAAAAATGGTTCAAACTTAATAACAAACATAAGCAAAATTGTAATAACTAAGTACCCATTCTTCTTTGATAAACACTAAAAATTTAAAATTTGCATCTCCATGACCAGCTTCATTGCTCATTACCAACTCCATGACGACTAGATTCGTGACAATATGATGACGAGCATCTCATTTGTTGGTGAAGTTGAATACCAGTAGTGGAAACCTCAACCTATAATTCCATAATAATGTTATGATGTCATATGAGATATTGTGCTTTTAAAATCATTTGAATTTGATGATACAAAGCACACAAATTTAAGAGTTTTTTCTGGCTTAATATCAATATTTGAGAAGAAATATTCATCTTAATTATTATAACTTTCCAATAGAGATTTTTATGGAAGCTTACCTGCCAAAAGAGAATTTGTTGCATAGTTGTACTTGAAGGAACACCTTTAGACCACATAGGAATGACAATATACACAAAATCTCTCTTTCTGTTTGTTTGCACCTGTGAATAAAATGAAAGGAAGGAATGAATATAACAATGATGAATGTTGCAACTTGTATAATATCTTTAAATACATAATACTTGACAAGATAATTCAGTAAAAGTATTACTCTCTAATCTCTCTTTCATTTATACATTTTTCTTAGTCTATGTGAAATTGTCAAATAGGTCGGCTATCATAAGAACAAAAAGAAATGATTTCAATGCAAGGAGGGGGGAAAAAGCATGTGAAATGTCAAGCTACATTTAACGGTGTTTTCAATATGCTCATACCAACCTTGAGAAAGAGGCCTAGTTGCATCCTCCCACCATGCTTTAAATGATGGTCCTCTTCCAGCTGCATAAGTGTGGCAGAAATCAAGAGTCGACATATGAGACAAGAAAAGAACAGTATGAAGACTCATAACAAAACAAAATAGATGATTAAAGAAAAGAAAGGAAAAAAATGATAAGAAAATGAACCGAAGAGTGAGAAACACTATATGGATCACATAGTTTATGACTGATCTCTAACCTTATCAAACAGGTGACGCATGCACAAAGGAAATGAGGTCTTGGCAACTTGATCAATGTCCTTCAAAGATATCTCATGTGGGTGAAGGCTGACCCATGTAATATTTAGCATCTTCACTAAAAACGGGAGCCTACAATCTAATCCTTCTTCCATTCCCACCTATGAATCAAAAACAACAAGACAAATGACACTTGTGACTGCTCATGTTTTAAGAAAAATATAATTTATGCACTACATATAAATTGTAGGTGAGTGGATCTTTTTTATTGTCCTTTTAAGAAAAATATAACTCATGCACTACATATATAAGAAAATCATAAAGTGCATTGATATTTATAAGATGATACAATTTTTTTTCCTCCAGAAAATATTAAATTACAGGGGATAAGATTTTGTCAAAAAACTTATGACTACAAAATGAATCATGGTGAAATCTTCAACATAATACTGCAAGATAGCACTCTATCATGTTCATGTCAACTACATCTTAGCGCTATATATATGATTGAGAAAATATATTTGCTGCCAAGCAACCATAATGGAAAGAAAACCTGCATCCTGCAGGCAAGAACACACAATGAGAATTCAGCCTGTAGTAGTCTTTGAAACAATAGCCTTTGAATCAAAATACCTGAAAATGTGTAAAGAGCGAGTCGAAGCTATCACCATTCACCACCACAGCAATCAATATTTTTCATGAGACGGTGTATTGAGAAAATTTAACTCCGACGTTGAGGCATCAGGGAGTGCAGTGAGTTTATAAAGAGATGCACCCTTCATCTTAAAATTCGGTTTGGGAGTTTTTTTTTTCCCAACCCATGATTCTTAAAAACTGCTTGTCCATATTTAGTCATCCGGACAAAGAAAATCACAATATTGTCCGGATTTATTCCTTCGGACACGAGAAAACTAACTAAGTGCATTCATTAGGACTTACCCCAGGAACCATTTCCCATTATTATGTTTATCAAAAGAAAACCAACTAAGTGTATTAATTTGACTTACCCCGGAGTAGCCAATTCCTATAAAGTATAAACTCAAGAACCCCAGGAACTAAGGGCATTTATCATCAAATACACATTATTATAATAAAATATTAGATTAGATGTATCTAATAAATTGATAATCAAATTAAATTGAAAATAAAATTAGCATTTAATTAATAACTTACTGAGATCAAACCAGTTGAACCCCATAGTGCAATCACACTAGCTACAACCAATGAACCCACTGCATATTTATCATCAACTTTGTCCCACTATATATGAAGCCAACAAAGTCATACAATAATTTTAAGTAAGTAACAAATTGAAAAAACACAAAAACAAACTCCACTTTAATAACTAAAAAAATAACAAAAGAATTGGGGATTCTTACAGCATCTTGAAGAGTCTTAACAAACTCAGGCACCTCAGTTTCTGCTGGTGCATCTCCTGTTGCCATTACGATAACATCGCGACCAATCTTTCGATCTAGAAAAACATCAACCATCAATATTTACTTTCTTCCTATGTAAATTGAATAAATATTAGGCAATTCATATTCTAAGCTCGATGAACCAAATTTAAAGGCAACTTGAAATAAAAACCGTCTAATATTCATCCAATAGTTTTGATTAACTGACTGCGTGAACGTGTGAAATTATGACCAACTTACAATGAGAATTGGTCTTCAATGCATGATTATGAGACAACAAAGGGACTGATGGAAGAGAGGAAAGGCTCACACATTGTGGAGCAGAAGCTAATGATTGAAATGAAGCCTATTTTCATTTTAGAGGATTTAGAACCTCTAATTAGCAGCACTCAGGGGTATAACCTATCAACAAAACCCCTAATGGTTCAGTACATTGAAGCAGAACATGCATATTTTCTATGGCAAATCTATCAACAAAACCTAACAAGTCAACTTCTTAATCAAGTAATTGACGATAAGTTTATAATTCCAGCAGTATATAACCACCAGGATACATAATTGTCAAGTAATTGAAGATTTTCAAAATGGAAAAACAGAACCAGAATCCACAAACCTGCCAGAAAACAAATCAACTCAAGTCAAAACTTCGATGCCTGATATCAAATTATAAGAAATAGAGAGAATTGATAAAATTGTGAATTCATTAATGTTCACATGAAAATGAAATTGAGTACAAAGAAGCTTATATATACATTGCTAAGGTGAGCATGCTAACTAAGGTACTCTAGCATCTACTATAACTAACTCTATCTAGTTAGTTACAAGGAGGAGGGAAAGCTATTTTGAACTTATTTACAATGTTACTTCTAGTACAAGCTACCAATTATCTACAAAGTTAATCAATATTCTAACACCCTCTCTCAAGTCTTGGACTGATAAATATCTATCATTCCTAGCTTGGACACAAATTGATTGAACTTGGGTGATGGTAATGCTTTGGTTAAGAAATCTGCCACTTGATCAGCTGTAGAAATTGGCAGCAGTTTCAACAGGCCTTGTTGAAGCTTTTCCCTTACAAGGTGACAATCTATCTCCAAATGCTTAGTTCGTTCGTGAAAAACTGGGTTCGAGGCAATGTGTAAGGCACTTTGACTATCACAGTATAATACAGGCAATTTAGGACAAATCAGTTCACAAGTGGCTGTTGATAGGGCTCTATATTCAGCTTCTGATGAGGATCTAGATATAGTGACTTGCTTCTTTGCTTTCCATGACACTAAAGAATTTCCAATAAAGAAGCAATAACCACTTGTTGATCTTCTTCTATCCAAACATCCTACCCAATCTGCATCCGAATAGCCTAAGACTTGCATATCTGAGTCTCTAGGGAAAAACAAGCCTCTACCAGGATTCATTTTTAAGTATCTCACAACTCTGCAAGCTGCTTTGTAGTGTGACATAGTTGGTTTTTGCAAAAATTGACTAAGTTGCTGTGTTGCAAAACTTATGTCAGGTCTAGTGTTTGTTAGATATAGCAACTTGCCAATCAATCTTCTGTAAGAAGATACATCTTCATAGAGTTGACCCTTATCCTGGTGAAGTTTTGTTGAAGGATCTAATGGAGTGATGGCTGGTTTTGAGCCTAATAATCCTGATTCTTGTAACAAATCCAAACAATATTTTCTCTGAGATATAGTGATGCCAAGTTTGGATTGAGCTATCTCAAGGCCTAGAAAATATTTCAACACACCAAGATCTTTGATTTTGAAATTTAAATCAAGAATGCTTTTGATTCTATTGAACTCCATAAGATCATTGCCAGCCAAAATAATGTCATCTACATAAACAAGGAGGGCAGTAAAATGTGCATCTTTGGTGAATGTGAATAGAGAATAATCAGTTGTAGACTGCACATATCCCTCTCTCAACAACAAAGATGTTAACTTTTCATTCCATTTTCTGCTAGCCTGTTTTAATCCATACAAACTCTTCTGCAATTTGCAAACTTGATTGGATCTGTCACAGTGAATTCCATCTGGAATTTGCATGTAAACATCTTCTTGCAATTCACCATGAAGGAATGCATTGTTAACATCTAATTGATGTAAATGCCAGTTGTGAATAGATGACAAAGCCAATAGTAACCTAAATGTAGTCAATTTAGCAACAGGGGAAAAAGTATCAAAGAAGTCAGCCTTCAATTTGATTATAACCTTTAGCTACCAATCGTGCTTTATATCTTTCTACACTACCATCAGGCTTATATTTCACCCTGTACACCCATCTACAGCCAATAGGTTTGATATTAAGAGGCAAATCCACAATACTCCAAGTACCAGTCTTGGTTAATACCTCTAGTTCAAGATCCATAGCCTGTATCCACTTTGTATCTTTGCATGCTTCCATATATGAGTTAGGCTCTGAGTGGTGTGTAATGGACAAAGTGTATGCATGATGTGAAGGAGACAAATTGTCATATGAATGAAAATCATAAATGGGATAGAGAATACCTTTGGATGAAGGAGTAGAAGAAGCAGAAGAATGAGTGCACACATAATCCTGCAGATAAGAAGGTGTATGTTTAACTCTGACAGGTCTATGGTTGGAAGTTATAGGCAAATTTTGAGTAGTTGTTAATGACTGGTTAGGAATGATATTTGGAGAAGATGGAGTGGGAGATGGGGGAGAAATATCAGTTTCAGTGAGAATAGGGTCAATGGAAGTAGGATTTGATGTTGGTGTAGGTGTAGTGATTTCTTGTGGAGTAAGGAATTCTGGTTGAGTGGTGGAAGAAGTAAAATCAGTATGATAGTGCCAAGAAGAAGCATTGGAGGTACAAGGTTGATAAGGCAAAATATGGTCATGATGTACAACATGTCTGGAAATCAAAATTTCTTTGGAATGTAAATCATAAAGAATTGTGCCTTTGACACCTTGAAGGTGTGAAAAACACAAGAAGGGGGGGGGGGGTTGAATTGTGTTTTGGGTAGTTTAAAAAATTTCTTCAAAGTTATAAAACTTGTCAGAGTTTGCAGCGGTTAAAGAAACAAAACACAATCAATCAACGACTATGAAAGAGTAAGAGAGTGAGAGAAAGATAGAGACAGAGAATTTTATACTGGTTCCTCTCATAAACCGAGAGTACGTCCAGTCCCCTTGCACTTCCAAGGGAGGTCACTAATAATCACCAAAGATTACTATGCTCAAACACACAGGCAAGAGACTTCCAATGCTCAAGTAAAACTTACAAGAGACTTCCTTTGCTCAAGCACACACGCAAGAGACTTCAAACAACTTACAAGTAAAAACAGAGTACGTATATGAACACTGATATACAAATCAATGTTCAGTAAGAAAATAAATACAACTCAATGACAAGACTTAACTTAGAATCCTAACAAAAGAAATCTAAGGTTCAACTACTGTATGATTCAGAAGCTGAAGCTTGAGTCTTGGATATTCAAATGAGTTCAAGTTGTATTCAAGTTGATTTTGTGCGAGGGATGATTTTGGCAGAGTAACAGCTCGTTCAAAATTGTTCAATATTGTTGTACACAAAAACTTCAAATTCAGCTCCTATTTATAGTAGAGGGTGGAGCGTCTTTGAATTTGAATCCGTTGCGGTGAGATTCCGCCAGCTGGAGATAGTACGATCCTTAACCATATCAGGTAAACTTTGTGTACGAACAAACTTGGGAATAAAGATTCGTCAAAATCTGGTAATAAGTTCGTACAATAGTACCAACGTCATTATTCTGAGGATAAGGTTGATTCTCCAGCTTTTGGGTTGTCAGAAGATGATGAAATCCAATCATTGACGCAAAGAATGTTTTTCTGACAAAACGGCTCTCACTGCACGTATCAGAACATGATGTTTTCAAAACACAGCTTCTGATAGCGTAGCTTCTGATACGACTTGACCTTGCATCTTTTGATGAGCATGTTCTAGTCAGAATTTGCTTCTCATTTCAGAGCTTCAAAAGTACTCATAGTGAATATAAAATTTTAGCTTATATATCTGCACACTTAGAGTAAATAGTCAGTATACCCTATTGTATATTAATACTTTTGTTATCATCAAAACTTAATTGAGTCATGTCAGAACCTCTTTTGTTCCAACACACCTTGCTTATACCCTAAGAAAATGCATTTTCTCCCTCTTGGTTCTAACTTAGTTCTATGATTTTCCAAAGTAGAAGTATAAGTTAAGGAACCAAAAACTTTTAAATGTTGAAGATCTAAGTCTTTATTAAACAACAATTCAAAGGGAGATTTATTTTTCAAAAAAGGGGTATGAATTCTGTTGATTAAGTAAGTTGCATGCATGACAGCATAGCCCCAAAATTTCTTAGGCAAATGAGAGTGAAACAAGAGTGCACAAGCTACATTTAATAAATGCTGATGTTTTCTCTCTACTCTCCCATTTTGCTGGGGAGTTTCAACACAACTTCTTTGATGGAAAATACCCTTAGAAGAAAAATAGTCAGGCATTAAAAATTCAACCCCATTATCAGAACGTATAGTTTTGATTTTAGCATTATATTGTGTTTCAACTAACTTGATAAAACTAATAAGTTTGGTCCTAGTTTCTGATTTATGTTTTAAAAGGCACAACCAAGTGTAACTACTATAATCATCCACTATAGTCAAAAAATAAGAAAAAACCATGAATAGATTGTGTAGAAATAGGACCCCAAATGTCAACATGCAACAACTCAAAAGGAGAGCCAACTTTATTAAAACTAAGAGGAAAGGGAATTTTCTTATGTCGGGCAAGGTGACAAACATCACAAATGCCTTTATGATCAACAGAAATATATGGCAATTTTGAATGTAAAACAGATAGCCTATTTGTGCTAAGATGCCCTAGCCTAAAGTGCCAAATGGCCTGAGCTGGGATAGTAGTGGTAAGAGAACAGTCAACAGTTGCAACATGCACATTCTTATAATGAAGATTCAATTAGTACAATCCTTCAAATGCCTCAGCTAAACCAATCATCTTCTGGTTGAAGAGGTCCTGTATGACACATTTACAGCTATCAAAGACTAAATTGTAAGTGGAATCATGACATAAAAGTGGAAACAGATAATAGGTTGACAGAAAAATTAGGAATGCATAAGACATTGGTCAAGAAAAAAGCATCAGAAAACTTAACAATACCAGAAAACTTAGCTATAACAATATTACCATTGGGTAATTTGACATTGACAGGATTGATTGCATTGTAAGAATGAAACCATTGAGTAGAATTACAAATGTGGTGACCAGCACCAGAATCAATGATCCAATTACCTAAATTACATGATTTAAAAATGTGATGACACATACCTTGATTCACTGATGGATGATCAATGAAAGAAGCAGAGCCAACCTGATTGGTTACATTAGAAGAACCAGTGGAATTAGGAAATGAATTTTGAAGTAGAGTGATTAATTGTTGAGCTTTATCTTGAGTAAGTGGTGATGATCCAAGAGTCGTAGTACTAGTGTCAACAACATCAGTAGAAGCAGATCCCTCAATCAAAGTGTTGTTAGCATATGAGGATTTACGAAGGTGTGGTGGCAAACCATGCTTCTTGTAGCAATTATCAACAATATGATTGTCATTACCACAATAAGTACACACACGAGCATCAGCCTTAGAATTACCTCGAAACTTAGCAGCATTGAGCAAGATCTTGGATTCATCACTAGAAGGAAAATTTCCTTGGCGTTCATGTTGAATCACCATAGAAAACACCTAGTTTAAAGGAGGTAAAGGATCCATTAAGAGGATTTGAGACTTCACCATAGCAAAATTATCATTTAATCCGGTAAGAAAACGAATGATGTAAAGAAGAGAGTGATTTGCTCGAGCAAGACGCATCGAAACACAAGTACAATGCACTGCACAACTACAAGCAGTCATAAGGAAATAAATCTCGAGTTCCTCCCAAAGCAATTTCAACGAAGAAAAATATTCAGTTACAGTTTTTTATTCTTGTTGCAAAGAATAAATTTCTTGTTGAAGTTCAGAGATACGAATAAGATCACCTTGTGAGAATCGTTCCTTCAAATCATTCCAAACATCCAAAGCATTTTCCATGAAGACGATGGATTGAGCAATGGATTCAGACACGGAATTCATAATCCAAGAGTGAACAAGCATATTGCACCTATTCCAAGCACGAACAGAAGGATCAAACGGATCCAAAGGTTGAGGAAGAGTTCCATCAATGAATTCAATCTTCAATTTCGCGCCAAGAGCTCAACGCATCGATCGAGACCATGCATGGTAGTTAGAACTGTTGGAACAAAGTGGGTCTGACATGAACCTTTAAGATTTTAGTTGGTTTTGATGATAACAAAGTATTAAAATTGCAATTGGTATTACTAATGATTATTCTAGTGTGCAGAATTATAAGTTAAAATTCATTCAGAAGCACTATGAATAAGAGCAGAGAAGCCAAGCAAAGGAGCTCTGAAAGCTTATCACTGATCATCAGAAGCTTAAAATTCAAGGTCTGAAGCAAGTGGCTCTGAGGACAAAAGCTAGGCTCTGAAAGGATTCAGAAGCTGAGGACTTTAAGAAGCTACACTACAGACTCTGAAACAAATGGAATTTGCGCCACTCAAGAACTGACAGAATCAGAACCAATGATTGAAGAACAATCTTCTTTGGGACTCTGTCACATCCACAGGAAGGAATATTCATTGGTACAACGTTAACTTTATCCATAAGTGGAGCGCATTTGAGGATTGTACTATCGTACTATTATTACTCAAAATGGTTGAGTGATATTTTAAAAAACACGCATTGGATAATAAATTCATGGCTAAACTGTACTTTTGGTCCCCTACGTTTATTTTAGGTTTGGATCAGGTCCCTTACGTTTTAAAAGTTTCAATTTGGTCCCTCACGTTATCAACTTTTGCAATAGTTAGTCCATTACGTCAAATATTTCACTAAATCCGTTTGATTTTTACACGTTGCTGACGGTTTGGACACGTAGACGTTATTTTGGACACGTTGACACTATTTTGGACATTTTTTTGGGCCAATTCCATTATTATAAGTAATATATATTATTTTTAATTATTTCTTTTACTTAGTTAGCATCCTAAATGGCACTGAACATGTCCAAAATAGTGTCCATGTGTCCAAACTGTCAGTCACGTGTAAGGATCAAACGGAGTTAGTGAAAAATTTGACGGAAAAGACTAACTAATACAAATGTTGATAACGTGAGGGACCAAATTAAAACTTTTAAAACGTAAGAGACCTGATTCAAACCTAAAATAAACATAAGGGGCCAAAAATACAGTTTAGCCTAAATTCATAATTGGACGGAGGTATATTAAACTCGATTTTATTTTGAGGCCTATTGGGCTTTAAATTTTATTTTTTGTGAGGCCTAAAGCTAGGGCTTGGGCTGCTTGACCCTTGGGCCGGCCCTGACCACTTTAAGTAAAAGACAAGAATGAAAGACTCGATACACACACACACATATATATATATATATATATATATATATATATATATATATATATATATATATATATATATATATATATATATATATATATATATATATATATATATATATAGAGTTAGGATCAAATGACACCAAGGTGTCAAATTAAATTTGACACCAAATCCTAACCATCTATTATAATTCAATCAAAGGTGAAGAATTACTTAGTGTACCTAGTCTTTTATTTCCTTTTTTGGAAAAGTAAAACAAATCTTTTTTATGATTGCCATATCATACCTTACCAAACCTTCCATCTATTGCAACCCATTAATCTTGGCCTTCTTTTGGAGATTGGAACAATGGAACTCATCGATTTTTCATGTAATAGTAAGTTATATTATGTTGGTGCTTGTGTCATGGATCTACATGAGACAATTGTTTTATAATGAAAAAGTTTTTTATTGACAAATTATAATGAAAAAGTTGAAAAACAAGTATATATGACATGCAATCAAGATAAAGCTCTTACAATTCATTGTATTTGTTCCTGGTGCAGAAATTAATATTTATAAAATTGTAAAAATGGGATATTTGGTTCATCAAGTTCCACAAGAAAATTAGTCAAAAAAAAAAAATTCCACAAAGAAAAGTGATCGGAAAAAGGATCGATCGATTATTATTAAAACAAAAAGACATCAAATTAATAAAAAAAATGGTTGCAATGAAGCTTAAGGAGATTAAAAAAGTTGGAAAAAAAGATTTGTTTTGCTCTTATGGTATGATATGGTAATTAAGGAAAAATATTTGTTTTGCTTTTCCAAAAAAGGAAATAGAGACTAGGTACACCAAGTAATTTTTGGCCTTAGATTAAATTATAATAGATGGTTAGGATTTGGTGTCAAATTTAATTTGACACCTTGGTGTCATTTGATCCTAACTCATATATATATATATAATGTTTGATGGATATTGAATATGTCCCAAAATGAATGTCAAAATAACATTTTCCAAAAAATATTACTCTTCTCTCTTCCATCTCTTTTATCCAATTTTTATTTTTTCTTGGCAAACTTCCTCAAAAATTAATAAAGATTTGAATTTATATTTATCATTCTCAATTTTTATTTTTATCTAGAAAATTTAAAATAAAAAAACTTAGATTTTCATTTTTCCAGTGAAGAGTTGAAACTTGAAAGTAATGGGTGGAGCTAGAGAGAGAGTCTAATCAGAGAAAATGGAGGCTGACGAGATGTGACAAAGGAAAAAAAAATACTTTTTATTGGGTGATGGAAGTGTATAATAATCTTTGTGCACTTATTTCATCCCATGGTTAAGATTGAAAATGACTTTGTGAAAACTAATAGTCCATCATTTACTATTTGGTTAGCTGGTCCATGGAAGCATTACTCTGGGTTGTTAGACCATGTGCCACTTCTCACTCTCTTCTCTTCCCTTTTCAATTTTCTGAAATTACATCATATTTTCACACAATTTTTAATTCACCATAAACACCAATTATTTCTTGCGTAAATGTTTCTTATACTAAATAGCAATACTTCTAGTAAGATTAAAAGCACCAATGTTGATAGGGATTAATTGCACATGTTAAAGAAATTAAATTTAGTAAGTTTTTATTGTAAAAAATTTAAAATACTCCTAGTAACTATTAATTTAAAAACAATAGAAAAAAATTGACGCATTTAAAAACAATAATTATTTATTAAAATTTGAAAAATTTACATACAAAGGTACCATTTTACACTTCTTAACAAAAAAAATTATAAAAGCGCTATAACACCCTTATTTAAATAAATAATATTTTCATGTGATTATTTGTTTATGTATTTATTTATTTGAATATATGTTTTTTTTTTAATAAATTGGAGAGCAAGATATCATGGTGTCTCACAGACATCCCAACTAGGTTGGCATTCCCATGATCAACCACTCCTCTACCTCCTCGCCAAGCCTTTTATTAAAAAAGCAAAAAGAAAAAGGTGGGGGGACATCAACCAAAACCCACCAAAACAAGATTAACGAAAACGATAATTCGGCAAACCTACTCTATCTCTAGAAAAGCTATCTCTAGAACAGCTAGGTAATTGATCCCACCATACTACCCGTCAACAAAAAACCCCGCATTTGCTAGCCTGTTGGCACAAGTATTACCCTCCCTATAAATATGAGAAAACCGAAAACGAAAATTCCTAATGTGGTGGAGGCAATTCTTCCATCTAGTTTTCAACTTCCAAGGGACCAAGTGAGAATTCGAAAAAGCTTGGACAAGTAAAAGTAAGTCACATTCCAACCAAAAATTATTCCAGCCTCTAGTGCAGGCAAACTCAATAGCATATATCGCGGCACAGATTTCAGCAAAAAGAGAAGTAGTAACCCCAATGTTTGCGGAGAAAGCACCCAAAAAAGTACCCATGTGATCCCTGAAAATGCCACCACAAGCCGAAGCTCCCAGGGACCCTCGTGAAGCACCGTCTGTGTTACATTTGACCCAATTATACAGCGGTCGAATCCAATTGACTTGCTTTATAGACGGAGGGGGGGGAGGATGACAAACAACACCGAAGTGCTTGATAATTGAAAATTCATGAATAGATGAGAACATATGACCTTTGGAGTGGGAAGCGGCCTGGTATATGAGGCTCTTCAAATAAATAAGATCCCGAGGAAAGTTAGGATGAACATTGTTAAATCGAATATTGTTCCTGCAATTCCAGATCAACCACAGAATATTAATAACAGCTGCAATAATAAGATCACGCACCTGAGGACTCCATCCTCTACCGTACACATGCCGAGAAGGGCATTAAAATTGGAGACATCAATGGCCTTGTCAATCAAAACCGATAACCAATTCCAATACCGAGTGGTATAGGGACAGCGCAGGAAAAGGTGTTCGGCTGTTTCGTAATCTCGACCACAAAGGCTACAGCAAGAAACAATCGGGAAACCACGTTTAACCAAGTTATCATTTGTGGCAATAACATTGTGCATAATTCTCCAAGTGACCGAGAGGGAGGAATAAATAGTCTCCAAATAAGTTTAGCCCAACATGTAGCCTGCGGAGCCGGTAGGCCACATAAGTAAGCATCTTTAAAAGTCAGCTCCCCTGCGGAGCCTGATTTATTTGAATATATGTGATTTTATGATTTTATGAATAATTATGTTATGGATAAGTGGATGATATTTTAGTAATCTACTAGGATTATTAATCTAGTGAGAACCCCTAATTAAGTTAAGAGTTAATAGGTCTTTACCCCCCTGCAAAGTAGGTGAGTTTTGCTTTACCCGGCTGTAATTTTATTTTTTCTAGATTACTCCCGTGCAAAATTTATTTTTTTTATTTACCCCTTTGGATGCACTTTTTAAATCGGCTATTTTGTTCAACCGATTTGAAAAGTGTTGTTTTTTAAATCGGTTATTCTATTTTTTTGTCTGCCACTTCAACAAAAAGGGGGGTAAATAAAAAAAAAAAATTGCAAGGGGGTAATCTTAAAAAAAAAATTACAGGGGGGTAATGTAACAGCCCGGATTTTTAACAATTAAATAACTAAAAAAAAGACTTTAATTCTTTAAAATGAGTGACTATTTTTTTTTGTTTTCAAAAATTAACTAATTAAAATTACAATTCATAACTTTACATTAGAAGAGAAAAATGAAGTATTCTCTAGATTTCAAATACTAAAAACCCACAATTGTGTATCCCCGCGCACACATCAAGCAAAAGCATCGATCATGACTATCTCCTTGAGTACCTAAAATGTTAATTGTAAGGGTCAATTTCCTTATCCAAATTGAATCATACTAACCATAAGAATAGTGCCATAAAATAATAACAAACACTTCACCGATCAAAATATTTTTCTTTTTAAAAAAAAATATATAATTATTTATTTCCCAAAAAAAAGAAGTGATGAACTCATAATATATCATATCAAGAAACAATCATCACATAGACAATTAAGCACATCATAAACATCATCAAAGCAATGCACCAAAACAGGAACTCAAGGATAACAAACATATATTCGTATTTTAACAACACATATATAATGAATGAGATGCAATCATAGACTCTCTAAATGCATGTGGTACCAAGGTCGGAGGTCAGAATTATGTTCCTGAAAACACTCCTCTACACCACAACAAATTGGAAGCCTACTCATATCCTTCGGTCTTCCATGGAACCTGTTGGAACAAAGTGGGTCTGACATGAACCTCTAATGTTTTAAGTGGTTTTGATGATAACAAAGTATTAAAATTGCAATTGGTATTACTAATGATTATTCTAGTGTGCAGAATCACAAGTTAAAATTCATGCAGAAGCACTATGAATAGTAGCAGAGAAGCCAGTCAAGACAAGCTCTGAAAGTGTACCACTGTTCATCAGAAGCTTAATTTTTGCGTGCTGAAGATAGCATCTCTGAAGACCAAAAGCTAGGCTCTGATGATGTTCAGAAGCTGAAGATCTTAAGAAGCTATGACAAGAACATCAGAAGCAAAAGGAATTTACGTCACTCAAGAGCTGACCTATACAGAACCAATGATTGAAGAACAATCCACTTCAAGGCTCTGTCACATCCACAGGAAGGAATATTCGTTGGTACAACGTTAACCTTATCCATAAGTGGAGCGCATTTGAGGATAGTACTATCGTACTATTATTACTCAAAATGGATGAGTGATAAATTGAATAGCTAGGTAGTGGAATTGGAATTCCTTACCAAAGAAGGCAATATACAGCTATCAATTGTACGAGTAAATTCCAGCTGGCACCTCTCTCTCTGCAACGGTCATCATCTTCCTCCAAGTATAAATAGAAGACTCAAATGGAAGAAATGACTACTGTTCCTACTACTGTTCTATTACTGCGTTCAAAGACTAAGAAGCATTCTGACATCATATTTTAAATCTGTCATTCTAAGTCTTAGAACAAATTGAGTTGTATTTTGTAAACACCTCTGATAGTATATCAAGTGTTCCTTAACATTCATTCTTATTCTTAAGTTTGTTTGAGAAGTCTCTTGTTAAGTTTAACTTGAGCATTTGAGAAGTCTCTTGTTTAGTGAAACTTGAGCACCTGAGAAGTCTCTTGCAAGTGTGCTTGAGCAATTTGTAATCTTTAGTAGATTATAGTGAAAATCTCTTGTTAGTAACAAGGGGACTGGAGTACTCTCGATTTGTGAGGGGAACCAGGATAAATTCTGTGTCTTTCTTTCTCTCTCTCAGCACCCTCTCTTTAATTTGTGTTTTTATCCGCTGCATACTTAGTCGCTATTAGGCAAAAAGTTTTATTTTTTAAAACACAATTCAACCCCCCCTTCTTGTGTTTTTCCACCTTCAATTGGTATCAGGAGCTGGGCTGTTGCCTAACTCTCACCTATCAGTGAAACAGTTAAGATTCAGGGAGGAAAAACATGTCTGCTGAGAAGAATCTCAATGAAGTTCCATTTGACTATGATTCTAATTCTAAAGACAGAAGGTCTTCTGACAAAATTCCCTTTTTCAATGGAACTGAGACTGGTTATCCATTCTGGAAAACCAAGATGTACAGTCACATCATGGCGATTGATTGTGATCTGTGGGACTTGGTAGAAGATGGAGTGAACTTTGAAAATATGGACTTAGAAGGCGTTGTTAGCTCTAAAGACAGAAAGGCGTTTACACCTACTCAAAAGCTGGAATATAAGAAGCACCACAGTGTAAAAGGGATGATGACAAATGCCATCTCTCATGATGAGTACTTGAAAATTGGAGATAAGAGAACGGCTAAGTCTATCTGGGATTCTCTTAAATCCAAGTATGAAGGAAATAAACAAGTTAAGGAGGCTAAGGCCAACTTGTTAGTACATCAGTATGAATTATTTAAAATGAAGGACGGAGAGGACATTGAGACAATGTTCTCTAGGTTTCAAATTCTTGTTTCTGGACTTCAAGTTTTAGATAAGAGCTATACTGAGGCTGATCATGTAAGAAAAGTACTCAGAAGCTTGCCGCCAAAGTGGAGACCAAAAGTGACAGCGTTTCAGGAATCTAAGGATTTAGATACTGTGTCTCTTGAAAGCTTGGTTAGTTCTCTAAAGAGTCATGAGATGGAACTTATGACTGACGAATCGACTAAGAAGCTAAAAGGGATAGCCCTGAGCACCAAGAGTTCCTCTAAGGCTCTGAAGGCGAAGGTTATAGTATCTGATGAAGAAGCTTCTGAAGAAGGTCACGAAATGGACTCTGATGAAGAAGAAGAAATGGTTCTGATGGCTGCAAGAGTATCGCAATGGGCTAAAAGAAGCAAGAAGTATGCTGGTAAGTTTGGAGGTTCTTCCAAGAAGGTTAGTGCATCTAAGGATAAAAAGGAAGAACAAAACAAATGCTTTAAGTGCAACAAACCAGGACACTTCATTGCTGACTGCCCAGAGAACCTGAGTAAATCATCCAAGAGAACCTCTAACAAAGAAAGATACAAAAGTAAGCTCAAAAAGGGGTTCCTTGCCACTTGGGATGATTTGGATCAGGAATCAGATTCTGATGGGGAAGAAGAAGCAAACCTAGCCTTGATGGCAACCGCTTCTGACCAAGAGAACTCTGAGCACGAAGCTGACTCAGATTCAGAAGATGAAGAAGAGGTACTTGCTAAACTTTCTCGTTCTGAATTAATAGATTCCTTAAAAGATGCCTTAAAACTTTTAACCAAAAAGGCAGGTGAGTGTAAGGTCCTTAAAAAGGCCTATAACAACCTGACCGAAAAGGCAAATGAAATAATTGAACAAAATGAGTCTCTAAAATCAAGAAATGAATTTATGGAAACTCATTATGTTCTTGATGATAAGGTTCCTCCAGAACATGAATTTGCTCTTCAGGAATTCCTTATAAATGGAATGAAAAGAAGTAAAATAGCCTCTTTGATTTATCATGTAAGTAGAAATAGAGGAGAAGGTCTTGGATTCTCACGTTTTAAAGATAATCCATTATCTTCAAAGTCCTTCAATATAGATAAATCAAAACCTAAGGTTGTCTTTGTAAAGAGTCAATCAGAAGTTCTTAATGAGTCAGCTTCTGATAGAACATCAAAGCCAGAGGCTCAAAAGTCAAAGACTCTGAAGGATAAAACCTCAGAACCTAAGATTGTTAAGCCTCAAGCTAATGTTAAATCTAAAGAAGCTCTGACACATTCAAGAACAAAGCTCAAGAGCTATACCAAACCCAAAAACTTTTCAACAAGGGTGGTTAACTCTAGAAGCTCTGATAGGTCCTTCAAACAAAGACCACCTAGACCTGTAAAGACTAACACAAAAGGACCCATAAAGATACGGGTACCAAAATCTCAAATAATATTTGCTTCAGGTTTGCACACCAAGAAGGCCAAAGCAGCAATGCTGGTACCTGGACAGTGGCTGCTCACGACATATGACGGGAGAAAGGCATATGTTCCAAACCCTGACTCTGAAAGAGGGAGGTTCTGTGGGGTTTGGAGGAAACCAAAAAGGGAAGATCATTGGTACAGGTATAGTTGGTAACTCTTCTCTTTCAATTAAAGATGTTTGGTTAGTTGATGGCCTCAAACATAATCTGCTTAGCATTAGTCAATTTTGTGATAGCGGATTCATTGTTAAATTTGATAAAGAGGCATGTACGGTAATCAATGATTCTGACAAGTCCATATTGTTTAAAGGATTAAGAAGAGGTAATGTTTATAAGGTAAATCTGTCAGAACTCACTGAGCAGAAAATACTTTGTCTTCTATCTCTGAATGATGAAAAGTGGGTCTGGCACCAACGCTTAGGTCATGCTAACTGGAGATTAATCTCTAAGCTTAGCAAACTAAAGTTGGTTAAAGGCCTGCCAAATCTTAAATATCATTCAGATGCTCTGTGTGGTCCTTGTCAGATTGGCAAAATTTCAAAAACTTCTTTTAAACCTAAAAACATTGTCTCTACCTCAAGACCCTTAGAACTACTTCACATTGATTTGTTTGGTCCAGTAAGTACTGCCTCAATCAATGGGAAGAAATATGGATTAGTCATTGTTGATGATTACAGTAGATGGACTTGGGTAAAGTTTCTAAGAGTGAAAGATGATGCATATGATGTGTTCAGCATCTTCTGCACTCAAGTGCAAAATGAGAAAAGTCTCAAAATCTTAAAGGTTAGAAGTGATCATGGTGGTGAATTTGAAAACGAACCATTTGCAACTTTTTGTGAAGATCATGGCATTGTCCATGAGTTCTCTGCTCCTAGAACACCACAACAAAATGGTGTTGTAGAGAGAAAGAACAGGTCTTTACAAGAAATGGCAAGAACCATGATGCATGAGACAAAACTTGCTAAGCACTTCTGGGCAGAAGCTGTAAACACAGCTTGTTATATTCAAAATAGGATCTATATAAGACCTCTATTGAATCTAACAACATATGAACTCTTCAAAGGAAGAAAGCCCAACATCTCTTACTTTCATCAGTTTGGATGTACATGTTACATTCTAGACAACAAGGCCTACAAAAGAAAATTTGATGCCAAAGCTTGTAAGGGAATCTTCATAGGTTACTCTGAACGCTCAAAGGCATACAGAGTGTATAATTCTGAAACTAACACAGTGGAAGAATCTATACATGTTAGATTTGATGATAAAGAGCCTGACAGTAAAATGTCAGAACAAGATAATAGTTATGCAGGTGTTCCATACCAATACATCGATTCAGAACCTGAAAAAGCATCAGAAGCTGTTGAACCTTCAGAAGCTGTATTGGAAGAAGATGCTGAAGAAGCATCTCAATTAGAAGCATCACAAGAACATGATGACACTTCAGAAGAAGACATTCAACCAAGTACTGATGTTGATGAAGCTCCAAGAAGGAAGTTCAAATATAGATCATCACATCCAGAAGATTTAATTCTTGGAAACAAAGAAAGTCCAAGAAAGACAAGATCAGACTATCAACAACTTGATTCACTTCTGGGACTGATCTCTATGATAGAACCAAAGAATGTTGATGAAGCACTTACTGATGATGGATGGATTGTAGCTATGCAAGATGAGCTCAATCAGTTTCAAAGAAATGATGTATGGGACTTAGTGCCAAGACCAGCACATAAGAACATCATTGGAACCAAGTGGGTATTTAGAAACAAAATGAATGAACAAGGTGAAGTGGTAAGAAATAAAGCTAGACTGGTAGCACAAGGCTACAGTCAGCAAGAAGGTATAGACTTCACTGAAACATTTGCTCCAGTAGCAAGACTGGAAGCAATCAGGTTACTTCTTTCATATGCTGTTAACAATGGAATCACGTTGTACCAAATGGATGTTAAGAGCGCCTTCCTTAATGGTGTTATTTCTGAAGAAGTATATGTCAAACAACCCCCAGGTTTTGAGGATTTGAAAAATCCTAATTATGTTTATAAACTTAAGAAATCACTCTATGGTCTCAAACAAGCTCCAAGAGCTTGGTATGAAAGACTGAGTAATTTCCTTTTAGAAAATGGTTTTCAAAAAGGTCAAATTGACAATACATTATTCAGAAAGACATCTAAGAAAGATATCTTAATCATTCAAATATACGTTGATGATATTATTTTTGGTTCTACTAATGCTTCTCTTTGCAAGAATTTCTCTAAGCTTATGCAGGATGAATTCGAGATGAGTATGATGGGTGAATTGAAGTTCTTCCTTGGAATCCAAATTAATCAAGGAGAAGATGGCACTTACATTCATCAAAGCAAGTATACAAAAGAGCTTCTGAAGAAGTTCAACCTTGATGACTGCAAGATAATGTCTACACCCATGCATCCTACCAGCAGCTTAAGCAAAGAAGAGATAGGAAGCAAAGTAGATCAGAAGCTGTATCGAGGTATGATTGGTTCTTTACTCTACCTTACAGCATCTAGACCTGATATTCTATATAGTGTATGCTTGTGTGCAAGATTCCAGTCAGATCCTAGAGAACCTCACTTAACTGCTGTTAAGAGGATCTTTAGATATCTGAAAGGAACTACTAATCTAGGACTTCTTTATAAAAAATCCCTAGATAGTAAGCTAGTTGGATTCTGTGATGCTGACTATGCTGGTGATAAGATTGAGAGGAAATCCACTAGTGGAAATTGCCAATTCATTGGTGAAAATCTCATATCTTGGGCCAGCAAGAGACAAACAATTATTGCTTTGTCTACAGCAGAAGCAGAATACATCTCAGCTGCTAAATGCTGCACACAGCTTCTCTGGATGAAATATCAGTTGGAAGATTATAACATAGCTGAAAGGAGTATTCCACTATATTGTGACAATACTGCTGCTATTCATTTGTCTAAGAACCCTATTCTACACTCAAGAGCTAAACATATTGAAATAAAACATCATTTTATAAGGGATCATGTTCAGAAAGGTACAATAGATATTCAATTCATTGATACTGAACATCAATGGGCTGACATATTTACTAAACCTTTAGCTATTGAAAGATTTGATTTTATCAAAAAGAATTTGAACATGCACTATATCTCTGAAGAAAATTAGCTCTGAGAAGTAGAATAAAATTAGCATCTGAAGCTCTATCAGAACCTCTTATAATTTAGAGTATCCCTTGGGAAGCTCTGAATAATTTAGGCTCTGAAGAGTAACAGGTTCTGATGAGGTGTCAGATACAAATGAGTGAGGCTCTGAACCTTTTGGAAATGAAACGTTCAGTACAAGTAAGTATACAACAGTTGTCTATACACGCGTCAGCTATGTTTAAACTTTTTCAACACGTGTCTAGATCCTGACGGGCAGAGAACAGTTAATGATGATTATGGCAGTTAAGTATATTATTTAATTTTTTAAAAACTGCTCGCGCTCCCTCCCAATGTTACTTTCTCTGTGTATGTGTGCTAGTTACTATTTATAAGTCACTTCACTCACTTGCACAACTTTTTACACGAAATCACTACCTACACAACCCTAGACTTTACAGAAAATTCCCAATCTTCATCTTCTTAATTCAAAAGATAACCTAGTCTACGAACATCATCAAACTGACGCTGGACCAGATGCTTATGATTTCTTCACTGAGAAGTTCGTGGATTTTGAAAGTTTGAAAGCGAATGGGATTGACATTCAATACTTGTTCTACAACCAACAATGGCAAAATTACTTTGAGATGCTCAATGGCTTCGTATACTACGACATAGTGAAGTATTTCTGGCAGAAGGCTAAAGTGTACGATAGAGCAAGTGCTGATAAAGAATACAAGGATATGGTTGAGAAGAACAAGGAATTACGAGGGAAAACAAGAAAGGAACTTGGTCTTAAACCTTATAGAGAAAGGGAAATTAGGTCAAATATTTTGGGAATCAATGTTGTGATAACTCAGGCACACATTGCTAAGATTCTGGGTTTAGACAACAAAGGAGAAGATATAGAAGTGTATGATAAGAGAAGCAAGCATTTGGATTCAATTCATCAGGACCTCTTTAAATCTGGTTGCACACAAAAGGATTTTGGAAAAGTAATGCACATGAAGAACACATTTGAATTTGCTTTCAGAATGTGTTTGTCCACTATCTTCACCAGAAAAGGTGGATTGGATACCATCTCCATTCCACACAAACATCTCATCTGGTTCTTATACAAGAGGGTAAAGGTTAATTTGGCTAAGATTCTTTTTGATCACATGTGCCTTACCATCAATGAGGGCAGAACCAAAATACCATCAGTCATTTATCACCCTAGGTTAATCTCAGAACTGATAAGGCAAACCAAACTCACAGACATTGTGAGTGCCAAAGAAAAACTTAGAGTTTTCCAAACTGCTAAGTATGATGCATCAGTTCTGGTCAACATGAAGAGAAAAACCAAGGAAGAAATCATTCAAGTGAAAACACCTCTACAGCAAGTGTACGAAAAGTACTTCTGGTGTGATGGGTTTCCCACCATATCAGAACATGATAATGATGAGGTCATCAAGAACTTTCTTGAATCAGTAAGAAGAGAAACTGGGGTCAGTGTGCCCAGGAAAATGGTTGTAAGTGTTCCTAATTGGGATATCTTCAAGGGACCAAGAGATATTACAAGGAGCAGAAGAAAGCCAAGAACTACTGAGCAAGAAATGATTGATGAAGGCTCTGATGATCAAGGACATGCTAGTGCTGATGAGATTGAGGAAGGTGCTGGAGATATGATGACTGAAGCTGTTCAGAAGGAAAAACGGACAAAGAAAAGGCATGATAGGCCTTCAGCTTCTGAGGAAGATCAGAACCCTGCCAAACCTGCAAAGAGATTAAAGACCAGAGCTTCTAAACCAAAAGGTAAGATCTCTGAATCTAATACTTCTAGCATTCCTGTAGCTCAGGTTATTGGTTCTGAACCTCAACCCTCTATTGCTAAACCATCTATTTCTCAACCTCCATCATCTACCAATCAACCTCAACCCATAGACTTCACTGTACCTATTAGTGTAGTCTTACCTGATCATAAAGCTATATCATCATCATCTTCATCAGATACCAGCACTGCCTCGGATGAGTTAATTGCTACACTCATCAGAGAATCCAACCCAAAACAAAAGAAAACTCTTACACCAAAGAGAACCTCTTTCAAGAAAACCACAAAGAAAACCACCATAAAGCCCATTCATCTCTCTTCTGATGAAGAACCTACTATTAATGTAGACACCACCATTCTCCATCAATCCACAAATCAAGGTTCTGTCATAGAACATCTTGAACAACACATGTGTGGTGTTGCATTTACCAACTCAAATCCAAATTCACCACATCAATTTCCATCCATGAATCTCACAAATGATTCACCCGTCCATAAAACACAAAACACACAGGTCATTCACACACCCCCTCCCTCACTTGATCACATCTCACGAGTAAATCCACCTACCTTCACCCCTGTTCAAGATGAGCCAACTGCTCATTCTGAAGCCCAACAATCCCCTCATCAATCACCACAAGCTGTCTCTGACCCACTCAACAAACCTCTAGTTCTAGAAGAGGTTCTTGAGCTTTACCAACACCTAACTAAAGCTGAACATCAAATATTCAAGGATTCCATCAATCTTGATGATGATATCATACCCCCAAATCTCAGCAAAATCAAAATCATTGAACTCACAAGAAAGAAACCTGAACCAACCATTCCCTTTGACTCATCCTTACCCTTTTTCAATTCTGACTCTGAACCAAATCTTGAGCTGCTTAATAATGCTATAGGTATTAGACTTAAGAGGTTCAAACAAAGAGAGGAAGAAGCTCTTATCTTTCCCTCTGATTTGGATGCTGATGTCAGGGAATTAGAGTACTTATTTGGTGAATCTTTAAGAATTCTCAGTACTCATCTGAAGGATAAGATTAAGGGTAGAGGAGCAAACACTGTATGGGAACTATTTGAGATTGCTGAGAGGACATGTGCTCCAAGGCTCACATTCTTCAACCATGAAGAAGAATGTCAGAGGTTAGCCTTTTTAGCTGCTGTTGATGAAAGTATGAGGAGATCTTTGGATGAAGAGCAGGCTAGGATAGCTGCTGAAATGGAACGTCAGAGGCTTGCTGAACAAGAAGCCTTAAACTTATTGGTTGACAGAGCTGTTCACATTGCTGTCATTGAGACTAATAAGATTCTTGAGAATCAAGGAGCTACAGAAGATACTGTTATGAATGATCAGAACCTTAGTAAACCAGATTCTGATAAAGGAAAAGCTCCCATTGTTGCTTCATCTCCTCCAAGATCTCCACCAGTACTTGTCCAAGGCTCTTCTTCATCTGCTATACCCTCTGTTATGCAAGAAGCTCTGGATGAAATCAAGCATGACTTAAGAGAGGAACTAAGAAATGAAATGGATGAATTCAGGGCCGATATAAGAGAAGACATGAACAGATCTGGAGAAGCTACTAACAAGAAGATAGATGCAATGATGGAACTTCTTCTGAAGCTTACTCAACAGCAACCCAAACCTTAACCCTCATGTCTGAGCACTTATTTGTAATCATGTTTTTTGTAATTTTTGGATAATTTTTTTCTTTTAATTCATATCTATATTATCCATATTTGTGTGTTTGTTATTTGCTTATATGTTTGTTTTATATTTGTTTTTCAAAATTTAACTTTTCAATATACCATGATATTGTCTGGTACTCTTGAGAATTCTGACTCTAGTGAAAGATGCTGAAGAGCATCTTAGTTTTTAAACTAATAAGCCTAGGATTTCCAAAACCTAAGAGTCCCTCTCATCAGTACTCCTGTTTACTCATGAAATAACTTCTTAGTATTAAAGTCTGTTTAACAACGGGGCACCAATACCGAATGAGGCGTGTCTGGTAACTGGTTTTCTGACAATAGATATAAGGTATATATAAATAAGAAACTTGCTCAAAACAAAGGGAATTAATAGCATAAACTTCTTTATTAATATTATTGAAGAATTTCTATTACATAGAATGATAAGACTCTACTTAGAGCTAGGCTTAACTTCAGAAGACTCTGCATCTAGCTTCTTATGTTTTTCCTTAATATAAGCAAGCAAGTTGGCAGTGGCCCTTTGCACTAGCTCTTCAGTGTCCTTCTGAACAGCAGCCTCGTACTCTTCGTATGGAGTGTCATCATTGTATGTCCATAAAAATTCTTCCAGATCAGAGCCCAATTCCTCCTCCTCTGACTCTGTCAAAATCAGTTCTTGCTTGTTCCTTTCGTAGCGTAGCTTGTTTTCTTCGCAGCGCCAGGGCTCTGCTCCCTTCTTGCTCTCTTCTTTTGAGCCTGAAGCATCCTTGGTAACCTGCCTTTCCATTGTATGTTTTTCTTTTGATGTTACTTGATTACTCTGGATGAGTAAAATGAGAGGAATCATCCCTTTTTATAGTGCCATCAAGCTCTCTTGTCAGGACGGCTTTCAACATAATTCATTAAATGAATTTAGTTGTCATAACTTTTTGACTTGACTGCCTTGTTATGACGCATTTGACTGCTTGGTTTTCTGTGTCTTTTTGACTGATGCCAAAAGGGGGAGTAAGAGTAGCGTTAAAATTAATGTTGATTCATTCATATACTGCTCAATCTGAAACTGTAATGTTAAAAGCATTATGAATCAATATTTATCTCTTATAATTCTCTCTCATTCTGAACGATTATTGAAAGGGGAGAAAATTTAAGAACCTAAAATAAAATTCATAGACAATGTCAGAAGAGCTTGCAAACCGCTTCTGAGCATTATCAAACTCTAAGAAGCAAAGCTTGCAAAACTATGCTTCTGAGAGTTAAATATGAAAATTTATTTTAAGTTAATAAATCAACTCTTAAACTGTTTTAATTAATTATGGATAAAACTTAGGGGGAGCTTACAAACCTACCCTTATGGATTATCAGACTCAGGGGGAGATTGCAAACCTTTGAAACCTGAAGTCATCATAATTAAATTAAATCAACAACAATTGAATTTTAATGCTTTGGTTTGTCATCATCAAAAAGGGGGAGATTGTTGGAACAAAGTGGGTCTGACATGAACCTCTAATGTTTTAAGTGGTTTTGATGATAACAAAGTATTAAAATTGCAATTGGTATTACTAATGATTATTCTAGTGTGCAGAATCACAAGTTAAAATTCATGCAGAAGCACTATGAATAGTAGCAGAGAAGCCAGTCAAGACAAGCTCTGAAAGTGTACCACTGTTCATCAGAAGCTTAATTTTTGCGTGCTGAAGATAGCATCTCTGAAGACCAAAAGCTAGGCTCTGATGATGTTCAGAAGCTGAAGATCTTAAGAAGCTATGACAAGAACATCAGAAGCAAAAGGAATTTACGTCACTCAAGAGCTGACCTATACAGAACCAATGATTGAAGAACAATCCACTTCAAGGCTCTGTCACATCCACAGGAAGGAATATTCGTTGGTACAACGTTAACCTTATCCATAAGTGGAGCGCATTTGAGGATAGTACTATCGTACTATTATTACTCAAAATGGATGAGTGATAAATTGAATAGCTAGGTAGTGGAATTGGAATTCCTTACCAAAGAAGGCAATATACAGCTATCAATTGTACGAGTAAATTCCAGCTGGCACCTCTCTCTCTGCAACGGTCATCATCTTCCTCCAAGTATAAATAGAAGACTCAAATGGAAGAAATGACTATTGTTCCTACTACTGTTCTATTACTGCGTTCAAAGACTAAGAAGCATTCTGACATCATATTTTAAATCTGTCATTCTAAGTCTTAGAACAAATTGAGTTGTATTTTGTAAACACCTCTGATAGTATATCAAGTGTTCCTTAACATTCATTCTTATTCTTAAGTTTGTTTGAGAAGTCTCTTGTTAAGTTTAACTTGAGCATTTGAGAAGTCTCTTGTTTAGTGAAACTTGAGCACCTGAGAAGTCTCTTGCAAGTGTGCTTGAGCAATTTGTAATCTTTAGTAGATTATAGTGAAAATCTCTTGTTAGTAACAAGGGGACTGGAGTACTCTCGATTTGTGAGGGGAACCAGGATAAATTCTGTGTCTTTCTTTCTCTCTCTCAGCACCCTCTCTTTAATTTGTGTTTTTATCCGCTGCATACTTAGTCGCTATTAGGCAAAAAGTTTTATTTTTTAAAACACAATTCAACCCCCCCTTCTTGTGTTTTTCCACCTTCAGAACCCTACTCAACACGTTTCGGAATTCCATATCAACGGCGGGGACATGACACATGAATGAATGCATGGTCATATTATCTAATCAAAACAAAATATCAAATTATCAAACGAAATCAACGCGACAACAAAATGGAAGTCTACTCAAACATCTCAAACATTCCATATAAAAAATCAACGCGACAACAACAATTCTCAATCAAAATTCTCAAAGTTCATAATTCTCCAAATCCAAATTCTCAAACCAAAATTCTTAAATTTATCAAGTGATGAAATAAATTGACAAATATAATACACATGAGAGAAACATAACCAATGATATAACAATATAGTAAATAATCAAAATTATAGCTAGCAAGCATGTACGCAGAACCAAAATATGAAACTATTTCACAAGGCAAATGATGGCAATTAACAACTATAGCAACATGTACACAATTGATCCGAAACAAAAGCATGTCTAACAATGTAAATTAAATCCTTTTTATCAGTTTACTTTAATTGATTTTAATTTCCCTTAATAGACAAATGTTCTGCTATCCTCTCACAACAAAATCTCTATGCAATATGAGTGTTTGGGGAAAAAACCCTTACCTCAGATGCTTTTCTTCCTAACATAAGAGTTCTACCATCTCACAACAAATTTGTAAGAGAAAGTGAATTTCACGCGCATTCTAAGGTCGCACCGACGTTAAAGAAATAGAATGAAGCTTAAAACAAAACCTCACGATCATCACTTGAGATAATTACAAAGTGCTTTGAGGAATTTAGAATAAAAGGGCCGTATTTTAAGTGCAAAGAGGGAGAGATACTACTATTACTATAATCTCATTCAATGGTACATTAAGAGTGATAACTACGCAATTGTGTAATTAAGTTCACATTATGAGGAATTAATATGAGAAGTAAAGTTTGACCAAGTACCTAGACTTATAGTTGGACGTGAGTCACAATTGGTACAAGAAAGGAATAATGGATATGAATCGGGAGGAAATCAAAGGATTAAATGAAATGGACTAATTTCTTTTTTTTTTTTAACCAAAAAAAAGGTGGTTGCGAAGAGCAAACCACCCTAAAATATATTAGACAAAGGAGAGAAAATAAAAACAAAATGGAGGGGGCCAAACCAAAACTCCATTACTATGTGCATAATCTAAAACAAGGTATACCTAACTTGTTTTTATCAAAACAATCGCTAATAAACGAAGGAGCAACATGCCAATATACAATCGAAGCTAGAGTCAAACCATGATTTGCCATGAGATCGGCTACTTGATTTCCTTCCCTAAAGATGTGGGTTACAATACAATTCATGCTACTAACCATGTGTAAAACATTCTTCCATCTGTTTTTTAAGACCCAAGGGACCTCTCTATGTGGATTTTGAAAAGCTGAGACCACAAGAGTAGAATCTGATTCAATCCAAATGTCGTGCCAATTATTTTGAAAGGCAATTTCAACTGCCCTCATTGCGCCACATAACTCAGCAAAATAAGAAGTAGTAAGGCCAAGAGGTTCAGCAAAGCCAAGAACAAAATCAGATGAGTGATTCCTAAAAACTCCACCACAAGAAGCACTACCAGGACAACCAACAGCAGCACCATCAATGTTACATTTCAACCAATCAATAATAGGTGGTTGCCAAATTACCTCTAACAAATAAGATTGTCTGGGCTGATGTATGCTAATTGAGAATAATTTTAAAAAAGTGAAATCTCTCAATGAGTTAGTAGAGGCTTTAGCAGTGTTGTTACCTGTTAGAGAAGTGCTGGATATGATCATAGCAATAGCAGAATTCCAAGGCAACAATTTATTGTTGAATCTGGCCTGATTCCTGACAAACCATAAAGTGTTGATCAAATTGATGATGGCAGCAGTAATGGTGATTTTGCTTTGAGGGGACCAGTTTAAATCACAAAGCTTCCATATATCTTGCATAGAAGTGAACTGAATAACTATGTTCAAACAACCAGCCAACCAAGACCAAGTTTTAACAGCAAATCCACATTCAAAAAAGATATGAAAAGTAGTTTCCACTTGGGTTTTACAAATGCTGCACATAGAAGGCAAATAGCAACCTCTAATCAAAAGATTCTCATCAGTTGGAATTTTATCATACATCAATCTCCAAACAAGAAGAGATTTTGAGGGGGGAATAGCAGTATTCCAAATCAATTTTGCCCAATGAACATCATTACAGTTTTGCATTTTGAATAGATGAGCTGCCTTGAGGCTCAAGTCACCTGAGTCAGAGAGCTTCCAAATCAAATGATCCTGATCTGGCTCTAAAGGGATAGAAACTTGATTAACAACATAAGTCAAGTTATTAAAAACTTGAGTCAACTGTGAGGGCAAAGACCAATGGCCACCAACAAGATAATCACTAACTGTAGAAGTCAATAATGATCTAGTTTGAGCTGGTATGTTATAAAGATCAGATAGTGGTGTCCCACACCAATTATCATTCCAGAAATTGATTTTCTCACCATTGCCAATAATCCAAATAGTATTATCCATCAAGACACCAACCTCCTCCTTGACACTACTCCAGAGAGAAGAAAAAATATGATGATGAATAGGTCTGTTGTTTCTGAAAACTCTATCTTTCAACAATCTGGCCCAGGAGTAATTGTGGTAATGGACTAATTTCTTGTAGTAATTGTGAGTCAACATAAATACCTCCCCTTAATGTAATTAAAATTTCAAATAGGAAGGGATTCTTTTCACCTGAGGAAATCAGGGGCTGGACATCAACAGTTATAAATTTGATTCAATAGCAAAATGGATGGCATACAATTGAAACCAATAAAGGTAATTATGGTAGGATATAATTGAGGTAGAAATTAATTTAACGAGAATTAAAATTATGCTTATTCACATTTAATCTCATCTCTACTATTTTCCCATCTACACCCCATTTATTCTCATAACACCTCTTTATTTTATTTATCAATTATTTAATTATTCGCCACAAAAATAATTAAATAAACATCATC
This sequence comes from Trifolium repens, assembly GCA_030408175.1. Lineage (NCBI taxonomy): Eukaryota > Viridiplantae > Streptophyta > Magnoliopsida > Fabales > Fabaceae > Trifolium > Trifolium repens. The sequence goes on from CP125847.1 coordinate 6,602,842, forward strand.
GATCAATAACACAATAACTAAATGATTAAATTAAATTAAATAAATTCTAATTTTTATTTTTGGGGCGTTACAAACTCCTATCACTAAATTAAATACTCCATGATTTGTACCAAAAATAAATAAGTAATTAATGGTAATATATTTCTCAAAAAAATCTCAAAAAAGTAATTTGTATCCTTATTTTTCTCGCATAATCTTCCAAACTAATCTCAACAATGATTCTGATCTTTAATGCTAATAATCATGTTTTAATTGTTGTTAATTGCTTTGACCTCATATAAGGGGTAGAAAATAAAAGCTAATGGATTTGGTCTCAATCAACATAATGAGGTAATAAATAGTATTCAACAAGTTATGAAATAGCATTGAATAATCATCAATATACGTATATACTTAAATCCAAGAAGTAATTTGTTGATGACCAGTGAAAAATACTCATCAAATAATAAAATAAATAGAATATAAATTAAAATAATTAAAAATAATTTTGGGGTGTTACAGGTAACGCAAAACTCGCCTACTTTTCAGGGGGTAAAAGCCTATTAAACTTTAAGTTAAAAAGGAGTTAATGAGATATTGGCATGTGGTTTTTAGTTAGGGTTGAAAGGCTTATACCCTCCTGCAATGTTAGCGAGTTTTGTGATACCCCCTCCACCTGTCAGCTCCATCTGAGACACGTGGAATTTTTTTTTAATTTTTAATCCACGTGGCAGATTTCGTCCAGTCAGCAGCCATGGTTTGCAACCGGGGGGTAAAGCGTGGAATCTGAACATTGCAAGGGGGAATCTACGAGAAATTTTTTTATAGGGTTATCACAAAACTCGCTAACATTGCAGGGGGTATAAGCCTATTAACCCTTTTAGTTATTAAGGGAAATAGTAGTAGAAGAGTAGAGTTACGAAATGTTGTGAGAATTGCACTTTAGTCAATTGGCCTAGGTTATATTAGTAAGGTTATTTTAGAGATTTGACTTTGACCTAAGTTAGAGGTATATAAGGAAAAGATTCTATGAGGAATGGAAGGTGGTGCATTTTTATCATATAAATTAGAGAAAGGGAGGTAGAGAGAAAAGAAGAGAAAAGAGAAGAGGGTTTGAGGAGTGAAGAACAATTAGAGAAAAGCCATGTAGATTAAGAGGTTTAAGTGGTTGAGAGTAGTATGTGAATTCTAGGGTGATCAAGAGAGGAGGAGAAAATTTATTTCTCTCCATCTCAATCCTCTCTCACTCTTTTCTTTTGGGTTTTTGGGGTCGATTCATGGGAATGTGTTTATGTTGTTGAATTGATGTTAATTGATGAATTCTTATGTCTATTGAATGAATTTGTATGATTAGAATCAATGATTTATGCTTTCATTGATGAATTGTAAAAATGAGTTTTGATGAAAATGGATTTGTGTAAAAGTATGATAGCAATATACTTGTGTAAATATTTTCTAATTTTGTTGATTTTTTTCAATCTTGTGTAAATATTTCTTATACACTAAATAGCAATACTCGAGATTAAAAGCACCAATGTTGATAGGGATTAATTGCACATGTTAAAGAAAGTAAATTTAGTAAGTAAGTAAATTTAGTAAGTTTTTATTTAAAAAATTAAAAATACTCCTAGAAACATTAATTTAAAAACAATAAAAAAAAACTTGACGCATTTAAAAACAATAATTATTTATTAAAATTTGTCAAATTAAAATACAAAGGTACCATTTTAAACTTCTTAACAAAAAAAATTATAAAAGCACCAACATTATCGTATGAATTATCGTATGAATAGGAATACGATAATCTATTTATTTTTAATTAACTTTTACGGCTTTATCGCACATTCATAAACTGTCCCAAATTGGCCCATTAAAACATATGCAAACTCCGGTGATTATTCTTAATATTCACACATGCAAATCCCATGCTTTACGCCATATAAAAAAAGTAATTCCTCTGAGAAAACATCAAACATGCACCCTGGTGTTGCAGAAGGTTCACATTTCCCATGAAAACTTTCCACGCATTCCCCATGAGTTTGGCATAGAGACCCTAGAAACCCAGCTGTGATCCCATGGGTTGAATGATTCAATTATGAATAAGAGAAAAAGAAAATTTGAAGGAAAATTATTCGGAATCTTAATTTTTATTGGATACTGGCTGGTATCCCTTAGATAAAATTAAGGGTGCTCGCGGTTTGGTTTGGGTCGTTTTTAAGGTAAAATTTTATTTAAAATTCATTTATAATTTAAATTTATATTAATAAAAATTAAGGGTAAATAATTAATTTGTCCTTTTAAATATATCAAATTTTATTTTCAGTCTTTATAAAAAATTTCAGCAAGTTTTACTCTCGCAAATATTTTCTGACATAAATTTTGATTCCTGTTTTTAAGTATACTATCATATTTTTGAGTTATTTTTTTTAATCAATTTTTGAATATTTTTTGTATTCATGTTTATAACATTATAAAAAACTTATCCACAAAAAATTAATTTTTTTTAACACAAGATAAATTAAATATGGATTTAAGCGCCAAAACTTCATATTTAATCTACTTGTTATTAAAAAATAAATACTTTTAAGAGAAACTTCTAAAATATATTAAATATGACGACATAAAAATTCAAATTTTTAAATAATATACATGAGTTCACTTAAAAACAAGGACCAAAAATCATAAAGAAAATACTTGAAGAACAAAGTTTACTGTAATTTTTAATTGAGATTACAAATTTATTTAACCCTATAAATTAATATAAAAATACGAAGTGATATTGAGTTTTGTATAAAAAAAACCAGTACCAAGGTAAATTTAGAGGTACTATAGTGTTCTCCAAAACTAAAACTGTCGATAAAAATTACTTACAGTTTGCTATAGAAATATATATGAAAAAGAAGATGATGATAGTATAAATAAACATATGCACTTTAGCCATATTTTTTCTTTTATGAATATAGAAAAAGGATTTGTTTCATGATTTTATAGTGTGAAAAGAATACACTTTTTTTTTGCTTAAAAAAAAGAATACAAGCTTTTCTTATTACGAAACAAAAATCATAATTATTATTAAATGTATCTTAGATTAGTGTATAACTATAAAATATGCTTTTCTTTCTTGGTGTTTAAGAAAATCACTTAACCTTGGTGTTTAAAAAAATATAGCTCAACATTTCGTTATTTTTATATTCCTTTTTTAGCCCTTCATAATAGAGAAAGGAAAATTTAAAAATAGACTTTTTGAGTATTGTCAAGCCGTGAAAATTACACACAAAAGATATAAAAATGAAAGATATCAAACACTTGATATATTATTAGTGGTGTTTAGAAAATACAACACAATTACACAAAGACAATGAAAACAAATTTTCTAATTGTTCAGAACTTCAGAGCCTTTGCGCAAATATCAAATATTTTATAAGAATGAAAGATATCAAACACTTGATATACTATCAGTGGTGTTTACAAAATACAACACAATTACACAAAGACAATGAATACAGGTTTTCTAAATGTTCAGAACTTCAGAGCATTTGCGTAATATTATAGAACAATAGACATTTCTTCCAATGAGGTCTTCTATTTATAGGAGAGTGGTAGGAGATGATCATTGCAGAGAGATAAGATGTCAACTGTTCATCGTACTATTCTGTGAGATGTGAATTGCCTTCTAAATAAAAACATCTAATTCCACTACCTCATGTTTTTGAATATTGTTCAACCATTTTGAGTAATAATAGTACAATCATCAATACACTCCACTTATGGATAAGGATAACGTTGTACAAACGAATATTCATTTCCTCAGACTTGAAAGAAAAAATTTCTTAGATAATTCTTCAATCATTGATTCTGGTCTTGTTAGTTCTTGGATGACGTAAATTATTTTTGCTTCAGCTTCTAATCAGGGAAGCTTCTGAAGTCTTCAGCTTCTGAGGACTTCAAAGTCTGCTCTAATGCTTCAGAAGTAGGTTCTTCGGAACTTTAAGCTTTAGCTTCTGATGATCTTCTGATAACTTTCAGAGCTTCTTAGCATGACTTCTCTGCTTTTGTTCGTAGTGCTTCGGATTGAATTTTAACTTATAATTATGCACACTAGAACAAGTATTAATAACACCAATTGTAATTTTAATACATTGTTATCATCAAAATTAATTTCCATTAGGAGACTATTGTCAAACCCACTTTGTTCCAATAACTTCGTCTACTAAACCTAATTTAGAGACTGATTTTGATTAAAATTTGGTCACCTAACACTGGTTTATTAACATTTCAAATAGAATGAATCCAATGAGCAATCTAAGACTTGGATTAGATGCTGAATGAGTTCTCCGTTAATAAGTTTACGATTGTTTTCGAATTGCTTGCAAGAATTGGCTTGTTTAAGAGATAGAAATCTGGGCTCATGAATTTAAAGTACTTGAATTGAACATGTACTTGAACTATAAAGTACATGGTTTGATTTCAACGAAAGGCAAGAACTCGACTAGATAGAAGGGTGGAGAAGATCGTGAGGTGGTTTTGCCAGGATCACATAAGATGGGGCCCGGACTGTTACATGTGCTATACTCATGTTAGATAAATCCAATATAAATATTACTCTTAATATTTATACCTATGTATAGATTTAATATCTCCATATTGATGACCCGTGAGATGTGGTTATGAGTCTTAGTTCATAATAGTCTATGCGATTTAGTACTATCTCAATTCATATTAAAGTTTCTCTATTGATACTTTAAGAATCGTGTCCTTATGTCTAATGTGATCTCACGATTAAACCACATTTAATGTTTCATTAAATACACTTAATGTTCTATTAAATAGGCGCAACTTATTTTAAATAAGTTTATTGATTACAAACTTTACATTCGAAAATTCAAGATGCCAATCCCAAGTCAGCAAAACATTGAAATCGACATCTTGGGCAATGCGGTAATGCGCCTCTTTTCAATAACTTTAATGATTACAAACATTACATTTTAAGATTCAAGATGTCAATCCCAAGTCAACAAAGTATCGAAATCGACATCTTGGGCGGCAGTTGTGGGGGGGTGTAACACCCAAACCCGATATTCAAATAATTCTGACTTTATAATTTATTTTTTTTAAAACACGCATTGGATAATAAATCCATAATTGCTTGAAAACAACAACTAAGATATAAAATACAGTTTGATGTATTACATTCCTTTCCCAAAAATAATACTGAGATAATAACCCACTTGGGTTGGTCTAGTGGTATTGGCTTGAGACCTGAGAGTGTGCTCCTCTTAGGGTATCAGGTTCGATTCTCTCTGGTGCCAATTTGGGTGGGTTAATTTAGCTTCTTCAAAAAAAATACCGAGATAATAAAATAGTAATCATTGTTCGTACAATAAAATCATTTTAATACAATACCACTTTAAGTAAAAGACAAGAATGAAAGACTCGATACACACACACATATTGTTGTAAGCATAACAACATTGTTGTGTTTTAACGGCAGTAAAATTGGAAAAAAATGAGAATGAGATGCAAGATCACCAAGAGAGGAGAGAGATGGGCCGCCGAGGGAGATATGGTTGGTCACCGGGAGAGAGAAGGCCGCAGGGAAGAGAAGGAGCGTTAAGCAATTATGACAGAAAGAGAGAATTGATTCAATGCCACATGACTCACTTGCTAATGATTTAATCTTAGCCCTTTATTTTGATCTTATGGCTAGTATTCATTCTCATCATTCTCATATAAGATAGTCATTCTCATATGATATGTCCTATATATATATATATATATATATATATAATGCTTGATGGATATTGAATCTGAGTCTACTAAAATAAACTCATAGAATTTTTGCGTTTTGTTGATTGCTAATGGTTGAAAATGGAATTTTTAGGGAAAAATCTTGGGAGGAACTTTGTTTGGGTTTGAATCCCAGTACTCTGGTTCCATTTGGATAACTGGCCAGAATTTATTTTCCAGTATATAGCTAACTTGGGGACTTTGATTGATATTTTGGCTTGGATAATTTTGTCTTATGCTAGTTTCTTGTTGTTTTGGTATGATTTGATTTATTGGTCTAGGAGTGACTTGAAGAGTTCTATTTTTAAGGTCTTGGGTAATTTGATCAAGGGATTCTTGATCAAGTTCCTCTTCCTCATCGACAGTACTAGCCCAAGTTTTTGTTGGGAGGCTGACTATATATATATATATATATGAACCATTTCTCGTTTCCTAATCAGGGTCAGGGCAGAGATTCACCGACAACTTGAACGTAAAATATAACCTGAGAACCTGGACCCCCAAAGGTTCCAGCAAGTACACAAAACATAGAGGTTAGTAAAGAATCCCAAGTAATTGTATGTATATATATCGAATATTATACACTTAACAATGACATGATAGAATCTACAAACATTCGCACCGTGAAGATGCAAGATTACACAATTAGGATACATTTATAATTTATATATCAAATATCTTGTAAATCGTATAATCCACGTATCATCATAATAAAGTTACTCACAAGTAATATATGACAATTAATGCACAACAATAATGTCAATTACCAAGTAGTTCATATAAATGATTCATCGAGAAATTGTTAGGTGAGTCCTCAATATCAATATTAGGCACAACCATATAAATCATTTTTTGAAATGCAAGGACTATTTATAAAAAACAGATAAAATGTAGAGGTCAAAATATAGTTAACTCGAAAATATAAAATGATAAGAAAAATACTTTTGAATTTTCCAGCGAGTGTTGATTAAAAAAGGAGTAAACCATCATTTTAATCTTTGAAAGTGCAATTTACTGTCGTATTGGTTCCTCAATATATCCAAATTGTAAATATACCCATAGTGCCTTTTTTGTTAATAATTTTGTGGACTAAATTGACTAAGGAAAAAGATTTAAAAAATAAATTGACTATTTAAAAATATATTTAATAATCAAAATGACTAATAAAAGAATCTCTTGTGTATTTTTGTGTAAAATATACTAAGCTCGTTATCAGAATTCGATGGGAACTTTTGTTTTGTTTTTTGATAATCACGGGACAATAGTTTTAATAAAAAATTCTATTCATTTAAAAAGTCGACGTAATTTACTAATTTGTCTTTATTAGTTTTAATAGTATTCCAAATTTTATATATTTCATTATAATTATACCCTATGAATGATACTTGCATAAAAATAGGAACAAAATAAAAATATGAATCTACGTGTAAAAACAGGAAAAAAAACAATTATAATATTATAGAAACAAAATAAAATTATGAATCTATGCATAAATATAGGAATAAAAGAGAAAAAAAATTATAAAAGATTTAGTCAAAAAAATTATAACAAATAAAAACACCAACAATAAAAAGATTATAGAATGCGTAAAAAAAATTAAAAAGATTATAGGACATTTAGTCAATCAAATAAATAATACAACAAACTAGAGATAATACAACAAATTGGGGGATATCAGTCTGACCTAGTTAACCTTTTTGTAGCAACTAGAGATAATACAATTAATTCCAACTACAAGTGATTTTAGATCCAACTCTGACAGGTAAAAACCAAAACAAACACAGACACATCAGACATTACTAAGCAAATCCGCGTACGGGCGCGAAACCAAATAGCAAAAAAATGATGTGTCAGTATCTATTAAGGTATGAAACGGCGAATAAATCAACCGCACACACGGGAAAATTCACTACCAAGTTTATTAATTTGTGCCTATGAGATTCAATAATATTAGAAATGTTGTTCCCTTCTATATAATTTTACTCTCATAAGAATCAACTATTAAATATTAATCTATCAGAATGTATTATTATAACTTCTTAGAAAATATACATAGGAAAATATATAGATTTTTTTTAATAATCACGGGACAATTGCTTTAATAAAACAAATTTATTCATGCAATAAATTTTATAAGAAAGAGCATATAGTTTCACTTATATTTTATAACAAATTTTTAAGTACTTTATTTATATATTTAACATAATCTTAAACTTAAGTATTGAATAAAAATCAATAGACCCGTGTGAAAACATGACTCTCTAAACTAGTAATTAAATGAGGGTCTTGCTAAACGATGCCCCATAGCACTCTTTAAGGATTTTATTTAAGGAAATAATTTATTCCAACATTTTAATTCTCAATGCATCGATGTAAGACCCAAGATTTCATTGTATAGTTGGTTTAAGGAATTATTAGGGTTTCGATGGGTTCGTGTGATGAAACATCGTGTAATTATTAGCTTTTGCTGTAATTGAGCCGGTTTTGTGCTCATGCACTGTAATTGTACAGACTTTGGTTCTGTGATCCTGTTGCTTGAATAAGAAGTTATATGTGGTTGTAGAATAATAAGTTTTGGATTATTCTTGTTTTTGGAAAAACGAGTAGGATTTTACCTGTTGTTGTAAAATCTTATTGCGTCTGTTTTGAGTGAGGTTTCGGATGGAAGTTTTATATATCTGCGCGAGTTAAGATATATTCTGAGATTAATTTTCTGAGGTATGGAAGAAAATTACAGTCGCGGAAAAAGATTCGGCGATAAGTTTTGGAAATGTGAAACGTTAGACGTTCTTTCCGTAGGTTTTCTGTTTTGGTGAGTTTCGTTCGTCGCGGCGTGCGAGAGCTGAACGTGTGAGTATTTCTATGAGGTATTGAGTTTTATCTCAAGTGGATTTGGTTTGGTTTGATCCAATGGCTAGGGTTTTGTCTTGGCATTTTGTCTTTTGATCCAATGGCCATGAGTGAGCAAGAGCTATGGCATAGTAAGGAGGTGTGGTCACTTGGTCACTTAGAAAAACATCACCAAATCATCTCATTCTTTCTCTCTTTCACGTAGACTCCATTACTTTCTTTCCAACCTTCACAAATTTTCCATTCTTCACCTTTTCACTCCATTTCAAGCTTTGGAGCTTTGAAGAAAGTTGTAGAGAATCACTTTCTTGAGGTAACCCTCTCTTCTTATCTCCTAGGTTGGTAGATTTTTAGAGTTGTGAGGTTTTTGGGTTTATGTTCTTAAGAGGGTTTGGTGAGAAAGGTTGTTCTTGCTAGTTCTTGTTTCATGAAAGTTGTTCATGAGAGTTTAGTAAGCATGCTAGGCTTTGTTGTTTCAATTTTTCCATGAGTTTGTGAGAATCTCATGAGAAAAGTTAGGGTTTTGAGTTGGTTATGTATTGATCAATTACATGAGGTTATGTTGTAAGGTTTTGAAAAGAAAAGTTGTCTTTGAACCTTTGAGCAAAAGGGAAATGCGTTGTATGGTTTTGTTTTAGAAAAATCCGATGAAAAATATTTGGCGGTTTATGAAAATATTCCTAAGTGTTTTTGGGTAGTATTTTGGGGTCAAAGTGGTTTGAAACTATTGTGACATGTGGTGTTACTTTTTACCTTGAAAACATGTTTGAAGATGATTACCGGACGGTTAAGGTCCGTAATAAAACTTGTGTTTGGATTTGGTTTTGATTTTGGAAGTGAAAACCAAATAACTTGCACTCGAAGCAACCTACAAGCTTTCGGAAATGAATTGCTTGCTTATGAAAATGGTTTGCTTTTATGACTTGAAAAAGTGTAGGGAACTAATAGAATCAAACTAGGCTTGGGTGGAAAAAGGTGGTGTGAGTTGCTGTCTTTTGCTGTCATGACAGTTGAAACTCGCTGAGCGAGTGGTTACTCGCCAGGGCGAGTGTCACAGGTCATGACAACACGCCAGGGCGAGCTCCAGAGCGAGTAAGACCAGTACTCTCTGCCTCCACTCGCTGCCAACTCGCCAGGGCGAGCTCTGGGACCTAAAATTTTGGATTCTGATTTCTAAACTTGGTCTTTAGCTTTCTAATCCCTTTTTATTAATTTATGGAAGTGTCGGGGATTGGAAACGAGTTTTTCGGGTACTCGGAAAGTACGTAACTTATAACGCAAGAAAACGGCCATTTTGCATTTCAAATTATTTAAGACTTTCGACAATTGTTTTGGGTCCTAAAAATAGTACAAATAACTCATGGTGGTTGATCAATACGATAGATTTTGGTATGGTATCCGAAAGAGTGGATTTTCCTTAGAAACCTTCAAGTTTTTGGGGTTTATGGTTTAGTTTCAATACGATTGGTTGGGAAACAATGTATTGATGGTACGCTGCTTGTTTTAGGAAGCGCGTTGTGTTGTTTGGACGTGTGTTGTTGACGGAAGTTTGCCGAGGTAAGGGCTCCACTTTATTTCTGTCTTTAAAACGATTACGACATGCTTTGTTTTGCTGTGTGTGCAATTGCTGTGTGCTTTAGCATGTTGTACTTATGTATTCTCGTTGATGAGAACGTGTTTATAAAAATGTGTGCAAATTACATATGATTGAGAAAATGTATGTATGCTGAGATGCTTTGTACATAGGCTTAGGGCTATGTGTTTGTTTGCATGAGCATATGTGAATGCGTGCGTCAGATAGGACTACGCGAGGATTGTGTCTTGTGTGACTATCCCGTATATGCCGAAGAGAATATATGCCATGCATTTCATAGTTGCGTGCCTAGGTGTATGTCTTGTGTGACTTGCCTTCGTACCAGGCGGTTGTCTGTGCGACTTCGCCAAATCCCACTGGATTTTATTGAGTTGGTGGTTGTCTTGTGTGACTCACCCGGTGTTATCCCACCGTGATTGTTTGGTATTGTCTTGTGTGACTCTACCTGGTGTTATCCCACCAATAGTAGGAGGTGTTATCCCACCAGAGACCTACGCCTTCTATAGAGAGGTTGAATTCCGGAATTAAAATTCATGCATGTGGCAGCCAGTGATTGGTGTCACGATCATGTAGAGTCTGCATTGGTAGGCTATGTGTGTATTATATATATAAGCCCGTTGGTGGGATTTGCTGTTGTGTTAAAGAGCTTTCTCTTGTGTATGTGGAAATTTGTTATGTGTACATCTTTCGCACCGGTTATATATATATATATATACTTGTATTTTGTGGTGACCTCTTCTTTCATTTGCGGGCTCATCCCACCCAGATGATGGGTTAGGTCGTGGCGACGACGGTGGCTGTTCCAGACCCCAGTGAGCGGTTGGAGTTGTAGCCTAGAATAGTTAGACTATGCACCGGTGTGTTTTGTGCACCGTGTTTTTATGGTTAGCATAGGATTCCTAACTTGTTTGATACTTAGACTTGGATTGTAATTATTCAGGAAATACACTTTGCTTGTCGAAGCACCTTTTGGTAATGAGTTCTTTTGTATATTTGAATGCCGGTTCATTTATAAAACTATTATGCGCACTTTGAGTGTTAGTTGAAAAAGAAAAAAAAAATAATGCCCTTTTTGGCTGACGAAAAACGGGGTGTTACAATCGACTTCATATATTTTATAAAATCTTACTATTTAAAGGCTTAAAGAGTACTCTGAAACACTATTTAACATTTGCCATTAAATAAAAATTATTATGTAGTTTTTTTTTTTTTTGACAAATATATATTGATATGTAGTTATTAAAAAAATAAATTAAAATTTCTTTAAAAAAAAAATAAATTAAAATATGTGTTCATCTTTATGTAACACTTTTTTTTGAAACATCTAGCAACGATATAGCAAACAAAGCAACGATACTACAGCCAGGTGCAGCAACAACCCAAAAACCATATTTGTTCATCTCTTCAACCCATATTTGTTCAACATCCCCAAATCAAACATCTACATTCTACACAAACAACCAAAGGAAACATAAACTAATGTCAAACCTCTAGTGTCAATAAACCATCCCTCTTTATTCTCTTTCAAATTCAGACACTCACTCTCAATCAAAGCACCTCACCTCTCTGGCTATACCTCTGTGTCCTTAGATTTGAATGTCCATTCACATATTGATTTCTAATTATAGATCTGGAAAAATAAAATATAAAAATCCTTTAAATGCAAAGCCTGATTATCATAGCCATGGATTTGATGAGAATTCGAGTTTTTTTTTTTGGCTATGAAGCACGAACACCTCTAGGAGGTGGCGTGTCACGTTGTCTAACATGTGTTGGTGTCCGACATTTGTATGACACTCGTATGACACCTGTCGAAATAGTCAAACAAGTTTCATCAATAAAATAATTTATTTATTTTGCTTTAACACTTTAAAAAAGTTAAACATGTATTAAAACAATGTTATCAATGAATAATTAAAGATATTAATTTTGATTAAGATATTTTTTAATTTTTTTATTAATAAATCGATAAATAAAATCAAATTTTATCATATATATAGCAGTGATAATGTCCTATATTTTTTACATTATCGGTGTCGGAGTGTCCATGTCGTATCGCGGTGTCCGTGTTAGAGTCCGTGCTTTATAGTATGTAAGTGAAACCAAACGAATCAAACAGTTCCTAATATCATAAATTCTATTGTTCTTCCGATTCCTCTCACTTTCCAGGTTCCCCTTCTCACTCTCTTATCTTCCCTTTTCAATTTTCTGAAATCACTTCATATTTTCACACAATTTTTAATTCACCATAAACACCAATTATTTCTTGCGTAAATATTTCTTATACTAAATAGCAACACTCCTAGTAAAAGATTAAAAGTACCAATGTTGATAGGGATTAATTGCAAATGTTAAAAAAATTAAATTTAGTAAGTTTTTATTGTAAAAAATTAAAAATACTCCTAGTTACTATTAATTTAAAAACAATAAAAAAAAATTGATGCATTTAAAAACAATAATTATTTATTAAAATTTGACAAATTTAAATACAATGGTACCATTTTAAACTTCTTAACAAAAATAAAATATAGCAATACAAAATTATAAAAGCACCAAACATTATCGTATGAATAGGAATACGATAATATATTTTATTTAATAAACTTTTACGACTTTATCGCACGCACATGCAAATCCCATGCTTTACGCCATATAAATGAAGTAATTCCACTGAGAAAAAATTTAAATGGCACTCTACCAGCAATTCAGCCTCTTTACATTTCTGATGCAAAGATTCCGAGGAGCAATCACTATCAGTTTGGCATAGAGAGAACTCACCTGTGATATAAAATAAGAATTAAAGAAGTTATCAAAATGGGTTGAATGATTCAATTATGAATAAGAGAAAAAGAAAATTGGAAGGAAAATTATTAGAAATCTTGATTTTTATTGGATACTGGCCGTGGTTATATAAAATTTATATCATATTTTTGAGTGATTTTTTTAATCAATTTTTGAATAGTTTTTGTATTCATGTTTATAACATTATAAAAAATTTAATTTTTTTTAACATGAACAAGATAAATTAAGTATGGATTTAAGCGCCAAAAATTAATATTTAATATACCTGTTATTAAAAAATAAATTCTTTTAAGAGAAATTTCTAAAATATATTAAACATGATGACATAAAAATTCAAAATTTTAAATAATATACATGAGTTGACTTAAAAGTAAGGATCAAAAAGCATAAAGAAAATACTTGAAGAACAAAATTTACTACAATTTTTAAGTGAGATTACAAATTTATTTAACTCTACAAATTAATATGAAAATACGAAGTGATATTGAGTTTTGTATAAAAAAAACCTGTACCAAGGTAAATTTAGAGGTACCATAGTGTTCTCCAAAATTAAACGCGGTGATAAAAATTACTTACCGCAGTTTGCTATAGAAATAAACATGAAAAAAAAGATAATGATAGCATAAATAAACATATACACTTTAGCCATATTTTTTCTTTTATGAATATAGAAAAAGGATTTGTTTCATGATTTTATAGTGTGAAAAGAATACACGTTTTTTTTTATTACGAAACAAAAAATCTTAATTATTATTAAATGTATCTTAGATTAATGTATAACTATAAAATATGCTTTTCTTTCTTTTGCCCATTTAAAAAATCACTTAACCTTGGTGTTTAAAAAAAAAAAGCTCAACCTTTCGTTATTTTTAAATTCCTTTTTAGCCGTTCATAATAGAGAAAGGAAAATTTAAAAATAAAATTAAAGAATGATGACAAAAAATATGACTTTTTGAGTATTGTCAAGCGGTGAAAATGACATGCGTAGATATACCTAAAATAGTTTTGTGCTTTGCTACTCACTACTAGAAACTTCTAAAAGTGTGGAAAAATACAAGTGGCGGCGGCGGCGGGGTGGGGGGGCTGAAATTGTGGAATTAAATTTTTTGCAGCGGATAGAACACAAAACAAGGGAAAGGAGAGAAAGGGAGAGAAAGACAAAACCAATTTATATTGGTTCATCTCACAAAACGAAAAGAGTTCAGTCACGTTGCATTTCCAAGGGATTTCACTATAATCTCACTAGATATTACAATTGTTCAAGCACACTAGCAAGAGACTTCTCAAACTTACAAAAGATATAAGAAAGAAAGATATCAAACACTTGATATACTATCAGTGGTGTTTACAAAATACAACACAATTACACAAAGAAAATGAAAACATATTTTCTAAGTGTTCAGAACTTCAGAGCCTTTGCGCAATATTATATCACAGTAGTCATTTCTTCCTATGAGGTCTTCTATTTATATGAGAGTGATTGGAGAAGACCGTTGCAGAGAGATAATATGTCAGTTGTTGATCGTAATATTATGTGAGCTGTTAATTGCCTTCTAAAGAAAGAAATCTAATTTCACTACCTCACGTTTTTTAATATTGCTCAACCATTTTGAGTAATAATAGTACAATCCTCAATATGTTCCACTTATGGATAGTTGGAATGGAACGAACATGTACTTGTACATGGTTCGATTCACACAAAAGACAAAACAATTTCACTAGAGAGGGGGTGGACAATATCGTGAGGTGATAGTGCCGGGAGGACCTAAGATGGGGTTCGGGCTTTACAATTGATAATGTCAATGGATTGAACATGTACTTGAACTCTAAAGTACATGGTTTGATTTCCACGAAAGGCAAGAACTCCACTAGATAGAGGGGTGCAGAAGATCATGATGTGGTTGTGCCGGGATCGCCTTAATTGGGGCCCAGACTGTTACATGTGCTATACATCGTTATCACTATGAGAATATCTTATGCCACTTACATAACAAACTATGCAGTATTCTCATGGTAGATAACTCCAATATAAATATTACTCTGAATATTTATACATATGTATAGATTTAATATCTTCATATTCATGACTCGTGAGATGTGGTCATCGGTCTCAATACATAATAGTATATACGATTTAATACTGTCTCAATTCATATTAAAGTTTGACTATAGATACTATAAAAATAGTGTCCTTATGTCTAATATGGTCTCACGATTAAACCACAATTAATGTTTAACTAAGATATAAAATACCAGTTTGATGTATTGCCACGTCAGCAAGTTCCTGACATATGTACTCATTTGATATCTTATTTTTATTAAAATAAAATGTTCGATAAATATATAGGTTTAAATAGACATTTGATATCTTATTTTTATTCAAATAAAATATAAGTTGATCAAAACATTTAGTTCAAGTGGTTAATGAGTTCCCTCTAAAAAGATTAATAATTTCAATTCCTGTTGGAAACAATTTTTTGCCAAATTTTACTTACGTAACCTAATGGCTAAACTCTGAGTTACCGAGTCTCCTTAACTTGTGAGAATAAGAAGGTTAATATAATTTTTTTTATCAATGATCTGAATTATATTTAATATTGATGTGATATTGTTTATTTGGATTAAAAATCTTGTTTTTCAATTTTATTAATCAAATGTCAATCTATTCTTATGAAATTCATTGTTTTCTTTTTCTGTTTTTTTTTTGTCAAAGAAATTCATTTGTTTTCTTCTCTTTTTATTTTTTTGGTACAAGAAATTCATTGTTTTCTATTCAAATCAATAATAGTAATGAATAAGACACATAATAAAAAATAAATCTCAAGTGTAGAGTAGATTCTGAAATTTGTTGCGAAACATAGTGGACTAAAATCGTGAAATGTGAAAATAGAGATGAAAATTTTGTTTTAGTTAAAATAGAAACTTAAAGTGCATTTAAATTTTATTATTCAATTTCAAAAATATAACAATAATAATTAATTCTGTTTTTTTTTAATCACATTTGCAGATAACTATATTCTATGATTCAATTTTAATGTGCAACATTATGTACTATATTCTCATAAGAAACTGCATATACTTCTAATTCGGAAGAAATACAGAAACCACTAATATCAACAAATCCATAGCTAAGTATGAATCTTGTCACCCTCTACCAGATGTTCGAGGTTCTTTGACCATGTAGTATACAAAAACAAAATCAATCAATATACCTTGCATAGATGCTTGTTTGAAATATTATTGTCATATAAAACCATTATGTATAGATTATTTAGTCTTAATTACTGTATTGGTTCTTTATGGATATTTTTTTATTTTATATTGATCTCATAAAGAAAAAAAAGTATAATAACCCGCTTTAATTATTAGAAGTAATAATAACTAGAATTATGGAAGGTAGCATTTTAATTAAGAATTTAATTATATGGACACGAAATAAGTATGTTAGTTTTTTAAAATTGGGAGGAAAAGGCTCAAGTGCTAAGTGTTTACTGTGAAATTTGGTAAACAACGCTAGTTTGATTATTACAAGAGAGATCAACTAGTAAATTTCAGGACATAGTGCTTTTGTTTATATTTTCAAAGTGAATAGTATTCATTATTGTTCTCATGTTCATAAATTGTTGTTTTTATGTTTTTTATGTTACTTGGAATACAAGAAAGAATGCTTATTCAATTGAATAAACAGAAGGAAAGATTGAGTCGAAAGTAAAAGACAATTGGAATAAATGAAAGGCTGTAAATTGCATTCAAATGTAAATGATTACAGAATGATAATGGTTCACACTACATACATTTTCCTTCGATCACTCGTTTCTCGCGTTGACATGGGTACTTTGAGTTTTCTGTGGATTTTGTATAATGATTGTGACCCCTTTTTCGATCACATAACTAAACTATTTATAGTACTAATTCCTAACTGCTAACAACGCCTAAATAACTACAGAGAGGACGCGTGTCTTTGACACGTATTTTGAATTTGAATCCCTTCTTATCTTCTGATTTAGCCGTTGTATCTATCGAAGTCGAAATAGTAATGCTTTCCTTGAATATTTCGCTAAGTCCACACTTTCATTCTGCACTACTGAGCGCTTCGACCCTACTGAAACTTCGACCCAATCGAAAGGATCCTGGAGAATACGCAGTTTTAAAGAGAAATGTTCAGTAATAGAACATTTATTATATAATCATGCATGATTAATCATTAAATTCATTGGCTCTGAAAACCACACATATTTAATGACTTTTAAAAATAACTATATAATTAAACATAATTATTTTAATCATGTATTTAGAACATATTTTTACTTAGTAAAAATATGGGCTAACAAATTGCCCCCAAATGCCTGTTTCGATCGAGTGGTCGAATGAGAAAGGAAAAGGCATTTTTTGAACCCACGTGCTTGACACTGTTACCAATGACGGCGCTTATGTCACGTACAGGAGTAACTGTCACCTTAATCCCCACAATCCATCATTGTTCCTAGGTTTTAGCATAGTGGGTGACGTGGCACACGTAGAAGTTGAAGAGAAACTATTTGAATTTCTTTTTTATTTATTTTTGAGCCAAACACGTTTCCCTATAAGTAGTAACCAAGAGACAAAGGAACACTTTTTACCAACTTCCAAACTCAGAAGCTTTACGCAACAACACTATTCTTCTTTGATTTTCCACCAAATTGAACTTCAATCAAGAAGAAATCTGAGATTCTAAACCAGTACGTTGATTCTATTCTTGATTCCGCTTCAATTCATCCTAGTTTCAACCAAAATACTTCAATCTTTGCAGATTCTACCAAAAACCCTTTCCTTTTTCTTGAACTTTCAAACACTGTTCATTAATGGCTTCCAACCAAGACTATGAAGTTCCAGTTGCTGGGAAGTGGAAAGACTTAATGGTGCTCGAAGACGGTGAAGAGGTGGTTCCTGAACCATCTGGCGCTGAGGCTGAGAGGAAGGTTTGGAACACTCAGATCATGATCCCCTTCTCTGTGAAGAAAGTAGACTACGCATTCTGTGGACCTTATCCACCACACTCTGAGATCATATCAAAAGAGGTAAATGATATTTTCCCTTTGCATGTTACCTGTGGCCCTAGGATATTTGAGTCTGATCCTTACAATTTTGGGTATTTGAAAAATTCCCTTAAGTTATTTAGAGTTGCTCCCTATGTTGCCCATAAGGACTATATCCCTTGGCTAAATAGGGTCGAAAAGGATTTCAAAGATACTTGGGAGAGTTATGGGATATACCCTTTGATCCAGTTTAGTTGAACCGGCCCTAAATATAAACCAGAACTTCTTATAGCAGCGCTTCATTTTTATGAAAAGTCCACAAACACTTTTCAGTTTAAATGTGGCATGTTAACCCCCACTTTGCTAGATGTAGCTGCTATCACAGGCCTTAGGCCTAATGGTGATCACTTCGACCCTACCAAAACTGGTGACAAGATCGAGCTCAATTACAAAGAAAACACCTTCTCTAAGTATATTGCAGAGAACATGGGTAAGGAGGGGGAGGAAGTGTCACATGAGGAGCATGTGGCCTTCTTGACATTATGGTTATCCCATTTTGTTTTCTGCTCGAAGTCTCTTCAAGTGGCAAGAATGTTCATCCCCATGGCGCAACAGATAAACGAAGGTAGGCTCTTCAGCCTTGGGCGCTTACTGTTGGCAAGCTTGTACGAGGCCATGGGCAATGCTAGTGATGCGATCAAGGCATCAAAGGATGGGTCGAAGTTCTCTGTTGCTGGACCCTTATGGTTATTACAACTTTGGCTGAATGCCACGTTTGAAACGGAGTTAGGGTTGATAGTGCCTTCTGACTATCAACAAGAAGTGGATTCAAGAGAGGTCGAAGGGCAAAGGTTGGTTAGGTTAGCCCCTCGATCTCTAGATCAAGATACTAGGAGACTCTTCTTAAAGCACATGAAAATGTTTCTGGACTTTGACAAGTTTCTTCCACGCCATGCTCCATTTGTTGAGCGCAAGTACGGAGCTGCTTGGTTTGTGGAAGACTTCCCTGCTTTCGACCCAGACAACGAAGATGAGGTGAACGAGGTCTGGAGGGCGTATTTGGAGCAAACAGTGTTCTCCTGCAGGATTGGGGCAAATGCTAACCAATATGGGTTAGTTGGTTATCAACCCAATTGTGTTGCTAGGAAATTTGGCATGTCCCAAATGAGGCCTAAGAGTTTCTTTGAGAAGTTGGATCGACTGGTGTTAGGTACAGGTATCACTGAGAAGACTTACAGGAAATATCTTAGGATGATAGATACCTACGAGCTTGCCTTCAAACCTTTCGAGTTCAAACCTTCTTTCTACTGCACTGATGGTTTCAGCAAGTGGTGGAATGATTACTATTCGCGCCATTCGATTGGCACTGCAGAGCACTTGCTGGGAATGGTAGATAGTGGCTTTATTGTGCCAGCTTTGGGAAAGAAGCTCAGCGTCTCAGGTCGAGGTAAAAACTTCACTTTCTAATTCTCTTCATATTAATGTAGCACTTTAATATTTTCCATATCAACTAATGGAATATTTTTCAGGCAAAGCTGTGAAGAAGGATGATGGGTCTTCAAAAACTTCGGTCGAAGTGAAGAAACCCACAGGCATAAAGATCAAGTCAGAGGTCGAGACCTCTAAGCCAAAGGTAACTTAGTTTTTTATTTTGCATACTTTCTCCTTTTCCTTTGAATATACATTTTTAACTTGATTATTTATATCCTCAGAGTGGAAAAAGGAAGAGCAGTACTGAAACTGTGTCTGCTGGTTCGAAGAGATCGAAAGACACTGTTATTGTGGATGTAGAGGTAAAAACCAGCATTTTTACATCAATCATTTTGGCTCTTTCATATTTTAGCCAAATTTTAACATCCCTCATTATTCATAATGTTGTTATTTCAGGATGATGATGATGAAGAGGAAGAGGAAGTTCCTCTGATTAGAAAAAGAAAACAACCTACTGTTTCAACATCCCAAAAGGGTGATGGGGAAGCACCTGCCCAAGATAAAAAATCTGAAGAGGCCAGAAAGAAAAAGAAGGTAGAAGAGCCTAAGGCTCAGAAAGCCCCAACGAAGGATCAAGGGGATGAGAGAAGAAGAAAGAAAAAGAATGAAGAGAAAAGGGCTGGAGTCATTGTGAAGGAAAAATCAGCAATCAAGAAAAATAAAGTGCATAAAGCACTAAAGATCCATACCTCCAGTGAAAGTGGTGGAACTCCTAAGCCTGAGAAAACTCAAACGCGGGATAAGGAAGGATTGGTCGAAGAGGACCAAAATACCACTGCTAAAGGAGATCATGATTCTATGCCTCAAGGAGATCTAATGTCCCAACCAGAACCATTAATCGAAACCCAGAATGTCACTAATGAAGGGAATCAAGATAAGGTACAGGAGGATGGAAATGCCCCCAACGCTGAGGTTAAAAACAAAGAGGTACACTTTATTTCCATTTTCCAACTTCAATCTCTTTTCGACTCATCCATTGTTTTAACTGACTTTTCTTTGTGTTTGTATGATGAATCGAAAGAGGAGACTCCAGAAGGAAATAAACAGCCAGATCCTAAAGGGGCACCAAGCAAAGGCACAGCTGATGATGACCAAAACCCCAAGGATGATGGCGCTAAAGAAGCTAATGATGGGAAGGTCGATCTAGGGAAACCTAGTGAAGGGCCAAAGGAAGGAAAAGGACCTGAAGTTAGTAATGAAAATGATGGCACCCAGAATAATCCATCAAGTGTCAACTATACTATTCCTAGTTCTTCCATCAAATCAGGTCAAGCCAGTTCGACCCAAGAATCTATTCATGAATCTGATGATATCCCTGAAGCTGAAGCTGGTGGTCCAGACATAGTCTCTGTTTCTTCGACCTCGAGGCTCTCTGCAAGTCTAGGTGTGCAAAAGGAGGAATTTACTAACATGCAGAAATCGGACCCTGCTGGCACCCTTAGGCTCCTGCTTTCAAAGAGACAAAACCAACAAACCACTTCTAGTGAGCATACCACCACTGATTCTGCGCCTTCAAATTCAGACATTGACTTAATGGTGCGTCAAGATTCTCTACTGCTGAAACTTACAACCACTTTCGTTCATAGAGATGTACTGAAGCAGATCGAAGAGAATCCAGCTTGTGCTTATAGCCACTTGGCCTTTTTGAAGAAACTGCATAACTCCATGACTGATGAAGAGACTCTATGCAAGGTTATTCAGCTTAGTTCGATCATAGACCAATATGCCAAGGCAGGGAAGGACTTCAAGCTTTCAGTTCAGCAGAAATTGTTGCTGAAGAGATCAAGTCTCTGGAGAGCTCGAATCTTGTGGTTGAAAAGGAGTTGGCCACCTTAAAGAAAATTTATGTTGATTGTACTAGGAACTTGTAATTTTTTTAGTTTATTGCCTTCTCGAACAATTTCCAGCATTCGATCCTTTTGGATTTTTATTTGTAACTTTGAACAAAGTCCATATTTTGTGGCAACCTTTAATTTCTTATTGCCATTTTGCTTTTATGTTTAAGTATTATTCTATGCTTATTTTTACTTCGAGTAATGTAGGTTTATATTTTTTCAAATATTTCCCATTTATACCTAAAGTACGTTTTTCAGGAGTTAACTCCTCAATTTCATAAGCGCCATTAGAATAAACTTGAACAATTTTAAATGGTCCTTCCCAATTTGGGGACCACTTGCCCAAGACTCTATCTTTCTTGTCCATAGGCAAGATAACTTTCCAAACTAATTCTCCAATGTTAAAAGACTTAGATTTAACCTTTTTGTTATATGCTTTAGCAACTCTTTCCTTTTGTTTTGTCAAGACTTCTAAAGCATTAAGTCTTTCTTCATCCAAATCAACTAATTCATCTGACATCATTTGATAATAATGATCCAAAGGTATTTCCATTTGTCTTTGTACCCTTGCTGATTGCAAATGTATTTCGACTGGTATTACTGCATCATGACCATAAGTAAGTCGAAATGGGGTAGTGTTAGTTGATTCCTTAGGAGAATTCCTGCAAGCCCATAATATTTGGTCTAAAGTTTTATGCCAATTTCTTGGCTTTTGGGCTATATGTTTCTTTATCAAATTAATAATAATTTTATTAGCTGCTTCGACTTGACCATTTGCTTGTGCATAATATGGTGTTGAAGTTAATAGTCTAAAGCCAATTTCTTGGGTAAATTCCTGCATCTTTCGTCCAGTGAAAACTGAACCTTGATCAGTTGTAATTGTTTCAGGAATTCCAAACCTATAGATTATATGATTTTGTATGAAATTAATTACTGCCTCTTGATCAACATTTGGCAAAGGAATGGCTTCTATCCATTTTGTGAAATAATCTATTCCAACTAAAATATAACGTTGATTCTTTGATGAAGCAGGTTTAATTTCACCAATCAGGTCTAGAGCCCAACCCCTAAAGGGCCATGGTTTTACTATTGAATGTAGTTCACTTGCAGGTACATGTTGAATTCCTGAATGCCTTTGGTATTCTTGGCAACCCTTGGCATATTCTATACAATCTTTTAGCATAGAAGGCCAATATAGACCTTGTCGAAACAACAGCCATTTCATTTTATGTCCTGCTTGATGAGAACCACAAGTACCACTATGAACATCAGAGATTGCTATATATGCTTCTGTTTCATTAAGGCATTTTAACAAAATTCATTCAGAAGTCTTTTTGAAAAGATCATTTTCAAAAATTATATAGCTTAAAGCCCTATATTTTATCTTTCGATCCACATTTCCTGTTGGATTCCTAAGATAATCCACTATAGGCTTTCTCCAATCATTATCTGACAAGTTGTCAATGGCAAAAATTTGAAAATTTTCATGGGGATTTTCTATCTCACCATTTATTTGTGGTATAGTATCTGCCCCCACAAGTTTTGGCATTGACAATCGTTCAGAATTTGGTTCTTGTAAAACCATTTTTTCTTTGATTTCGATCAATTGTGTCAACTTTTCTTTTGACATCTTATATCCTGAATCAATTTGAGCTAAGTCATTTGCTTCTTGATTTTCTAATCGAGGTACATGTTCAATATCTACGTGATCGAAACAATCTAACAAAGAACTTGCTAAAACAAAGTATTTTGCTAAGTGTTTTTTAACACATTTATATTCTTGTGTTAATTGTTTCAACACCAATTCAGAATCACCTCATATTTTAATGTTCTTTGCCCCCAAATCTTTTAGTATTTCTAAACCTGTAATTAAGGCTTCATACTCAGCTTCATTATTAGAGCAAAGTCCATTTATCTTATACTTGAATTTAGTTGGAACCTGAGCAGGTGATATTATCAATATTCCAATCCACTACTAGAAATCTGCCTATTTCCTGCGGATTTTCCTGCGGATTTGGGCAAAGAATCCGCAGGAAACACGTTTCCTGCAGAATTTCCTGCGGATTTGGGTTCCCAGCTAAAACCTTCGTAGGTAATTGTTTCCTGCGGTTTTCAAATCCGCAGGAAACTTTCCTACGGAATTTTCTGCAGAAAATGAGAAAGAAAACCGCAGCAAACATTCCTGCGATAATCCGCAGGTAATTCGGCAGGGTATTCAGCAGGAAAATCCGCAGGAAATCTGTTTCCGCAGTAAAACCAGCAGGAAATTCCGCAGGAAGCATTTTTTCGCAGGAAAATCCGCAGGAAGTTCTACTGATTTTTTTTTTTTTTTTACGAATTCTGCTGATTGTTTTTGTAATTTTTTTTTTTTATTGAACTTCAAAATGAATATTAAAAAACTATTTAATCAAACATCAAATAATCAAGAGCAAAATATTAAAAAAGTCATAATCATTGATTTGCATCAAGTGCAAAATATTAAAGTCTTCATGTGCAAAATATTAAAAAAGTCATACATATTAAAGTCTTCAAGTGCCAAAGAAGAATGCATACTAGCTTCATATTATTAAAATTAACTAAGGTCTTCATATTCATTGTAATTGTAATGGTCTTCAAAGTAATTGTTGTCATCTTCCTCAAATTCATTGTTGTCATCTTCATTAGTGAACTTTTGATTGCCATCTTCATCTTCATTAGTAAACTTTTCTCAATTTAAATATGCTTTAGTGAATTTGAAATCAGCAGCTTAATCAGTTGAGTAGATGAGACCTGAGAAAACAATAACACAATATATAATACCTGTTCTCGGATATGGTCAACAATCTATCTCATCCTTTATAGCAACCGGTACTCCATCTAGAACCGATATAAGTTCCCCTATAAAAACATTATTGCATCAGATTAGTATCTGAACAAGATCTGGATTCTCTGTTGTAGTAGAAGCACACATTTACAATGCAGTAAACAATCTCAGATGTTAATTTGAGTTATTATGAAGTACCTCTTTGATACCTAAGAGTTGATTCAGTTGCTTGTCTTAGTATATCATCAACATTGTAGTTAATAAAGAATCCCATTTCCAGTGGGGTTTTATGGATTCATCAATAGCAGCAACAAATCTTTCTGCAACCTGTATAAATCAACCACAAAGATTTGTAGATTTACTCACTAGAGGCACCAAAATTGAATAACCTACATCTTTATGCATGCATGCTAAGCTTTCATTAGTGAACCATATAAAAAGAACAATAAAAGATGAAATACCAAGCGCGGCGTTATATCGCCTGATCTGTATGCTTTAGAATAATCCATTATTGTCCAGCGACAGAATGAACGATTTGTTCCGTTAGGTTTATTTTCAAGAGATATAGGCAAGCAATCAATTGCATGTTGAACTTTCTTAGGTGGAGATGAAGAAGGATCTATACATTTCACTTCTTTTTCTTCAATGTCTGCAATAAAAAACTTAAATCACTTATCTACTTTCTACAAGTGCTACATAAGCCAAAAGTTCATCAATCAAATAATGCTTATGACCATATATTGATCTCTCTCAAACCTTCAAAATCATGTAATGGAACATACAAAGGTGACTCTTCTAATTCTGCATTTGTAATAAGCTGCATAAATTCAAACAAAATAATAATTTAACACTTTGTAATATGTTGCATAAGGTTGTGTATTAATTCATGAACCAAGTATATAGTATACTACCTCATGAATAAGATTATTTCCTTTCAAAATGAACAAAAGTATGGTTCCAAGTATTGGAAACTCCAATATATAAATGAAAAACTTAACCAAAATTCCAGTCATACGAGGAGCTGCATGCAATTGAGAAAATCATTAGCATTTTGTTACAGAATGCATATAAACTTACAGCATGCATGTTATTCAAGAATGCAAGTAAAGAAATTGCAATTGAAAATAAATATATATGGCTGACCCAAGTGAAACTAGAGTCAAATCACAAGTGTGTAATTGTTTACCAAGTTTTCCTCTTGTCCAGCCATTTGAAACACTTAATCCTCCATCCCTTTATTATTAAAAATCCAAATCAGCAAGTTAACTCCGATTGTATTTTCAGAATTCTGCAAAACACAAATGAAACTACATTTTTTCAGAACGTTGTACTTATGTTTAATATCTAAATAGTTGAAATAAGAATGAATATACATATGCAAGAATATCGAGCATGGAAAACATCACCACTATCCAATTGCAGCACTCATTAACAATCAAGCATAAATTTAACCAATTCCACTATAAAACTAGCTACTACGTACCTGGCTTATGATTCAGTTCTGTACCTAGCTTATGACAAAGCTGCACAACCTCCACAATAGTCTTCACAACAGCAGCCGCAACACGCTCCGTATAATGACCTGTAGCAACAATATTAACAGTTATTAGAAATGCAATTTACATTGAGATTGTGCTATTTTCCTCAGCATTGTTATGTAACACTGCAGATACATTCAACCATGACATATATAATTCTCTACCATACAGCAGACAACAATAGCTACAGGACAATCACATCTTAGTTGCAGGATAATACTTAACAACTACAAGACCATGACATATATAATTCTAAAGCTAGTAACAAGTTATAAGGCACAAAATGCACTACTAGTTACTAGATAATACTTAACAACTACAGCACCAACAACCACATCCAATATCCTAACTTAAATTGAAAGTGAGATTTAAGGTTAAGGTTTAGCATATAAGCTATTACTGATCTAGCTCTTTTATGAATATGCTTTCATGAAAATACTAATAAGGTTGAAAGTGAAAACTAGAAGAAGAATAAACCATATAAGATGGATACAACAATTCACATAAACACTTGAACATGAAAAGCATCATCACATATTGGACTTAGGTAAGGTATACAAATAACTAGTCACATAATTCATAAAAGAGCATCATTACAGAAGCAAGATACATAAGTGAAGAATTGCGGGGATACCTTGGTTTAGCACCAATTTTTTCAGCTTTACATAACATATAAACACATCCATACATATTGGCATAAATACACAATCTTACAGAGACAAAACATTGATATATGTATGATTGGTACTACTAAAAGAAATTGTAAAAGATAATAGCATTAGTTATGCAAGAAAAAGAAAGCTATATCTAAGAAAATTATAAATCTTAAGCATTTGGACATGGTACAGCTTAAGATAGAACTTTCCAATACAGCTTAAGATAGAACTTTCCAATATCATATAGTAGTCTTTAACATGAATAAGTGCATTTCCATCTTCCACCTACTTTACCAT
The DNA here is from genome assembly GCA_030408175.1 of Trifolium repens. Taxonomy (NCBI): domain Eukaryota; kingdom Viridiplantae; phylum Streptophyta; class Magnoliopsida; order Fabales; family Fabaceae; genus Trifolium; species Trifolium repens. The sequence continues at coordinate 6,629,489 of CP125847.1, forward strand.
ATACAACTTAAAGCAATTAAGCAAATAAAGAGTATACCACGATGCTGTTTCATCCTCACTAAAACTCTCTGATTCTTCTTTCTATAGTACAAAATCATCTAAATAGTTAGGCATTTAGGGTCAATTGAGTGTTGTTAACATGTGCTTTCAGATTAAAAAACTCTCAGAAGCTGGCTTCAAGTTAAAAAGGGTTACAATTGCAATGGTCAAACTTAAGCATATTGATAACATGCATGAAAATCAATCAACACATGATATATGAAACTAAAAAGTCGTACCAAATTATGAACTAATTTAAACAACCATGTTGATTAATACAAAAAATATAAATAGTACTAGTAATCCATAAGAACTATTGGTGTGACTGATTGAAAAAGTTAGTGGTGTGAAAATTAATTGTATTCATGTGAAATTCTCTGTTTTGGTGTTTTGCTTGTGGTGATGAATGAATGGTTAATACAAAGCATCATCACTGTGACCTTTTAATTAACTAAACAGACATAATATGCTAATTGTGTTTAACACTTGAACATGAAAAGCATCATCAGTGTGAACCATTGAACATGAAAAGCATCATCACTGTGAAAACTGAGATTATATTAACCTAAAAATCAATACATATGTTTGTTTTGCAGGAACAAATAAATTGAAAATCAATACAATATACTGAAATTTCAAAAACCTAAAAAATTTAACTCTATACTTCATTTGAAGGTTAAAGAACGAACAAGGTGAAATCAAAATGAAGATGAATCGAAACGAACGAAGGTGAAAACGAACCTGAATCTTAGGAGAACGAATCTGAGAACAAAGCTGAAGGTTGAAATCAGAGAACGAATCGGAACGAACGAAAGTTCCGACCTCAACTCAAACCTAGGGTTCGTCGTGAGATTGATTTTGTAAACTGAATCGGAATCGGAATGAAGAACGAATCGGAATGATTCTCAGGCACGACAATCACGAATCGGAAACTGAATCGGAACGAATCGGAATGAAGAGTGAGATTGTTTTGGGTTCGCCGTGTTTTCAATTTTGGAAATAAGTTTCAAAATGGATTCTCTGCACATGTTTTTTTTTTAATGAAATGAGTTTTTGGACAGATAATAGGTTTTGTCTGAAATGAATTTTAATATTTTTAATTAAAAATAAAAACAAAATCCGCAGGAAATTCCTCATGAATACCTGCGGATTTTTCTGAAAGCTCCAAATCCGCAGGAAAATTCTTAGAAATACCTGCGGATTTTCCTGAAAACTCCAAATCCGCAGGTAACTCTTTTTACTGACCAAATCCGCAGGTAAATTCTTAGGAATACCTGCGAATTTTTTTCCGCAGCAAAATCAGCAGGAAATAAACAAATTTCTAGTAGTGATCCCTCTTCCATGTTTATGTTTGGATCCATCAAAGTAAAGAATCCATGGCTGAATATCCACATATTCTTGTGGCATTTCGACCGAAGAATGATCTACTATAAAATCAGCCACAATTTGGCCTTTAACAGCCTTCAAAGGTTTATAAGTTAATGAATATTCAGTTAATGCTAATGCCCATTTTCCAATTCTACTATGTAATATAGGTTTAGTTAGCATATGTTTAATAACATCAAAATGGGAATAGACATAAACATCAACAGGCTTTATATAATATATAATGCTTAAGTTTTGTACAAGAGAAATATAAACAAAGACAAAGTTTTTCTATGGCAGTATATCTAGTTTCTGCATCATTTAAAACTCTACTAAGGTAATAAACTGCATTTTCTATGCCATTATCATCTTCTTGAGCCAACATACTTCCTATTGTCTTATCAGACGCAGCAATATACAACTTCATAGCTTTATTCCTACTAGGAGGCATTAAAACTGGAGGCTTTATTAGATACTCTTTAATATCATCAAAAGCCTTTTGATGCTCTTCATTCCATTTAAATGGATCATCTTTCTTGAGTCGAAGTAGTGGTGAGAAGGATTGAGCTTTTCCACTTAGATTTGAAATGAATCTCCTCAAGAAGTTGATTTTTCCCAGCAGAGATTGAAGTTGTTTTTTGGTCGAAGGAGGCTTTGTCTCTAAGATAGCCTTTGTCTTGTTTTGGTTTATTTCAATGCCTTTTTTATGCACCACAAAACCAAGGAAATCTCCTACATGCACACAAAAAGCACATTTTAATGGATTCATTTTTAATCCATGTTTCCTCATTCTTTCGAAAGATTGCCTAAGATATAGCAAATGGCTATCTTCAGAAAAGGATTTAATGATGATGTCATCAATATAAACTTGCATGAAGGTATCTATAAAATCATGAAACATAGAATTCATTGTCCTTTGATAAGTGGCACCAGCATTCTTTAAACCAAAAGGCATAACAACCCATTCATAAGTGCCTAAAGCACCAGGGCATCTGAATGCTGTTTTAGATACATCTTCTTCAGCAATAAATATTTGGTTATAACCAGAATAACCATCTAACATGCTCAAGAACTCGAAGCCTGCTGCTGAGTCTACTAACATTTCTGCCACAGACATGGCATATTCATCTTTAGGTGTAGCATTATTTAAGTCCCTAAAATCTATGCATACTCTAAGTGTACCATTCTTTTTAATAACAGGAACTATATTTGCTAACCATTCTACATACATGGCAGCTCTGATGAATTTACTCTTCAGCAGCCTTTCGATCTCTTCCTTGATCTTGGACATGATCTCTGGTGCAAACCTTCTTGGCAATTGTTTCACTGGTTTTTTACCTGCCTTGATTGGTAGCTTAAGTTCGACCATTTCTCTACTGAGTCCAGGCATTTCATAATAATCCCAAGCAAAACAATCACTAAATTCTTTGAGAAGTAACACCAATTTTCCCTTCAAATCAGGACTAATATTGGCACTAATGTAAGTTGGCCTTTTTACTGAGCCATTTCCAATGTCAATTTCCTCCAAAGGATCTTGAGCTTGCATCTTAGGGGTTTCATTCAGTGGATCTCTTTCGAATCCTAGGGGTTCTTCATCATAGATGCAATCGAGCCTTTGAGCTTGTGGCATAGAAGTGGCATTACTTTCGACCTTGGCTTTTGTAGCCATATTTTGGTGAACATCAGCCTCTAAAGCCGTATTTAATCTAGTTTCGGCCATATAAGCCGTAATTCTGGCCCATGCATTGGACTCAGTCATAGTAATCTTCATAGATGTTCCACCCAGATGGTGGTATAACTCCATCTTCTGAGGATACAACATCTATTTCCTCTCTTTCCCATATGAAGCCTTGGGTTGGGTGGAGTTTGACAGAATGAATCACATTATCAGAAGGTGTGAAAGCATTCTCTCTATCATAGCATGGCGCAATGTTCGCCAAATTCTTGTCAAAGGTTTGCTTAGTTATGGTATCTACCTCTGACATATAGAAACTTTGATCAGCTTCTATATTCTCAACGCAACCATCTTCCCTCCAAATTATCAACTTCTGGTGAAGGGTCGAAGGAACAGCTCCTACTCCATGAATTCACTCCCTTCCCAACGGCAAATTGAAGTTTGCCTTAGATTCAACCACTAAGAACAGAGTGGGTCGAACTATGCTGCCCACAGCAACATCTACTTGGATTGCCCCCCTAAAGTGTCCTGTTTTGCCTTCATAATTTGACAAAACAATGTTATGGGCTGACAAATCACAATCATATTTGCCAATCTTGGGTAACATAGACAGAGGCATTAAATTTACAGCAGCTCCTCCATCTATCAGCACTTTGTTAACTCCAACTCCTTCAACTTTTGCTCTGATGAAAAGAGGCTTGAGATGGTTTTTCATGCCTAAGTCTGGCCTTTCGAATGTAGCTTGCTGCTCTTCGATACAGCCATTGTTCATGACATAATAGCATATTGGCTTAGGATCAGCCATTTCTAACTGGTCGAAATCAGCTTCGAGCTCAGTTACTTCTGATTGGACTTCATATTCTGATGGTAATATGGAAACCACACATATTACATCAAAATCTGGCTCAGAGTCCAGCAGATCGTCGTCTTCCATTTTGTTTTCATCTATTGGAGGAAGGATCCTTTCTTTTGCTGGCCTTCTAGCCACCTCTTTGTATTGGCTTGTTTGAGAATTTGTTGCAGCCAATTTCTTTTGGCGTTAGAATCTACGCCATTGAGTCCTTGTCATTGGATGTTTACCCTTATAATTGTTTCTATAAGAGTATTTGTTAACATCCTCTGAGTAGCTTAGTTTGGTGCCACTGGAGCCACCAACTTCCATTGCACCTTTGTTGAATTTTATGGTTCCTTGGTGCATCCAACGTTCCACAGGGATCGAACCAGAAGGACGGAAAGTAGGCCTTCGATCCATTTGAACTATGTTATTTGGTCGAGTCAGGATGCCCTTTCCTTTGTTCTGATGTTGTTTTGGGTTTGCCCCCTGCCTGCTTGCTACAGGTTGGAACCTCATAAGGCCTGCAGTAGCCTCTTTATCACAAACAGCGCTGCAACGGGCACAAAGCATCACCCCTTTGTTCTCCAATTTGCACCTGTTCAGAAAGTCAATTAAATCCTCTTCAGCACGAGGATATACTACCTTCATCTTCTCGAAGTATTCCTCTTCAGGGATTTTCTCTACCTGCACCTCTGTAACCTCCATGGCTTCGACCATCATTATAGCCTGTGGTTCAGCATAGAGAGTATCAGCATTCTGTGAAGGCTCAGCATTTGCCTTTGTGGCTTTGGGTTTTTCACCAAATTTGAGTCTTCCCTCATTCAAAGCCTTTTGGACCAAGTCCCTGAAAAGTACACACTGTGAGGTTCTATGTCCAAGAAAATTATGATATTTACAATAACCTCTTTTCTTTCTCATATCTAATGGAGGTATTTTAACACCTTTTGGAACCACTATTTGGCCATCAGTAACCAACAAATCAAAAATCTCATCACATTTTGTTATATCAAAAGTATAAGTCTTTGAAACATATTTATCATTTTTTGGTTCAACAGGATTTTTTCCATTTGAAGGTTTTAGAAGTTTACAAGTATAAGGGGGACCTGGTTTTAATTCTGCTAAGTCTATCCACATAAGCAACTTTTTCCTTTTTATGATACTTAGAATTTCTAGCCTTTTCTGCTTTCAAGCGTTCGACCTGTCGAACCCTATCAGCCAATTGGGCCATATCTCTTAGATGTTGAGTATCTAACTTCTTTCTGATCGAATAGTCTAGTCCACCAGCAGCCATTTCGACCAATTCATGTTCAGGCACCTGAGTAAAACATCTAGCCTTGAGTAAGCGGAATCTATTCAAATAATCGTCCACAGACTCAGGAGTTTTGCGCCTGACACTTGCTAATTCTTTGAGACTTATCTTAGATTGTCCCATGTAGAATTGCTCATGGAAAACCCTCTCCAATTGATTCCAATTGAAAATTGAATGTGGAGGGAGAGTAGTAAACCATGTGAAAGCATTTTTTGTTAGAGAATTTGGAAAATACTTCATCCTTAAATTCTCATTATTTGCTAAATCCCCTGCCTCAGTTAGGTATCTTGCTATGTGTTCAACAGTAGATTCACTGGTATCTCCAGCAAATTTAGTAAATTTTGGGATCTTCCAACCCCTTGGTAATTCTGTTTGAAGCACATATTCTGACAAGGCAGAGACAAAATGAGGCATATGCATGCCTACATTTAATCCATTTTGTGCCAGAATGGTTTCGACCAAATTTGCTATGTTGTTTTGCCCAGCAAAGTTATTGTTCTGGACATTTCTAACCACATCATCAGCATTCTGGTTCCTGTTTACCAACACAACTCCAGGATTTTGTTCGACCTGGGGCAAAGCCTGTAGCTGTGCCTGAATTTGCGCTTGTGGTTCGACCACTGACACTGGTTGTTGAACTTGGTTTATCGGGTTTACCATATTATTTGGTGCAAGCATAATGGCATTATTTGGTGCTTGTGCAATTTGCAAAGGCACCACATTTTGGATTTGGGGAACTTGTTGATTAGGGACTTGAGGAGCCCCAAAGAAATCAGCAATTCTCCCCATTTGATTGGCCAACAATTGGTAACTTTGGTTTGTATTTTGAATTAATGGGTTAAATACTGTACCAATTTGTTGTGTTAACATATTGACCATATCATGATTACTTTCATCCATTTGTTGCCTCAAAGCATTCAAGGCAGCGTTGGTTAATGAATGGTTAACGTTTCGAGTAGCAGAACCAGAAACTACCTGATTATTAGGCACAAACACGCATGGTGCTGACTCTGTGAATAATGATGCACTTGTTTGCAAACCCTGCATCATACTGGTAGGCATACCATAAGGGTAGTTCCTACTGGTGCCTTGAGCCATGTATTGGGAAAAAGGCAATGCAAAAGTGGACGAACCAACACCACCCCCATTAACATCTGACCTATTTGGAGAGAAATTTCTCTCCATAGCATGAGAAAAAGTCAAGATGGGCTCTGTAGTGGTCGAAGGTACCACTGTAGACGTTGGTATTGTCATTGTAGCACTTACCACAGAAGATGTTGGGGCAGAAACTGTTGCCCCGCTGGCGTTGGGTATAATCTCACTAATTACAGGAGAGATTATAGCCTCTGAAACGCTCGAAGCGGTTGAAGGGTTTGAACCGCCGTTACCATTGTTTCCGTTTGTACTATCCATGTTTTGTCTTGGGTTATTTCTGGGTGGTGGTCTAACCATTTCAGGGAGTGATTTCCCGTTTCTCAGAAGCATACACTACACACAAGACTTTTTGGAAACAATTTAAAATGCAGAACAAATTAAATACACAAACTTTGAAGAAATTTAAACACAAAGCACACAGTCCCGCTGGGCGTGCCAATTTGTTTACTGTGAAATTTGGTAAACAATGCTAGTTTGATTATTACAAGAGAGATCAACTAGTAAATCTCGGGACATAGTGCTTTTGTTTATATTTTCAAAGTGAATAGTATTCATTATTGTTCTTATGTTCATAAATTGTTGTTTTTATATTTTTTATGTTACTTGGAATACAAGAAAGAATGCTTATTCAATTGAATAAACAGAAGGAAAGATTGAGTCGAAAGTAAAAGACAATTGGAATAAATGAAAGGCTGTAAATTGCATTCAAATGTAAATGATTACAGAATGATAATGGTTCACACTACATACATTTTCCTTCGATCACTCGTTTCTCGCGTTGACATGGGTACTTTGAGTTTTCTGTGGATTTTGTATAATGATTGTGACCCCTTTTTCGATCACATAACTAAACTATTTATAGACACTAATTCCTAACTGCTAACAACGCCTAAATAACTACAGAGAGGACGCGTGTCTTTGACACGTATTTTGAATTTGAATCCCTTCTTATCTTCTGATTTAGCCGTTGTATCTATCGAAGTCGAAATAGTAATGCTTTCCTTGAATATTTCGCTAAGTCCACACTTTCATTTTGCACTACTGAGCGCTTCGACCCTACTGAAGCTTCGACCCAATCGAAAGGATCCTGGAGAATACGCAGTTTTAAAGAGAAATGTTCAGTAATAGAACATTTATTATATGTTCATGCATGATTAATCATTAAATTCATTGGCTCTGAAAACCACACATATTTAATGACTTTTAAAAATAACTATATAATTAAACATAATTATTTTAATCATGTATTTAGAACATATTTTTACGTAGTAAAAATATGGGCTAACACTAAGTGGGACTTATTTTCTACTAGTCGCCAAACGGGCACGTTTGTGTGATTATATTCTCTATTGTACAAATATAAATAAGGCTAAAATGTAGTTTTGGCCCCCCAGTTTTGCAAAATGCTCGATTTTGCCCCCCCAGGTTTCAAATGCTCGATTTTGGCCCCCCAGATTTGTAAAATGCTCGATTTTGGCCCCCTAGGTTTTGCAAAATGAATTCATACTTTGCTATTAGGCTTATCCTTCAAGATTTTTTTGAAATTTTATTCTGTTAAATACTTGTGTTGAAGTATGAATGATAATTGTGTTGGTGTTGTTATTTTTTTAAATACTTCATATCAATTTGTGGTCATTTCAAGGTATGTATAATAAGGTATTTGGACAAACATGCCAATTAGAATTTGGAATTTGACACCACATCTTGAAAGTTTAACAGCCTTGTCATAGTGTTACTTGTATATTGTATGTCTCTTGAAAGTTTATATATTCATTAATTTGATAGACCAAGTTTGAGTCTAAAGCCAAGTTTATATACTCACGTGACCTTTTATTCAAAATTACCAAGGGGACCACAAAATGCAAAAGGGGGTAAACCTCGGGGGCCAAAATCGAGCATTTGAACGTAGGGGGCCAAAATCGAGCATTTTGCAAACTTGGGGGGCCAAAATCGTGCATTTTGCAAAACTGGGGGGCCAAAACTGCATTTTAGCCTATAAATAACTACTTAATCTATTTTTCTGTGGAAGTTATTTTTCAAAATATATAAATATTTAAATAGAGTGAAGGACAAAAATGGCAATAAGAAAAATTCATGCGAAAAGGCTATTCTATTTATATATAGGTATAGATAATAGTAATAGATAATAGATAACAAATCATCTCTATTAATTTGGTGATTTTATTCATCAATTGTGCTAATAATTTGGAACGGTGGTTACTTTTTTTTTTGTAGTTTTTGATATGTTAAGGGTAAAATAGGAATAATGAAAAAAGTCATCCCAAAAATTTGTATCCTTTTTATATATAACTAGCCGCCAAACGTGCCCGTTTGTGTGATCGATATTCTCTTTTTTTTGTTTACTGTGATCGATATTCTCTAATGTGCAAATATAAATAACTACTTAATCTCCTTTTTTATTGGACTTAGTTAATTGATAACTACTTAACCTCATTTTTTGTTGTGGCTAGTTATTAAGAAGAAAAAAATATATTTTTTTCTTACTATAAAAAAAGTGAAAACCTACTTTTATGTGGAAGTTGTACTTAACTTATTTTTTGTTGGTACCTTTTGTATAAGGGTAAAATAAGAATAATGAAAAAGTCATCCCAAAAATTTGTATCATCTTTATATCCAGTAATAGATAATAGATGTAGGTAATTAGGAAACATATCATTACAATCCACTCCATCATCTCTCTCACGTTTTCTTTCTTTCTTTTTTGCAATGTAATTTTTTTCAATGTATTTTACCTTCTATGTTGAAAAAAATAATTCGACGGAGAAATAAAATGAACTAAAAAAAATAAAAAACATTATAACAGTGTAATCTCAAAAAAAACAAATTTGTAATTAAAATTCGCCTACTTTATAGAATAAAAATTTATTTATCCTATTTTTTTATAATTAACATTTACGGCTTCATCACACATTCATAAGCTACTAATATTATATTGTCCCAAATTGGTCCATTAAAACATATGCAAGCTCCGAGAAAGTTACTTTTGCCGCACTATGAGTTGCTCGCGCGTCCTACAAAATGACCAAAATACATTTCGATGACTTAAGTTACGGATGTAGGAAAAATGAAAAATTTTGAAAAATGTTGTTCATGACTTAAGTAATAAACGTTATAAAAATAAAATCCGGTATGATGTTTTAAGGGGTGTCCGTGACTTAAGTCACAAACAAAAGATATTTTTATAATTTCGTAGGACGCGCTCCAAAAACAGTAGGCAGCAAAAGTAATTTTCAACTCTGATACTCTACTTTGTGTGTTGATATACAAACCATAACATCTGCAAACTCCATGCGCTTCGCCATATATATGCAATAATAACTCTGAGATTTCATCAAAATAGCATGCTGATATTTCAGAAGGGATACATATATGATCCCAACAATCCTTATTATTTTTGCAGACAGTAACAGTAATAGATGTGATATCAAATAAGAATTGAGGAAGTTGTTAAGAATATAGATCAACTAGAGTTAGTTGATAGGTTACCAAGTTGGTTAGGAGGTTAGAAAGTTAGTTAGGGAGTTAGTTACTCCAAGTAGCTCTATAAATAAATCACTCTATTGTACTTTTTGTTTATTCTTTTATCAATCTATATTCATTCAATATGAATTCTTATGAGTATCTTCCTCATGAATACTCTTATGCTCTCTATCTTTCTTATGAGTTCGATCTCCATTCCTATGATTCCATGATTTCTAACATGGTATCAGAGCGATACCCGAGGGATGAAGATGAAGATTGCGCTTCCTGTAAGACCCAAGATTTTCACTGTACAATTTTCTAAGGAACTCTAGTGATGGCTACGAGTTTTAGGGTTTTTGGTGAAGCGGTTTTGTGAGTATCGTCGCATTAATGGAATTTTTGCTGTAATTGAGCCTGTTTTGTGCTCGTGCGCTGGAAAGGCACAGACTTTCGGGTCGTAATCCTCTTTTAAGTATGAGGAGATTTCTGTGGTTTTAGAATAACGAGTTTTGGATTATTCTTGTTTTTGGAAAAACGGGTAGGATTTTACCCGCTGATGGAAAATCTTACTGCGTCTGTTTTAAGTGAGGTTTCGGATGGAAGTTTCATATATCTGTGTGAGTTAGGATATGCCCTGAGATTAATTTTCTAAGGTATGGAAGAAAATTACAGTCGCGGAAAAAGATTCGGCGATAAGTTTTGGAAATGTTTAACGTTAGACGTTCTTTCCGTAGGTTTTATGTTTTTGTGATTTACGTTCGTCGCGACGCGCGAGAGCTGAGTACGTGTCTTGTTTTGGAAGATTTGATTAAATCTTGTGACTTATACATAAAGCAAATTGATCCAATGGCTAGGGTTTAAGCTTGGACTTTTGACTTTGATCCAAGGGTGGATTGGCTATCAAGACCCTTTTAAATAGTAAGGAGGTTTGTTGCTTTGTGGACTTAGAAATAAATCACAAAACTTCACTTCTTTCTCTCATTTTGGCCGTGACTTTCTTTCCACCCTTCCATCTTGAGAAAACTTTGCAATTCTTCACCAAAAGCTTGGATTTTTGGCTTGTTGGATCATAGAGATTGAAAGGAATTCATCTCCACTTGAGGTAGTAAACCTTCTCCTTTCTTTGTTGGTTTAAAACATCTTAGTTAGGATTTTTATGATTATTGTTCTTGGGAGAAATTTCATAAGAATTGGTTTTGTATGGTTTTTGTTCCATGAAAGTTGTTCATGAGAGTTTAGGAAGCATGCTAGGCTTTGTTGTTTTTGTTTTCCATGAGTTGGTGAAAAATCTCATGAGAAAAGTTAGGGTTTTGTGTTGGTTAAGTATTGATCAATAACATGTGGTTAGGTTGTAAGGTTTTGAAAAGAAACGTTGTCTTTGAACCTTTGGGCGAAAGGGAAATGCGTTGTATGGTTTTGTTTTAGAAAATCCGATGAAAAATATTTTGGAGTTTATGAAAATATTTCCTAAGTGTTTTGTGTGGAGTTTTTGAGGTCCAAGTGGGTTAAAACTCTTGTGACATGTGGTGTCGCTTTTTACTTTGAAAACATGTTTGAAAATGATTACCGGACGGTTAAGGCCCGTAATAAAACTTGTGCTTGGATTTGGTTTTGATTTTGGAAATGAAAATCAAATAACTTGCACTCGAAGCAACCAACATGCTTTCGGGAATGTATTTCTTGCTTATGAAAATGGTTTGTTTTTGTGCCTTGAAAAGGTATTGGGAACTAATAGAATCAAACTAGGCTTGGTTGGAAAAAGGTGGTGTGAGTTGCTGTCTTTTGCTGTCATGACAGGTGCAACTCGCTGAGCGAGTGGTTACTCGCCAGGGCGAGTGTCACAGGTCATGACAACACGCCAGGGCGAGCTCCAGAGCGAGCTAGACCTGTCCTCACTGCCTTCACTCGCCACCAACTCGCCAGGGCGAGCTTTGAGAGTTGGAATTTTAGATTCTGATTTCTAAACTTGGTTTTTAGCTTTCTAATCCCTTTTTATTAATTTATGAAAGTGGCGGGGATTAGAAACGAGTTTTTCGGGTACTCGAAAAGTGTGTGGCTTATAACGCAAGAAAACGGCCATTTTGCATTTCATATTATTTAAGACTTTGGCCAATTGTTTTGGGTCCTAAAAATAGTACAAATAACTCATGGGGGTTGATCAATACGATAGTTTTTGGTATGGTATCCGAAAGAGTGAATTTTCCTTAGGAACCTTTAGGTTTTTGGGGCTTTGGTGTAGTTTCAATACTATTGGTTAGAGAACAATGTATTGATTGTTGAGCTGCTTGTTTTAGGAAGCGCGTTGTGTTGTTTGGTCGAGTTTAGTAACGGAAGCTTGCCGAGGTAAGGGCTCCACTTTATTTCCGTCTTTTCAACTGGTTACGACATGCTTGGATTTCTGCTGTAATGCTTTGCTGTGTGTTTGGCATGTCTGGTTGATGTATTCTGCGCTGTTTACATATGATTATGAGAATATATGTATGAACAGGTTGTTGGAATACATATGATTGGAAATGTATGTATGTCGTTGTGTTTGGTTTACATATATCTGTGTGATATGTAATTGTTGCATGAGCATGTAGGGAACGTGTATGTCAGTTGGGACTACACGGGTGGATGTGTCTGGGTGACTCCGCCGGGGCTGTGTCTGTGTGACTGCCCTACGTATATGCGTTTCTTAGTTGGCGATAGCATCTGTGTGGCTATTTTCACCTGATGATAGCGTCTGTGTGGCATCACCTGCCCTTGTGGCTTCAGTGGGTTGGACCTACGATTCCGGAATTCATGCATTGTGGTAGCTAGGGTTAGTACCACGCATTGTAGAGGTTGCATTATAGGCTATGTGTGCATTGCTTATATGAACCCGTTGGTGGGAATTGCTTAGGTGGTTAAAGATCTTTCTGTTGTGTATGTGGAAATTTGTTATGTGTACATCTTTCGCACCGGTTATATATATATATATACTTTTATTTTGTGGTGACCCTTTCTTTCATTTGCGGGCTCATCCCACCCCAGATGACGATGTATGTCGAGAGGATGGTGTTGGCAGTTCTAGGCCATAGTGAGCTCGTGTTGAAGCTTAGTATAGTTAGACTATGCGCCGGTGTGTTTTGTGCACCGTGCTTTTTGGTTAGCATAGGGTTTCTAACTTGTTTTGTTGTAAGTATTTGAATACTTAGACTTGGATTGTAATTATTCAGGAATACACTTTGCTTGTCGTAGCACCTTTTGGTAATGAGTTCTTTTGTATATTTGAATGCCGGCTCATTAAAAATGTTTTATGCGTAACTCTGATGTGTACAAAAAAAAAAAAAATATAGTGCCTTTTCTGGCCTTTGAAAAACGGGCTGTTACACTTCCGCTTACGATTCTGAAAATTGCGAAGAAGATGAATCCGACGATGTTGAAATTCTCAACAATTTTCCTCAAGATCCGGAATCTTCAACTTCACAAGATTCGATCCTTTTTGGTAGCTTCGCAAGTCCAATCATTCCGGTTTCTATTCCTTCGATTGCTTCAGATTTTGATGGTTTCTTCATCAAGATTGGGGAGATTACTTGCTTTCTTGGTGATTCTTGTTGTAGTGATGTCGATTTCACCATCACCGCTTCGGAAGAAGACGAGAAACCGAAGAATCTTGAAACCGAAGAATCTTGAAACCGAATTTGTTTCTTCTGAAGTTAGCATGAAATTGCTGAATCAATCATGTGTCAAAGCGTTCTCTTCTCCGATCACGATTCAGCGTCAACATGACGGTAACGTCCGATTCTCGCAGGATCAAGATCAGAATAGCAAGAAAGGTGAGTCGTTTTCTGATTTGCTATTGTGTTCGTTAGAGAGCATCTTTTTCGTTTCTCACCATCATGCTTTAGGCATCACAGTTTTTTATCCCGGTGGATTCATCTTAGTGATTTACCGTTCCAATATTATGCTCGCTATCGTGTCCCTTTTCGATTCAATTTCACTTTTTCCCTTCGATCCCGGCGGAATTTTCCTATGTCATCTCTGTTTTCCAAACTCATACCACGAATTCTCTTACTATGAGTTTGGGGGAGGATATTACCATATAGGTTTTGGTTCTGCAACATTCTTCAAGTTCGTTTGATATCGACAGAAATCCTCGTTGTTTTCTGTCAATGAAGTTGGTCCAGATTCAAGCTTCAAATCCAATGTTCAAGCGTATGATTTTGTGCCAAGATCGCATTCTCAGACTCCAATTTCAGATCTTTCTAGAAACAGATGAATTGGTTAATCAGGTTGAAATTGCTGTGACAAGAATGAAAGAGAAGTATAACAGAATTTGACTCACTGTGTTCAATGTTTTCTCTCAATCCCTCAAAGCTTGCTTTCCAAGAATATGCTTCCAGGAATTGAGAATTTGTTTCCAGGAATTGAGAGTCTACATTTTTTTTGGATAAGCTTTATGATGTTGATTTACATGGAAACAGCTTTGACTAACAATCAATTGGAGGGTTCAATTCCAGAAAGCTTAAGTATTAGGATTCAATATTACAAATGGAACTCATTGTTCTTGAGCTTTCAAATTTCCTGCGGACATAGTTTTTCAACACTGATTGACTTTACTGTCATGCTAGAAAAATGGGGTTATTTCATTGTTATTGAAATCACAAATGGTAAATGATGCAAGTCTTTTGATTTTTCCCTACTTGATGTTAGAATTCAGTCAGTTTAGCTGTTGCTGGCTTATGGCCTCAGTTTAATATTTGAATTTGGAAGTCATTGTTTTGATTTGCAATTTATGATTTTGATTCTTCTCACCATGTGATTCATGTCACTGCATTAAGATGCTTGGGAAGCCCAGCTCTCTGCATTAATTCGGACATTAGGGATATTATTGGAATAAGGGGCTTTTGGTTGGAGTTTGTTGCTTATTTTGTAATGATCTGGATCTCATTCCAGAGGCAAATTCATATTTTTATGGAATACCCCTACTACTTCTTTGTCTTATTTTGATGGCTAAGAATTATGCACAAGCTTTGTTGACAGTAATGCACTCTTCCCAATTGGTCTACAAGCTGCCAAGAATTAATCCTGTGAATGCTACTGTGTTGCAATTCATTTTGTGAGGTTACTGATATATGTCAAAAGTTTCTGCTGCAATTTGTGTCACTTTTGGAGTTACTTGCTGAAGTGAGATAATGCCAAGTTTGTTGAAAGAGTTGGTTACTTGTGATCCTATTGGACTTAGAGATCTTGTTTGTTTACAGATGTGCATTTTTAGTTTGTTTTTTTGTTACACAAAAGATTGAGAATAATTGTAATTCAAACTCAAATTGAAAAAATTTCCAATGTTGAGTTTGAGGGAGGATGTTAAGAATATAGATCAACTAGAGTTAGTTGATAGGTTACCAAGTTGGTTAGGAGGTTAGAAAGTTAATTAGGGAGTTAGTTACTCCAAGTAGCTCTATAAATAAGTCACTCTATTGTACTTTTTGTTTATTCTTTTATCAATCTATATTCATTCAATATGAATTCTTATGAACATCTTCCTCATGAATACTCTTATGCTGTCTATCTTTCTTATGAGTTCGATCTCCATCCCTATGATTCCATGATTTCTAACAGAAGTTATCAAAATGGGATGAATGATTCAATTTTGAATAAGATAAAAAGAAAATTTAAAGGTAAATTATTAGGCATCTTGTCTTTTATTGGATACCAGTATCCTTTAAATAAAATTCATTTAAAATTTAAATATATATTATTAAAATTAGGGTTAAATAATTTTTTGGCCTTATAAATACTAGCCGCCAAACGGGCACGTTTGTGTGATCGATATTTTTTTTTCCTTTTTTTGATGATCGATATTTTCTGTTGTGCAAATATAAATAACTACTTAATCATCTTTTTTATTGAACTTAGTTACATCCTTTTTTGTTGTGGCTAGTTATTAAGAAGAGAAAAAAAAATATTTTTTTATTATAAAAAAACTGAAAACCTATTTTTATGTGGAAGTTGTGCTTAGTTATTAAGAAGAAAAAAAAATATTATTTACTAAAAAAACTGAAAATCGATTTTTATGTGAAAGTTATTTTTTAAGGGTAAAATAGGAATAATGAAAAAGCTATCCCAAAAATTTGTATCCCCTTTATATATTAGTATAGATATCAATTGTTTTTTTAGTCTAAAAAAATTTCATCAAGTTTTCGTTTCGCAAATATTTTCTGACATAAATTTTGATTCCTATTTTTAAGTCAACTCATATATAATACTATATTTTTGAATGATTTTTTTAAAAAACAATTTTAAATGTTTTTTTGTATTATGTTTATAACATTATAAAAAATTTACCCACAACGTGTCAAAAAAAAAAGGGTTAATAGGTCTTTACCCCCCTGCTAAGTGAGCGTGTTTTGCGTTACCCCCCTGCTAAAAATTTCTTGAAGATTGCCCCCTTGCAAAGTTTTTTTTTTTTGGTTTCCCCCCTTGAGTGCACTTTTTACATCGGTTATTTTGTTCAACCGATTTAAAAAATTATGTTTTTTAAATCGGTTATTTTGTTCAACCGATTTAAAAAGTTAAAATTTCTTGCATCCAAGAGAGGAAAAGGGGGGAAACCAAAAAAAAAAACTTTGCAAGGGGGCAATCTTCAAGAAATTTTTAGCAGGGGGGTAACGCAAAACACGTCCACTTAGCAGGGGGTAAAGACCTATTAACCCAAAAAAAAAATTACCCACAATTTTTTGATTTTTTTTAATATAAGATAAATTAAATACGAATTTAAGCGTAAAAATTCATATTTAATCTAACACTTGTTATTAAAAAATAAATTTTTTTAAGAAAGGTTTCTATAATATACTAAACATGACCACATAAAAATAATTGGTTTTAAATAATATACATGAGCTAATTTAAAAAAAAGGACCAAAAATCATAAGAAAGAGATTTGAGGAACAAAATTTGCTGCAATTAATACGGATTATAAACTTAGTTAACCTTATAAATTAATATTGAAATATGACGTGATATTAAGTTTTGTATAAAGAAAGTACCAAACTAAACTTAGAGGTACCAGTGTTCACCAAAATTAAAAGCAGTGATAAAAATTACTTACCGCAGTTTGCTATAGAAATAAACATGAAAAAAAAGATAATGATAGCATAAATAAACATATACACTTTAGCCATATTTTTTCTTTTATGAATCTAGAAAAATAAATTGTTTCATGATTTTATAGTGTGTAAAATACACGCTTTTTTTATTACTAAAAAAATCATAATTATTATTAAACTAGCCGCCTTCCGTGCCCGTTTGTGTGATCAATATTTTTTATTTTTTTTATGATCGATATTCTCTATTGTGCAAATATAAATAACTACTTAATCTTCTTTTTATTGGACTTGGTTAATTGATAACTACGTAAGGTAAAATAGGAATAATAAAAAAGCCATCCCAAAAATTTGTATCCCCTTTATATATTAGTATAGATGTATTTTAGATGAATGTACTACTATAAATATGTTTATCTCTTTAGCCCATTTTAAAAATCACTTAACCTTTGTGTTTAAAAATAAATAAATAATAATATTTGACCTTTCGTTAATTTTTAACCTTTTTTAGCCCTTCAAAATAGAGAAACGAAAATTTAAAAATAGAATTAATATGGTTGTATGATGACAAAAATCTGACTTTTTGAGTATGTCGTTAAGAGGTGAAAATTATATGCTAATATATTTGAAAATAGTTTTGTGCTTTGCTAAACTTCGTCTATTGTGATCACTTTAAAGACTTATTTTGATGAAAATTGGTCACTAGTGGTATTTTTACAATCCAACAGAATTAATTCAATGAGCAATCTAACATTTGGATTAGATGTTGAAAAGGTTCTCAATTAACAAGCTTATGATTGTTTTCGAATTGCTTGCAAGAATCGGTGTGTTTAAGAGATAGAAATCTAGGCTCTCATGAATTTGAACTGGAAAATAAATGCATAAAATGCAAATTGCTAGAATTATAAATTGAGTTCATACATCAATCAAGAATTTACAGCTTGTGTTAAGAAGTGTATCTTTGTGTTGTTTTTGTGTGGGTTAGCATGTTGATGTATTTATGTTTTAGGCAGTATATTTCTCTTTTGGAAATGAACTTCCTAAAACAACCTAAGTTTCTCCTATTTATAGAAGAATGAAAAACATCTTAGTAATTGCTTTTTATTTGACTTGGTCTCCACGATCTTTGAAAAACGTTGGTGGGAAACTTCTATCTTCTTCGGATTTTGCATTTTGAATCTTTGTGGGAAACTTCTTTTTGGCGTGCTTGTCCAAGCTTTCTCGAATTCTTCTTTGATGCATCTCTCAAACTTGTTTTATGCTGATACTATACATGCTTTGAAACCTTGCAGAATTTAATTAAGCCTAGCGGACTTTACATACGAATGCCCCCCATTGAAAATAGGCAAAGTTTGTAATCATTAAGCCTATTGAAAATAGGCGCATTACCGTATTGATGACCTAGGGAAAACGTTAAATCGTCAATTCATCTTTCCACTTCCCACATATTTTTATTACATTTAAACATGTACTAGGTTAGACAATTTTTTCTTTTTTAAAGAACTTATCTTCTTTTGATTCCTAATCTTTTTCTACATCTTTGAGTTCTCCAGTAAACTCTATTTTCTTTCCTGAGTCAATTTTGGCTTCTAACCCTTCTTCCTCATATAGGGGTAAATCCCTCATCATTGGAAATTTAGATGAAGAACGAGCCATTGAAGCTCTTTGGCAATCCCAGGTACTGGTCCCTTTTTCCTCGTGACCTAATCATAATGCTTTCCTAGGACTTTTTACTTTTAAGAAAAACATAAAATCTGTTAAGCCTTTCTTTCTGCAATGCACTTTAATTTTGTCGATTTTTCTAAAAAAATATATAAAATGTCAGGAACGACCTTGTCGTTATTTTTTTCTTCTCCTTCTCCTTGTTCAGATTGTGCGTTCTTAATTCTAATTTTGTTCTTCATTATGGAGGTGATGTGACGTTTATGATAGTAATGAGGTGAGGTTGATAGGATTTTGGTGACGGCGGCGGTGATGTTGAAACCAGGCGGCGATGATGGATTTTGATAAACCAAACGTGGTGGTGAATGTTTTAGACATAGTTAATGTTTTTAATTTCAATATTTATTAGCAATTTTTTGTTTTTGTTAATGTATTATATAAAAAATTTAATGAGGTGGATGAAAAAAATACATACTAGAATTTGCCACATAATGACATAATCATTCTCAATTAGGGGTGTAATTGGACCGGTTTAGATCGATTTTGAGTGAATCCGATGTCCGAACCAATGAATCTTCGATTGGTTCGGTTTGGTTCGGTTTTTAGTGTTTTTTAAAAATGAATCCGAACCAAACTCATCGGTTTGGTTCGGTTTGGTTCGGATACTTTAATCGGTTTTTTCCGATGTATTCCATGCTATTATTTTTTTTCCGATAATTTTTTTTCCCATAAGCTCATCAAATACAAAATACAATTATTTTCCCATAAGTTCATCAAATACATATACATAATACAACCATATTGAAAACAAATACAAAATATAATTTTTTCCGCTTAAGTTCATTAAATACATAATACAACCATATTGAAATTAAGTTCATAAGTCCATCAAATACAAAATACAACCATATTGAAATTAAGTGCATAAGTTCTTCAAAGTTCAAATAATATAGTGCAATAAAAGTAAAACTTCAAATCTATTCCCACTTAAATCGAAAAAAATAAAACAACGCTTGAAAAGTTATCATTCTGAGGGTTTGAGATGAGAGAAGCAACGTGACGTGAGAGGGTTGTTTGCGTAGTGTTGAAAGCAGCTTTAGGATGAGGGTGAGGTGAGATAAGAGTAGCATTTCTGAATTTGTGTTTGCGGCTGTGAGTGTTTCTAAGTTTGCGTTTTTAAGTTAGAGCTTCTAAGTGAGACAAATTTTATTTTATTTTTTAGAAGTAGGTAGGCCAGTTGTAGTTTTTGATGAATATGAGCTACCTAAAAAAAATAATTTAACATATATACTATATATTGGTTTGGTTCGGTTTATCCATTAGATCTGAAAATTGGAACCGAGAACCGAACCAAACCATTTCGGTTTTCTATTGGTTCGGTTTGGTTTTTGATCTGAACTATAAATATCGGTTTTTTTCCGGTTTGGATTGATTTGGATCATCGGTTCCATTGGATTTTTCTGATCCCCTTACACCCCTATTCTCAATGCCACATCATATCTTATCTTATAAGTTAAAAATCATGTTAGGACCAAAACTGTAATAAATGTCAAAATAAGAGGGCAAAAATGGGGGACCAAT
Organism: Trifolium repens; assembly: GCA_030408175.1. Lineage (NCBI taxonomy): Eukaryota > Viridiplantae > Streptophyta > Magnoliopsida > Fabales > Fabaceae > Trifolium > Trifolium repens. The sequence goes on from CP125847.1 coordinate 6,649,663, forward strand.
TTCATGAGATTGGCAAAATATGTGGATTGAAAATGCAATTAAGCCATATTTTAAGGTGGCTTCTAGCATGGGTCATGAAAGCATGTCTCCCACCCGTGGGAGACCAAAATACATGTGATAGGAGGTTCAGCCGGTAATACAATTTAATTTTTTTTTTTAAATAAATACATGTCTTTTAACAACATTAAATAAATTCAATACTTTATTATTAAAAATAAATAAATACAATTTTTTTTATTACACTGCAATTATTACTTTTATACTTTTATTAAAAGAAGAAAACAGTAAAACAACATTTCACCTTGTCTCTAAACTTATCCTCCAAAAATGCAAAGTGTATGAACATCATCCCTCAAAAACCAAGAACAATAACACAAGCAAATCCAGGATTCACTATTCACCATCACTTTCACTTTACTATTCATCATCACTTTCATCATCAAATTCATGACTATATGCATTCAAACCAAAAAAAAAAAATTATTTAAAACCCAGAAACTTATTAGCATTGATTAATCCCCCCAACACCCATAAAAAAATCATCAACATCTATCATCTTCTTTAAACACCCCAATCATGAAGAAACAAAAAAAAAAACCAAAAACTTCTTTAACACATTCATTCATAGCTATATAAATTGGAGATGCTGCCAAGGGTTATGGAAAACCAAAAACATCTTCTTTTACACATTTATTCAGATCTAGATCCAAACAAACACGAGGCACATCACCCAAACGCGATTCTTGTGTTCGACTTCGGTTTCATTCCATTTCTATGTTCTTCAAATCTGGGTTTGTTGGTTTTTTATGAAGATGAAAGGTCCAGCGTGGATGTTGAATTTATAAATTTTGTTGATTTCTGGATTTGTGATGAACACAATGAAAAGATTATACCCTTTTGTCAATTCAATTTCTGTTATTCATTTATTTATAAAATTTCTATTTTAAGATTATACTCAGATTGATCTTCCTTCGGTTCCATTTCAACATAGACAAGAGGATTAGATATAGAACATCGATCAACCGGTAAATTGTTCTTGTTCAACATACCCAAATTGTTCTTGTTCAATATATTTAATATTGAATTTTTTTTTGTGTCAAAAAAAAAATATTGAATTTTTTTAATGAAAAAGTGTAAAAAAAAAGTTAGTGTAATGCTTATAAAACATTAAATTATATTTTTTATTATGAAATTAATATTTGACAATCAGATTGATAAAATTCGAATTTATCGGTAAAATTTTATAGTTTTGATCAAAGTATGAGACTTTTTCATAAAAATTGTGTCGCCCGTAACACAGTTAATACGATCTGCCTATGCATTTTGAGTCCGATCTTAAAAATTCTTATTATCAATTGTCTGTCACTCCAATTATGTGATATTGAACGGTCGAATTGATAAAACTTGAATTCATCGGTCAAATTTGATAGTTTTGGTCAAAGTAGGAGAATCTTTCATAAAAACTATGTTGTCGGTCACACAGTTATTACGATCTGCCTATGCATTCTGAGTCCGATCGTAAAAATTTTGTTTACCAATCGTTTGTCAGTCCAATTATGTGATATTGAACGGTCACATTGATAAAATTCGAATTCATCGGTCAAATTTGATAGTTTTGGTAAAAGTAAGATACTCTTTCATAAAAACTATGTTGTCGGTCACACAATTATTACGATCTGCTTATGCATTCTGAGTCAGATCGTAAAAATTCTGATTCTCAATCGTTTGTCAGTCCAATTATGTGATATTGAACGATCACATTGATAAAATTCGAATTCATCGATCAAATTTGATAGTTTTGGTCAAAGTATGAGACTCTTTCATAAAAACTATGTTGTCGGTCATACATTTATTATGATATGCCTATGCATTTTGAATCCGATCGTAAAAATTCTGATTCCCAATCGTTTTTCAGTCCAATTATGTGATACTGAACTGTCAGATTGATAAAATTCGAACTCATCGGTCAAATTTGATAGTTTTGGTCAAAGTATGTGACTCTTTCATAAAAACTATGTTGTCGGTCACACAGTTATTACGATCTGCCTATGCATTATGAATCCGATCGTAAAAATTTTGATTCTCAATCGTTTGTCAGTCCAATTATGTGATATTGAGCGGTCAGATTGATAAAATTCGAATTCATCGGTCAAATTTGATAGTTTTGGTCAAAGTATGTGACTCTTTCATAAAAACTACGTTGTCGGTCAAACATTTATTACGATCTGCCTATGCATTATGAGTCCGATCGTAAAAATTCTGTTCTCAATCGTTTGTCAGTCCAATTATTTGATATTGAATGGTCAGATTGATAAAATTCGAATTCATCGGTCAAATTTGATAGTTTTGGTCAAAGTATGACACTCTTTCATAAAAACTATGTTGTCGGTCACACAGTTATTACGATCTGCCTATGCATTCTGAGTACGATCGTAAAAATTCTGATTCTCAATCGCTTGACAGTCCAATTATGTGATACTGAACGGTCAGATTGATAAAATTCGAATTCATCGGTCAAATTTTATAGTTTTGGTTAAAGTAGGAGACTCTTTCAAAAAAACCATGTTGTCGGTCAAACATTTATTACGATCTGCCTAGGCATTATGAGTCCGATCGTAAAAATTCTATTCTCAATCGTTTGTCAGTCCAATTATTTGATATTGAACGGTCAGATTGATAAAATTCGAATTCATCGGTCAAATTTGAGAGTTTTAGTCAAAGTATGAGACTCTTTCATAAAAATTATGTTGTCGGTCACACAGTTATTACGATCTGCCTATGCATTCTGAGTCCGATCGTAAAAATTATGATTCACAATCGTTTGTCAGTCCGATTATGTGATATTGAACGGTCAGATTGATAAAATTCGAATTCATCGGTCAAATTTTATAGTTTTGGTCAAAGTAGGAGACTCTTTCATAAAAACCATGTTGTCGGTCATACATTTATTACGATTTGCCTATGCATTCTGAGTCCGATCGTAAAAATTCTGATTCTCAATCGTTTGTCAGTCCAATTATGTGATATTGAACGGTAAGATTGATAAAATTCGAATTCATCGGTCAAATTTGATAGTTTTGGTCAAAGTATGAGACTCTTTCATAAAAACTATGTTGTCGGTCACACAGTTATTACGATCTGCCTATGCATTCTGAGTCCGATCGTAAAAATTCTGATTCCCAATCGTTTGTCAGTACAATTATGTGATATTGAACGGTAAGATTGATAAAATTCGAATTCATCGGTCAAATTTGATAGTTTTGGTCAAAGTAGGAGACTCTTTCATAAAAACTATGTTGTCGGTCACACATTTATTACGATCTGCCTATGCATTCTGAGTCCGATCGTAAAAATTCTGATTCCCAATCGTTTGTCAGTCCAATTATGGGATATTGAACGGTCAAATTGATCAAATTCGAATTGAACGGTCAAATTGATCAAATTCGAATTCATCGGTCAAATTTGATAGTTTTGGTCAAAGTAGGAGACTCTTTCATAAAAACTATGTTGTCGGTCACACAATTATTACGATATGCCTATGCATTCTGAGTCCGATCGTAAAAATTCTGATTACCAATCATTTGTCAGTCCAATTATGTGATATTGAACGGTCAGATTGATAAAATTCGAATTCATCGGTCAAATTCGATAGTTTTGGTCAAAGTAGGGGACTCTTTCATATAAACTATGTTGTCATTGACACAGTTGTTACGATCTGCCTATCCATTCGGAGTCAGATCCTAAAAATTCTGCTTCCCAATCTTTTATTAGTTCAATTAGGTGATAGTGAACGGCCGGATTGATAAAATTCGAAATCCTCAGTCAAATTCGATAGTTTTGGTCAAAGTAAGAGACTCTTTCATAAAAACTATGTTTGACGTAGTTATTACGATATGCATATCCATTCGGAGTCAGATCGTAAAAATTCTGATTGCCAATCGTTTTCAGTCAATTTAGATGATATTGAACGGTTGGATTGATAAAATTCGAAATCCTCAGTCAAATTCGATTGTTTTTGTCAAAGTAGAGGACTCTTTCATATAAACTATGTTGTCGTTGACACATTTATTGCGATCTGCCTATCCATTCGGAGTCAGATCGTAAAAATTCTGATTCTCAATCGTTTATCAGTTCAATTAGGTGATATTGAACGGCCGGATTGATAAAATTCGAAATCCTCTGTCAAATTCGATAGTTTTGGTCAAAGTAAGAGACTCTTTCATAAAAACTATGTTGCCGTTGACACAATTATCACAATCTGCATATCCATTCGGAGTCAGATCGTAAAAATTCTGATTGTCAATCGTTTGTCAGTCCAATTAGGTGATATTGAACGGTCGGATTGATAAAATTCGAAATCCTCAATCAAATTCGATAGTTTTGGTCAAAGTAGGGGACTCTTTCATAGAAACTATGTTGCCGTCGACACAGTTATTATGGTCTGCCTATCCATTCGTAGTCGGATCGTAAAAATTCTGATTCTCAATCGTTTGTCAGTCTAATTGGGTGATATTGAACGGTCAGATTGATAAAATTCGAAATCCTCAGTCATATTCGATAGTTTTTACCAAATTCGATATTTCTATTTTTATGTTTATTAATTTTTTTATATTCTTTTTATAATTTTTTTTACTACACTTTCTCTAGTTTTTTTTGTTACTTTTTTTATGCTTATATTTTTATATAATTTTTTTTTTTGTATTTTTTTTGTTCTTTCAATTTTTGCATAATTTTTTTTTGTGAAATTACAATGAAAGATATGAAGCTTACAACGTGGTTAAAATTAATAAGTACGGAGTATAAATTAGTAACTTTGGTAGTAATCTATTTTTATATATTAGTAAAATAATAGTTTTTTTTTTACTCTAGTAATAGATATTTTAAAAAATAAAAATTATAATAAAAAAAAAATAAAGATGAAGAACGAGATATTTCCCAATTCTCATAGATCATCATCACTAAGAAAACCCAATCACACCAAACTCATTCTTCATTCATCATCAAATTCCCAAATCCCTTCACACCACCATTCATTCCAAACCCAGTCACATATTCAAACCAAACAAATTAAGAAACACCACCATTTCATTTTTTCTTTCATTAATTCTGAGTTTGATGATGAAGATGAAGGTCGACGAGTACAGAGAACATGAGAAAAAACGAGAAGAAGGAAAGCCTCACCGGTCCCAACAACCACTTGTCCAAATTCATCTCCTCCGTTCTCTCTCTTTTTAGGGGAATTTTGAAAGGGTCGGGGATTTGGACATTGAAGAAAAAAAATCAAATCTTTGTATTTCATGAAGATTGTTTTCTTTTATTTTGTGGATTTTGTTGTTGCTGCTGGATGTTATTATTGTTGTTTCTGCATATATGAATTTTTTTTCTGGGTTGTGTTGTTGTTTTGGATGTTAGTGTTGTTGTTAAAGGAAGAGTTTAGCACCACCATGAAGACAAGAGTTTATTCCTTCGGAGTGTTTTAATTCCTGTTTTAAAATCAAAGGGTTGAAGAAGAAGATTTGAAGACATAAAGATGAAAACCGATTAAAGGGATAAAACAATGTCACAGATCTAACAAATACATAGAATAAAATTATAGAATACTTTATTAAAATTATAGAATAAAACAAACATTTAAAATCTGTAACAAAAACAAAAAGTTAAATACTTTATTAAAATTATTATATTTTTTTTTACTGCAATATTAAAATTATTATATAATAATTATAAAACAAATATTTTAAGTTACTGTAGCAAGGGGTAACTGGTACCCGATCCTGGCCGTTCCCTCATTTTTCCACACATCGGACGGTGATAACAACGTTTCCCACGGATGGGAGACATGATTTGGTCTCCCATGCTAGAATTCGTCATATTTTAATGCATATTGGCCACTCACAACCTCTCTCATCTAACTTGAATTAATATTGTTCATTATTGTTTTTATTTTTTAAATAATAAAAATAACAAGTAAAAACAATTTGGTTCTTATAAAAAAATATAACTTTTTTTCTTCTTTAATTTTTTTAAATCATAAAAATCTATAAAATACTTTAGAAATCTTTAAAATCTACAAAATACTTCGAAATTTTAAAAATCTGTGTTATAAATTCATTAAAATTATGTGTTAAAAATTCCAATCCTATAAAGTCTCTTTTAACGGTCTTTTAAAAAAATCTTTCAAAATCTCATTAAAATCAATACAATCTAACAAAATCTTAAAAAAAAAGTTTTTGTCAAAATAGTCTTTCAAAATCTCAATTCAATACACTGAGGTGAAATTATAGTCACCAAAGTACTAAAATAACAAAAAATTTTGTTTTAATATATACTACTTTCTTCCCATTTTATTACACCTCTTTTGATTAAATGACACTATTCACTTATCGTGCTTTGGACATACTTTCTTAATAATATATAAATATATTTTGATTAGCATATAAAATTTTGTTGATTTGTTTTGACGAATATTTTCAAAATATCCAATTTTTATAATTTTTACTAATAGAAGATTAAAGATATCTACTTACAATATATTAAAAGAAACTACTACTAAAAAACCAAATTTGTCCATATCAAGTTTATAATATTTCAGAATTTATGCCCTTAAATGTAATTTTAACTCTAAACTAAAAAAAAATTAAAAAAAAGGAAAAAAAGAAGATAAGCATAAAAGAAACATTCCCATATAAATAGCATCATAAACCACATCTTTAACAAACAAAAAAAAACACAAAACAAAAATAGAAACAAAAGAAGATAAGTATCAAATAAATCTTCCCATAAAAGTTTAATTAAAATAAATCTTCACATAAAAATATGAACAAAAATCACTATAAAAGATACGCTTCAAAAATAGTAATTTTTTTTAATGAAAAAATAGTAACTCGATCTAACATATAAAAACTTATATATATAAAATAAAAATAGAATAATCTAATAAAAGAATATACTTAATTATGAGCTTAAAAATAAAAGAACAGAAAAATAGAAACAAAAACACATTTGACCCGTTTGGATTGACTTATTTATGAGTTTATGGGAAATAACTTATGCAAATAAATAAGTTTTTATGTATTATTATAAGTTTTTTAAGGTAGTTCATGAAAACAATTTATAACGATATAATTTTTATTAATGAAAACTTATGAATTAACATGCGTAAAAAAAACTTATGAATCAACATAAAAGTTTATTTATAAATTATAACCATAAATTATTTTCATAAGCTTAAAAATAAGCCAAATTCAAACAGGCCCAATATATTAAAAGGTATTACTACTAAAAATTTTAATTTGTCCTCATCAATTCTTAAAAATATTTCAAATCTTCTATTTTGTAAATATTTTTTTTTAATTTAATATATTATTATATAATAATTAAATTCTACTCTATTTTTATTATAAAAAAATCTACTCTATTTTTGTTTACTCTTATATAAAAAAATACAGAAGAAGTGCATTATTGATGAATATATATTATAATAACTACGGGGTGAATATTTGTCATTATACTTAAAACATCACAGGACAAATGTCGATCAATAATTTTGTGAAAAAAAAAGAAAGTGTTGATCACTAATATATAAAAAATCAAACACGGGAAAATTGTCCTAATAAAAAAAATTTAATCATATAGGGGACAATTGCTTTAATAAAAAAAATTTAATCATATACGGGACAATTGCTTTACTAAAAAAAATTTAATCATACACGGGACAATTGCTTTAATAAAAAAAATTAATCATACACGGGACAATTGCTTTAATAAAAAAAATTTAATCATACACGGGACAACTGCTTTAATAAAAAAAATTAATCATACACGGGATAATTACTTTAATAAAAAAAATTTAATCATACACGAGACAATTGTTTTAATAAAAAAAATTAATCATACACGGAACAATTGCTTTAATAAAAAAAATTGAATAGTAAATATTTTTTATTATTAATTATAATTTATTACACAAAAATCATACACGGGGCAATTAATTTAATAAAAAAATGACTTAATTTAATATATTTTACAAAAAATAACAGAATGATGTCATTTATAATTTAACAATAATTTATAAATAAAAGTCAATAGACCCGTGCGAATGCACGGGTCTCAAAACTAGTTAGTGATCAAAATTGTAAGCATACAGTAGTCAAACTAATTCTTTTTATTTTGGGACGGAGGTAATATTTTTTGATCAATAATACTTTGGATTTTTTTTTGACAAAAATAATACTTTGGATTATTAAACTTTAAAAAAACATAAATTTGTGTCTTTTTTTTTTCTTCCACTCAGTTCGTATTTTGGAACAAAAACACTCTCTTTGTCTCCCTCCGGTTCGCTATTGATGTCTCATAAACGAAAGAACAGTTCCTAAGATCATAAATTCTACGGTTCTTCCGATTCCTCTCTCTTTCCAGGTTTCCCTTCTCACTCTCTTCCCTTTTCAATTTTCTGAAATCACTTCATCATAATTTACGCACATACCAATTCAATTACTAATTTAATTAATTAAAGTTACAATTTTTATTCTGATTATTATTGCTCAATTTGTAATTGTAACTGTAAAAAAAAAAAACTGTTGATTTGTTTTTCCTCTGAATTCTTTCTTTAATATTATTGTTAATGTTAATTTTTCTTCATCGTCATCATCATAATGAATTATTGTAATTTTCTTGTTTAATTGAATGGCATTTGGTAACCCTAAACCTAAGAGTAATGGCAAGTGCAATTTTTCAAAAAAAAATTTGTTGTAAAAAAATGTTCTCTCTAATGGCAAATTTTAGTAAGGTAAAAGATGCTTTTGAGTTTGGCTTATTTTTTAGCTTATTAATATAATTTATGCAAATAACTAAACTTTTATGTTAATTCATAAGATTTTACTAACAAAAATTGTATCTTTATAAGTTATCTTTTTTCATAAACTATCTGGAAAAGCTTATAATAATACATAAAATTTTATTTATTTGCATAAGTTGTTTCACATAAGCTCAAAAATAAGTCAATCCAAACAAGCCTAAAATCAGTAACTTAACTTGATGATTGTTAATAATTCAGTCCTTTATTATTTTTACGTCAATTTTGTCCTTTTCGGTCTTTCATATCGATGTCTGTATTTGATTTGTCAAGCTTCAAATCTATGATTTATTTATGATTGAAATCGAACGAAGAAAGAAAACTATAAATTTGAAGCTTGGAATTCATATTCAAACATGTAAAATGGATTAAAATGTTATAAGAAAAGAAAGATAAAGAACTAAAGTGTTAAGTGAAATTAATTTAAGGGGCTAAATTAAGTTAGCTTTTTAGTAATTACGTATTTGGTCCGTATGTCATGTTTCCTTAAAACTTTAAGGTTTTTTGTCCAAACAGTAAGAGCTTTGTTTATAAGAAAAGAAAGATAAAAGACTAAAGTGTTTTGCGATACACGATTTTGTACAATGTTTTGCGATACAAGATTACTGATAGAATGCTGTAGTGTAGAAAAATTTGAACAAACTCTTACTCATTGCAATCTGTGTTTGACAACATTGCAAGCTACGAGTATAATTGACAGAAAAAGTCGTAAATGTAATATTGAAATTTGAAAGCCACAGATAATTCGGAACACCTTTTTTTTTTATTCTTTCAAAATCTACGTGTAAGTCTCACATGTGGCTCATCAGTTACAATTGGATTTGCAACTGAAACATCAAGCTTTTAGAAACTGTTGTTATGTTAACTATTTGCCGCAGTCAAGGTTTAAAATCGCAGTTGCATTTGTGGTTCTTAACATTGCACAAATTCGCGGTCAAATACGGCTGATGCAGTCACAGTTGTAGTTGTAGAGATATAAGAAACCTGGCTACTGCCTAATGGTTGTGATATGTCCACAATTGTTGTCGCGTTGAGGTCACAAAATCATAAAAAAAAAATATTATGTTGTGACCACTAGGAATTTACATATATTATGCAGTTTTGTCCTGTTCTTATCCATTTTGGTACGATTTTTCGATATTTCTTTCCTTTATCTTCTGCATTGCAGCAGAGACATAACCTGTGTTTTTTTTATTTAAGTAACCATTGTTGTGTTTTGATCAACTACTTTTACTATTTGTATTTATTGCCGAATGTTTTCTGTCATTATTGTATTTGCCCCCTAACTTGTTTCCTTTTTTTGTATATTTAGAACACAAGTCCACGGAAGACTCGGAACCTGTTATAAAAAGGCACCCCCCCAGGTAAATGAGTGTCCAATATCACATCGGATAGTGATTGATATGGGGCAGGAGAGTCAGAGCCTCAAGGATTCCGCTGTTGTAGACAGTAGCATGGTCGTTGGCAAAGAGAATGACTGTTCGAGTGAAAATGTTTGTCCTGTTGGCCCTAGTCCGATGGAAATCAATGATGAATGTCAGACCTCAAATATTACGAATGAAGATAAATTTCATACTGATGTCGAAAGAGCACAGCTGTGTCAGAACCCTGATGCTACCTCTATATCTGTGACCGATACTGATGTAACAAACGAGGAGGAAATATATGTGGAACCAAATATTGGCATGGAGTTTAGATCAGAAGAGCATGCTTACAAGTGTTATAACAATTATGCTGTTCTGAAAGGTTTCAGCATAAGAAAGGATTTCATCAACAAAAGTAGGGTAGATGGTTCAGTGGTGTCCAGAAGATTCACCTGCCATAGACAGGGTTTTCGGTCTAATAAAGATTATAAAAATCCGAAGAATATCCAACAGGAAACAAGGACTGGTTGCTTGGCACATATGACTATTTCTCGTCAGTCAAATAGCAAGTTTCGTGTCACTAGTTTTGAAATAGAACACAATCATGAGTTTGTAACACCCTCTGATGCTCATATGTTGCCATCACATAAGAAATTGAGTTTTGCTCAAGCTGTTGAAGTGAATATAAATGAGTCGACTTTGGATGGGGTACCGAAACTGGGAATGGGATTTGATTCAGAGGAGCATGCATATGAATTTTATAATACATATGCTGCACAAGTAGGCTTCAGTGTGAGAAAAGATTATGTAAATAGGAGTAAAGTTGATGGCGCTGTAGCATCAAGAAGGTATACTTGCTTCAGAGAAGGTTTTCGGCAGAAAGAGAAACAAGGTAAGAATGTAAAGAGACCTCGGAAGGATACTAGAATCGGATGTTTAGCACAATTGATTATTTCTCGTCAGTCTGATGGCAGGTATCATATAACTCATTTTGAAGAAAAACACAATCATGAGCTAGTTGCTGCATGTAGAGTTCATATGTTACGATCACAGAAGAGATTAGCTGCAACTCGTGTTGAAGACAATATCGTAGCTGGGGGCAGTGCGCTGCCGAAGCCAGCCTCTGCATCCAATTGCAGGATAGTTGAAGGTTTTAACGAATTAGATTATGATCCTGTGGATTGTGAATATCAACTACCTTTCAAATGTACAAGAGAAATAAAAGAGGAAGAAATCGAAAAGATTAGGCTCTACTTTCAAAGCAAGAAAGCAAAGAATCCTTCTTTCTTTTATGCTTTCCAGCTTGATGCAGAGAATCAAATAACTAATATATTTTGGGCTGATGAAAAGATGATAGTTGACTACAGTGATTTTGGTGACGTTGTTTGTTTTGATACGAGTTATAAATTTTATAAGGACTCACGCCCGTTTGTTCCATTTCTCGGTATAAATAATCACAGGCAAATGAATATCTTCGGGGCAGCACTTCTATACGATGAATCTGTGGAATCTTTTAAGTGGCTGTTTCATGTTTTCATTGAGGCTATGTCTGGAACCAAGCCAAAGACAATCCTAAGAGACCAAGATGCAATAATAGCTGAAGCTATTAATTCCATATTACCTCAAACAAAACAACGAGTTTGTGTTTGGCATGTCTACCAAGATGCCCTCAAGCAACTGAGTCATATGTCTGTTGAATCCGATTCTTTTGTACATGATTTGAGCTGCTGCTTTTTTAATCACGAGCAAGAAGAGGATTTTGTTAATGCATGGAATGCTCTCATGAACATGTATAATCTGTGGGAAAACGAATGGTTGCGTCAAATATTTGAAAGCCGGGACCAATGGGCCATAGCTTACAGAAGACACATTTTTTGTGCTGATCTCACAAGCTTGCTCATGCGAGAAAATCTTATTGGCAACTTGAAAAAGCACCTAAAGAATGACTCAAGTGTTCTTCCATTTCTCAAGCATCTTGGAAAGATGGTGACCGATTGGCACTACAAGGAATTAGAAGCTAATTATGACATAAGCAGGCATATGCCAGCCCTAATGGGCGATATCGTTACATTAAAGCATGCAAGAGATCCATACACACCAAAGATATTTGAGTTATTCCAGAAAGAATATGAAGCATGTTTAAATCTAGTGCTAAAGCCTTGCAGTGAGAGTGGTTCGTTGTATAATTATAAAGTTAGTGTGTATGAACAAGTCCGTGAGTATAGGGTTACTTTTGATTCGTCTAATGAGACTGTTAGTTGCAGCTGTATGAAGTTTGAGTGTGTCGGAGTCTTGTGCTGCCATGCATTAAAAGTTCTTGATTATAGGAACATAAGGATAGTTCCATCCAAGTACATCTTAAAGAGATGGACAAAAAATGCTAGAGTTTGAGCTTTCCGTTTTTGGAGGCAAATTTGAACATGTCATTAGAAGACTTTTAATTAACCAAGGCACACATATGATTGCCATTTTTTTTGCAATTTTTTTGTAATCTCATTACTGATAGAAGGCAGCATTTTATTTGCTGAAAAACATCAAGGTTAAGAGAAAATGGCAACCTATGTATTTATTATATTATAAAATTGTACATTTTGTAGTCTCTATTAGCAATCATACATTTTGTTCTTGCAGTATAATCACTTTGTAATAGAATTTGTTATTAAGGTGATGCTTTTGGGGAGTTCTGTTTGATTTTTCAACCAATTTCTTTTATTTGTTTTACTATCATTTTATTTTCCATATGTATTTTTTACATGCTTTGTAACAATTGTTGGATTTGGATGTATACTTTGTATCTTATCCAACTTACCAAACAAGTTATAGAAATCAATTGTTTTCTCTGCTAAAATTATCATGCATTTCACCCATCATATCACTCAAGATATGCAAAACTGACATAGAAATTAACTTTTGGAGATTTTAAATTACAAATGAAAAGGGTATTTGAATATATTAAGTGCATGTTTGGTATCACAGTGAGTTTGGCCGAAATTACAGTCAATCATTGTGATTTTCCAAACGCTACACTTTTAGAAAATCACAGCGGCTCACCATGACTTCGGTAAACCCACCTTAATACCAAAGATGCACTAAGGATACAAACTGATAGATAGAGGTACCCTAAAATTGAAATAAAAAAATAGAGGGTTGGAAATAGACAAAGGGTTAGAAGGCTGCCAATGTTGCTACAACTTAGGTGCCTAGTTAATGTGGTACAGTTACAGCCTCATTTCTGTGAAGCTAAATTTACAAGATCTTTCTGCTGTCAGCATAATCCTTATTTGTAATTCTACCATATTGATTCCTATGTTGAATATTTGGTGATGCATTCTCATGAGTTGTAATAGTCTTCATGGAATTTGAATTCAGAGGAATGAGAGGATGATGATGAGTTAAGGTAGGACCAGCCTTCCCCAAGAAATTCTTGGTGCCATTGTTTTTCAATGAAGGTCTGTTAGGAGGCAAAGAAGTTTTGCACTCTGCCAAATTGAGAATTGGATATCTTCTCGCATTAGGTGATTCATAACGTGTCTGTGGAACCTGCAAGACAGACAGACAGAAGAACATTTACCAAATTTTTACTATTACAGACACCAAACACAATACTGACATTTCAACGCCAGTAATAATTTAAACAAAGAATTGAAAGCAACCAAATATTTACTTTTACAGACACTGAACACGTCTTCAATATGAAGCGTTGGTGCTGCATAGATATGGACTTAATGATAATTTCTCCATTTACTAATTTGAAAAACAAAATTACCTTTCTTGTGTCAATATTTGATGCTTTCCTTTCCTTGTAAAAATCAGGTAGTGGTCTGGCTTGGAAGCAAAAGCTTTGGCGAAGTTTTCTAATCTCTGTCCCTGCTTTCTCCTGCAAATAAGAGGATTAAATGCTAATATGGTTATTGAATCACACAATAATATTCATATTTAGTCCTTATTTTGGTGACTTTGGTGAAAATTTTCATCAAAGTATTTGCAGGACTAAAAATATATTAAACCCTATTAACTTTATCTGTTACCAACCTTGAGTTTTGTATGGAGCTGAACTTTTTGTACTTCATTAGCATTGAACTTTTCTTCAAGTTTCTATAATTGAAAAATATCAATAAACAAACAAAAACATAAGTACTTTTAGTCACCAATATAAAATAAACCTAATATTCAACTTAGGGTTTTATTTTACCTTCTTTCTTGTTGCAGCCCTTTCTTCTGTCCTCAAGCTGAAAGGGGATAATATAATTGGTGATCTCAATTTATTTCTGCAAGCAAGTAGAACATTGGAAACAATGATAACAAAGAAAGATAGATAGAGCCCCTTCATGATATTCATATGATATAATGGAATTAGACAGACAATGGAAATCATTCATAATGAATAAGTTTTAACTTATTCTGATGGTTTGAGAAAAAAATGGGATTAGACAGAAAATTTATTCAACCAAAGAGAAAATGACTTACTCTCCAGAGAGCAACCGCCATTTAGGACCGGCCGTATGGTTACGTGAGGCTGATGAATCAATAGGTGTTTTGTTCCTACAATTTAACAAAATTTGCAAGCATTAAATTAACAAGAGAGTGGCTGAAGAAAACACAACACTAAAAGCAAACAATTCGACATTATAGATTAACAACTTTGTAGAAATCAGGTACCTTTTCTTTTCCGTTAATGGTGTCAATGAAGAATTCTTTTGCATCTCCTTGGAACCCTGGATAGTGAATCAAGGTTCATTTCCAAAATCCAAAATATACACACTAAATATTCATATTGATTGGATCTAGTTTTATATCAAGTCGAGATATGCTCGCTTGTATCATAAGATACTGATAGTAAAGAATCGAAAACACAAATCAAAGAAGCTAAAATACCATAGTTGGTGTTTTTAGAGGAGTCAAGCTATCCTTTGAAACCTTAGAAGAAGAAGCACCAACTCTTGTACTTTCAAACCTCTTCATAACTGATGCAGTAAATCTATTAAATTCTCTAATAGGTGTAAAATTAACTTTCTTTGGAGTTGGTCTCTTTTTATCTGCATTGCTTATTGTGGCAGGTGTAGAATCAACTCTAGTACTCTTTTTATTGCTCATTGGAGTAGCAAAGTTATCAATTTTGGAAGAAATAGGAGTAGTGGATTTAACAGGTGTAGTAGTGGTGAATTTGGAAGTTGCATTAGACTTTAACAACTTAAAGGAAGAAACTGGTGGTTTCTTCTTGCTATTTGATGCCAAAACTTCTTGATCATAGCTAGAGACCTGCTGCAATAAGTAGCACAATGTTAGTGCTATAATTATGAACTAGAAAAAAGACGTTTGGTTCCTCTATTTTGTCGCATTTAAGATTTTTGTCCTCCTAAGTAGGTGACAAGCGATATACTTATGTCATCAATTCAGCTGCCAATCACGTAAGTAGGATTTGATGCAGTCACAGATTCAACGCATTCATTTGGTTAGCACATTGTTGACCGGTTGACTAAGATTAGGCCATCCAGATTTCAAACTCGATATTATGGAGTTTTTAAAAGAAAAATCGGCTGCCTTTTTGCACTGTTCGATCTCAATCCAACGGTCACTAATGTGTTGTCTGCATGTAATTTCTGACTACAAGTCCAAATCTAAGTATGTCACTTCTCACATCATAAAAAGTCAACACCAAATGCATAGACCGAGAAAGTGTATGACATTTCGATAACTAGGACCAAACTCATGAATTTGAAAATGAAGCACCAAAATAAAAAATAAAACAAAATAGGGGACCAAAACTGCATTTAAGAAGAAAAATTCATAGAAATAAAATAACATAGTAACCTTCATTATTGGTGTCATGGTTGGAGTTGGAGGTGTTGCATTAAGCTTTTCACTTTGCTCTTGAAGTGTATCAACATTTTCAAGCCTTTTTTCCAATTCAACCATCATTGAATTCCTTAAAACAACTTCTTGTTCCATTTGTTCCTCACATTCTTCCAACTTGTTACTTTCAGATTCAGATGCAATACATGTATCTACATTTGAATCTAAATTATGACTCAGAACCTTTGCATCAACTTGTTTTTCCTTAACAACAATTTCATACTTTGAACTTTTCAGTGAATCAATGTTTTCATTATTATCTGTGACATTGTTTTGTGCAGCAGCATTGTTTTGTTCTTCAAGCAATGCAGCAGCAGCTGCTTTTTGAGCTGCAAGTTTCTTGTAATGAGCTTCAAAGAAAGCTTTCTTTTGTGCAACTGAACCTGGTTTCGAAAACCTTTCGGCCTCTTCGACATAGCGGTTATGAGAGAAATTTGACCATTTCTCCCATGCTAGTGATTCTGTCATGAACCTCCCAAATGAGACTGATTGTCCAAGTGCATGATTTGTGTTCTGAAATTCACAAGTTTCATAGTTTTTTCAATGTGAAAAACGTTCACAAAACATAGGCAAAAAAAGTACTTTTTTTAATCAATTTATTTCACTCATCAATGTATTATGTTATGAACTTATGATGTAACTTATGTAAAATATTTCCAATATATTTCATAGTTGTAAAAAAAGTGAAGATGCTAATTTTGTTTATATAGACTATTCTAAATCTAATGGAACTACAATTTGACGAACCGAATTTTGATTCTTAGATGTGTCGACATTTAGTCCTCGAAAGTGCCTATAACATTTAAGTAAGAGTTTGACTTTGTAACCTCTAGACACATAGTTCAAATTTCTTACGACTATTCTAAATCTAACGGATTAATGGGCCGAATACAATTATCACTAATAATTGTACATATATGCTATTAACAACATAACACATTCAATTCTCAAAAAATTAACAAGAAGGTATAAGAAAATTATCAAGTCATGAAAAACAGTTACAACTTACAAGGGGTCCCCATAAAACTAAAAAAAATGTAATTTTTTTATTATTTGCCCCCCAACTAGTCAATCCAATAATATAAGATTCAAAAGAAGAAATAAGCAAAATCTCTAAGTTCATGAAAAATCAGTTAAAATGGGACCCCAACATTAAAAATTATTATGGCAATTTATTTATATTATAAAATAAAGCATAAATTAACACCAAATTAGAAATATGCATTTCTCTTGTATTCATATTGTTTCATAAACTACATGCATAATAGCCAAGGAAAACATGAAGGAAAAAAACATATTTTTTTTTTTATTAAAATGAAAATTTGAGTTATTTTAGTGTATAAGAATCTAAATCCATTTAATGCAATAATGCAAAATGTGGAACGTAGAAGTGATTGATGAATGAACTTACCTCATTGGAATCATGGGAAATTCCAGAAGCATAACAAAATGGTTGCATGAGACAAGCTGAATCTCCCATGATGTTTGTTGTTTCACTTCAACAACGTTGAAACCTCAAAAGATCCAAATTTTGTCACAATTATTATGACCCTCTATGTTTTTAGTTTGCATTATTTTATTATTTCATTTTATGTAGCCGTTTGTATAGTGCAAAAAGTACATATTCAAATTTGAAATTTGAAATCTATAGCCATGTGTGTGAATGATGTGGAAAATCCGACAAAAAGTGAAGTGTGTGTGTTGTGCAATCTTTTCTAGTTTCCAAAGTGTGGGGTCCACCAATAACAGCATGTTTGAAGGAGGAGCCTCGATCAATTTTTACTTTGTTTGCTCAGAGAGTCACCAACACACTTGCCCAATAGTCAGTCCCTCATATGACTGCATTAATTTTATGTGGGGCTTATATAAATTTTTGGTATAAATAAATAGATCCGGAAGAAGTTTTACCCAGGCAATAGTGTTTAAGGATACACATAACACATATAAATATCCGCATTATTTATTTATTGAAATAATTTATAGTATTAAATTATTTTTTTCTTTTTTCTTTCTTGTATGTGTACATTTGAAGTTATGTTGGAGTTGAAAAAATTCCAAGAAAGGATGGTTCAAGACTTCAAGGCTAAATATTGTAATATTTATTTTGTCAATGACTAATCTTGACTGTAGAACTTGGATAGCTACAATTAGTTGGATCTTTCTCCTTCAATCACATTTTTTTTAATTCTTAAGACATGAATTTGAGATATACTTAAGGAGTCCGAGTTCAATTCCACTCACACCATGTAATGTTGGTCCCTTAATATAAATTTTTATATGCATTTTATTTACAAAAATATCTATTTAACTAATTCATATTTGTAAATTTATTTTCTTTCTCTTACGATATCATTAATTGCAGAGATAATTGTGAAAATCCTTTTTCAAATTTATTATGACAACTACATAATACATTCTTCGTTAATACTTACAAACTTTTTAAGTGGATCTTTTAATAAAGGTTGGAGGTAGGAAATGGATCGAGTGCTGTAACATTTCACATAGTTTTTTTAAACCCATTTGGGTTGGTACTGTGGTATTGGCTTGGGATCTAGGAGTGTACTCCTCTTAGGCTTTGTTTGTGAGTTTGGAGAGGAGGGGAGGTGAGAGGAGAGCTTTGGAGGGAGGGAAATAGAGAGAAAATTAGAGAAATCTTTTACATTTTTTGAAAAAGTATTTTTTATAGAGAATGACAAATAAATACTTATGATTAATATATTATGAATTTAAGAATATTATAACAACATTAATTAAATTTGAAGAATTCATATAAACCCTCCAAACCCCCTCCAAACCCCCATCCAATACAATTTTTGAGTTCCACCAAATTAGGGGGATTTTGTGTTATGAAGAAAAAATAACCCTCCAAACTCCTTCCCTCCCAAACTTCTCTATTCCTTCCACTTGTTTCTTCCTTTTTTTGAAACTATTCCGTCCCCTCCCCTCCAAACTCGCAAACAAAGCCTAAAGGTCCCAGGTTCGATCTTTCTCGTGTCAATTTGAGTGGGTTAGTTTAACTTCTTCAAAAAAAAATTCACATAGTTTTAACAACAACCATTGAATGTATTTGTATGATGAGATGTTGATTTGATAGTTGCAATCTCTACCATTCATTAAATGATCCAATGGTCACAATACAAAACAGTGGGAAACTGTGTGAAACTGTGTTATTTCACTATAACAGCAAATCCAAATCCGTTGGAAGTAGCATCTCAAAACTCATAAAAATGAAGAAATAGTAATAAAGTATTTTAAATTTTGTCCTACCTTTTTTTACTCAAAGTTTTAGTTTTTCAATTTACTTAAATATTATTTAGAAGAGAAATCCAAGGCCACGGGTTTTCCTTTCTGATCAAGATATCTTGTAGTAAATTTAAATTTTATTTCTCTTTTTGAAGGTTTAAATCTTATGTTCTCGAGTCTCGTGAGTTTAACTCAGTTGGCAGGACGTTGCATTATATATTCAATGGGTTGAGGTTCGAACCCCAGTCATCCCACTTATCCACCTTAAGGATGAAATTTCTAGCTACTAGGTTATTTGGTAAAAAAAAATCTTATGTTCTTGAATAGAAAAACTATTTTTATTTTTTTAAACTAGGACTACATATTTTTTTTCTTCATATCTTGGTGATTGACAAATAAAATAGAATCAAACATATTAATGAATTACAATACACTTTCAATATCAACACCACTCAAAACATCACTTTTGTCATTGTGAACCATATTGTACAAAGATACTGATGGCTTTAATCCCAAATTTACCATTTGTTGCAAAACAACTTCAGCTTCCTTCAAGTTTTCATCTTTGCAAAGAAGTCCTATGGTTGAACAAAAACTAGCCACATTTGGAACCATTCCTTTGCCAATCATTTCATTGAGTAGCCTAAAAGCCCTATAAGAGTTTCCTTCTTTGCAATAACCATGAATCATTGTATCATATATCACACTATTAGGTTCTAAGTGTAACTCATCCAATGATTTAAAGAGTTTAGATGCTTCTTTCATGCTACCATTCATGCATAAACCATGTATTAATACACCATATGTATAAACATCTGAAACCAAACCAGATTTCTCCATTAAAGAATGTATCTCAAATGCTTTATCCATATAATTTATTCTTACAAATCGATCAAGTAGAATTGTATATGTCACTTTGGTAGGAGCAATGTGTCTCTCTTCCATTTCCTTGACCAAGTTAAGAGCTTCGGCTAAATTTCCAATCTTGGAATATCCTGCAATCAGAGTATTATATGTCACAACCGTCGGCGATAGTCCATTTGACTTCAATTCGTTATGTAATCTAACAGCAGTGTCCATCTTTTCAACATCACAACACCCTTTGATCAATGTGTTATATGTAAATATATTAGGCCTTAGGCCAACACGGTTTACACGATAAAACAACTTTACTGCTTCTCCAAGCTTCTTCATTCGACACAACCCATTTATCAAAAGGTTGTATGTCATAATACTGCATGCTATACCTTTCTCACGCATTTCTTCGAAAACCTCAAAAGCTTTATCTATGTTTCCATCATTGCAATATTCACCAATCACACAACTGTAAGCATAAACATTAGGTACAATTCCACTTCGCTTCATGTTTTCGTACATTTGAAATCCTTCGTTTTGAAGGCCTTGTTTGAAAAACCCGTTTACTAATACACTGTAAGTATGCTGATTAGCAACTAAATCCAATTCTTGCATCTTACAAAACAATTTCTTTCCTAAATGAACATCACCATTCTTGCAACAGCCATCAATCAATGTAGTATATATGACGACATTAGGAGACAAACCCGTCTCTTCCATCATACCCAGAAGCTGAAAACTTTTCATCAAGTCGCCGGCTTCACAACAACCCTTAATCATGATCCCGAAACTGTAAACATCCAGAATAACCTTGTTCTTTAACTCGTTGAAAACTAACCATGCTTTGTCAAAACAACTTGATCTAATAAGTAAGTTCAAAAGATTATTGAATGTGTTTGATGTAGGAGCATGGCCCTTGTGAATCATCTGGTGTAAGAAATGGAGGGCTTCATCTTGTGACTGAGAATGAACATAAGCATTAACAATTGCTTCATAGAGAAGAGCATGTGTTGAATTTGAAGTGAAATGGGGTTGTGTTAGTTCTTCCATAAGTGAAGAGGCAGAGAACATAGCTGAGGTGATTTGACCTGAGATTATGCGCACAAGTACGGATTGAGCTTGGGATTGCATGCCCGAGGAGAGGAGACGGTTTAAAATGAACGATACAGATTGGGAGGTGTGTTGAAGTCCTTGACATGTCAAGGAAATGAAGAACGAGAATGCTTTATCTGGAGGAACTTTCACCATCTTCTGAATTAAAATCAGAGCTTCATGAGAAGGAGACATAGTTCTCTTATCAGTCCAATACTGTCACCTCCGATATATTATTGGGGTTTTGGACAGTAAACCACATCCATGATTCATAACTCAGATGAAGGTTATAGATAAACAAGTTTCACATAAAGGAATAATACCAACCCATATCAGTTCTCGATGAAGCAGGTTACAAATCTCAACCATCCATTAAAATAACAACACATTTTTCGGTTATATCACGGTAATCCTTCGGGGGACTGTTTTCGATCCACTCCACCACTGAGCACACGAACTTGTTTCATTTCCTTGAAGTTTGCTTGAAAATACTTTTGTAGTCAGTGAGTTGCTCTATTTCAGGTTTCTTTGGCAGGTACATTCTTCTAATCTGCACAAAAAGTTAAGATAACATTTTAAGAAAGGTTCTGGAGAAAACACTCAAGTCTCAAACTAATTAACGAGTCATAAACTACCATTCGTTGCAAAATTTGAACTCGCAAAAGGGAAATAATTATTGATGTAAAATAAAACATGGTCATAACTAAAAATAAAATAAAGCCATCAATCCTTGAAGCAACTTGTATAAAAGCTTGTTCATCATATATAATTATATATGAACTTTTAATCAACCAAACAAGAAATCATACATACTCAACAAACATTATCTACTTGCAAGCATATTACAACAATTATAAACATGTTCTACAAAAAATCAAACTAAGCAAACTCATTGTAGCATTTCAACAAACATCTTGTTTGCATAATTCAATCCTATACCCAAAAGAGTAACTCCATACCAATCAAAACTATAAACAGAAACAAGTCCAACATAGCAATTAGTTTGGCATTAAAAAAAAATGTTTTTACCAATAAAATTAGCAAAGCTCAAACAATGATGAAAAATAATGAGTTATAACATGAATGCAGAAATGAATAGGAATGTGAGTTACCTTCCCAAAGGAAGCTAAAGGAAGAGGGTGATAGATTCAGAGAAGTGCGGTGGCTATGCGTTCTCTGACAGAGTTGGACGTCGGCGCTCTTGCGTCGGAGTTTAACGGCGGTGAGCCGGCAAGCCTTGTTGCGCGGCTGGTGTTGTTTGGAAAGGTGGGACGTGGGAGAATTAGAATCATCACCAAAGTTATTTGTTTTGGGAAAATATTAGGAAAAAATATAAACATTATATAAATAAAATAAATGTTACCAAAAAAAAAATTTATTCATAAAAAATTCAGCATTACATTGATTTGATTTGAGTGAAACATTGTTTTTTTTTTTAAATACCTAAAATAGTTTTTGAAATATTATGAAAAGTTTTGTGGCAATATTGAACTTCCAAACTCCATTATATTATAAAAAATGGTTTTTTACATTCAATGTTTAGAGGAATATATATATGAAATATTACATGAATAATATGTCATTATTAAACAGAACTGACCCCAAACTAGATTAAACTGGTGGTGAAAACCAAAAAAATATGTCATTACTAAAGAAAATTTTCTTTTTGTTATCACAAGCCAAAAAGTAAAAGGAAAAGTGTAAAATAATTTTCTTAAAACATTGAGGAAGAGTAAATTTATTTATTAATTAAAGTGACACTAAAGTCTAGAGAATTTAAACTTCATATCTTAAGGTTAAACCAAACTCTTATCACTAACTTGCATATCATGGAAATGTACAATATGTAATATACTAAGGAGCAAAATCCATGTTGAGTTTGAAAGGTGTAGGTTTCAGCTTCTTGTTGTACATTGCTAAAACCTTATGATTTTTTGATACAAAATGATACAAACAATCTCAAATTAAAGAAAGAAAGAAAAAAAAAAAAAAATATATTCTCTTTACAACTTTCTCAATCAACAAAATCCAACCTCAGAACTCAGAATGACTTGCTTTGTAGAATGATATCACACACATAGTCACTCAAGAAACATGCTCTCTAATTCTAGCCGCGTGTGATCCTTGCACCGGAGTCTTAAAATTCAGACCAACTAGCTTTTACGTCGTGAGAACGTCGTGAGAATGAAAAGGATAAGTGCATTGTTTATAAATCAACATCACGTCCGAGCCTGTCACGTCCGTTGCTTTCCATGAAACCTGAATGCAAGCTTCTTCTCCTTCTACTAGGATGTTTCATCCTAGTTCGTCGTTTACTATGACCTGAATACACCAGAAAAATAACAACCAAGAAACCGAATCCGGAAAACGCCCATAAGAATACCACCCAAAACCTTAAAGACCTCGGTATCTCATCTTTCTGAACACTTGCCAAGTCCTCTTTCTGAACACCTGCCAATTCCTCTGAATGGTTTGTTGCGACACGATTGGTTATTGAATCGATACTTGCATCGGTGTTGCCGATTTCCTTTGAAGTTCCTTTTTCTTCGGTATTCTCATCCCCTTTTGATATCAATATGGAATCAGCACTAGGACACTTTTTCTTGTGATGAAGTTCAAGTGCTTCGTTAAGGGTCTTTGCACATTCAATGCTGAGCATGTCTCGCCGTAAATTCTCCTGATTAGATTGATCGAGAGTTGAGGGTTCTGGTGGGTCGGGGAACTTGGACCAGCATTTGTTAACTATGTCAACCTCTCGCCAGTCTGCTTTGTCGAAGCTCCAGTTCCCAACGATGAATCGCAATCCATAATGAAAAACTCGATATTTGACGTTCAATGCAGGAACATATCCTGGGTATATCAATATCTCACTATTTATTGTATGCTTTAGTTTCAACTGCATCAAATCAATAACATCACTGGTTATTATAGAAATGAATTTTGTTTTTCATATTTAAAGATGTAAGAAATTATCGTGATAAGAATGTAAATACAAAAAATACCTCGGCCGCACCAAATGAGTAACCATACATCTCACTGATCCACCCTGATTCATATATGTCTCCGGTTATATTTCTTGCATAATGAGCTCTATCAGCTCGAACCTCCTCAGTTTTATGCAGCCATAGCATTGCGAATTTCCGGAGATCATCTATATGCATAATGATTACACCACCAACTTTATCGCAAGCCTCGGGATGGCTAGTATGTAATTTTGCAAGTTCGTTGTCACAGCCAATTAGGTAACTGGCATGTTAAGATTATTAAAATACAGATTAGTTAATGAATTGAAATGAATGATAAAACATACATAAATTAGAGGCCTGTATGGTTCAGATAGCGTAAAATAGTGGCTTGTTCAAATTCCGCTGCACAACAGCGATATAGAGCCGCTATAGTCGATATTTGACATTTTATACTAAATAGTGTAACACGGAAGAATAGCGATTTGTTCTAATTCTGTCACGTTATAACGCTATAGCCACTATTTGACAACACTGGTTTAAATTAACATCAACAGGTCTCATAACATGAATCCAAGTCATAAGGCTTACTCATAAGGAGTTGAAACAGGATGGCCACGAGATGCTTTGAATTCCCACGGTGTGATTGGTCCTCTCATGATCATATCAGCATCAAGAATCACTATGTATTCAGCATCGATATTTACGTGATTAAGCCAATGAACGACTGCAGCTGGTTTATTAATTGCTGGATACCTATAATGAAACAGAAGAACCGTCAATTTTTAGAGATTTTTAAGAAAAAAATAAACTATTTTATGTTTGTTTACCATAATGAAAATATATATTTTTTAAAGTTTTCTATCGAACATGATTTTTTAAAAGAAGCTACATAAAAAAATTCATATTTTAAGCAGTTTTTAGACTTTTTCCAGATTCCAATTTTAAAAAAAAAACTATAACAAACAAATGAAAAGCTCCAAAAGTGGTTTTTTTGATTAAACTGTTACAAACGGACAAACAGGTCCTAAGTCCTTTGCTTGTTCCATGATTAATTTGTAACTTCTAATATTGACAATTTTGTGCCAACCATGTTAAACGTCCTTGCAGAAACGGTGAGCAACAAAAGTGAAAAGCTAAAATCACACTATTGAAAATTGAAACACTACACTTAGTAAAATAATTACCAATCTCCTGTTAATGGATGTCGACTCATCGAGGGAACATAATGTGTAGGAGCCAGATCATGGCCTTTATACTTCCTTAAATCCTCATCATTGCAGCTGAGTAACCTCGTAATATTTCCAGGCTGTCCACTCAAATGAAAACTGTGCATAAGTCCTACAGTTTGCCAATCAAAGTATGTCGTGCATTCCGTGGAAAAGACTGTGTGGATTTTTGGATGCGCCTTTCCATCATCACGATCAACAGGTGGTTCTATGATTTCTTCGTCCATCATTTTTAAAGTAGCAGGAGTCACATATTTTGGTTTAGTTAGTTCAGCAAAAGATTTGCTTTTTAAAAAGCTCAAGTATTTTGACCACGCTGGCTTAGGACAACCATTTACTCCGTGCTGTAATAGAAGACCTTCATTTATAGTGTTTATGCACTCTATGCTTATAAATAGTCCTCGCCTTCGATTAGCGTCAAGTTCAAACTTTAATACCTGCAATACAATGCTTTCAATATCAGCAACATCTATGAAACAAGTTTGTAAAATGAGGACTGCCCTCACTTAAACAACACAAGTCAAGCCTTATCTTCCCCTCCCCCCCCCCCCCCCCCCCCCTTCCCCCCGCCGCAACGTCCAAGATAGGACACTACGAGTGTGACCCGAGTGCCCTGATAGCGAGTGGCATAATGGATTTTTGATAGGCTTTATTACCATCTTAGAATTTGTGTTAGGCCTAATTCAATCCTATAAAACCGGCTTGTAAGGTGAGGATTTCCGCACTTATAACATCAATTTCAGATTTTATATTTTATCCAATGTGGAACTCTTAACAAGAATTAGCGTATTACAAATGTACATATTTTTGTATAACACATGACTTTCTTCTCCTACAAGACTAACAGACAATGTAGAAAAAAACATTTCTTTTCTAAAACAATGCAAAGTTTCCGGCTAAATTATATTGGCTTACATACCTCTTTGGGATAAGGAGGCTCTGGAAAGAGCCGGTTACATTCATAAACAATTCCGTCATCATGGTGAGCCAGTTTATTAAATGACCAATTCCCTACACTAAATGGAAGCCCGTAGTGAAGAAGAACCGGCTCAATTCCCTCTCGAGGAACATAACCTGGGTAGAGCATCAAGTTATCATTGATCTTGTGCCGAAGTCCTATCTGTAAACATGAGAGGGGAACACAAAGGGGGAGGACAAAAAGAAGAAGAAAACACACAACAGTTAGTGAAAACTTAATAGTCAATCACAACGATGAACGTGATAATTTACGGTATTTTACTCACTTCTGCAGCACCGAAAGAGTATCCATACATCTCACTGATCCATCCTTTACCATATATGTCTCCAGTTATGTTTGTAGCCCAATGTTCCTTATCTTCCCGTACTTCTTCTGTTTTAGAAAGCCATAAGGGGGCAAATCGTCGCAGGTCACTGATATGAAAGGCCAAAAGCCCGCCAACTTTGTCACACAGATCTGGATGTTTCGTGTGCAGTTTAGCCAAAATATTGTCGCAACCTTTTAAGTACCTAGACAAAAAAAGTTGGTACATAACAAGTTTCAATTGTGAACCAGAAAATGAAAATCCGAACATAAAATACAAGCAAAATATATGTACTACATGAGATTTAATCCAGTTTCATCACTACAAAGTAAAGATCCTCGAGTTTGTATTTAACATAACCCTATTCTCTGATTCAGAAAGGCTTAAGCATTCAACTTTTTTCTATATTGCTAAAATTTGCTAATTGCCAATGTAAGTTGTACAAATCGATTAGGATCCTTCAAAAAATTATCTGCAACATCGGTGTTTGGATTGTCTTAGTTGAAATCATCTGTTGGAGGAGCTTATGGATACATCTTTTGATATGTCCATAAGTTGTTTTCAGCTTATTTCCATAAGTTCTCAAGGATAGCTTATGAAAACAACTTATGGCTTATATGTAAAGAGTTTAACTTGATTTCATCTTTTGGTATAGAAATAGCTAATACATAAGCATTCATATGATAATGGTCTATGCTATTAGTGCTTAATTAAGTTGCTTATAACATGGCCTATTTTATAGAATATCACTATTAAGAGTCTTCAAGAAACGAGCAAGAAATTAATGAATACCCATAATATGCTGCAACGGGTCTTCCTTTCTCTGCACCAAGTTCCCAAGGTAAAATTGGACCACGGATAATCATGTCCGCATCTAGAATGAGAACCCAGTCAACATTTTTTGCATCCTTACTATGTTTGAGCCAGTGTACAACCCCGGCAGGTTTGTTTATTGCAGGGTACCTACATAGATAACAGAAAATTTATTTCCCATTTTGTTATCTTAGGAAAATGATTTTGCTTTATATATATATATACAACTCTTTTCGATCCTAAAAGCATATTGTTTGTTATCGGGACATGTTAAAACTCAAAGGACTCTAAAAGCAGACAACCACTTACACAATGACAAAATACTGACATAAATAATTTCAATATGAAGCAAGAGCAGCAAAAATGACGATAAATTCATTCTTCTTGTCAACCTCAAAATTCTTAAGTACTCGGAGAAGTATACGATACAGAAACAAGCATGCAGAAATTATCGCTGTCAACAATAACGTTGTTGAGAAGGAAAAGCGATGAGAGACATATGATGGAATCTTTGTTTCTGACTCACAGGAGAATATTACATATACAGAAGAGTCATAGTTTAAAAACAATGATTCATAGTTACCCTATTTACCGTAATTACATAGAATCAGCTCATAATTGCCATATCTATATTATATTTAACAATTGAGTCACACAAATCTAGAGCAAAATTAACAGAAATAGTTTTTCATCACCGCCACAGAAACCCAAAAACATTTGCACATATAGTTTCAAGAAATAACAGACACCGATCGCCGAGCATGCCTAGGAAGAACAACAAAAGCAGCAGCTACTATATATAACTACACACAAAAAGAACACATCAAGCAAACTTCAAACAATATACCAATAACAAACTTTTTTTTTTTGGATAAGCAAATGTCAGCGGGTTATGTTAGTTTCGAGAGTTTGAACCATCAGTCTACTGGTTAGTACTCCTTCGGTGTCCTTCAGCTCACCAAACAAGCTGCCTACTAAGGGATAACATAAAGTCAACCACATTAATATCACTTCACATTTAACCACACAAACCAATCTACCAAAGTCAACCACATTAACATCACTTCTCAAAAATTAACCACACAAACCAATCTACATTTCACAATCCAAATTCAATAACATTAACAACAACAATAATTATCAATATTAGAATCAACATCTATCAAGCACCGACACAGACATAGACACCAGACACAACACTGACACCTAAACACATATAATTCAACAAAATAGAAGTGATTGAGTGTAACTACTAACTACACTTCTCGAACACCAGACACACTTTCAATCTGAAATATCAGTACTACTACACATATTATCATAAGTATCAGTATATCATTATCTTACCAATCACCAGTTCTAGGATGTCTACTCATAGAAGGAACCTCAAAAGTTGGTGCCAAATGCATTCCTTTATAATTCTTCTTCTCTTCATCAGTACAACTAAGAAGCCTTGTAATAGGACCAGGTTGTTTAGCTTTTCTATAACTATTCATCAAACCAACCGTTTGCCAATCAAAGTAATTCTGACATTCAACAGAAAACAGTGTATGTACCCTCCATGAAACCTTCTTTGCCCCTTTTGTAATATCAATATTACCCATCATCATTAACATCAACAAAATCAAAACTTTCTTCATTGTAGCTTGATTTCAAGGTGAGATATGAAATGGGTATCGCTTCAAAGATCGGAATTTTGGTTCTTTGTCTTTGATCTACATCTCCATGCATAAGAGCTTGTTGTGTTGTTAAGTCAAAATTTGGGGGTTTTGTAAAATATAATTAATTAATTAATTAATTAATTAATAGTATGAGATGTGATGAGAGAAGATGGAGGTTTATTGTGTTAAATTAAATTAATAAATAGAATATTTAATGAATATGGTGTTCAAATGATTAATAATTGTAATTGTTAGGATCTGAATCTGGAAAGTGGGAGTGTAGTTTGTAATAATGGTAGTGTATCGTGTATATGTAATATACTCGTGTTTAATCTTCAACCTTTTGAAATTTGGCATTGATTTTATAGTTTTTAGGCTAAATGTATCTTACCTCAAAAAAAAAAAAAGTAAATGTATTTAGAGGTCAATTAAATTTAAACTTTCTTTTTTTTTGGTACAAAAATTTAAACTTTCTACTACCTTCATTCTTAGTATAAGATAAGATTTTATTAAAAAATTACGAAAATTTAAAAGTGGATTGAGATATTAAATTTATTGACAGTTGCTATTTGTTTTATAATTTTATTCTTCAAAAGTGAGAATAAATTAATATTTGTTTTAGTTACAAAGTTTATAAAAAAAATACATATTTTTTTAAATAGTTAGACGAAATAGTAAGCAATTGAAAACTCACATACAAAGCAGAGGGACCGAGGTTCGAACCTCGATTTTGGCGTTCGACACTAGCAATTTTGACATTTCTTCCAATTGATTTAGGATTTTTGGAAAGAAAAAAAAAGTCTTATAAAAAGTCTTATATCGGTAAAGAAATTACTAATACCTTTAAAAATTTGAAAAAATCTTATAAAAAGGGATAAAGATATAATATATGGTCTTATATTTAGGGACATAAGTGCTAATAAATTGGTTCTTTTAAAATTTTAAGTACTGAACAATGATGTGTGGAGTAAAATTAGAAGTAACCAATTTATGACTTAATATCCAATGCCTTTAGAGCTAGTTGAAGGTAAAGTTTGGAAGCTAAGTCATCTAAGATTTTGTTTGCGAGTTTGAAGGGGAGAGGAGAGAATGGTTTTGAAAAAAAGGAAGAAACAAGTGGAAGGAATATAGAAGTTTGGGAAGGAAGGAGTTTGATGGGTTATTTTTTCTTCATAACACAAAACCCCCCAATTTGGGGGAACTCAAAAATTGTATTGGATGGGGGTTTCGAGGGGGGTTTCGAGGGTTTATATGAATTCTTCAAATTTAATTAATGTTGTTATAATGTTCTTAAATTCATAATATATTAATCATAAGTATTTATTTGTTATTTTCTATAAAAAATACTTTCTCAAAAAATGTAAAAGATTTTTCTAATTTTCTCTCTATTTCTCTCCCTCCAAAGCTCTCCCCTTCCTTCCCCTCCAAACTCGAAAACAAAGCCTAAGGGTTTCTTTTGCATAGCTCTAATGAAAAGAAAGTCAATTTGAGGTGAATTCTTCACACTAGTGCGGGACTAGAAGAAAACAACTAACATTAAAAAAAAAAGGTTAATAGGTTTTTACCCCTGCAAAGTAGGCGAATTTTGCGTTACCCCCTATAATTTTTTCTTTTGAGATTACCCCCTGCAAAATTTATTTTTTTTATTTACCTCCATTTTGCTGACGTGGCAGTAAAAAAAAACAGAATAACCGATTTAAAAAACAACACTTTTTAAATCGGTTGAACAAAATAACCGATTTAAAAGGTGCATCCAAGGGGGTAAATCAAAAAAATAAATTTTGCAGGGGGTAATCTCAAAAAAGAAAATTATAGGGGAGTAATGTAAAATTCGCCTACTTTGCAGGGGGGTAAATGCCTATTAACCCAAAAAAACTATCAGATAAAAATAAATAGAAGGGAGAGATATTATTAACTTAAGTGGTATAGAGAGTTTATGGGACTAGCAAGGATTGTTGGTTGGAAGTGGAGATTGATGTCAAGATCAATATTCAAACAAGGGAGAGATATTATTAACTTAAGTGGTATAGAGAGTTTATGGGACTAGCAAGGATTGTTGGTTGGAAGTGGAGATTGATGTCAAGATCAATATTCAAACAAGGCAGAGACTTGATCACCTGTCTTGAATAATAATTCAAGATTGGAGAGAGTATCTAGGTGATAAATGAGTAAATAGACGTTACCATTTATTTAAATCCTAGGGTTGGGCATCGGTCGGTTACGGCCGGGTTTGGGCTAAAAAATTCAAAACCGACAATAAATGCGCATGTAGATAGGTATAGTAGTAGGTTACAGTAATACAGTATAGACTTGGTTGATTGGACTAGTCACAGAAAGCACTACTATAATAACAATATGTTACTTGGTCGGTCGGGTCTGGATACCTATGGTTCAGACTTTTCAAACCCACAACCGACCATGGATACCCGTGTCAAACTGATTTTTGATTTTGTAGAAGGGAGAGATATTATTAACTTAAGTGGTATAGAGAGTTTATGGGACTAGCAAGGATTGTTGGTTGGAAGTGGAGATTGATGTCAAGATCAATATTCAAACAAGGCAGAGACTTGATCATCTGTCTTGAGTAATAATTCAAGATTGGAGAGAGTATCTAGATGGTAAATGAGTAAATAGACATTACCATTTATTTAAATCCTAGGGTTGGGCATCGGTCGGTTACGGCCGGGTTTGGGCTAAAAAATTCAAAACCGACAATAAGTGCGCATGTAGATAGGTATAGTAGTAGGTTACAGTAATACAATATAGACTTGGTTGATTGGACTAGTCACAGAAAGCACTACTATAATAACAATATGTTACTTGGTCGGTCGGGTCTGGATACCTATGGTTCAGACTTTTCAAACCCACAACCGACCATGGATACCCGTGTCAAACTGATTTTTGATTTTGTAGACCCGTAGACCGACCCACACCCGCCCGTTGTTTGTATTTTTTATCGGATTTATCGGGTCTCGGTCGGGTTCGGTGAATCTGCTCACCCCTACCTACAGACGCTCCGATGCTTAAGTCAGTAAAGGGCACAAGAATACAAGTTTAAGCTGTGAGTTAGAATAAATTGAATACATGACTCTCCTATGAAGGAGGGTATATTTATAGAGAGCCCCCAGCACTGGACCAAAGGTCCCTTAATGGGTCGTGAAGGGCAACCCACTAAAAGTGACTGTCAGGATGCTTACGTGGAAGTGGTGATAAGCCGTCTTTGAGCCTATCATCCTGGGAGTCGTTCCACTGATTAGGGGAGTGGATAGGCTCTGAAGCCACGTGTCTCCAACGGTTGAAGTTGGAGAGGATCACGCGTCTGCGTGGTCAGAAGCACGTGGGAAACGTTGCCAAGATGGCACATCCGAGGAGGGCCCTTAGTTGGTCCACCCGAGAAGGAATGGAATTGGACCATTGCCTTGGCCCAGTCCGGAACAACACTGTTGGTGTGATCCATCTTGTGCTTTGGTGCATTGTTTTGTCTTAACAAATTTGATAACTGGAATAAGTCAATGTTGAAAATTGTGGAAATTGACTTGAAAATCAGAGGTTCAAGTTTTGTTGAATCTGCTTAGCGAATTTAAAATTCGCAAAGCAACTTTGTTCAGGTTTCGGGACATGATTCAAATCAAGAAATAGAGACATAACTTGGTACAAAGCTTTATAAGCTCATCAGTTATCCTTTATAAACTCATTTGTATTAAAACAAAATAAAAAACTAAGAAATAAAATTTAAATGCACTATTCTTCACCTTATATATTTTTTTTTTGGAAAAAGGAAGTTTATGTGCCCAATTAATTAACTTTTTTCTGAATTTTGGTATCTATCATATCATTTTGTCCCAACCGAACTATGTACATTCACAAGTTTCGGGAATTGAACTCCTGACAACTTGTTTGTCCCATGTAAGACCCAAGATTTTATTGTACTATTTTCTAAGGAACTCTAGTGTCGGCTACGAGTTTTAGGGTTTTTAGTAGAAGCGGATTTGTGATTATCGTCACATTAATGAGATTTTTGCTGAAACGGAGCCTGTTTTGTGCTCGTGCGCTGGAAAGGCACAGACTTTCGGGTCGTGATCCTCTTTTAAGTATGAGGAGATTTCTGTGGTCTTAGAATAACGAGTTTTGGATTATTCTTGTTTTTGGAAAAACGAGTAAGATTTTACCCGCGGATGGAAAATTTTACTGCGTCCGTTTTAAGTGAGATTTCGGATGTGAGTTTTATATATCTGCGCGAGTTAGGATATGTCCTGAGTTTAATTTTCTAAGGTATGGAAGAAAATTACAGTCGCGGAAAAAGATTCGGCGATAAGTTTTGGAATGGAAAAACGATAAACGTTCTTTCTGTAGGTTTTCTATTTTTGCGAGTTTCGTTCGTCGCGATGCGCGAGAACGGAGCGTGCGTTTCGTTGTGAGAGTTTATGGGAAATATCTCGTGAGGATAGACTTGGATTTGATCCAATGGCTAGGATGTGATCTTAGAACTTTATCCTATTTGATCCAATGGTGGTTGGCAAGCAAGACAAGTGGTAATAGTAAGGAGGTTTATGTTTTGTTGACTTAGGAAGGAAAAATTGATCACAAGACTCTCATTCTCTCTTCTCTTAACCGTGGCCTTCCTTCTTCTTCCCTTCCTTGAGCAAATTTCATTTCTTCACCATTTCCTTGGATTTCAAGCTTGGAAGCTCTAAGGGAAATTGTAGAGAAGCTTTTTCTAAGGTAACTTGATCCATTCCTTTCTCTTTACTAGCCAAGCTCATGTAGTTTAGTGGAATTTTATGATTTTGTTCTTGAGAGAAATTTCATAAAATTTAGTGTTGGTTGATTCTTGCTTCATGAAAGTTGTTCATGAGGGTGTAGTAAGCTTGTGTAGGCTTTGTTATTTTTGTTTTCCATGAGTTTGTGAGAATCTCATGAGAAAAGTTAGGGTTTTGGTTTGGTTATGTATTGATCAATAACATGAGACTATGTTGTAAGGTTTTGAAAAGAAAAGTTGTCTTTGAACCTTTGGGCGAAAGGGAAATGCGTTGTATGGTTTTGTTTTAGAAAATCCGATGAAAAATATTTTGAGGTTTATGAAAATATTTTCTAAGAGTTTTTGGGGTAGTATTTTGGGGTCAAAGTGGTTTAAAACTATTGTGACATGCGGTGTTACTTTTTACCTTGAAAACATGTTTGAAAATGATTACCGGACGGTTAAGGCCCGTAATAAAACTTGTGCTTGGATTTGGTTTTGATTTTGGGAATGAAAATCAAATAACTTGCACTCGAAGCAACCAACAAGCTTTCGGAAAATGTGTCGCTTGCTTATGAAAATGGTTTGTTTTTATACCTTGAAAAGATGTTGGGAACTAATAGAATCAAACTAGGCTTGGGTGGAAAAAGGTGGTGTGAGTTGCTGTCTTTTGCTGTCATGACAGTTGAAACTCGCTGAGCGAGTGGTTACTCGCCAGGGCGAGTGTCACAGGTTCTGACAACTCGCCAGGGCGAGCTCCAGAGCGAGTAAGACCAGTACTCTCTGCCTTCACTCGCCACCAACTCGCCAGGGCGAGCTCTGGGAGTTGAGATTTTGGATTTTGATTTCTAAACTTGGTTTTTAACATTCTAATCCCTTTTTATTAATTTATGGAAGTGGTGGGGATTGGAAACGAGTTTTTCGGGTACTCGGAAAGTACGTAACTTATAACGCAAGAAAATAGCCATTTTGCAATTCAAATTATTTAAGACTTTTGACAATTGTTTTGGGTTCTAAAAATAGTACAAATAACTCATGGGGGTTGATCAATACGGTAGTTTTTGGTTCGATGTCCGAAAGAGTGGTTTTTCCTTAGGAACCTTTAGGTTTTTGGGGGATTGGTGTAGTTTCAATACTATTGGTTAGAGAACAATGTATTGATTGTTGCGCTGCTTGTTTTAGGAAGCGCGTTGTGTTGTTTGAGCGTGTGTTGTTGACGGAAGCTTGCTAAGGTAAGGGCTCCACTTTATTTCTGTCTTTTCACTGAGTTATAACATGTTTGTTGGTTATTTTCGGTGATGCGTGTTTGTGTGTTTGGCATGTATGTGTTATGTATTCTCGTGATGAGAAAGTGTTTACAATACGCGCGTTGTTTTACATATGATTGGAGATGTATGTATGAACATGTGGGTGAATACTTATGATTGGATATGTATGTATGTTGTTGTGATGGTCTACAAATGCTAGGGAGGTATGTATTCGTTGCATTAGTATACATGGGGAATCGTATGCTCATGCATTGTTAGTGCGTAGTTGCGGGAGTGGACTACGAAGTGTAGTTGCGGGAGTGGACTACGAGGTGTGGTTGCAGGAGTGGACCCACCTGATTCTTATAAGGTTTTATTGAGTTCAACACATGGTTGCGGGAGTGGACCATGGGGTGTGATTGCGGGAGTGGATCCACCTAAATCTTGTGTGATTTAGTTGAGTTCGATACATGGTTGCGGGAGTGGACCATGGGGTGTGATTGCGGGAGTGGATCCACCTTGACCTTTGTGACTTTGTTGAGTTTGATACATGGTTGCGGGAGTGGACCATGGGGTGTGATTGCGGGAGTGGATCCACCCTAACCTTGTGATTTCATTGGTGATTTAGTAGGGGTTGGACCTACAGTTCTGGAGCTCATGCATTGTGGTAGCTAGGGTTAGTGCCACGCATTGTAGAGGTTGCATTATAGGCTATGTGTGCATTGCTTATATGAACCCGTTGGTGGGAATTGCTTTGTTGGTTAAGAGCTTTCTCTTGTGTTTTGTGGAATTATTGTTATGTGTACAATCTTTCGCACCGGTTATATATATATACATACTATATATTTTGTGGTGACCCTTTCTTTCATTTGCGGGCTCATCCCACCCAGGTGATGGGTTAGGTCGTGATGACGACGGTGGCAGTTCTAGGCTATAGTAAGCATTTGGTGAAGCTTAGTATAGATAGTCTATACGCCGGTGTGTTTTGTGCACCGTGCTTTTGGTTAGCATAGGGTTGTCTAACTTGTTTTGTTGTAAGTACTTGATACTTAGACTTGGATTGTAATTATTCAGGAATACACTTTGCTTGTCGAAGCACCTATGGTAATGAGTCTTTTGTATATTTGAATGCCGGCTCATTGAAAATTATTATATGCGCACTCTGGGTGTTAGTTGAAAAAGAAAAAAAAAAAAATATATGCTCTTTTCTGACCGTTGAAAAACGGGTCGTTACAATTGGTATCAGAGCACGCTTTAAATCTTCAAAGGGGAAGTGTATACTTGAGTCGTTAGTCCAGAGTCGGTTGGAACATAGCTAGAGTAGTGTCAGTTCTAGTGGTTGTTCGGTGTCGGGTTATGTGCTAGTAACCGTTGTATGAGATTTCTGTTGAGACTCAGAAATGTTTGGATAAGGAATCTAATCAGAATTGGTATTGTGCAGAATAGAATGCCGCCAAGAAGGGCGAATCCAGTTCCTATAGTACCAGAGGTTGATGTGAATCAGATGGCTTATGCCATGCATACCATGGCAGCTGCTGTGACTGCGCAAACTCATGCTAAGGCGCAGAGGGATGCAGAGAAGCGTGAGAGGGAGATTATAGCTGCTGCATCTCGGGTTCTTACGAGTTTCAATCAGCAGACTCCTCCAAAGTTTAATGGGGAGGGAGGTTCGGAAACTGCTGACTTGTGGCTCCAAGCTGTGGAGAGAATATTCGGGGCAATTCATTGTCCAGAAAGAGAGAAGGTGGTGTTAGCTACCTATCAGTTGCAGGGTAGTTCTGAATATTGGTGGGGGAACACCAGGCTCCTTATGGGAAATGTTGATGAGGAGGTAAATTGGGAGAACTTCAAGAGGAGATTCTTAGCTAAGTACTTTCCCGAGACTGCGAGGGAAAGGTACGGAGAGGAGTTCCTGCAGCTGCGGCAGGGGGGCATTAAAGTGGAAGCCTATGCCAAAAAGTTTGAGTCACTATCCCGTTACTTCCGTTTCTTTAGGGATGGGATAGATGAGGCCTATATGTGTCGTCGCTTCCAGGATGGTTTGAGGTATGAACTGCAAGACGCAGTGGTGCCGTTGGGCATTCGTCAGTTTCAAGTCTTGGTAGAGAAGTGCCAAGAGGTGGAGGATATGAGGAAGAAGCGGGAGAACCGCCAGGGTGATTTTAGTGTTGGAGGACCTAGTAATTCAAGTGGTCAGAATCCGAGTTCGGGTCAAAATAAGAGGAAGCAAGGGGATATGTCTGGTAACCGTTCCCAAAATAATAGAGGATCAGGTCACTCTGAGAATCAAGAGACTCAGGGGAGTCGGGGTGGAGGGAAGCAAGGTTGCTTCAGATGTGGGCAAGCGGGGCATTATGCAAACGAATGTCCGAGTCCGGGGAATATTTGTTTCAACTGTCGGAAACCGGGTCATTTTGCTAGGGATTGCAAAGCCCCAAAGGCCGGGACGTCGGCAGATGTGGCACAAGGAGTTCGACCCGCTGCTAGAGGAGGTGCTTACTGTATGGGCACTGGAGTGAACGGTCAGACCGGTAATGCCATGCATGAGGATTACTAGTTGCAGGTAACACTTTACTGCATTGATTATTGTTTGAGGGCAACCCACTCTTGTATGTTTGGATGTATGCTGTTTGTTTGGGTTTTGTTTATAAGTCGTGTTGTTTGGAATTGACTGGTTTTGCTAACCTTAGTGGTGCACAAGGGGTGCTGTGTTTCTTTTTGGAGGGTAGCTAGTCACTGCTTCGCGTGAACCTAGTGGTTTAGGCTACGTCGTGGAGGCAAAAGAATGGATTTTGGAAAAATTTTGTGTGAACCTTTGGACTTTTGAGGAACTAGAGGTTGAAAACCTCTGTTGTGAGGTTAATTTTTGAGTGGTGAACTCGTTGAGAGTTGCGGTTGCTGCACGGTTGTGCCAGTGTGTTAGCATCTGTGTGGCTACACCTAATCCTGAGGGATTTTGTTGTGTTGGTGATGGTAATAATTAGTTGAGTTGTTACTCTTACCTTTAGTTTCGAGGACGAAACTTCTTTTTGGAGGGTAGTAATGTAAGACCCAAGATTTTACTGTACTATTTTCTAAGGAACTCTAGTGTCGGCTACGAGTTTTAGGGTTTTTAGTAGAAGCGGATTTGTGATTATCGTCACATTAATGAGATTTTTGCTGAAACGGAGCCTGTTTTGTGCTCGTGCGCTGGAAAGGCACAGACTTTCGGGTCGTGATCCTCTTTTAAGTATGAGGAGATTTCTGTGGTCTTAGAATAACGAGTTTTGGATTATTCTTGTTTTTGGAAAAACGAGTAAGATTTTACCCGCGGATGGAAAATTTTACTGCGTCCGTTTTAAGTGAGATTTCGGATGTGAGTTTTATATATCTGCGCGAGTTAGGATATGTCCTGAGTTTAATTTTCTAAGGTATGGAAGAAAATTACAGTCGCGGAAAAAGATTCGGCGATAAGTTTTGGAATGGAAAAACGATAAACGTTCTTTCTGTAGGTTTTCTATTTTTGCGAGTTTCGTTCGTCGCGATGCGCGAGAACGGAGCGTGCGTTTCGTTGTGAGAGTTTATGGGAAATATCTCGTGAGGATAGACTTGGATTTGATCCAATGGCTAGGATGTGATCTTAGAACTTTATCCTATTTGATCCAATGGTGGTTGGCAAGCAAGACAAGTGGTAATAGTAAGGAGGTTTATGTTTTGTTGACTTAGGAAGGAAAAATTGATCACAAGACTCTCATTCTCTCTTCTCTTAACCGTGGCCTTCCTTCTTCTTCCCTTCCTTGAGCAAATTTCATTTCTTCACCATTTCCTTGGATTTCAAGCTTGGAAGCTCTAAGGGAAATTGTAGAGAAGCTTTTTCTAAGGTAACTTGATCCATTCCTTTCTCTTTACTAGCCAAGCTCATGTAGTTTAGTGGAATTTTATGATTTTGTTCTTGAGAGAAATTTCATAAAATTTAGTGTTGGTTGATTCTTGCTTCATGAAAGTTGTTCATGAGGGTGTAGTAAGCTTGTGTAGGCTTTGTTATTTTTGTTTTCCATGAGTTTGTGAGAATCTCATGAGAAAAGTTAGGGTTTTGGTTTGGTTATGTATTGATCAATAACATGAGACTATGTTGTAAGGTTTTGAAAAGAAAAGTTGTCTTTGAACCTTTGGGCGAAAGGGAAATGCGTTGTATGGTTTTGTTTTAGAAAATCCGATGAAAAATATTTTGAGGTTTATGAAAATATTTTCTAAGAGTTTTTGGGGTAGTATTTTGGGGTCAAAGTGGTTTAAAACTATTGTGACATGCGGTGTTACTTTTTACCTTGAAAACATGTTTGAAAATGATTACCGGACGGTTAAGGCCCGTAATAAAACTTGTGCTTGGATTTGGTTTTGATTTTGGGAATGAAAATCAAATAACTTGCACTCGAAGCAACCAACAAGCTTTCGGAAAATGTGTCGCTTGCTTATGAAAATGGTTTGTTTTTATACCTTGAAAAGATGTTGGGAACTAATAGAATCAAACTAGGCTTGGGTGGAAAAAGGTGGTGTGAGTTGCTGTCTTTTGCTGTCATGACAGTTGAAACTCGCTGAGCGAGTGGTTACTCGCCAGGGCGAGTGTCACAGGTTCTGACAACTCGCCAGGGCGAGCTCCAGAGCGAGTAAGACCAGTACTCTCTGCCTTCACTCGCCACCAACTCGCCAGGGCGAGCTCTGGGAGTTGAGATTTTGGATTTTGATTTCTAAACTTGGTTTTTAACATTCTAATCCCTTTTTATTAATTTATGGAAGTGGTGGGGATTGGAAACGAGTTTTTCGGGTACTCGGAAAGTACGTAACTTATAACGCAAGAAAATAGCCATTTTGCAATTCAAATTATTTAAGACTTTTGACAATTGTTTTGGGTTCTAAAAATAGTACAAATAACTCATGGGGGTTGATCAATACGGTAGTTTTTGGTTCGATGTCCGAAAGAGTGGTTTTTCCTTAGGAACCTTTAGGTTTTTGGGGGATTGGTGTAGTTTCAATACTATTGGTTAGAGAACAATGTATTGATTGTTGCGCTGCTTGTTTTAGGAAGCGCGTTGTGTTGTTTGAGCGTGTGTTGTTGACGGAAGCTTGCTAAGGTAAGGGCTCCACTTTATTTCTGTCTTTTCACTGAGTTATAACATGTTTGTTGGTTATTTTCGGTGATGCGTGTTTGTGTGTTTGGCATGTATGTGTTATGTATTCTCGTGATGAGAAAGTGTTTACAATACGCGCGTTGTTTTACATATGATTGGAGATGTATGTATGAACATGTGGGTGAATACTTATGATTGGATATGTATGTATGTTGTTGTGATGGTCTACAAATGCTAGGGAGGTATGTATTCGTTGCATTAGTATACATGGGGAATCGTATGCTCATGCATTGTTAGTGCGTAGTTGCGGGAGTGGACTACGAAGTGTAGTTGCGGGAGTGGACTACGAGGTGTGGTTGCAGGAGTGGACCCACCTGATTCTTATAGGGTTTTATTGAGTTCAACACATGGTTGCGGGAGTGGACCATGGGGTGTGATTGCGGGAGTGGATCCACCTAAATCTTGTGTGATTTAGTTGAGTTCGATACATGGTTGCGGGAGTGGACCATGGGGTGTGATTGCGGGAGTGGATCCACCTTGACCTTTGTGACTTTGTTGAGTTTGATACATGGTTGCGGGAGTGGACCATGGGGTGTGATTGCGGGAGTGGATCCACCCTAACCTTGTGATTTCATTGGTGATTTAGTAGGGGTTGGACCTACAGTTCTGGAGCTCATGCATTGTGGTAGCTAGGGTTAGTGCCACGCATTGTAGAGGTTGCATTATAGGCTATGTGTGCATTGCTTATATGAACCCGTTGGTGGGAATTGCTTTGTTGGTTAAGAGCTTTCTCTTGTGTTTTGTGGAATTATTGTTATGTGTACAATCTTTCGCACCGGTTATATATATATACATACTATATATTTTGTGGTGACCCTTTCTTTCATTTGCGGGCTCATCCCACCCAGGTGATGGGTTAGGTCGTGATAACGACGGTGGCAGTTCTAGGCTATAGTAAGCATTTGGTGAAGCTTAGTATAGATAGTCTATGCGCCGGTGTGTTTTGTGCACCGTGCTTTTGGTTAGCATAGGGTTGTCTAACTTGTTTGGTTGTAAGTACTTGATACTTAGA
Source organism: Trifolium repens (assembly GCA_030408175.1). Taxonomy (NCBI): domain Eukaryota; kingdom Viridiplantae; phylum Streptophyta; class Magnoliopsida; order Fabales; family Fabaceae; genus Trifolium; species Trifolium repens. The sequence goes on from CP125847.1 coordinate 6,691,035, forward strand.
CTTGGATTGTAATTATTCAGGAATACACTTTGCTTGTCGAAGCACCTATGGTAATGAGTCTTTTGTATATTTGAATGCCGGCTCATTGAAAATTATTATATGCGCACTCTGGGTGTTAGTTGAAAAAGAAAAAAAAAAAAAAATATATGCTCTTTTCTGACCGTTGAAAAACGGGTCGTTACATCCCAACTGAGTTCTTTACATTTATAGGTGTCGGGATATTCAGGTCATAGTTTTTGTCCCAACCTTTTACTCTATGATTTAACATATTTATTTTTGACGTGAAAAGCTAAATATTTATATTTATACCAATATATAAAGAGAATACTCCTTTTTAGAGTAGACTTTTCTTATATTCACTTTTGCCCTTCACTCTATTCAATCTATACCAATATATAAAGAGAATACATTTTGGTGTAGACTTTTTTATTGTCACTTTTGTCCTTCACTCTATTCAGATATTGTATATATTAATAATAACTTCCACACAAAAGTTGGTTTACATTTTTTTTTTATATTAGAAAAAATATTTCTTTTTTTTTCTTAATAACTAAGCACAACCAAAAAAGAATGTTAAGTAGTTATCAATTAACCGCTTTTTACATTTAATTCAACATCTCTATGTGACATAATTTGTTGTTTTTCAAAAACCGAATATTCCTAAAAAAAATAAATGTATGAAAAATTTAGAATAATCTTTGACATAAGTTAGCAGAATAGAAAATGTGGATCACACAAATCTACTTATGTGATCCTATGATATATATAAATTTAAAAAACTAATAGATAATTTGTATCACACGGCCGCTAGTCAATGTTATTAAAAAAAAGTTTCTATGTTCAATTAATTAACTTTTTTTTTTTAATTTTGATACCTATCATATAATTTCATTTTTGGGTATAGATTTTGTCCCAATCGAACTCTGTACATTCACAAGTGTCGGGAATTAAACTCCCGACAACCTATTTGTCCCAACTGAACTCTTTACATATTGGCAGGTGTCGGGATATTCAGGTCATAGTTTTTGTCCCATTTTTTTACAAGATGATTTAATATATTTATTCGTGACGTGAAAAACTAAATATTTATATTTATATCAATATATAAAGAGCATACTCCTTTTAGTGTAGACTTTTTTTATTGTCACTTTTGCCCTTCGCTCTATTCAGTCTATACCAATATATACAGAGAATATTTTTTTGGTGTAGACTTTTTTTACTGTCACTTTTGCCCTTCACTCTAATCAGATATTGTATATAATGAAAAATAACTTCCACACAAAAGTTGGTTTTTATTTTTTTAATAGTAAAAAAAATGTCTTTTTAATCTTAATAACCAAGCACAACCATTCAACGTTTCTATGTGACATAATTTGTTGTTTTTCAAAAATTGAATATTCCTAAACAAAATAAATGTATGAAAAATTTAGAATAATCTTTAACATAAGTTAACATAATAAAAAATATGTATCACACAGATCTACATTTATAAAACTAATAGATAATTTGTATCACACATCCGCTAGTCAATGTTATTAAAAATATTCTTTGTCTAATAATAAATTATTCAAATGGAATAAAAATTTATCCTAAAATACTTGACCTATTCAACATTCAAGTCAACAATACTTTTTAATGACATTTAATTAAAAATCACATCCTCTCTTTTAGAAAAGTGATGTATCTATTATATAAAAAAAAAAAACAGGAAAGATAAGTAATGTATTTAGTATGTAAAATATACCAGATACAAGACATACCATTTTTCCAATTTACCAAAAATGTCAAATTTGACTACAATAGTACATATAAGGTAGTAAAGTAAATTCATAAAAAATTAGTCAAATGAAGTAAGGACCAAAAATATTCTCTTTGTTATATATCTAGCTGCTGCTTCTTCATCTTCAGACTCAACAAACAATGGTTGATATTATCAGTAGTTTACCAGATGAGATATTATCTCACATTCTCTCTTTTCTTCCAACCGACGTCGCTTTCACCACAACATTTCTTTCCAAACGATGGAAACCACTCTGCTATTCATTGCCTATTCTCGAATTTCGCGGTTATACCTTCAAAGACTATGGCCAATTCCGTCTTTGTGGCAACACTCTCATGCTCTCTCCTCTTTCAACCAACAAAACCCTAACAAAGTTTACCCTCTACTCTCGTTATCGACACCAAGCGCAAGACAATCACATCTTCACCTCATGGATAGAAGCAGCAATACAACGTCGTGTTGAGGAGTTACATCTCACTTTGGATAAAAACATTTTGTTGAATCCCAACATTTTCATCTCACAAACCCTTGTTGTTCTCAAACTTGAGAGTTTACAAATTTCAAGTGATACTTCATTTGTTCATCTTCCATCACTTAAAACCCTACTTTTAGACTCGATTTATTTTGAAAATCAAAATGACTTTATAAATTTTCTTTCTGCGTGCCCTAACCTAGAAGATTTGCATGTTGAAGGTATCTATCAAAAAAATGCACTAGAAGAAGCGTTTAACTTTAAATCCATTACTTTGTCTAAGTTAGTTAAAGTCAATACCAGTTTAATTGATATTATCTTTAAGGTTGTTAAGAATGTCGAGTTTCAAAACTTAATTCATATTAATTGCGCAATTATTTCCTGGGATGATATAGTAGAACTGCTCCGACGTTGTCCCAAGCTTCAGATTCTTTTTATCAATAAGGTTTGTTGATTAGTATGTTTAATTATTTGCTTGTTTTTTCTCTTTATTAAATTTTCAATTTATTTTTTATGAAATATGTTAATTTTTCTCCCTTTGACAGTGGACAGAGAACATCCCACCAAAGGAATGGAAATGCCCAATTTCGGTTTTCGAATGTGTTTCGTCTCACCTCAGATCATGTAAAATCTTAAACTTTGAAGGCTCGGCAAATGATTTTCGAGTTGCAACATATATTTTGCAGAATGCGAGTCGTTTACAAGACATGAAAATCGGTGTTACTACTCATGGAATGCTTTTAGAAAAAGATCAGATAATAGAAGAATTATCCTCCTGTCCAAAGAAATCTCCAGAATGCAAACTTTTATTTGAATTTGATTATATTTACTAGATCAATTGTTATAGTCTTTATATTTTTATTTTTAATTGACTATGAATTTATATATGAGAAATGTTATGTTGACAACCATTTTGGGACAATCTAATAGACAATTGTTCTTACAACTTAATTTTAGTTTTTTTTTAATAATTTTTTGCTTGTCTTTGGTTTTTGTTCAACGCTCATATTTCCATGTATATCTTTAGTTGTTTTATTGGTTGTCAAAAAATAGTTGTTCAAATAACACACCTCATAGAATTCTAGGGTGAACTACCATTGTGTCTCGACAAGGATTCTGTTTGGATCGATATGCTTTTAAGTTTTAATCTTATGTTTCTCTATTAAATTAATAAAAGTGATTAGAATTGTTCCCGTATATTTTGGCATTAAGGAGCTTCAGATATTCCAATTTTATCATATATATGGTGGTGCCACTATATTATATCTAACATATATAGCTTCATATATATATATTCTTGCCGATGTTTTCATGTTTATGCCTTATTAGATTTCAATTTGTTGTTGTTTTTTGGTTGCATTAGATTTTCTTTTTAACGGCGAAATATATTATAAATAAGATGAATAAGTATAAGAGGTATTTGACCAATTTCGGTAAGATATATGTATATATAGTACTCAATCCAAACAAAATCAAGTTTAATTGGACTATCTAACTCTATACCACCCAAAACTATCTAACTATACGATCAAACGGATTAACACACTATTCATAAAATAGGTATGGTGTACATTAGTCTTTTTTGCCAAGTACCATTTTCAAGAAACATATTGTATTCGATCAAAGATTTCGAATGGTTTTACTAGTAGTCCCTGAAAAATTCCTTTCGTTTCTCAATCGCCAATTTAGCCATTTGAGTCACATTTGCAAAGAACCCAAATCACGGCATACCACACCAACGAGATACCCTTGAAATCATTCTTCTTTTCCCAATAACAAGTCAAGAAGCTTTCTAGTAGAGAGGAGATGTATTCCGAAAATATGAATGTCAAAACCATCGATGGACCTTAGACCAAGCCGTAGCACAAGAAGAAAATAAGTGATTTTCCGATTCTCTCACTCCGGCAAGCCCGACCCCTATGGAGGTGTAGGGTGAGCGACGACATCGGTCCTCAAAATTTTGGAGGACTTAACTCAAAATTTTGAGATCCTATAATAATAGTTATATATTGTTAGTGTTTATAAATATCATATATACTCAATAGATTAATTTTGAGGCACTGTAATAATGATTATATATTAACAATGTTCATTAAATATCATATGTCAAGTAAAAAAGAATCCTAATCAAATAAAAAAATAATAATTTAAATAGTGGATGATTCTTTTAAATTTTTTAACATTTTTTATCAGAGATCCATTTTTAATATTTAATCCGGACCTCCAAATAGTCAGGGCCTGACTTTACACTCCGACACAATTTGGTTGTTAATTTGGCATGTTACTATATGATCTATTTGCAACTCTATGAACGATTTAATCTTTGTGAGAGGAACTGTTTCTGTTGAATCTTTGGCTGAAAAGATGAAACTTTCATCTTGGAAGTGGTATATGGCAAAATATTCTGGTAATCTCTACTCCTTTTATGAATGGGAGGTGCAATCTTGTGCTAAAGCGGATATCGTTTAGTGAGTTTTGGTGCTGGGTCTCATATTCTTTGGTAGGTGGGTGGCCTGCTTCATTCAAGTCTATCTTCTTCTATGATCTTCTCCTTTATCGTCTATCTTTGTTCAAGTTGAGGATTTTTACTTAGGAGCCTGTTTTGTTGTTGAGGCCCTAGTCAGTGGTGACCCGGTAGTGAGGATTTTTTTTTTGCCGTTTTGTAGCATTGGACAATTTTTCTTTTTGTTTTCTTTGTTTTGGTCGGAGTTATTCACAGAATTCCTTTTTAGGATGTGTTCGTTTTGGAGTTGTAAACTTTATTCCCAGAAATAGAAGGTTGAAAATAAATATACATATATTTGTTATAAAGGAATATAGATTTATTCCCTAGAACAAATTATACCTTGGGAATTTTTTTCCAAGAAGAGGGGAGTTTTATTCCCAAGTGATGATGGTGGGAACTTTTATTTCCATATATACTTTTTTTTTAATGACAAATAGGTATAATATATAAATATAAAAAATGGAAGTTTAAGTACAAATTATGAGAACCAGAAGTACTCAATGATACAATAAAGACAAAAAAAAAAGTATATGAAGCACGAATACCAGACACAACACGGCGACCGATAATAATTTAAAAAAATGACATAATTCAATGTAATTGCAAGTGTCAGTGTCGTATCGGACACCGACACGGACACGTGTTGGACACGGATACGCCTAATCCGAGGAGTGTCCGTGCTTCATAGGGTATACTCCGAAAGAGAACTCCTAGAAGATAGAAGTCACCACTTCCATTTTCTTTTTTAATATTATTTATGTATTTATTTTGATATATTATTTGAGTAATTTGGTTTAAAATTCTACGATAAAACTGAAAAAGGTTTTGCATCATATAGCTAGATTTAACGATGTTACAGAGTAAAGCGAGATGATGAGTATTACTTCGTTTTCCATTTTATACTATTATGAAATAGATTCTTTACACTACAAGAAATATCGTTTTTGGCATCGACAAATGTCGCTGCCAAAACCCCAAAGTTGCTGCAAAAAGTGTTTTTTGCAGCGAAAAAATTGTTGTTGCATGTCGCTGGCATAAGTGCCGTTGCGAAAAGTTTTGCAAGGACAATTAATGTCGCTGCCATAACTAGTGTTTTGCAGCAACAATTAATGTCGCTGATATAACTAATGTTTTTAGCAACAATTAATGTCGCTGGCATAACTAGTGTTATTTGTCAACAACAATTATTGTCGCTGACACAACTAGTGTTTTTTTGCAACAAAAATTATTGTCGCTGGCATAGCTGGTGTTTTTTGCAACAACAATTATTGTCGCTGGCAAAAAATGTATTTTTCGCAGCGAAAATGTTATTTTTGTGAACGATATAAATTATTTTTATATCTTTTATATCTCAACAACAAAATTGTTGTAATAAATTAGAATTTCCAACTATAAATGTAATTATATATTTTTGTTATTTTTTATAAAAATTTAGTATCAATCACTTAATTTAAATTGTCATAATTTAAATTCTTTAACTAAGTTTTGTTTCTTCTTATCTTAGTCTTTCTATTTTGCATATATCCTTTTCAACAAACTATAAATAATTCAATTAAAGTATCTACAAACAATATAATTAAAGGATAAAACTTATATATATTACCCTAAATACAATTGTCTTGTTCTTCTATACAAAAGTGACACGTGTTATTTATTTAACTCAAATTTTAATAATCGCTTGTAACCCCGTTAAACCATCCATTCGGTGAACAATAAAAATATTTTTCCTTCCTTTTGTGATGCATTGTATAATAGTACAACCGTTGAACAATTGAAATATCTCTCACTTGTTTAGTGAATCAAATGCATTCTTTTAGATTTGTCTTTCTTCTACAATTTTACCTCATTCTCTTACTCTGCTGCACAACAAGAATTGTGATTTAATTAAAACCTTTACTATTAGACATTAAAGAAAGAAAAATAATAATAAATTGACTATATAAAAAATTGAGAATTGAGAGATAACAAGTGGAAGAGATAAAGGATAAAGTTTGTGAGCATCTCCAACAAGATTAAACCTACAAAGAAACATTGACCCAAGAGGAAACATGACGATCATGAATCAATCCTCTAACTATTGAACTTGAAGCAAAAGAGATCTGAAAAATATTAAAAAATTTAAATTTACTTATGCAATAAAAGTATACGATGAAGCTAGCAAACCTGATAGTAGTTTGTCAATGTATTGATTTGGATCTCACTGTCTCTTTAACTAAGTAATTGTGTGTGGTTACTATGAATGTTAATTTGACTTAAATATCTTTAACTAAGGTTTGTTTTTTCTTATCTTTTTATTTCTATTTTGCATATATCTCTCAACAAACTATAAATAATTCAATTCAAGTATATCTACTAACAATTTTTTAAACGGAACTACCGTAAAAAAAACTTAATTTTTCTAAAACCAAATTATTCAATCTAACTATTCAATTTCGTATGTTTTACCATAATTAAAGTATATCTCTTTAACTATTCAATTCAATTTTTCTAAAACACAATTAAAGTATATCTATTTAACTATTCAATTTTTTACCATAAATTTTTAAACGGAAACCATGATAAAAGATCAAGGCCGGTTTAGGCTTTAGAAAAAAAATTAATTTTTTTAAAACCAAATTATTTTTCGTATGTTTTAAAATTAATTTTTTTAAAACCAAATTATTTTTATATGATTTTTTGCTTTCTTATTTTATCCATTTATATCTATTGTGGAGAACTATACTTTTATATTATACTCTACCTTGTTTAAAAAATATATATATTGTACTCTACTTTAACTCAAAAAAATATATTGTACTCTACTTGTTGTAGATTTTTTTTTTAACTTGAATAAAAAAAGATCATCTACGTTTGTACAAAAAAAAAAATCTACTTCAAAAAAAAGATCATCTATACCTGTACCAAAACAAAAAAGAAAAAAAAAAAGAAAAAGATTATATAATTTATTTTCTATTCCTATTTTTTTATCAATTATTTTCTATTATTATGTTTACTTATCTAAAAATAATATAATTTATTTTAATAAATGAAGATATTCACTAGCTTTTTACCCAAAAATTATTTTTATTTATTTTTGTAATATCAATTTTTTTTTTAATTTTAAAAAAATAAAAAACCTTATTTTAATGTTTGCTTTAGGCCACACAATGTGTTGGGCGGACCCTACAAAAAATATACATTGAAAATAGTAATTGTGTAGTTTCCCAACGACTTTACAAGGTTGTTGCAAAATAAGCTACACTATTAGCGGCAATAATAATCTACAAAAAATATTTAGAAGGAACAATTACTAAAAAATCTAATTTGTCCTCAAAGAGTATGATAATATTGCAAATCTTCTACCCTTAATTGTAATTTTAGCTTTAAAGATAAAAAAAAAAGATACAAAACATAAAAATAGAAAAAAAATTAAATTAAGAGAAATCTACGCATAAAAATAGGAACAAAAACCATGATAAAAGATACGCATAAAAAAAAGTGATTGAGTGGTTTCTCAGCAACTTTACAAGGTTGTTGTAAAAAAACTAAAATATTAGCAGCAACAATAATTATTGTTGGGATAACTAACTTTTCACAACGATAACGTAATTGTTGAGAAAAAACCAACTTATAACAACAACTTAAATAAGTTGTTGCTATATGTATGTTTTTGTCAACAATTTAAATGTCGCTGCGAAAATGTCGCTGCGAAAAATGATATTTCTTGTAGTGTTATCTCATCTTTATCTCCAAAACTATATAGTGATCCTATAAATATAAAATAATTATAAGCTTCATTTTCAAATGAAAATATGCTCCTCACAAAAAAAAATAAAATGAAAATATGCTCTAAGATTTCATGGCCTTATTTTTAGTTTCCGTCCGACTCTTTATAGAAAATCTACAATATGTTTATTGTCAAACACAGGATAAGTTTTATTTTTTTCAATAATATTTATTTTCACATGTTATTTTTTCTTTTGAAGGTTGTCTATGTATTTATTCATTTTATATTATTCAGAAGGTTGTCTACGTTTTTTCATTTGTCTATAAGATTGATTTTTTTTTTTTAGTTTATTTGAGTAAGAAAATAAGATATATGTTTAAGCCCAGGACTCGGGACTTCATCAACAAAAAATAATTGTAAATTATATACTATTTTTTTTTAAATGAAAATAAACATACTTTGATCATGTTCCTATTCTCAAATTTTTTCTTGTCTCCGTGCCACGACGAAGTAATCTTCACGCATGAACGTCAAATGGGAAAACCTATGTGTGAATTTCCACTGACATTGATAAATTAATATTCCAAAAAAGGTTCGAAGGTTTATGAAAAGTTTGAAATTAGAATTTTAGAAAAAAAACATAAAATAAAAAAAATCAAAATTATATTAATTTATTTTAGGTTTCCCATAGTTTCATCAGCCTATGTAATATAATGAAAGTGTGATGGACACAAAATATGAAAAAACTCAAGTAGTTGGAATTCCAATTTGATTTAGTCAATGTGTATTTTTAATAGTGGGGTGAAAAATGTTACTCATTTCCCATTATATAACACTGAAGGATTCTCTCTCTCTCTCTAACTTTATCTCTCTCTCCCCCTCTATCTCCATATCTCTATTCCTATCTCTCTCCCGTCTCCATTACATGATTTTATAGAGGTTTTATCTACAAAAATTAGTTGTTAATTATATATTATTTTTTTAATAAATATCAATTAAATTTTCGTGCTTTGTTCTCACTATGATATATATACACTTTTCTCATGGCGATCAAGTTTCTTCGTGGTAGATAAATTTTGAATAAGTTTTCCCCATGATAAAATATGAAATAAAAAAATAATGATAACTCCCGCAGTTGAAATTCAAATTTTAATTCATCAATATGTATTTTTAATAGTTGGATGAGAAGTACTCGCAGTTTCTCATTCACCAACACTGAGATTTTTTTTTTCTCTCTCTCTCTCTCTCAAAATCTTCTATTTTATTTTTGTCCCTAATGAACATAATTTTTTTTCAAAATAAAATAAAATGTTTTTACATAAAAAGATAATATAAGTGCATTATGTCTCATAAGCAATATTTTGGGTCAAAGACTTCAAGTGATTTTATCCATGAAAAAATAGTGTACTTTCTTATTTTAATTCGTTTCATAGTAATTTAATTAAATATAAGTATTCCTTCATTTTATAAAATTAAAGTATTAAAAATGTACCAAGATAATGTCGCACAAATGGTAAATACTTGGGCTCTGAACCATTTGGTCCTGAGTTCGATCCCTGGTCGGTGCGTATGGAGAATCATTTCTTGAAAGAGGTCAATCTCTTAAATCGATCTCAGTTACCTCGATGTGATTAGTCTCTGCAGTTGCGCGCGGAGGATACCTTTGGTTTAAAAAAAAATAAAAATAAAACATGTATATATAGATAGAATATTTGAGAGTTTTAAAAAAATAATATGTGAGAGTTTTTAAAATTAAAAAAAAAGAGTTTTTATAAAAATAAAAAATATGTAGTATATAGTATTTGAGAGCACAAATTTTTTTTGAGATTTTCCAAAAAAAAAAAATATATATTTAAAAGTTTTTAAAAAAACACAAAAAAATATAATATTTGAGAAGCTCTAGTGCATCGAGATTTATAAAACCAAACAAAATCAACCAAATCCTATTATTATTTTTTTAATCTTTCTAACCAAACCCTATAAATATAATAGAAATTTTGTCTTATTTCTTTGTTAGCACCTAAACCCTAAAGGTTGTTGATTGATCAAGGTTTTTGCGAATTTTCAAATCCTATTATCAGAAGAAGTAAGGTAAAATTTTCTTCTTCTCTTTATTATTTTCCTGCAATATATGATGCAATTTCTGCATGTCTTCGATTCTGCATTTTTACTGCTTCTTTCTGTTTCTGCATAATCACTGTGTTAATTTCAGCATAATCGCTTATGTGTTTCTGCTTCTTGAGCGGTTGTACTATAATTAATAAATTTGTAGACATCGACTGTACAATTTTTGTATACACATGCATCTAATCAAAATCAATTCATAGCATGTAGATGTATGTTCAGAAATTTTAGGACAGTTTAAAGCATTGTCTATGCAGATTAATATTAATTGGGTCTTGCTAGCATCCCCAATAAGGGTATTATAGAGAGTTTCATAGACTAATATGTTCCGTATGTTATTTATTTTTTTTTTTTTATCATTGGAGTTCTATGACGTGACACAAAGGGTATCAAAATTGATGCTACATTACCTTATTTAAGGTATCGTATCATCAATTTAACGTTACCTTTTTTTGTATATAAAATTAAATAGAATGGATCACTTATTAATAATGCATGATACCCAAAGTGGTATCACCATTAGAACAAATTATGTATGAGTTGCATAATTATTACATGACATTGTAGGGACATTTTTTTAGTGATGTATGATACTCAAAGTGGTATTACTATTGGAGATGATCTAAGGGCACACGTTAAAAATCCAAAAAATTTTGTGCAATTAATTTGTGAAAAATAAAAAAATTGAATTAAATGCACAAGTAACAATAAAATATGAATTTAATTTATATACACCGACAATGTAAAACTAGTTTCCACATGCATCCAATCAAATTTTGAGGCTATATTCTAGGAAAAACCTATAAAAGTGGCACTATGATCTGATTTCGTTGGATGCATGTGTGAAATAAATTTACACTATCAGTGCATAGCAATTAATCTCATAAAATATATTTTTTTTGAATCATTAACACACGTTAGCTTCTCCCTTATATTTTATAGTCCCCGTGACTTAGCTCAGCTGATTGAGGAAGTAAAATTATTTTCTAGTGTCTTCACTTTCAATGATTATCTTTACAATATGAAGATGTTGTATTCATTCATATCATTGTGTTTGAAATTAGACCAAGGAAAACATGAACTCCAGTTCCCCCGTAAGACGAGAAAGAAAAAGCGTGGTACTAAAATGGAAAATGCAGTTGAAGAAGACATGTTCTACAGTAAGCTATCTGAACCACATCTTATAAGTCACATTCTGTCTTTTCTGCCGACAAGAGATGCAGTTAGGACCTCTGTTTTGTCAAAGAAGTGGTTAGATAACTGGACATTCATCACCAAGTTAGACTTCGATGATGGTCTCTACTCCGATTCTACTCGAATCTGCACTCACTGCAAATCTAAATGTTACAATAATTTCTATGTCTCTCATAAGGTCACTTTTCTGTCACCCTCTTGTTATCTCATTTTATGATTATTATCGACTCAGTTGATCGTAAACTAACACAAGCTGTGGTTTTAGGTGGGTTCTGATGTTTTCACTTTGTGTCAAGGGTGTTCTAATTCAGAAGATGCACTTTACAATGGTGGAAACAGTTTGATCGTTTCAGATTTAACGAAAGTGAAGGTTGGATCTGGTGGCAACAAATTTAGGAAGCACTTTGTAAAATTTGTGTACAATGCACTTCTTTTTACTAAGAATAATAGTTCAATTTCAAGCATGTTGGAAAGGTTTTCTTTGGTGATCAATAACAATCATGATGTCGATCATCTCAATATATGGATCTCTTCCATCTTGAACAGGAGAGTGAAAAATTTAAAGATTCATTCATCTGTTCATAAACTACCATTTTCTGCTAGTACATCCAAATCTCTTTTAAATTCAACACAGCTAGAAGAATTGGAATTGGTGCTTAAGAAGTTCACTATCATTGAAGTTCCTACCAATTCCGTTCATTTTGGACACCTAAAACATCTCAAGTTGTCTGGTATCGATTTTACCTTCGATCCCTCCTGTGATTATCTTTTACTTAGATTACCAGTTCTCAAAAAGCTTGATATAAGTAACTGCAATTGGTCAAGTGGAAAGGATGTTATCGTAGATGCTTCTCTACTTGAAAATATTTCCATACAACAAGACCTTAATGAGCTACAAGGCAAATTCATCAAATTTAATGCTTTGTATCTCAAAGAATTCAATTATTGTGGTTATGGTATATCGCAACAAATTAACCTGTCAGATTGCAGTTTTCTGCCTTATGCTTCTGTTAAAATTATCGTAAAACAGTCTGAGAACAACATTTCAGAGACAAGGTGTTTTGCTTTTCATCTTTTCCAACATTTTCATCAACTGAAGTGTATCAAATTTGAATGGTCGGAGGTAAGCATATTGTGTAACTTTTTCTAACACTAAATATGTAATGTCAAATATTGTATATATACTGTTCTAACCCATAGCGTTTGATCTGTTAAAAAATAAGGGACTGGAAAAAGACTACTTCAGTTGTACTGTGTTTGATTTCAATTGATCGATTTTAGTTGATCTGTTAAAATATCGTATTTATAACTTATTCATTTTAGTTGATATAAAACACAAAAGTATGTTTATTTCATTTCTTTGTCATTAAATAAGTGTTCCAAAATTTGTGGCATATGCATATTCGTAAGTTTGCTATGGAGATTAAACTTGTATATCTTGTGTTGCAAGCAATAGAATATAATTTTCTTTATGTGATGCAGTTCCTTACACAATCAAAACAAGAAGTTTATCCTGTATCAACTCTACCTTTATTTGCAAATTTGAGTCATTTAGAGCTTGGCTTAGTTACTATTGAATTTATTTTCGGCCTACTTCAAAAGTCACCGGTTCTCAAGACACTAGTTCTAGCAGTCAAGGTTAGTATTTACTAATTATTATTGAGAAATGGTAAGAACAAACTCTCTAACACACTCCATTGAACACTCTATTATTGGTCCACGTCAGTATATCATCACTTTTTTAAACACACTACTTAGCTGGAAACCGGCGCCGTCACCGGTTTAGCACGCATCATTTTTTAATTTTTTCGACAGTACCCACATATGTTTTCCCCCGGAACAACACCGAGATCTACATGCTTAATATCTATATCTTCTACCTTTGATCTCTCCTATTTCTTTTTACCCTTAAGTGGTTTATAAAAAGTGGTGATGTGGATCAATGATAGAGGGAGTCAAAAGAGTGTGTCAGAGAGTTTGTCCCTAGCGTTTCTCATTGTTGTTTAATAAATGAAAGTATAATAAAATAACTCGACTAAAGTGGCATATTTATTCTAACTCCTAGAGTCCTATCTTTTAGTTGTTCTGTTCTGACTACTTATATATGCTTTAGCTAATTTCTTTGCTCTTAAGAGTTTTTTTGATTTATTTTGTATTTTTTTAACTTTGATGATTAATGAACAGGAAACACCTACATTCTCCAAAGAGCTTCTGACTTTAGCTGTTGTGCCCGATTGTTTGAAATCTGCACTCCAGATTGTGAACTTTGAAAAGGTTAATGGTGATGAGCAGGAACTATTTTTTGCTGAATTTGTTCTAAAAAATAGCAAGATGTTGGAGAGGATGAGTTTTTCCCTCATTAATCAAAAGCTGGCAAAATCTATGGCTATGAAAGAATTTAAGGAGAAACTTTACTCTTTTAAGAAAGGTCATTCTTTTGGTTATTTAGAATTTTCATATGATTAGGTTACACAAGGAAGTGGTACATGTCCACAATGTCTTTTATTTTTTCTTTTGGTTATTTATATGATGTGATTTTTACTTGCAACTATGCGGCAAGTATTTACATTGAAATGTTAACTATGAATTTTTATCATATAGTAATCTCTTTGAACACATTTATTAGTATGTACATATATTTTTTATTTAATATTCATTGGAGATAATTAGTATTTACATATTTTACATACCTTAAGGTTAGCAACATTCTTGGGATGGTTTGATTTTTTATCGTCTCAATTAGTACGGTATTTAGATTAGATTATTGGTTTCCGATAGGTGGGAGTGGGGCCCGGATGTGGATGAAAGATTCACGGTGAAATCTCTTTATGTTGCTCTAGACGGTATGCTGTTGGTGCTTGAGAATCTGAATACCTCTCAAGCGTTTGCCTTTAAGAATATTTGGAAGAGCACGGTTCCTTCGAAAGTAAGTTCTTTAGCTTGGCAATTGTTATTGGATAGGATACCAACAAAGGTGAATCTCGCCTGTAGAGGGATTATACGAACAGATGAAACAGCTTGCCCATTGTGTGGTGACCTGCCTGAATCGTCCTGCCATTTGTTTTTACATTGTAGGTTCACTGCGGCTGTTTGGTATGCTTTGAATAGATGGCTAGATGTGATGATTGTGCTCCCGCCCGACCCTTTGATGTCTTATTGTCTTCTGGTAGGGACTGGTGGTAATAAAAACCTAGGAAAGGCTTGTCAATTGTTTGGCTTACTTTTGTGTGGGTCATTTGGAAGGTTAGAAATGACCGGGTATTTAATAATTTAGATGGAAACGTGGAGGAAACGGTGGACAAAATTCAGCGTACCTCGTGGCAATGGTATTTACAGAAATCGGCAAAGGGATCCAGCTTGTTGTACGAATGGATTTGGAACCCGGGAGATTGTATGTTTTGGTGATTTCTCGGGGTTTTTCTCAGCGACAGCAAGGTTGTGACAGTGGTGCTTCTTATGTTTTTTCGGACATTATCATTCCTGTTCGGTTCTGTTTTGTTTTTGTTGGCTGATTTGTTGGGAGGTTTTTGTTAATTTTTCTTTTGACAGGGGTGCTACTGTGCGTTTCTGTCCCTGCTGTTTGTTTGTAGCCTTGGTTTTGTTTTGTTTGTATTTTGCTTGGGTGCCTCTGTTTTAGCTCAAGTGCTGTTCTTTCCTGTTTGTATACTCTATCTTGTGGCCTCTTGAGTACCACTTGTGCTTTGTGTGCCTTAATAAAATTATTGTTTGCAGTTTCAAAAAGATTAGATTATTGGAATACGAATTTGTGTAGCAAGAAAGAGTAAATGTAAGCACATCCACAAATTTTTTAATTTTTGTCGGAAAAACTTATGAATTAACACGAAAATATACTTATTTAAATTATTTTCATAAGTTAAAAAATTAGTCAAATACAAACGGATTTTATTTGATTAGCCTTAGTTTACCCCTTAAATTTGAATAAACGAATATCTTTTATTAAAAAAAAAAATCCACTTGAAAAACCCAAAAAAATAGTTTTTTAATCTAAGATTTTTGTAGGTTTTGGTTTCTCTCTCACTCTCCCTCGCCCTCCCTCCCTCTCTCCCCGACCCAAAAATTTATTTATTTTTTCTTTGAATTTTCTTCTTCCTCTACCGGTCGTGAGAGGGTGGTTTATGTTATTTTAAACTTAAAATCACTCCTCTGTATTTTTCTTTATTGCTTTGAATTGAATGATGCGAGTTTTTTTTTTTGGTTACAAAATGATGCGAGTTTGTTTGCATTATTTTATGAACTAAACTTATGTACAGTACTTTAGACACAGTTCTTACTGTGCTAGATACATGGAGATGGTTATTATTATTAAAAAAATAGTTTTTTTTAAAATAGAAAATATAAGTAACTAACTTTTTGTGAGAGACACGGTAAAAACAGCACCTAAGGCTTTGTTTGCGAGTTTGGAGGGGGAGGGGAGGGGAGGATTTCGGAGGGAGGGAAATAAAGAGAAAAATAGAGAAATCTTTTACATTTTTTGAGAAAGTGTTTTTTATAGAAAATGACAAATAAATACATATGATTAATATATTATGAATTTAAAAATATTATGACAACATTAATTAAATTTGAAGAATTCATATAAACTCTCCAAATCCCCTCCAAACCCTCATCCAATACAATTTTAAGTTCCTCCAAATTGGGGGGTTTTTGTGTTAGGAAGAAAAATTAACCCTCCAAACTCCTTCCCTCCCAAACTTGTTAATCTTTCCACTTGTTTCTTCTTTTTTAGTCTTTCCTTCCCTTCCCTTCTCCTCCAAACTCGCAAACAAAGCCTAAAGAAAAGTATATAAGTTTTTTCCTTATTTTATTTCTAGCAAAGTTAAATTTGTACTCAAAACAAAAAATTTAAGATTTTTGTCAAAAAAAATATATTTTAATTTTAGGTTAAAACTCAGAGTAATAGGGTTAAGTGGTTATTATTATCATCACTCAAAATCTCTAAATTCCATTCCGTCGTTCTCTTTCCTATCCCATCTGTCCGCTTGAACAATGGTGGACATAATCAGTAGTTTACCAGATGAGATATTATGTCACATTCTCTCTTTTCTTCCAACCAAACTCGCTTTCACTACAACCCTTCTTTCGAAGCGCTGGTTACCACTCTTCTATTCGCTCCCCATTCTCGACTTTGAAGACATTAATAAACCCTTTAAAGGCCATGATACCTTCCTTCGATTCTGTCGTTTTATGGATAATATAATGCTCTCTCCTCTTTCAACCAACACACCCCTCAAAAAGGTTAGCCTAAACTGTTATTATTATAGAGGTCAAGAGAATCACATCTGCCTGTGGTTAGAAGCCGCAAAACGGCGTCGTGTTGAAGAGTTTCATCTCAATTACCATCTCAATAACAACCCTTTGAAGCCCAACATTTTCATCTCCCAAACCCTTGTTGTTCTCAAACTTGAGATGATAAGAATTGGTGATGATACTTCTTGTGTTCATCTCCCATCACTTAAAACCCTACATTTGGACGTAGTTATTTTTTTAAATCAAAATGATTGTATAAATTTTCTTTCTGCTTGTCCTAAACTAGAACATTTGCATGCTAAAGTTTATCTTCAATTCGATCAAGGTTCAATGGATTTTATGTTTGATGTTGTTAAGAATGTCCAATTTTTAAGCATAGTGTGTAATCCCTCAAATCAGCAGGGTTCTTTAAAAAACATTCCAGTGTTTCAAAACTTAATTCATATTGAACTCAGGTTACGTGGTTTCTCATGTCTTTGCTGGAATGATATTGCAGAACTGCTCCGGCATTGTCCCAAGCTTCAAATTCTTTTTATCATAAAGGTTTGTTGAGTAGTAATAGTATATTTACTTTCTTTTTTTTCTCTTTTAGTGTAAATGTTTATTTATTTATTAGTTATAACATGACTGTTTATTTTATTATCTATTTTGGATTTTAATAATTATATATGAAATTCTGGCACGCTGGTCATAGATGTGGTATATGATGTTCCAACATCGTGCCAACGTAAAAACACAATGGACAATAGTATAAACAGTAAACAGCAAGAAGATAAACAACACACAGAGGTTTGTTAACCCAGTTCAGCGCAAACAGCAACCTAATCTGGGGGATACCAATCCAGGAATGTAACCAATAATCAATAGCCCTAGACTGATGACAAAACCCTCAAGTTTATGCCCTTCCCATCTAGCAACTCCCCTATTGTTTACAACCTAGGGTCTTAGCCTAGATCTGAGATGCACCATCTCACTTCCTCTTCCTTGTAATCCCAACAAGGGTTCTGACCAACCTATCAAAGGTTGGGGTACATAAAACATGTGTGAAGACACTCTTCAAGAAAACTATACTCATGCGAGTATACCAAAAGCTTCTATACTCCGTACCTAAAGGTTTTGGAGTGCAAACTACTCTAGCTTCTTACCTAAAGGTTTGGAAGCAGATTACAATAACCTATGTCCTAAGCTTGCATCAATCGATACAAGAAAGGCGCACAAATCTAAAGCACAAGGCTTACATAGACACGAAACCCTAAAAGTCTACATTTTAATACATTGGTTTCGGTGAGGAAAACTAGGTCTTGAGTCTTCCTTATATAGCTGGTAATTTGGGCTTCAGTAGTTCTGCCCATAAGAAACATCCAGCTCACAAATATAAAATAAAATCATATCTTTAAAAGATTTGATATGTTTTTTAAAACAAATCTTCACAATAATTCCTAAGACAATCTTTAGATGAAAGATCTGTTTAGGAAATAAATCCTTTCTGGATGCACACGCAAAGAACTGATGAAAGAGAAAAGATCTTCTCTAAAAATAAAAACGCGCGCATTAATGACACCGCCAGCTCGCACCAGCTCGCGTGCACACAGCAGGTTCCAATGTTGTAACATTTCATACCACCTCCTGCTTAAATAATTGTTTTACCAAAATACAGCCAACACCAAATATCCAACAATCTCCCCCTTTGGCAAATTTTGGCTAAAACCACTTCGTGGGAAACCAGTTGTGATATTTCCTTCCGGTCTTCATGGATACGCAGTGGAGAAGGAACTCAAAGTGGCAAAGTAAATTTTCAGATAGTTACATCAAGTGAAAATTACTTTACGCACGGCATTAGCAAAATAGTTCTTCAGATAGTTACATCAAGTGAAGAACAATTCAGATAGTTACATCAAGCGAATATTATTTTGCAGACAGCCACAGCAAACTACTTCTTCAGATAGTTACATCAAGTAAAGAAATACTTTGCAAGCAAGTTGTAATTCGGATAGTTACATCAGGCGAAGAACGTCTTGCACACACAACCAGCAAAATAATTTCTCGGATAGTTACATCAGGCGAGAAATACTTTGCTCCCAGCATCAGAGACATGCAGCAGCGGATTTGAACACACTCAGCCTCACACAATACTCCCCCTCAATATCAAAACGTATGCTCCCCCTCAACTTCAGCATACAACAAGAACAGTATCGGAGCAACAAGCACATCTTCTTCTTCCTTGTCCATAAAGCCAGAAAGTATCTTCCATGGATCTCACCCAGAAACAGAACAGGATGCCTGCTCTGATACCAATTGAAATTCTGGCACGCTGGTCATAGATGTGGTATATGATGTTCCAACATCGTGCCAACGTAAAAACACAATGGACAATAGTATAAACAGTAAACAGCAAGAAGATAAACAACACACAGAGGTTTGTTAACCCAGTTCAGCGCAAACAGCAACCTAATCTGGGGGATACCAATCCAGGAATGTAACCAATAATCAATAGCCCTAGACTGATGACAAAACCCTCAAGTTTATGCCCTTCCCATCTAGCAACTCCCCTATTGTTTACAACCTAGGGTCTTAGCCTAGATCTGAGATGCACCATCTCACTTCCTCTTCCTTGTAATCCCAACAAGGGTTCTGACCAACCTATCAAAGGTTGGGGTACATAAAACATGTGTGAAGACACTCTTCAAGAAAACTATACTCATGCGAGTATACCAAAAGCTTCTATACTCCGTACCTAAAGGTTTTGGAGTGCAAACTACTCTAGCTTCTTACCTAAAGGTTTGGAAGCAGATTACAATAACCTATGTCCTAAGCTTGCATCAATCGATACAAGAAAGGCGCACAAATCTAAAGCACAAGGCTTACATAGACACGAAACCCTAAAAGTCTACATTTTAATACATTGGTTTCGGTGAGGAAAACTAGGTCTTGAGTCTTCCTTATATAGCTGGTAATTTGGGCTTCAGTAGTTCTGCCCATAAGAAACATCCAGCTCACAAATATAAAATAAAATCATATCTTTAAAAGATTTGATATGTTTTTTAAAACAAATCTTCACAATAATTCCTAAGACAATCTTTAGATGAAAGATCTGTTTAGGAAATAAATCCTTTCTTGATGCACACGCAAAGAACTGATGAAAGAGAAAAGATCTTCTCTAAAAATAAAAACGCGCGCATTAATGACACCGCCAGCTCGCACCAGCTCGCGTGCACACAGCAGGTTCCAATGTTGTAACATTTCATACCACCTCCTGCTTAAATAATTGTTTTACCAAAATACAGCCAACACCAAATATCCAACAATATATAATCACGAGTTTACCGTATGAGATATTATGTCACATTCTCTCTTTTCTTCCAACCAAACGGGCAACTAAGTTGCGCAGCTAACCCCTTTTAGATAGCAAATCCAATCCACTTAAACACTACATCTAGAGATCTAGGAGATACTATATTGCTATGCACGACTCTTTGAACTCTTTTCTAAATATCAGTATCTGATGTCAGGAAACCAAAAGTGTCAACAACAAATGGTATGAAAGAATGTTGATTGTCATAACAAGCTCTCTCAGGGAAGAGTTATTATGCATAACGATTTTCCCTATACATGGTGCATAAACAAATCTCCACCATTTATACTCCAAAGTACTTAATAATATCAAAATCACTTTGGAGTACAAATGGTAGGGATTTGTTTATGCACCATGCATAAGGAAAATCCTTATGCATACTTTACCCGCTCTCTCATATTTGGCCACTTGGCCTGGAATAGCTTAGAGGGTCGCCTGTCATACAGTAAAATCTCATTCGTAAGCCCCACAAATAGGGATATTTTTGTCAAGTCCACACATGTATATTTTCTTGCAAGTTAAATTTTTTTTTTCATAGATTCCTTTTTGATAAATGTTATTTTTTATGTCTTTGACAGTGGATAAAAGAGACCAACTCATCAAAGGAATGGAAACACCCAATTTCGGTTTTTGAATGTGTTCGGTCTCACCTTAGATCATGTACTATCTTCAACTTTAATGGCTCGGCAAATGATCTTCAATTTGCAACATATATTTTGCAGAATGCAAGTCATCTACAAGACATGAAAATCGGCGTTAATAGTACTAATGGAATGCTTTTGGAAAAAAGTCAGATTATAGAAAAATTGTCCTCATGTCTAAAGATATCTCCAGCATGTAAACTTTCATTTGATTTTAGGCATTATTACTAGAATTGTTAGTGTTTTTCATTAGTTTCTATTCTTGTATATATGCAGCAACCGTTTAGTTTGATAATTTGGACAACATATATAAACTTGGTGTTTATTAATTATTGCCAAATTCTAGGGCGGGACTACCATTTGGTCTCAGACAATGATTCCGTTCGGAATGATGCTTTTAATGATTTAAGAGTAATGCTATTGAAATATCTATACTGGGTAGTGTTCACCGTATTTATAGCTGGCTTGCTCTGTTTTTTTTATAGTAAAAGTCTTATCTCATTTCATTTATAATATTATCTTAAATATTCATGTTGGAATATCGATGAAATTATGAAAACTAACTAGAGATGTAAACACCAGAGCAAGTGTATTGGCGACTTCAGTTACTTGTCTTCTAATAAACTTAACCTGAGAATTCACAAGACTAGTAGCTAGAATAAGCTTACAATAACTTAGGATATATAGCACCAAGGTCGGATGTATACATTCTATTACTATATAGTCTATCAACACTACTTTTGCAATCCATCTCAAAATCCATATTATGCAGCTCGTGTACCCATCTAAGGGCACTCAACAAGCCCCATGACTTCACCAACCTCCACATCAAGTATATGTTCTATCCATTCCATTCTAGCAGACATAAAACGACAATGATCACCTCCCTTATGCATATACCAATTCCCACTTTGTTATGAGTATGTGAAAATGATACATAGATGTTGCACTTATATCTTCCGATGCTTGGTTTGCTCCACCTTGTTTGCTGAGAAACTAGTTGTGTAATGTTCGCACAGGAAAGTTTTGAGCATTTCGCCAGCGCTTGTGATTAAATGCCTAGCTCGTTCACACAATGTATGGGAAGTATCAGCAACATTTTTCCAACCTTGATTATTCCTACGCCTCCAAATACTCCACACCATAACGCTAAAAGACTCTTGTCGAGCCTTGTCAAACCTAAGCAGAATTGAGAAGATATTATCTGTGATATATTAATTTTTTTTTTTTTTTTTGAATCGGCTAAATTTTATTAATGGATAATTTCTTAAACAAATAATTTAAGGAATTGCTGAAACTTACAAAGAAAGGCAAAGTGGTGAAAACCACTTTAACCAAACAAAGAGTACATCAAACATCACCATAATTCACCCCTAACAATACATCAAATGAAAATCACCCATAACCACCAGAGACGATACCAAATTCAACCCGTAGAGACGCCAGTGAACACTAACTTCCGAACTCGAATCAAAAGTGCTCGGCTCATCAGAATCCAAAAGCAGCTCCTTGAGTCGAAATTTGGTGGACACCGGTAGTAAAATAACTAGTTAATGCCAATATGGTAGAGTACAGCCAGATACACGAAACCTGCAAATCTCAACAGATTTGAAAACCCTCAGCGACTTAAAAAGAATCTTGCAAATCTCAACAGATTTGGAACGTGGTTAGATAAACATGTATCAAAACAGACTCAAACATACACGGCCTCAACCACACACCAACGACCCGCCTCAAACCATCACCATAACAACACTTCACCATAAAAAAACTCCTCGTCAAACCACCACCCCAAACAACCACCACCAAAACTTTCACCCTCAAAACTGTCTCCAACCACCACCACCCCAAAACAGTCTCCAATCACCACCAGCCACGAGCACCATCCTCACCAGAGGCCACTGCCTCATACCTCGCCGGAACAGTATGCAGTTTGACACCAAATCACCACCGGAGCTCCGAAACAGCCCAATACCTCCAGATCCAAAACACCAAGAATCAAATCACACCTAAACAAACCACCGGAGCTCCAAAAATCAAACCAAACTTCCAGATCCACCGCAAGGAGGCATCGACAACCACATACTTGTCTATTCCGGCGAAGCAGAAAACGAAAAACATACCCAACAGAAAAGACAAAGACAGAAACGAAAAATAAAAAAACTAAAAATAACAAAACTGCCGGCGCCGGAAGAAACGGCCGGAAAACGAACCGGAGAAGACGAAAACCGCTGGCGCCGATCAAGGACAAGTGGTGCGGAGGGCTGACCGCCTCCTCTTCACACCACCACCACGCCTTGCTACATTTTGAAGGAAAGAGATTGGATTTGAGGGAGATGCAACAGATCTGGATGGTAGTTTTTGAGAGAGGTCAGAGAAAAATGGTTTTGTTTTTTGGAGAGAGAGTGTTGTGATATATTAATGTTAAGACCTGCACTTACTTGAGCCCAAAGCCTTGCTTGTTACCAAAAGTGAACGTTGCGTGGGCATAAAAACAACATATGAACATTGTCATCTGCAAACAACACAGTTCACCGGACAATTAATTCCACGGCTAATCAATCTACTTCGCGTTGGTAAGACAATATTACAGCCTATTCGCCACAATAAGTTTTTGACTTTCGGTTAAATTCTCATTCGCCAAATGAGCTGCCAGCTACCTGTAATACCAAGATTGTTATGTGTACCTGCAATATTCATACAATATTTATATGCACCGCGTACAGAGTAAGCTCCATCATGTTCGAGCTTCCAAACAATTGTATCATCACGGACTGAAGCAATAAGTGGAGTCTTCAATATTCTGCTGGATGTGATGCTGTCAAAAGTGCTATGGATTTTATCCAAATCTCAAGCTTTAGAGGTACTGACAATATCACCAAGCTTTAGAGGTCTTTGACTTTTGAGATATCACCAAACTGTGCAGGTCTGTAGGTTTTGGAATTGAGAAACCTTCCATTAGCCAATTTTGATCCCATATATCAATATTCTCTACTGAACCAATGCTCCATTTGTGACCACATTGGATGACAGGTTTTGTCTAATTTTCAGTCTTAGTGTGATGTTTGTATGCTTTCCGGTCTTGATTGAATTGAAAATTCAATTTCGATCAACTACTGATTAATACAAGGACAAAGTTCATCAACGATACAGATCCAGAGACGTATGTATTTCCGATTGCTTTGATTTTATCATATTATTTGTAGGCATGAATATGTAATTTTATATTATTAACTTAGATGATGTAAGAAGCCAACCATTTATTCACTAACCTTTTATATGGTTTGCCCCCCACACAAAAACACATGTTCTTTGTGTTTAGGTGGAGTAGTTTTTAATAAAATTAAAGCCGTTAAAAAAAAAAACTAACAAAAATTATGTTTGTAAACTGTTTTGATTAACTAACTTGAAAAACTTATAATAATACATAAAAACTTATTTATTTGTATAAGTTATTTTGAATAAGCTCCTTATAATATAAATAAACTTTTATGTTAATTCATAAGTTTTCACTAACAAAAATTACATCTTTATAAACTATTTTCATAAACTACCTTGAAAACAACTTATAAAGGTATAATTTTTGTCGGTAAAAACTTATGAATTATCATACAATTTTATTTATTTGCATAAGCTCATAAATAAACCATATCCAAGCGGGCCCTCAATCCAAACGGTCCAATTGTGTTTTCTTTCTATTTTTATGTTTTTAATCTTTTATTGCAGACATAATCTTCTTTTTTGTTTATATAAGTTGGTCTAACTTTTTTTTTCACAAGTATTTCTTTTATTAGGTTTTATTTTTATTTTTTATATAAATTATTATATGTTAGATTGCGTTACTATTTTTTATGCCTAACTTTTATGGTGATTTTTGTTCCTATCTTTATGCGTAAATTTATTTTAATTAAAATTTTTTGTTTCTATTTTTGTGGTTTTTATTTTTTTTCCTTCCTACTTTTATGTTTTGTATTTTTTGTTTATCTTTAAAACTGAACTTTTTTCATAGATTTCATAGGTTATATTTTTACTAAATTTGAAATATGGAATTTCTTTTTTACCAAACTTAGAGAGAGTATAATATATTTCAAAAAAATAGGAATTTTTTTTGGATTAACATTAGAGTATAGTGATAATTAATTTTAGGTTAAAACATAGGGTAATAGGGTTAAGTGGTTAGTATCTCAAAATTAACTCAATTTCATTCCATTCTATTCCATCGCCCCTCGTCATCTCTCATCTGTCGGCCTGAACAATGGTGGATATAATCAGTAGTTTACCAGATGAAATATTATGTCACATTCTCTCTTTTCTTCCAACCAAACTCGCTTTCGCTACAACCCTTCTTTCCAAACGCTGGTTACCACTCTTCTATTCGCTTCCCGTTCTCGACTTCCAACACAAAACACCCTATAACGACCGTTATTATACCTTCCTTCGATTATGTCGTTTTATGGATAATATAATGCTCTCTCCTCTTTCAGCCAACACAGCCCTCAAAAAGTTTAGCCTAGACTGTGATTATTATTTAGGCTACGATAATCACATCCGCCTGTGGTTAGAGGCTGCAAAACAGCGTCGTGTTGAAGAGTTTCATCTCAGTTTCGGCCTCGATTCCATCCGCGTGAATGCCAACATTTTTATCTCCCAAACCCTTGTTGTTCTCAAACTTGAGAAGCTACGAATTACAAGTGATACTTCTTGTGTTCATCTCCCATCGCTTAAAACCCTACATTTGAAATTAGTTTCTTTTGATAATCAAAATGAATGCATAAATTTTCTTTCTGCTTGTCCTAACCTAAAAGATTTGCATGTTGAAGTTAGCTGTACGAGACATTATGGAAACTATGCACTAAGAGAATGGACAATCGATTATATGTTTGATGTTGTTAAGAATGTCCAATTTCTAAGCATAGCGTGTAATCCCGGAAATCAACAGTGTTCTTTCAAAAACATTCCAGTGTTTCAAAACTTAATTCATATTGAACTCTGGTTTCGTTGTTGCTTATGTCTTTATTGGGATGATGTTGCAGAACTGCTCCGGTATTGTCCCAAGCTTCAAATTCTTTTAATCAATAAGGTTTGTTGAGTAGTAATAGTATATTTACTTAACCAATCCTTAGTTGGTTCAATGATGATTGACGCTGAACTAAGTAGAGGGAACCACAGTTTGATTTCCGCAATTACAATTCGGAGGGGGCAGAAACCACCTGATGGCAGAACTGACCCCCAAACCAGATTAAACTAGTGGTGAAAACCGCACAAAAAAAATAGTATATATACTTTCTTCCTTTTTTTTTTTAATAAATGTCATTTTTTTTATGTCTTTGACAGTATAAAGAGACCAACTCATCAAAGGAATGGAAACACCCAATTTCGGTTTTTGAATGTGTTCGATCTCACCTTAGATCTTGTACTATCTTAAACTTTAATGGCTCGACAAATGATCTTCGATTTGCAACATATATTTTGCAGAATGCAAGTCATTTACAAGATATGAACATCAGGGGTAATACTATTAATGGATTGCTTTTGGAAAAAAGTCAGATTATAGAAAGATTGTCCTTCTGTCCCAAGTTATCTCCAACATGTAAACTTTCATTTGATGTTTACAAATACTAGAATTGTCAGTGTTGGTCAACATATGTAGACTTGGTCTTTAGTATTGTTGAATTCTAGGGTGGACTACCTTTGTGTCTCGACTTGACAACGATTCTGTTTGGATTGATGGTTTTAATCTTATTTTGCTCTATTAAATTTAAAATGAGAATTGTACCTGGTATATTTTGGCATTAAGTAGGTTGAGATATTCGAATTGTTATCATATATATGGTGCTAGCTAGCTGCCACTATTATCCTTTATTTTTTAACAATAAATAGAACATAATTTGCAATTTGCCTGGTGTTTTCATGTTTATGCCTTATTAGATTGCAGTTTGTTTTTGTTTTCCTGTTGCATTAGATTGCTTTCCAATCTCATTCCATGTTTTATGCTCCAACAACTTTGAGGACCGAATTTTCTATTTGGTTAGCGCAGAAAATTAAATTGAGAGGATCTGCTCTCGTGTTTAATCTTCAATCCTTTGAACTTTGGCATTGATTAGTTGACAAATTCTAAAATGGACCACTTCATCAACTGGTTCATAGTAGACCACTTATGAATAACCTTGTGACGAATACGAATTTTATAAAATCGACCGTCAGATTGAAAGTTTGTTTCATACAGAATATCCATACAAATTTTTTGAAAAATTGAAAATCATTTGATATGTTATTGAGACTCGTTAAGATTAACGGTTTATGAGTTTTTATTAAATACCGTTAAATTTGGTAGATTTCAATAACACATCAAATTATTTCCAATTTTTCTAAA
The DNA here is from genome assembly GCA_030408175.1 of Trifolium repens. NCBI lineage: Eukaryota > Viridiplantae > Streptophyta > Magnoliopsida > Fabales > Fabaceae > Trifolium > Trifolium repens. Next base: position 6,718,451 of record CP125847.1, read on the forward strand.
AATTTGTGCGGATGATCTATATGATACAAACTTTCAATCCAACGGTGGATTTTGTAAAATTTGTATTCATTATAGTAGTAATGATCACGTCACCACGGTAGACCACTTGTGAGGTGGTCCATCGTACCGTTAACCTGATTAGTTTTTACTTTTTGGGCTAAACGTATCTTACCTCAAAAAATAAAATAAAACCTAAATATATGAGGTCAATTAAATTTAAATGTTGTTGTGCTACTCCGTTTCTAAATATAAGACTCCGATCATGGCGTTTAACATTGGCAATTTTAGCATTTCTACCAGTTTAGTTAAAATTTGTTGTAAAAAGTCTTATACCGGTAAAGAAATTACTAATACCCTTAAAAGTTTGAAAAAGTCTTATGAAAAGAGACAAAGATAAAACAGAAGAGAATCTTATATTTAAGGGCATTGGTGGTAGTAAATTGGTTCTTTTAAAAATTTAAGTACTGAATTCATTTTCAGTTTGTAATAGATTACACTGTTACCATTTTTAATAGATTACACTGTTACGATTTTAGATTTTTGTAAAACTCAACATAGATGATTTATATGACATAATCTTCCAATCCAACGGTGAATTTTGTAAAATTTGAATTCGTTAAAGCGTTATTGAGTGGTGTAACATTACTCGAGTGTTACACCGGTATAATATGATCCCTCCCTTTACAACTTTTTATAAATCTATAATAATTATACCATTTTTTGCAGTTTTCAACACAACTTTATTTCACTCCACCAATCCATACAACTTCTAATGTCATAAACAACCCTAAAAGATGCACTATATCCACTTCCTTAAAGGGTGTGCTTTTTTTTTTTTTTTGTTCACATATAAGACTAGAGGTAGTATACTTGTGTTTAATGAGATAAGATTCCCTACAATACATGAGAGGCTAGTGAAATCATGTCCATAGATTAAAAAAATTAAGAATTTTAAAAAATTAAAAATTAAAAATTTGATGGTGAGATGCTCTACTACTCCCCTGTAGTGAAAATTAAATTGAGAGGATCTGCTCTCGTGTTTAATCTTCAATCCTTTGAACTTTGGCATTGATTAGTTGATAAATTCTAAAATGGACCACTTCATCAACTGGTTCATAGTAGACCACTTATGAATAATCTTGTGACGAATACGAATTTTATAAAATCGACCGTCAGATTGAAAGTTTGTTTCATACAGAATATCCATACAAATTTTTTGAAAAATTGAAAATCATTTGATATGTTATTGAGACTCGTTAAGATTAACGGTTTATGAGTTTTTATTAAATACCGTTAAATTTGGTAGATTTCAATAACACATCAAATTATTTCCAATTTTTCTAAAAATTTGTGCGGATGATCTATATGATACAAACTTTCAATCCAACGGTGGATTTTGTAAAATTTGTATTCATTATAGTAGTAATGATCACGTCACCACGGTAGACCACTTGTGATGTGGTCCATCGTACCGTTAACCTGATTAGTTTTTACTTTTTAGGCTAAACGTATCTTACCTCAAAAAATAAAATAAAACCTAAATATATGAGGTCAATTAAATTTAAATGTTGTTGTGCTACTCCGTTTCTAAATATAAGACTCCGATCATGGCGTTTAACATTGGCAATTTTAGCATTTCTACCAGTTTAGTTAAAATTTGTTGTAAAAAGTCTTATACCGGTAAAGAAATTACTAATACCCTTAAAAGTTTGAAAAAGTCTTATGAAAAGAGACAAAGATAAAACAGAAGAAAATCTTATATTTAAGGGCATTGGTGGTAGTAAATTGGTTCTTTTAAAAATTTAAGTACTGAATTCATTTTCAGTTTGTAATAGATTACACTGTTACCATTTTTAATAGATTACACTGTTACGATTTTAGATTTTTGTAAAACTCAACATAGATGATTTATATGACATAATCTTCCAATCCAACGGTGAATTTTGTAAAATTTGAATTCGTTAAAGCGTTATTGAGTGGTGTAACATTACTCGAGTGTTACACCGGTATAATATGATCCCTCCCTTTACAACTTTTTATAAATCTATAATAATTATACCATTTTTTGCAGTTTTCAACACAACTTTATTTCACTCCACCAATCCATACAACTTCTAATGTCATAAACAACCCTAAAAGATGCACTATATCCACTTCCTTAAAGGGTGTGCTTTTTTTTTTTTTGTTCACATATAAGACTAGAGGTAGTATACTTGTGTTTAATGAGATAAGATTCCCTACAATACATGAGAGGCTAGTGAAATCATGTCCATAGATTAAAAAAATTAAGAATTTTAAAAAATTAAAAATTAAAAATTTGATGGTGAGATGCTCTACTACTCCCCTATAGTGAAAATACATGAGAGGCTAGTGAAATCATGTCCATAGATTTGGTGCTGTTTTTGCTGCATTGTGCCTTGGTTTTGTGCTGCTGTTTTTCGTTTTTCTTTGGTCCTGTGCGGTGGTTTGCTGCAGTAGTTTTGGCTGCTTTGTTTATTGGTGGTCTTTGGTGTCTCACATGTGAGCTCTCTTAAACCCGCCTTCGCTGTACTTGTCTTTCCCTCCCTTGGTATATCTTATGCCTTGATTAGCGGTGTTATAATAAATTTGGCAATTCAAAAAAAAATCCTTCGAGGAAAACCGCCAATCTGAATGCTCTCGATCGATTCTATATAATGTTTGGGTTGTGGTATCAAAATTGTTGTTAATAGAACTTATGATGCAAAATCCACCATTTTTAATATGTTGCACGACAAGAAAAAAGGCAAGAACCTAAAATAAAATAAAATAAGAAGACACACAAAACAACAAACTAAAACACCAATCACCACCACAAGATGAAACCCCAGAGAGAGAGATAAGATGAACCACGAGGAAAGGTAAAAAACTAGAGGACCTCCAATCCACTAGATCCAACAAGACTCAAAACCACACTCGATCAAACTATATCGGTTACAGCAGAAAGTAGGGTGAATACCCCACTCATAAAAGGAACAGGGGGTACCCGGATTTTTACCTAAAAACCATTTCCAAGATAAAAGTTTCATCGTATCAACCAGACACTCGACAGAAAAGGTCCATTCCAAAAATAAGACGTCATTTCGGGAGTTCCAAATTGTCCACACAATAGTATGCCAAATTAACAACCACGCCGTTCTATTTTTCCTACTCTTACCCATACCTAAGAAACTCTCAAACAACCCTAAAATACCATGAGGAGGCACCAACTCAAAACCTAACCGAAAACATACATCTAAAAAGTATTTATTAATAATTATGATTTTAAGATATGTTTCTTCGTAACAAAGTATGGTTATTACTTTCACACTATAAAGTAATCAAACATTTCTATTTGGATTCATTTGTAGATTCATAAAAGAAAAAATATGGCTAAAGTTTATATACTTCTTTGTGCTATAATTATCTATTTTTCTCTATTTATTTCTTTAGCAAAGTGCGGTAAGTAATTTTTATCAAAGGCTTTTAAATTTGGTGAACACCGGTACCTGAGAGTTTTGTTGGGTACCGGTTTATCTATTTAACATTAAATATCATATTATATTTTTATATTAACTTATAGGGTTAAATAAATTTTTGTTCCATATATCTCAAATTTTGTTTTTAGTTGTATATAAAATAATTAAACAAGTATTGATACTCAAATATTTCTTGTCACGATTTATGGTCCTTCTTTAAATCGACTGTGTATATTATTATAAATTTTGATTTTTTTTTTGTTATGTTTAGTCCGTTATAAAAATATCTTTAGAAATTTTTTAATCATCTTATGTTAAAAAATTAATTTCCGAGTTTTTGTGGCAAAAATTCTTATAGTATTATAAATATTAATACAAAAATCCATTCAAAAATATAAAAATATACATGAATTAACTTAAAATTATATATCAACAGTTATTACAGAGAATGTTTGGAAAACGAACATTTGCTGAAAATTTTTTTGTATGACTAACGATGAAATTTTAATTAAATCAGATATCTAATAATTTACCTTTAAATTTTCTTTTTATCATATTCAAAATTGTTTCACCCCATTTGATAACGTTCCTTAATTGTTTTTTGATACAGCCAGCAATGTGCAACTCTGCAACGAAAATACCAATTATTGTCATGATTATATCTGTACCCCTCCTAATACTCCAGCGTGCGAATATGCAGCCGGACTACAGGTATATGGATTTGGGATTTGTCAATGTAGATATCCGTAAATTTGTGGTTTGTGAATAAGTGAAGAAATTGTAAAATAAATACTGGTATAATACATGTGAGTACGCATGGGTCGTGGTGTTGTCTCGATTTTTTTTATAATAAAATGAAATTAGTCTTGTTATAAAATTATTCGTCAATGTAAGATCGTTGTCTCGTATATGATAGTTATAATTGTAATATTTACCAGTGATAATTTGTTCATATATGAATAATATTGAACTTGTTGTGGTGATATTTCTCATTTTAATAGTATCAATTTCTTATATATTTATACATATTGTTAGATATATTATGCTTTAAGTATTGCAAGTTTGGCATTTTAAAATAAAAGATTAATAAGTTTTTACCCCCTGCAAGATAGGCGAGTTTTGCGTTATCTCCCTATAATTTTTTTGATGAAATTATCCCCCTGTAAATATTTTTTTTTATTTAAAACAGAATAACCGATTTAAAAAACAACACTTTTTAAATTGGTTGAACAAAATAACCGATTTAAAAAGTATATCAAAGGGGGTAAATCAAAAAAATAAATTTTACAGGAGGTAATCTCATAAAAAAAATGTTATACGGGCTAATGCAAAACTCGCCTATTTTACTGGAGGTAAAGACTTATTAACCCTAAAATAAAATAAAGGAAATATTTTTATAGTAATGTTTTTGGTTGCTTCTTAAGAGAGTTAACCAACAATGTCCTACCAATGCATTTTATGCTCCAAAAACTTTGAGGAATAGAACCAATGATGCAATAACTACAAATTTTTAATATGTTGCATCATATCATATGGAGTCGAAGGTTGTGTTTCCGGCGGTGTCTCTATGTGGAGTATTTGGAGGCATGAAAACTCCAAGTTGTGGGATAATGTTGCGGAGACCGATACGAAAATTCTCAAGTTGAAACTAACTAATGGAAACAAATAAATGAGATAGCTCATGTTCCAGCGAGGATTGTCACATATTTTTTAAGGACAATACTATCCTAAAAAAATCAACAATATTATAAAAAAAACATAGCTAGTTATTCATATAACAACATAATAGTTTGATATTCACTTGGAAATACGGTTTGTATCAAATATTATTTTTTTATTTAAAAATAAATATTTAACCGATATTTTTTCGATACGAGTATCAGGACGTAACAGACGCATATCAGATATTAATTGTTTATTTAAAATAATGATTTAACCGATACTTTTTTGATACGCGTATCGAGACGTATTGAACGAGTATCGGTATGGAGTACGTATCGGACACGATACTTAACCATTTTTAGAGTATCGATTGTTATGGGTATTTTTTTAAGTGTTTTTCATATGTTTCCTCACATAAAAATTTTGTGGTTATAGTAAAATTTGAGAAAAATATATAAATCTAAACTTCTTGATATTAAAAAAGAATAGTAAAATATTATAAAAAAAAAAGTAAAATAAAATTGGATCAATTGTCTATGCCAATTATTTCGGATGCAATGTGCTTTCCTTAATAAAAGTAAATAAAATTGCGGTCTGCTCATTAAAAACATTAAAACGGCTCCGTTTGGATTGATGGAATACAATAGAGCGGGGCGGAGCGGAGCGGAATGACATATAATCACAATGTTTCCAATTGAAACATTTGGAAATATTATGATTATATTTCATTCCGCTCCGCTCCGCTCCATTGTATTCTATCAATCCAAACGGAGTCTAAAGTTGTACATCTGATAGTGAAAAATATATATCTAGGTTATAGGGTTATTGTAAGTTGCCGTTTTCTCAGAAGAAATACTACATTCCTTCATCGTCTTCTCTCCCGACTCAACAAACAATGGGGGATAGAATCAGCGATTTACCAGACGAGTTATTGTGTCACATTCTTTCTTTTCTCCCAACCAAACTCGCTTTCACCACCACCGTTCTTTCCAAGCGGTGGACCCCACTTTTTAATTCACTCGATTTTCTCGATTTGGTCTTCAAAGGCAATGCAACCTCCTTCAACAGATTTTCTCATTTTGACCAACAAACCACTTAAAACGTTTCGCCTCGACTGTTATTATGGTGTCAAGCAAGACAATATTAGTAACATCTTTGATGCATGGTTAGAAGCCCTAATACGACGTCGTGTTCAACAACTTCACCTCAATCTACATAACCATACCTTGAATCTCAATATTTTTATCTCTGAAACCCTAATTGTTCTCAAACTTAAGAATTTAATAATTACAACTGATGCTTCATGTGTTCATCTTCCATCCCTCAAAACCCTACATTTGGAATATATGATATTTTCAAAAATTTGATGATTACGACAATTTTTATTGTGCTTTGTCCTAACTTAGAAGAATTGTTTATACACAAAATCGAAACCATTTCAAGACACACAGAACAGGCTTCTTGCATAGTCATTCCGGTGTTTTTGTTTCAAAACTTAATTCATATTAAACTAGATTATCATGTTGAAACTCAGTCAATTTATTGTTGGTGGTATGATGTATTAGATATGCTTCGACTTTGTCCCAAACTTCAAATTTTTTTTATTAAAAAGGTTTGTTGAGTAGGATATATGTTTGTTTATTTGCTTTGTTGTTTTTTCCATATATTTCAAATAAATGTTATTTTTTTTATGTCTTTGACAATGGAGGAATACCGGATCACCCGAGGAATGGAAATGTCCAATTTCAGTTGTTGAATGTGTTTCGTCTCATCTCAGATCATGTACTATTTTAAACTTTGACGGTTCGGTGATCTTTGCTTTGCAACATTTATTTTGCAGAATGCCAGACTTTTACAAGATATGAAAATCGGCGTTACTACTAATGGAATGCTTTTGAAAAAAAGTCATCAGATTATAAAAAAATTGTCCTCTTGTCCAAGGATATCTCTAGTATGCAAACTTACATTTGAGTTTAAGAATGTTTACTAGGATTGTCAGTGTCTATTATAGTATCCAACAATTTAATATGATAGTTTTTACAACATATATAGGATGGTTCTGTTTGAATGAGTTTTATTTTATTTTGCTCTATTGCATTGAAGGTGAAAATTGTTCCAAGTCCCCTCTTTGTTGTCAAAGTTGTTTGATTGTGCTTGATATTGCGAATATATGTTTGCATTAATAAGCTCGTGATATTGCAAGAGATAATCAATACTCAATTTTGTGGCCACATGTTCAAGAATGTTTTGATTTATGTATACAGATAGATAGACTATATTCTATTTAATAAACTTAATGGTTCATATGTTGTTTTTCTTTGAGATATTCATGTGATTCCTTCTTAGTATTATATGTTTTAGTAGTTGTTTTGATCATGTGCTATGACACCTCACCTCATCGGTTTCTTTAGAAAGATAGATTAAATAAAGTCTCATAAATTTTATGAGAATTCATAAAATGATTAATCAATTTCTATGTAGAGCTATATCAATTCGTTGGATATGACGCTTCTTAAAATATGATGTACATTCTTAGAATTTTTTAGATTTCATTACAAATTTGTAAAATAACTATTAATTATTTCTGTAAGTTTAATTCAATAGGTGGGACATTGTATTATATATACAGATGACTGAAATTCGAACTTTGGTTGTCCTACTTATCTACCTTAAGGGTGAAATTTCTAGTCATAAGATTACCTGGAAAAAAAAACAAACTATTAGTTATAAAATGACTTTGTAGATCTTTCTAGAATATACAAGTAGAATTAATCATTATAGAGCGCTGGGGTCTTAGTAGGTATAACGGATTTGTCTATATTATGAATGGTGTTGGAATCCGGGGTTTTGTCTTTGCCGTTAGGAGCCGTGTGATGGTGTGTGAAGGGTGTTGGTGTGTTGACATGCTTCCATTCCAGCGCTCTGTTTTTTTTTTTTTCTTTTCTTTTTTTCTTTCTGGTGTTTCTATTTTGGCTGGGTGTCTGTTTTGATCTTGGTGTAGTGGCACTCCTCTTTGGTTGTCACAGCTTTGTAACTTGTATCGAATTACTCTTTTTGCTTGTTCTATTTCAGTAAAATTAGCATTTATTAAAAAAAAAATCATTACTAAATTTCAATTAAGAAATATATTATGAAGGATTTAGAATGAATTATGTAGAGTATCTTCCATACAATAAATTAAACATGTAACCATGAATTTGTAAAGTATTCAAGTTGAGAGCAATCAGGAACGGATCCAGAAATTTCAATTTCTAGGGACAGAATTGTTTGTTATAAATATTTATTAAAAAATAACATATAAATTCATAACCATAAAATAAAATGATCTATATTTGCTCCAAGTGATTCTCGGTGACATAATCTGACTATATATATCAACTATAGCCTTTCGAAAACGGATTTTCTACTATAACAATAGGATGTTGTAATTCTCTACTATAGCAAAATCCTCTTTTATTCTTTTCTCCTTCTCCTCTAACTCTAACCTAGCCGTCACCTCTTTTTTTCATCTTCTTAGTTTATCAAAGAGGGGTGATTTAAGGTCAATTTTGGCCTGAAATCACCCCTCCAAATTGTTTTTCTTTCTTGTTTTAATAAATAAGTGTGATTTTCACATATTTCTTTGTTTTGATTTCCCGTCTTCGGTGTCTTTTGTTGTCCCGTCTTCTTGCGGTGTATTTTGTTTTTCCGTTTTGTACGGTGTTCAATATTATTTCAGGTTGAAGGAATAGCTCTGATCTAGTGCAGATTCAATCAATGTCGACTTTTGTGTCATCAACGTTACAGATCTGGAGGCATGGATATTCCAGACACTTCAATATAGTCATATTCGTAGGCTTATGTAATTTTTCGTTTTATGCTATTAACACGGATACTGTGAGTTTGTTCGCAGATTTATCCCTTTTGTTTTTAGCGATTTTAAATTTGTATTGCATCAATGTATTCCAACAATTTGAATGAATGAATATCGTTTGTTTTGAGTTAAAAAAAAAATAGGATGTTGTAATTAATCAGAGTCGTCCAATTAAAAATGGGCAGCTGAGATTCTTTTAATATTAATGGTCCAGATTGAAAACGGCGTATAATTAACTGTGTGAAGGTTGTTGTGATGGCAAGATGGTTTGGTTCAAGGGCGTGTTTCCGGCGTGGTTTTGGACGTGTTTGCTGCGTTTCATGGGTGGAGGATGGTGGTTTTAGGGGCTGGCATTGTTTTGTTGATGCTTGTGGCTGTTTGTTGGTCACAAAACTCGTTTAGGTGTTGTTGCTAGGTGGTTCTACAGTGGTGTTGGTGGAGCTGCCGACGACATTTTGGTGTCGTGTTGGAGTCGTGGTGACCGAAGGTGTTGAGGTGGCGGAATTGTCGGCGGAGTGATTTGGTGTGTGTTTGGGTCTGTTCTTGGCTTTGGGGTTTTGGTCCTGGCGTGCTCGAAAGGGCGAGGTGCGTAGACACTCCTTGTTGACGGTTGTGGTTGTTTTATCGTACCTTCAGATCGTAATTGGTGTGGGAGGGTTAGGAGACTCTGTTATTGTTGTTGCGAAGTGATGGCGGTGTTTGTCAGAGGCGGTGTCTTAGAGCAGGGGTTGGTGTTCGGATGAGGTGTTGGATGCTTAATACCGTGTGTCAGTGGTTTCTCTTTGATACTAGAGTCGCTGACCATTTTCAAATCTGGTAAGGTTTGCAGGATTCTTTGAGTCGCTGAGGGGTGTTCAAATCTGTTGAGATTTGCAGGTCTCTGGTATCTGGTCGAATCCTACTGCATCGATGTTGACTGTCGGTTCTCTTTCTATCGGTGTCCCCCAACCTTCGACTTTAGGTGCTGCTTGCTAGATCCTGATGGGCCGAGTAATTTTAATTCGAGTTCGGAAGTTAGTGTCTAGTGGTGTCTCCTAGGGTTGGGTAGCGGTTCTCTGGTGGGCTTAGTGAATCTTGTTTGGGGTATGTGTAGGGGTGGTTTGGGGTGCTGTTTTGGTGTACTGTTGTTTGGTTTAAGTGTTCTATCACTTACCTTTCATTGTGTGTTTTCAACAAATCCTTTTACTTCTTGTTGAAGATTTGTTTTTTAATAAAATTTTGCCGATTCAAAAAAAAGTTACAGCAGAAAATTCGGGTCCTAGCCTTTCACACTATCCAACTATACTTTCACTATTTCACTACTTGACAAAAAAAAATGCACATAGATTTAATTTTAATGTAAAAAGGAAAAATAAAATTACACTTAGATCAATTTTATTTAGCACATAAATTACATTGAGGTCTGCCAACTTTTTTATTTTCAGATTATACAAGGTTTTCGGTGTCTTAAGTTGCCCGCTCGGCTTAACCCGCTTTAAAAATAGGGCGGGCCAGGCCAAATTGCCCCACTTGCATTTAAATTTTTTTTATTTTTTTTAAAATCTTTTTTCTATATTTGAGATTAAAAAAATGGTGGAAAAGATTAAACTTCACCATGTAATGTATAATAATGATGAAGAATTTAACATGACATAAAACTCACTACAAAAAAACCCTAATATTATTGGCGGAGATTTTTTAAGTTTTTAAGCCCTCAATAATATATTGGATGCGTGGCCGCTAAGAATATTATTGGCAGAGGTTTTTGAGGGTTTTAACTTTTAAACCCTCAATAATGTATTGGATGCTAGTGGCCACAAAGAATGCATCTAAAATTTCAAACACATTTGACAAGAAATATTGGGTTCTAAAGGCCAACAACAATATGCATGGGAAGAATGAAAAGTTGGTCAATGCTGAAAAAATGTTATTGGCGGAGGTTTTTGAGGGTTTTAAGCCCTCAATAATGGATTTAATTGGTGCTAGTATATTGAAGCCAAATATGCATCTAAAATTTCAAAAAAAAAAATTGACTAGCAATATTGGGTGCTAGTGGCCACCAATTTCTCAGTGTGCACCGGAAGAATGAAAAGATGGTCAATGCTGACAAAATATTATTACCAGGTTTTGGCCAACCGATAAAAGAGTTTAAGGGATATACTGTTAGTGTAAATTTATTTTACACCATGACAACCAATAAAAATGCTTCAATCTTCCATATCATATTCAGAATTGTGAGGTACTGATGTGACGAAAAACATGATTATGATTGGTTGACCGTGTAAAATTATTTTACACTATCAGTATATTTTTTATTCTCACAAATAAAACACTTCTTATTTAATAGAGCACATCACTGTTCTTAACCTTATTTAATTCCACACTTAGTAGCATGTAATTTTCAACAAAAGAAGATATTTATGTCATTCTATACAACCTTTACTAATTTTATTTTTAGATTTTCCCTTGTCTATTGTGAAGGGATAAAGAGAAATAAAAAAAAAAAGGGTCATGCTAACGAGTGCCCCCGGGGCACTCTTTAAGCATTCCATAAAAAGAAATGATTTATTCATAAAGTAAAATTTTTCAATTTCCAATGCGTTGACTTCACACATTCCTATAAAAAAATTAACAAAAAGTTACTATTTTTGGTGCTTAAAGAGTGCCCCGGGGGCACTGTTTAGCATTTTCCAAAAAAAAATAATGAAGGTCAAGTGATTCATTAAATGAGTTAAAGAGTCAAAAATACATCTAAAAAGTATTTATTAATAATTAAGATTTTAAGATATGTTTCTTCATAACAAAGCATTTTTTTTCACACTATAAAGTAATCAAACATTTCTATTTGTGTTTTCCTATAAAAAGAAATATCTATTTGTAGATTCATAAAAGAAAAAAATATGGCTAAAGTTTATATACTTATTTGTGCTATGGTTATCTATTTTTCTCTATTTATTTCTATAGCAAATTGCAGTAAGTAATTTTAACAACGCTTTTAAATTTGGTGAACACCGATATCCGAGAGTTTTGCTGGGTATAAGTTTATCTATTTAAAATTTAATATCATGTTATATTTTTATATTAATTTATATATAAATAAATTTTTGATTCATATATCTCAAATTTTGTTTTTAGTTGCATATAAAATAATTAAAAAATTATTGATACTCAAATATTTCCTGTCACGATTTCTGATCTTGGCTTTAAATCGACTCGTGTATATTATTTTAAATTTTGAATAATTTTTTTGCAATCATGTTTAGTCCGATTATAAAAATATCTTAACAAAATTTTTAATCATCTAATGTTACAAGATTCCAATATAAAAACATCTTAACAAAATTTTTAATCATCTAATGTTACAAGATTCCAATTTTTTATAGGAAAAATTCTTATAATGTTATAAATATTAGTATAAAAATTCATTCAAATATATGAAAGTATATATGAGTTCACTTAAAATTATATATAAAACAGTTATTACAGAAAATATTATAGAAAACCCAAATTTGCTGAAATTTTTTTTTGTAAGACTAACAACGAAATTTTAATAAAATCAAATAACTAATAATTTACCTTTAAATATTCTTCTAACCATATTCAAAATTGTTTCACCCCATTTTGATAACGTTCCTTAATTCTTATTTGCTACAGGCGAACTGCAATTTTGCAACGAAGATACCGATTATTGTCATGATTATATCTGTACCCCTCCTACAACTCCAAACTGCAAATATGTAGATGGACTACGTGCATTAGGATTTGGGATTTGTGAATGTATAAATCTTAATTAGTGGTTTGTGAATGTGTGAAAAACTGTAAAATAAACCGCATAGGTTGCGACATTATTGTGTTTTTTTATAATAGAATAAAATTAGTCTTATTATAAAATTATTCGTCAGTGTAATAACGTTGTTCCGTATATCATAGTTATAATTGGTTAACTAAAAAAAATATAGTTTATCATTTTATTTCGATATAACTTTTTGTTTTTAAACTTAATCTTATTTATGTTCAATGAAAAAATAATTTTATTTTATTTTTATAAATCTAATTTATTTTCAACCAAAAAGAGAACTTTTTAAAATCTTAACTAGTTTTTAATAAACAGAGATGGTGGCAGCCATTCAAGTATATAAAGACCTTAGAATCTTACTTAGAAGGAAAATCGAATAGAGCACAACACTATTTTCAACCTTATTTCCAACTTTAGTAGGTTGTAATTTTCACCCCTTGACTAATTAGGGTGGTTACTCAACAAAAGGACATATTTTTGTCGTAAATCAACTTTACTAATTTTATTTTAAGATTTTCCCTTGTCTATTATGAAGGGCTAAAAAAAATATAATAAAAGGTCAAGTGATTCATTAAATTAGTTAAAGAGTCAAAAATACTACTAAAAAATATTTATTAATAATTATGATTTTAAGATAGATTTCTTATAAACAAAGCACATGGTTTTTTTTCACACTATAAAGTAAACAAACATTTCTATCTGTAGATTCATAAAAATAAAAATATGACTAAAGTTTATATATTTATTTGTGTTATGGTTTTCTATTTTTCTATATTTATTTCTACACCAAACCGCGGTAAGATATTTCTATCAACACTTTTAAATTTTGTGAACACTAGTACTTGAGGGTTTTGTCAGGTACCAGTATATCTATTTAAAATTTAATACTATGTCATATTTTTATATTAATTTATAAGATTAAATAAGTTTTTGATCCATATATCTCAAAATATTTTTTAATTTTTATATGTTAAAAATTAAAAAGTATTGATACTCAAATATTTTTTGTCACGATATTTGGTCCTAGCTTTTAAATTGATTCGTGTATATTATTAGAACTTTAAAATTTTTGGTGCTTTAAAATTCATATGTAATTCATCTTATATTAAAAAGTATAATTTTTATGGGAGAAATTCTTATAATATTTATAAACAAGAATATAAAACTCATTAAAAAATATGAAATTATAATGGAGACCAAACGTTATCACATAAAAATATTTGAGAAAGTAAAAGAAATTGTTTACAACAACTAATAACAAAATTTGAAATATTTCTAAAAATTACAAACTTTTTCTAAGCAATTGTTAAATATTATATTGATAAAGTTCCTTAATGCTTCTCTTTTGAATGGAATTATTGAAAATTGTTGATAACGTAATGCTTATTTGATACATCATCACAGCATTGGCATATCCCTGCAGCAGAAAGGATGAGGATTGTCCACAGGATACGTGTCCCCCTGAATTCGATCCTCCAGTTAAACCAATATGCATGTTTGAGGAATATTGTGAGTGTTGGCCAAGAATGGCTTGAAGAATAAATGTTGCATAAAAAAATAATATATATATATATATATAGATAGATAAGAAGCAATAAATATTAATTAAAAAAATAATCCGGAGTAATATGTTATTTTCTACCCATATGTGTTTTAGGATTTATTTTGCACTTGTTATAAATATTCTGTCATTAGTCCAATTAAAAAGATATGAATGGAGTTATTTTTTTAATAAACAAAATTTAGAATTTTTTTGGTTGAAAAAAGATTTAGAATACGGTGGCTGGAGGGGAAGATTGAAGGACACAATTTTTTTTTTGAACAGCAAAAATTTTTATTTATAAAAAAAAAAAATACAAGAGATACTCTATTCTACACATAACGGAAAAAATAGGATAGTACTCTATTCAAACAAAAAGTACACCGATTAGAAGCATTACATTTAATCGGACAAAATTTAAAGACCCGCCCAAATTTACGATTATTAAAAAGCTCAATCATATGGAGATTTGAGACCTCCACTTGAAATCATCGATTAAAGATGGTCATTGTTATCGGTTTGAATCCATATAATAATTAATTACACCATTTTTTTTTTGAATGCTAAACTTTATTAAGGGACACCAATAAGCACAAGGGGTACTTATTAGGCCACAAGAGAAACAATAATCAAGTCCCTTACGACACCACAACCACAATACACCAAATAAAAGGAACAAACCAACCTGCTAAACAAATAGAACAGAATAAAAATACAACCAATGGAAAAGAAAAACAAACACAACCTTCAGCACCACACAAGGCCAAGCCCGCGGGGACACACCTAGCCGCGAGGCACCGAGCAAGAGGAGACCTGGGACACGGACCCAACAGCGAGCAGCAGACCCAAAACCACGCCCCGGAACGACTAGCCTCATCTCAACATACACTCTCCTGGATTCCAAATCCATTCATACAATAAGCACGATCCCCACGTTTTGTTGATTAGAAACCACCGCCAAAAAAATCGTTGAATAAGCTTCAACACCTCACCGACTTCCACCACAACATTATTAAAAACAAAGTCGTTCCGAACCTTCCAAACGGCCCAAACAAAAGCTAGCCAAATCACCGCTAAGCCTTTTCTACGTTTGTTATTGGACCCACACCCCACTAACACCGCAAAAGAGGATACCACCGACGGCGGGAGCACCGAAACAACACCAAACCATCTTAACACCGCAAACCAAATTCTTGCCGTAAAACGACAATGCAAAAACAAATGTCGGGCCGATTCCACCTCCAAATCACAAAAAGGACAATTAGCATCCAAGAGCCATATCACATCTCTACGCCGAAGGTTATCTCTCGTTGGAATTCTATCAAGTAACAATTGCCAAGCCAAATTAAGCACACACCTTAGACGGAACTCCACACTTCCAAATGAATTTAAAGGCAAAAGACTCCAAAAAAGGTAAAGGGGCACGGTCATTAAGCAAAGAGTCAAGAAAACCGTAAGTTGACTTAACCGAGAAGTCCTCACTACCACCCGGGTTCCAACACCAACTATCATCCTCCTCCTTGATAATGACACGCCCAAGCACCTCCAAAAACTCATGAAGAATAATTTCCTCTCAATCAAAAAAGTTCCTACGCCACTCCAACTCCCACCTCCAAACTCCATTGGACCAACTCCCAATGCCACTAATCAAGTCATCCTTTTGAACGGATATCCCGAAAAGGCGAGGGAATCTCCGTTCAAGACTTTGCCCCTCAACCCACACATCCTTCCAAAATTTCGTCAACCGCAAACCAACCCACACCTCTATCCATCCGACACACATCATCACGCCACCACACCGAGGCAACCCCCCGAAGCTCAAACTCCTCTAAATTAACATTACCCACCACATTACTACCATATTTAGCCATCACCACCTTCTTCCACAATTCATTACCCTCCAAGAGGAGTTTCCACCGCCATTTAGCAAGAAGGCTCAAGTTCATCACACGGAGGTTTTTAACACCTAACCCCCCCTCTTTCTTCGGCTTACAAATATCCTCCCATTTCACCCAACACATTCGTCTTTTTTGGGAGAGGCGTCTCCAAAAGAAATTCCGTTGTATCTTAACAACCTCCTTCCACACTTTTGTTGGCATTCGGATATAAAAGAGAAAAAATATCGGGAGGGCATTCAACACCGCATTAATTAACACAATTCTACCACCAAGACTAATGTACTTATTCCCCCAAGAGTCAAGCCTTTTTTTAATAGCATCCAACATTGGTTCCCACGTAGAGCAAAGACGTGGGTTAGCACCAACCGGGAGGCCCAAGTAAGTGAAAGGCAACGGTCAATCCGACAATGCAAAAAATCGGAAGCCATCACAAGAAACTCATTGCTCACATTCACACCAACTAGACAACTCTTCCAAAAATTAATCTTCAAGCCGGACACCATTTCAAAGCCCCTTAGCACCGCTTTGATAGCCCATAGATTCTCCACCGTCGCCTCACCTATACACAAGGTGTCATCCGCATATTGGAGAATAGAAACCGGCAAACCTCCCCTACCCACATTAAACGGTTGAAATCTACCCCGCTCCACCGCCGATCTCATAAGAGCCCCCAAGCCTTCCGCCACCAAAAGAAAAAGAAGAGGAGCAAGAGGGTCCCCTTGCTTTAGACCCCTCCTTAAGCAAATCTCCTCCGTAGGGCTACCATTCACTAAAACGGACATGTTGCCGGAACAAACACACGCCTTCATCCAACCTCTTGATCAGTGCATTTTAATGCACATTCTTCTACTATTGTACTCATGTATTCCTATAGTTTATTTTACTATTTTTACTATTTTAGTGTGTTTTTATATTTAAGATTAATTATAGCTTTATTTTATTTTCGCACTTATTTTCTGAATAAATAATAAATTGACACCTTCTCATTGCGCAGACCATAACTGGAGCAAGGAATATCGGATTGAGACGCGGCCAGTTGCGTCAATGTTCCAGACTTACAAGACTTAATTATTTTCAGCATAACTTATAATTTTCGGCCCAATTGTTATGTGGCCCATTTTTGCTTGCTGTATTAAAACTAAAATCTGACCTAAGTCAGAATTCATTCAGTATCCACGAACAGAAATTAGGATTACGGCTGAAGCTATGAGAAACTAATCTCCTTCTACCGGTCCATTGGTAATAAGGAACCTTGTTTATGAATTCTTGAGGTTTGATTATCAATAGCAATTTTATTTATGACTTTATGCTTTTGTATCGGTTTCTTATCTAGTTTTCTCTATATGAATTCGGTTTAGATTGATGCTTTATTACTCTACTTCGAGTTTATTAATCGAATTGATTTTACGCTTGTTAGAATTGATTTGATTAGAAACTGGTACAAATTATCGCGCTTAGCAAAAGGGTTGATTGAAATTTGTTATGATCTTAATTCTGCTTATGTGACGCTTGATCCTAAGCTTAGTTGATTGAACACACTTGATGCTTAATCAATTGAATTTCTTATAAGACTAGTTGCCGCTTGTTTAATTAGTTTTATTATTAACCAAACGCATAAACTCTTGAATGAATATTATCGCAAAACCTGTGATAGATAGTAAACAAGGTTACCTAAACCCAATGGATCAATTACTTTTCTATTAATTAAATTCATCATCTTTATTACTGTTTTTCTCAATCGAAAACCCCCAAATTTTACAGTTTTAACTTCTTCTAATATTGTTAACTGATCGAGAGTCTTTGGGAAACGACCAAGGTTACCTTACCTTGTTACTACTCTTTTTAATTACTTATTTTTTATCACAAAACGACGGTGATCAAATTGGCGCCGTTGCCGGGGACTCTTAATTGATTTAAGCAATATTAGATCCATAGTTACTGTGTTCTTTCGTTTAGGTTTTAGTTTCTTCACAATTTTAGCCAATTCGCGACCTAGAATCAAAAATTCTGTTTTCTGAAAAATTGTGTTCGATTGTAAATCCGGTTTGTCAGCTGGGAGCAGAAAAATCGTGCGATCATTACACCCTAACTCACTCTAGAAGAGTTTGGGAACTCGCTTCCAAATTTCCAAATTCGCCTTTTTTCTATTTTTAACGAATTAATTACTGTTTTCATAGTTTCAGAAAAATCCAAAAAAAATTCCAAAATTTTTATTTTCCTTAATTAGAACAGATTTGACGTTTTTATATTTTTCTGAATTTATTTTAACCATATCTCTTCCTATTGTTTTGTTTCCGCTTAAATAGGAACATTCTCACCTTTTTTGTTGCAGTGTGATTCAGTCTGGCTACTAGGTCTACTTGTTCTAACTTGTTTCATCTGAATCCTGAGATTGAAAGAACCCTTCACGCACGCCGAAGAGAAAATCTGGCCTACAGCAGTTCATCACCTATTAACGAGTGTAACTCATTAACCGGTGACTCTGATTCTGATTCCTTGCATAGTTTTTCTTTACAAAATTTATTTGATTCTAAACTTGATTTTGAAAATAACATGGCTGAGCAAACACTAAGGCAGCTTGCTGCCCCTGATGTTAATTACAATGGTTTATGTATTGAATATGCTGATGTTGCTGTACCTTTTGAATTGAAATCTGGTTTAATACACTTGTTGCCAAGGTTCAGTGGTCTTGCATGTGAGGATCCACATAAGCATTTGAAGGAGTTTCAGGTTGTATGCTCCACACCACTAAGGCCTGAAGGCATCACGGAAGATCATATCAAGCTGAGAGCCTTCCCATTCTCACTACAGGGTGCCGCCAAAGACTGGTTGTACTATCTTCAGCCAAATTCTGTTACAACTTGGAATGATTTAAAGAAAGTGTTTCTTGAAAAATATTTTCCTGCCTCCAGAGCTGCATCGATCAGAAAAGAAATATGTGGTATTAGGCAGGGCAATGAAACATTGGCTGAGTATTGGGAGAGATTCAAGCAGCTAGTATCCAGTTGTCCTCAACACCAAATCACTGAACAACTTCGTATCCAGTACTTCTATGAAGGCTTGCAACCAATGGATAGGAACATCTTAGATGCTGCCAGTGGTGGGGCACTTGTTGATAAGACTCCAGCTGCTGCCAAAAATTTGATTGAGAATATGTCACTTAATTCTCAACAATTCTCAACAAGAAACAATGTTGTGAACCAGACAAAGGGTGTAAATGAAATTCAGGCTTCTTCTTCCTCCATCAAAGCTTTCGAAACCAGAATGGAAACAAGGATGGATGAACTTACTTCTTTGGTGAAACAATTGGCACTTAACAAACCTCAAACAGCCAAAGTGTGTGGCATATGTACCTCTTCTGAGCATCCAACAGACACATGTCCTATCCTGCAAGATGAGACCATAACTGAGCTACCTCAAGCATATGCATCAGCAGCAGCCCTATACAATCAGAACAAATACAACTACCCTGACCTCCCCACCAACAAGTATCATCCTAGTTGGAGGAATCATCCAAGCCTCCAATATGGGAATCAATCACAGGCTGTAGCCCCTTCTGCCCCACTGGCCACATCTTCACTAGAGGACATTGTCAAACAAATGGCTATAAGTAGCACCCAATTCCAACAAAAGACAGATGCTAGCATTCAAAACTTGACAACACAGATTGAACAAATGGCTAATGCAATAGGCCAATTGCAAGCTCAAGGCTCCGGTAATCTTCCTGCACAAACACTACCGAATCCCAATGTCAATCAAAATGTCAGTGCAATTACCTTGAGATCCGGAAGAGTATCAGAACCAGCCCCAGAGAAAAAGAAGAAGAAAACTAAGGCATCATCGCCTACTCTTGAATCTGAACATGTTATTGATCCTTCTGCTGCAGCTGAACCTGAAACTGAAAAAGAAAGAGTTTATGTGCCACCAATTCCTTTTCCTCAAAGGGTGCAGAAAAATAAAAAGAAGTCACTTGAGTAAGACAAAGAGATTCTGGATACATTCAGAAAAGTAGCAGTCAACATTCCTCTTCTTGATGCAATTAAGCAGATTCCTAAGTATGCAAAGTTCCTGAAAGATTTATGCACCAACAGGAGGAAAGTGAGGGTGAACGAAAATGACAGAGTCGGTTTAGGAAGGAATGTTTCTGCTTTCATTCACTCCAGCTCATCAGCTAATGTCTCAACTCTCAGTCAGACCTTGCCACGAAAGTGCAAGGATCCAGGAGTTTTTGCTATTCCTTGTTCCATCGGGGATAAAAAGTTTGAAAATTGCATGCTCGATCTTGGAGCAAGTATTAATGTTATGCCTACTTCTATTTATAACAGCCTTAATCTTGGTCCTTTGCAGCCTACAGGTTTGATCGTTCAATTGGCGAACAGGAGCAATGTCCGCCCTGCTGGAGTGCTAGAAGATGTCCTTGTGCAAGTTAATGATTTAATCTTTCCTGCAGACTTCTACATTCTAGATATGGAGGGAGAAACAAATTCCAGCAGGGCACCGATCATTCTAGGCCGACCATTCATGAGAACGGCAAAAACAAAAGTGGATGTTTATGATGGCACAATGTCCATGGAGTTTGGCGACATTGTCGTTAAATTTAACATTTTTGATGCCATGAAGCAACCGGTTGAAGAGCACTCGGTTTTTAGAGTAGATGCGCTTGATAATTTAGTAGAGAAAGAGTGCAGTGCTCAGTTCAGTTCTCAGTTTCCATCTATCTCTGGCTTTAATGACACTTGTCAAAATTGCACTGATGTGACCATATGCTCTATTTGTGCTGAATTTTTTGAAAGTCATATTAGTACTAACAGCACTGACACTAATAACATAAACTGCACTTCCGACACTACTAGAAAACTCGCTTTTAGCAACCGATTTAGAGACCGAAATATTTCGGTCACTATAGAGACCGATTTAGAGACTGATATTTTGAACATAAACTTAAAAAAAAAATCGGTCGCTATATCGGTTGCTACATAATTATAGAGACCGAATTAGAGACCAATAATTAGTGACCAATATTTCGGTTGCTTTTAGAGACCGAATTAGAGACCAATATTTCAAGCTTCAAAGTAAAAAATATTTTGGTCACTAAATCAGTCGCTTTAGAGATTGATTTATAAACCGAAATTTAGCGACCGTAAAATCTCTCGCTTTAACTTAATATATATTTTTTTCTTAAATTTTTTGAATAGAAAAACTAATAGTGTGAAATCTCTCCGTTTGCGTTGAAAAATAAAAATACATAGTTAATTTTTAAAACTGTTATCTAAAATTAAAGAAAATAAATACCAATACTTTTAAATTGAAAGAAGAAATAATAAAAAGAAATACTTGATCAAAATAAATAAATAAATAAAATAAAAAGAAACAATAAAAAGAAATAAAGATAAATATAGAAAAGTAAGGTTTCACCAGTGAACTAGATTAATATTGCGCTTTTGTTAAAAGAAGAAAGAAATAGATTGTGCTTCTTCATCTTTGAGAAAGGTTTCACGAGAAAGGGTTCGTTCCATTCCTTCGACTTCCAGCTATCCTCGTCGTCGACTCCGTTCATGTCTGAGTTCCTCTCTATCTACGCTTTCCTTCTTCTCAGCGTTTCACCAAAGGGCACACGGAGCTTCCGTTTGCCGTGTTCGTCGGCCGTCTCGCAAATCCACACTCTCATGAAGCTTTCTCAGGTAAGCTATACTCTATCTGCGTTCCTCTCTGTTTCCTATTTTTTACCAATTTCTTGTTTCACTTTTAGGTTTTTCCCTCTTTTTGTGAAGATACAATTAAATTAGTGTTTATCTTATCATCTATCCAATTTTCTGTTTTCAATGATTTCAATTTCATTTTAAATTATAGTTTTCGATCACTTAACATGTGTTAACGTTTCTCTATTTTCATGTCTCTTTTCAATTCACATAACAGGTATTTTCATATCTCTGGTAAGGTAATTAGGATTAAGGACTATGGGATTTGAAAGGGGTTTTCATGTGTATGATTGTTGTTTTCCACTCCATTATCCTACTTTCTTTTTTTTTATTTTTCCTATTAAACTAAAGAGGGGAAATTAATGTTAATTATATTAAATAACTATTATTCATAAGAACTTGAGATGAATATTATTGTTGTTAGAGTATGAATAATATAATCATCATGTGTCAAATGCTTGTAATTTAACTGATTTTATTAATATGGTGAGAATAGAGAGGATGTTTAACACCTTGAAGCAAAGGAATGGAGCCTTTCAGTTCGTTTATTTTCTATAATCTGTAGCATAGGAAAAAAATGAAGTAAACTGACATAGGCTTCAATATTGCAGGAAATTTACTTCAAGGCCATTGACCTTTATTTGTTTCTTTATATTGCTTTCATTGTCGGATATTGAGCTCTTCACCGCATGGTTTGATTGAATATATGAATTGCTTAGGTACAAATTTGATCATGAGAGGGTGACAAAAGAAGATCCTAAACGGGTATTAGAGGAGCAATATGGTGGTGTGGAAGAGGTAATTATTTTGTTTCTAATTTCTAATGGTTGTGGCTTTTGATCCCTATGAGCATTTTTTAATGATTCAACCACTCGTATTTTAACAGTTACCGCAGACAAATTCTGGATTCAATAACACTCCTTTTAAATTTACCAAATATTCAAATGCTTATACACTGGTTTATATACATGAAGTTGACAAGGAAAAAGTAATATGCAATGTGGATGAAAAAGATATTGCAGTAGCACTTGATATACTTAAATCCCACACAAGAACTGTGTAAGTTTTCTAGTTCTAAAAAAATATGTGCTTATTATATTCATGTATAAATTGAGGTCCCCAAAATGTTTCCATGTGAAATATATTGTAAGCATTTTGTTTCCTAGTTTTTTTTTAGTTTCTTAATAGTTCTCATTAATGTGAGCAATTTGCAAATGTTGAATATACTGCTTCTAATCAATATAAAATTAATCAGTCCTGGAGTTATCGAGGCAGTAGAGGAGCTTGATAAGATATTGGCATTCATTAATTTACTCATCTCATCTCATTAAAGAACCATGCAGATGTGGATAGTTTTGCTCGAGGTGTTGGCCTAGTTTCTTTGCTAGGTAAGCTTCTAGACTAATTTTATTTTATGTCTATGCTACATTTGACTTCTAGTGTGTTGACTATAAATTTTGAGTTGACTGTAGTTCATATTTGATTGATATAGGTGATAAGTCGGATGGTGATAGAAAGATAGAGGACTTGAAACTCCTTTACAGAGCATATGTTACAAATGCTTTGGCTAGTGGTCACATGCAAGATAATAAGGTAAATGGCCATTGCATTCAAATAAGCATTTTTGGATAATCTAAAGTTAAGTTTGGATAATTTTTTTCTTATGGAAGGACATCCCAAGTATTTGATTGAATGTTAAAAAATGTGTGGAAAGTAGAAACACTTCGAAAGTTTATGGTGTTTGAAAAGATAGATTGAAATCTAGCTGCATATTGGTGCTCCATGCTTTCTTATCTACTAATGGCATTCTAGATTTAATTTAAACCATTAGTATAGAACCAATCCATTGGTGAGCCTCCCTATACATCCTTTTTTCTTTGCCTCCAAAGTTTGATTGAAACGGTCGTTTAGAGTTCTATCATAATCCATGTTTCTCTGAATCTCATTTTACTACCTGAATTTGAAGTAGAATATGTTGTCAGAATACTTTGTTGTTGTTAGTCTTTTTTATGTTTTACTGCTAGCAGCAAGTTTTTACAAGTGAAAATTTAGATATTTTAAAATAAGTCTTGGGTCCTTGATAAATAGCGTTAACTTTAAACATCAAAATATATCTTATGTTCTTTCTCTAAGTCACCACACTGCTAATCAATGTTTTAGCAATGCATTCATATGCTATGTAATTCATACGATGCAAATTGTATTTGGATTGAAGAGTTTCTGTTTTATGATTTTTCATTGATAGGATCTTATTTGCAATATTATACTCAGTATGGGTTTACTAAGAGGGAGAAGAAAAAAAGTTTCTTGAAATCATTGAAAATTCTGTATGTAAAGGTAAAATTCAACTTGATGCATATAGTCAATATTGGATTATCTCCTAGCAAGGTAATTATTTACTATTGCTAGTTTGCTCTGTTTTCTTCCATTTGCATGTTGGATTGATTAATATTTTTTTTCAATTTTTTGCTAGATGAGTCAAAGACAAAAGGGCATTCAATATAGTTTAGGAAAACCACCACATTGGTAAACTTTCTGCTGCATGAAACGAAACTTACGTTGAAGGTGCTGGAGTCTCTTATAGAGTTACACAAAGTGTATTAGAATGAAAAAACTAAGCTTTATATAGATATAATTTATGTATGTATGTATTATTCCTATGTTACCAATTGTGTGATTCCTGATTTCCACTGTTTCTGTTGTAACTTTTATATATAGTCTTTGATTAAGCAGAGCTTTATATGAATTTAATTTACTAATGTGTTTTGTTTTGTTATGTTTATATATATATATATATATATATATATATATATATATATATTACAGGTGCTGTAATTTTTTTAAAAAAAAAATTGAAATCAGTGACCGAATAAGCGACTAATTTGTTTGAAAATTAAATAAATTTAGTCGCTAATTTAGTCGCTAAAAGTGGTACTAAAATCAGTCACTAAATCATTTGCTAATAGCGTCGTACAATGTGTCGCAAACTCTGTCTCTAAACTATTGTTTTATTTCGGTCTCTAAATTGGTTGCTGCATTTGGTCGCTAATTTGGTCTCAAAATTCAGTTGCTAATCGGTTGCTACAAAATCGGTTGCTAATTTGGTCACTATAGATCAGCGACCAAGGTTTTTGCTACTGATTTTAATTGGTTGCTAAATCGGTCGCTAACTGAATTAGCAACCGATTTTGATGAAAATCGGTTGCTAAATCGGTTGCTAAACGCATGTTTTCTAGTAGTGTGACAACGTCACTGTTGCAAGTATTGACATTGTTGCAGGCTCTTCACCTATGCCACATTCCTCCACTTTCGGAGCAAAACCACTGATCTTAGATGCTTTGAAAAAAGAGAAAACCAAGCATTTCCATGATAAAATGATTTTTAGGGAGGAATTCTCTGTTGGCCAAAAAGTCCTACTGTTTAATTACTGCCCAAAAGTTGTGGCTGGGAAACCTAAACCCAAGTGGATTGGCCCCTTTATTGTTACTAATGTTTTTCCTCATAGTGCAGTAGAATTAAAAAATGTAGGTACAAAAAGGTTGTTCAAGGTAAATAGAAAGCGCCTGAAGTTGTTCCATGGCAGTTTTATGCCTGTTGAAGCACCTGTTGAAAAGCTCTCCTTGGACGAGCCTTCCTACACCCCAGCTGCTACACCTTAGCCCTCGGGTGTGTTCCTTCTTTTACTCTCACTTTATGTTTATTATGACATTGCGGACACTGTCTGGTTTAAGTGTGGGGGAGGGACATTTTACTTTTTGTTTAAAAAAATTTTAAAAAAAAATTATTATTAAAAATTAAAAAAAATACAAAAATAAAATAAATGTCATGAGTAGTCACATGTTCTAAGGCTAAGAGCAGATAGTTGTAAGGTTGATGAAATCTTTGGAAATTCTTGTTTTGATACTTGACATGATAGTTTTTGCAACTTTAATGCACAACTGCTTGAACACTGTTAAACTTAGTAATGTCTAGATAAATTTCTGAAATACACATTCTCTAGACTAAGCTCTCTCAATTTGAATATAATGGAGGTACGACTAGAACTAAGTGTGGGGGTAAGGCTAAAGTAAATGATAGACTGATCATTGCTATTAATTAAGAAAAAGGGAACTTCTTGAGAGCCAAAAAATAATAATAATAATAATAATAATAATATGAAGAAAAAAAATGATGATAATAAGTTCCTGTGCCCGAAACTGGAGGAACAAGTGTTGTGTAGGATGCTCTACTCTGAGTAACAGGTTGGACCTATTACAAGTAGGATCCCGTCAGGTGAAAAGGTGGAGTAGTACCTAAAGCTTTCAAATAATAATAATAATAATAATAATAAATAATAAAGCTTGAAGGAAGTACCCCTGTATTGAAATTGAAAAGCTTTGGATCTCTTGAAAAGAAACAGCACCCCTAGACTGAAATCCTGTTTAAATCTAAAATTATAGGAAGAGAATGACAGCGTAGTATTTAGATTGAGTATTTCGGAGAGGGGTCTTGACATTACTTTGGTTGACAGTAGGAGACAGTACACACACACGCAAGATTATCATGGAAGGTTGATAGATGAGAGTTATGCCAATTTTTGAATTTTAATCTAAGGCTTGAAGCTTGAAACCTAGAGTATGTTGACTGCTTGTGACTATTTAAATTTTATTTCAAGTTTTTTCAACTTGATCGAGTTTTGCTCGGAGTGCAAAAGTTCAAGTGTGGGGGAATTTGATCAATGCATTTTAATGCACATTCTTCTACTATTGTACTCATGTATTCCTATAGTTATTTTACTATTTTTACTATTTTAGTGTGTTTTTATATTTAAGATTAATTATAGCTTTATTTTATTTTCGCACTTATTTTCTGAATAAATAATAAATTGACACCTTCTTATTGCGCAGACCATAACTGGAGCTAGGAATATCGGATTGAGACGCGGCCAGTTGCGTTGGAAAGCTAAGACAAAGATCTACAACTTTCATGTTGAAGTCGAAAGCTAATCCAGAGCGCAAATGTGTCAAATAATTGCGTCAATGTTCCAGACTTACAAGACTTAATTATTTTCAGCATAACTTATAATTTTCGGCCCAATTGTTATGTGGCCCATTTTTGCTTGCTGTATTAAAACTAAAATCTGACCTAAGTCAGAATTCATTCAGTATCCACGAACAGAAATTAGGATTACGGCTGAAGCTATGAGAAACTAATCTCCTTCTACCGGTCCATTGGTAATAAGGAACCTTGTTTATGAATTCTTGAGGTTTGATTATCAATAGCAATTTTATTTATGAGTTTATGCTTTTGTATCGGTTTCTTATCTAGTTTTCTCTATATGAATTCGGTTTAGACTGATGCTTTATTACTCTACTTCGAGTTTATTAATCGAATTGATTTTACGCTTGTTAGAATTGATTTGATTAGAAACTGGTACAAATTATCGCGCTTAGCAAAAGGGTTGATTGAAATTTGTTATGATCTTAATTCTGCTTATGTGACGCTTGATCCTAAGCTTAGTTGATTGAACACACTTGATGCTTAATCAATTGAATTGCTTATAAGACTAGTTGCCGCTTGTTTAATTAGTTTTATTATTAACCAAATGCATAAACTCTTGAATGAATATTATCGCAAAACCTGTGATAGATAGTAAACAAGGTTACCTAAACCCAATGGATCAGTTACTTTTCTATTAATTAAATTCATCATCTTTATTACTGTTTTTCTCAATCGAAAACCACCAAATTTTACAATATTAACTTCTTCTAATATTGTTAACTGATCGAGAGTCTTTGGGAAACGACCAAGGTTACCTTACCTTGTTACTATACTCTTTTTAATTACTTATTTTTGATCACTAAACGACGGTGATCACTCTCCATTTCACCCCAAAACCAAACCGACATAACATATAATCCAAAAAACCCCAATCAACGGAATCGTAGGCCTTCTCAAAATCAACCTTAAAAATCAAACAATTCTTCCGGATTTTTTTAGCATAATCAATAACCTCACTAACAGTCACCACCCCATCCACTAATTGCCTCCCTTTATTACACCATTATGTAGAAAGAATTATATTATCATGTTTGGATTTTGAAGAGTAAACTTGACGCCATTGTTGATCATCTTCTACGACTACGAGATTTTGATTAATGGAAAGGATTTGGTAAAATTGATCGAGAAGTTGTAAGAGAAAGGAGTATAGTTGTGTTCTGTTACAAAAAAGAAAAAAAAAATCTTGAAAAATTACAACAAATTACAAAAAATTTCATAGGAATTTGGGTGGGATTGTTGGTAGGATGAATGTTTTATGTGTATTTTCTATTTAAAAGTTTTTAAAAACAATTAAAAAAAATATCCATCAAAATCTATAATTTTTTTTAATACTAATGTACATTTTAAAAGTAGTGAGAAATCGTAATCGATTACCAACATATTTTGTTGACTTGAAAAAAATTTGATTGTCTTAATTGAATATCACAAGATTTATTTAACTTTTGTAAAGGTCTTCATTAAATACCACAAGATTATTATCTTTTAAAATTCTTTGAAATCCCCCTAATTTAATTTATAAATTTTCCCTTGTCTATTATACTATAGTATTATGCTTTTTTTTTTGACTAAAACATAATATTCATTCATTCAAATAGATAGATACATCAGATACAAGCACAAATTCAATAGCGCTAAAAACGAAAAGGATGACAAAAACGGCATACAAGTTAATAGCATAAAACGACATACTCAGTCCTACAAATAATCTGACAAAATAAAAGTTACCGAAATACTCATGTCTTCGGATCTTCATCGTTGATAACTTTGTCATTGATTGAATCTGTAATTGATCAAAGTAGATCTGTCAATCTGAACCAAGTGAACACCGTACAAACAAGAAAGCAACGCCGCACAAAATGACGACTAACACAACGCCGCACAAAACGACGACTAACACACTGCCGCACAAAACGACGACAAAATAACAAAACAACTCAAAAGAAAAAACTTGATTTATGTGATAATCACTTATTTATCTTAAAAGAACAGAAAAAAAGGTGTAGAGGGGGTGATTCTAGGCAAAAAATGACCCAAAACCACCCCTCTATATGATGAATGGAAGAAGGAGAACTAGGAGGCAAAAAGGTTTTTAGGGCCGGGAAGAAAAAACTCTTGATAGAGTATACAATATTAGATATAGTATTATGCTTATGAAGGTCTAAGAAAGAAATAAAAAAAAAAAAAAAATAATGAAAGGTCAAGTGATTAATTAAATGATTTAGAGTAAAAAATACTTCCAAAAAATATCTTTTAAGATAGGTTTCTTCTTACCAAAGCATGGTTTTTTTTACACACTATATAGTAATCAAACTTTTCTATATGTAGATTCATAAAACAAAAAATATGGCTAAAGTATATATATTTATTTGTGCTATGATTATCTATTTTTCTCTATTTATTTCTATAACAAAATGCGGTAAGTAATTTTATCAACTATTTTAAATTTGGTGAACTTTGGTACTTGAGAGTTTTCTCGGATACCAGTATATCTATATAAAATTTAATACCATGTCAGAGTTAAATAAGTTTTTAATTCATATATTTCAAATTTTGTTTTCGGTATAAATAAAGAATTAAACAAGTATTGATATTCAAATAACAAAATATGAAATTATAATGGAGACCAAAAGTTATCACATCAAAATATTTGAGAAAGTAAAAGAAATTTTTCACAAGAATTAAAAACAAAATTTGATATATTTAAAGGAATTACAAATTAAACTTAACTTATGGAAAAAATATTTCTAAGAAATTATAAAAAGTTGTTGATAAAGTTCCTTAATGCTCCTCTTTTGAAAGGAATTATTATAAATTGTTGATAACGTTCATTAATGCTTATTAATTTGATACATCACATATTTGGAAGTTCCCTGCAAAAAGGTTGAGGATTGTCCACAGGATATGTGTCTCCCAGAAGAACCAGTATGCTGGTTTGAGAAATATTGTACTTGTCTGCAAGGAACCTGGCATGGTTTGAAGAACTAACATAAAATGTTGCGTCAAAAAAGTAAAAAATAGGAAGCCGTAGAATAGAAGTTAAATAAAAAAATAATACGGAGTAATATGTTATTTCTCCCCGGATGTTTTTTAAGATTTATTTCCCACTTGTTATAAAAATTAGTAGTGGATAATATATATATGTCAATAGTTCATGTGATTGGCCTATTATATTTATTTATATATAGATATAAATATTATGTATTATTGTAATGTAACTTAATTTTACTGGTCAATATTTGAACCAAGTGCTTAAAAATGGAATGTTTTCTGTGAGAAGAATTATGATCGGATCTGTACTTGATGATTGGTGACTGAGTCTTCATGTACCAATGAGGGAAAATAAGTAGATGCAAGAATGTTAGTTCTCCAACGCGCAAAACAGATGCAAGAGGTGAAAGAAAATGTTAAATTGAGGGTAGAATATGTGTACCTTGAAAGTGAGTGCATATGCATATATCATGTAGTAGGAGGAATAAACGTTTTGTGGGTCCTCCATATATTTGCAGAGAATCCATCACAAAAATCTTCTGAGGGGTCATTTATTTGGTGCGTATGACCTATACTGGTGCTATGAACTCGCATCGTGCTCATGAGAGAGTTTTCTGGCTTGTTTCGTAGTCGCTCTGAAGGTGGCATGTTATGTTCTTTGTCTCGTGTTTGGGCCTAAATTTATTGGGCTTTATCAGGTCCAGAACAATTGCCCCCTAAGTCGTTAGCAAGGATTTGAGAGTATCATTCTACAGAATATTTTGAGGTCTATTATCATTCTTGTCTTCTAGGAATGGATGTTTTGTCTTTTCCCGGCGTTTTTTTGTGGTCATCTTTGACGCGGTGGTTTGCAAAACAAAAGGTTATTGTGTTAACCTTGGGTAGACTAGGTTAAATTGAGTCTTTTGGCCATAAAAAAAGATTCGGATGTTAGAGAGATTAGATGTCAATTCTTGTAACTTAATTGGGATTTCTTGTGTAATGTACACATTTGATATAGAGAGCTGCTCTCTCCCGAGAGTAGGCTCTTATAACCAAATTGAGTAAACAAATTGTAATTGCTTTTTTTTCTCACTTTTTTTTTGGCAATCCCTTTTCTCACTGTTTTATTTGGATTATTGCATCCCCATCTTTATTCCATTATTATTTGGCTATTTGGTTAATCATATCCCACACATCAAAGTTTTTATTTGTGTAATTTCTCTCGAATTCACAATAATTTCTACTATATATTTACATGATTAGTTAGAGATAATAGAAAATAAGGTTTAGTTGATTTTTTTGTTTTTATAAAGATATATTAAAAAAGTAAATATAATTTAAATACTCATCTTAGAATGACAAAATTTCTTATCAGCATGTAGAATAGATCTATGCGATTACCTCGAGCCCATCACACAATATATAGATATATATAGATTGGGAGAAGCATGCATCAACTTCACCTCTCACCTCTCACCTCTTAGTTATTCGCCTTCACGATCTAATTAAGATTTTGTTAGTTAAAACAAGATATGAATTTTTTTGAAAATTTACTATAGAACATGAGAATGTTTACAAGAGTGGGAAGTAATTTTTCCTTAACCCGAAGGTCCTATTTATAACCTAAGGAACATCTAATTCGTGAACTTTAGTAGTCATAGGATAGCATAGGATGTTATTACCGATAATGGACATTCAAAAAAAAATATTAAAGAGACAAAAACCAACATAAACTTATGTTGAGACTGCCACGACCTTTTCAAGCCAGCAAGGGTGAGGTAGTTGCAAATGAAATGAGGGGGCAGCTATGTACTTGTCTTCCACGGTCGCGGCAGACCACCACGGGTTGTGGCATGTTCCAAACATGGTATTTTCTTGACTTTTCATGTGTGCTTAACTTTAAGAGACAATTATTTTTTATTTATCTTTTGGCTATGACCAGATTTAATTTGTATATATCTTTTATTTTCTTTTCATTAAGAGAGGTCTGCCACTACCATAACATAAGTCTTAATCTTTAAGATACCATAAAATGCGTCAAAATCACTTTTTTCTTCACATCCCAATAATTTATTCCTAAATATAGAAAAAAAATAGTTCTATTAAACTCTAATAAAACCTATTTAGAAAATAAAAAAGAATAAAAAAAGTACATCTAATCAACTTCCCTCTTTACATCACCATGCTCCTTCCCCACATTAATCGGAAAATCAAAATTTGAAAGTTTAAATACAATTTTAATCCTCTAATTAAAATGAAAATTTTTGATCCCCTATGTTCCTTCACGCAACTTTGGTCTCCGTATATTAATAAATTTAAACATTTGGGATCCCTTTTCCATTTTGTAACAGCCGTATTTAAATAAATAGAATTTCATGTGATTAATTATTTATTGTTTATTTATTTGAATATAGGTGATTTCAAGATTTTGCGAATAATTATGTTTTAGATAAGTGAATGGTATTTTAGTAACCTATATTAGAATTATTAATCTAGTTGGGAGCCCTTAATTAAGTTAGAAGAGTCGATTAATATTGATTATGTGGTTTTTAGCTATTAATGGAAAGAGTAGTAAAAGAATAGAGTTTTATGGGGTGTTTTAAGAATTGAACTTTTATAATTTTTTTTTTTTTTTGTGAATAGGCAATTACCAAATTGTATTGATAATATAAATAGAGGTAATTACACTTTAATGCAAGATAAACAGGCAACAAACTGCGCCGCTAACCTTTTTATAAATGGGAAGTATGATCCATTAAGGGTATTTTGGTAATTGGAGAGTGGTTAGAGAATTAATGGCAATTTGGTAATATTATAGAAAGAGGTTGATGTCATGTAGAGGAATTATTGACAATATTATAATATATTGGAGTTGGTGAATGATGTGTAGAGAAAATAAGGGTAACATGAGAATTTAACTATAACCTAAGTTAGGGATATATATAGAAGTGTTTTGTAAAGAGTAGGGTGGAGATTCTTTCGTCATAATAAAATGAGAGAAGAAGGAGGTAGAGAGAGAAGAAAGAAAAGAAAGAAGAGAAATGAGTTAGAGAAGAAGATGAAGAACAAATAGAGAAAAGTCATGTTAGAATAAAGAGATTGAAGAGAAGGATTAAAGATTCCCTCAATATAAGGTATGAGAGCAGTATGTGTATTCTAGAGTGTTCAAGAGAGGGGGAGAAAATCTATCTTTCTTCATCCCAATCCTCTCTCACTCTTTTCTTTTTGGGTTTTTGGAGGAAATCATTGGGAATGTGTTTATCTTGTGATTTGATGTTTATTGAATGATTCTAAATGTCTATTCATGTTTAATAGATAAATTGATATGAGTAAATTAACTAATTTATGAGTTAATTGTGTTGTTGATGAGAAAAATGGGTTAAAGATTGATGATTTCTAGCATGGGTTAAAGAAAAATGATAAGATTGATTATTTCTAGCATGAAATGTCATTAATACTTGTTATAGGTTGTACTTCTATGTTTAGTATGCTTATGTATGCCTAAAGTTATCACTTTATCACTACAAGAAAACCTGGATTTTGTGACCAAATTACCTTCTAAGTTATTGACGGCCTGAGCCGTCTATAAATTAGTGACGGCCAGGTCCGTCAATATATATAAAAAGTCGTCACAAACTTAAAAAAAACAAAATAAATTAAAAAAATCCGTCAAGGATTTACTGACGGAAAATTCTATCACAAAATATTAAATTACTGACGGATTTAGCCGTCACAAAGTTTGGATGGATTTACTGACGGAATAATCCGTCACAAAGAATTGACGGAATTAAAAAAAATAGCCATTCAGACTTTGGTCAGCGCAGTGTCAGTTTTGAAAGTATCAAAACATTTAGTGACAGAATAATCCGTCAGTAAATGTTGTCCGTTTCAAAAAATTTGCCTCCAACGGTTCAAATTGTTTGGTTTTTCACATTCAATATATTCATTCCATTTCCACAAATCTACCACTAAATTTCTTTCTCTAGTTCTTCATCTTGGAAAAAATTTCTCCAACATCTCACTAGAATTTTCCAAGTTCTTTTCTCTAGTTCATCATCATATATAATATTTTTATATATTAGCTTGATCTCTTAGTAAAAATATAAGTGTTTTCTATTTGTTCAAATTTAAAAGTTTATTTTTTTATGTTAATATTTGAATGATATTGTTTATTTATGTAAATCTTTTCAATATGCTAATATTTTTATTGCTACTCTTAGTAAAAATGGAAGTGTTTTCTATTTTTAATTTATTCTAGACTTTAATTTTTATTTAAATATTTAAATAAAAACTATATAATAAAAAAAACTCATTAAGTGAATTATTTTCGAAGATATTATATAATTTTAATACGTTTTTTTAAAATAATTAATAAATTTATTTTTGAAAAATAATTAATAAAACAATTAAAATAATTATTTTTAAAAAAAACTTTGTGACGAATTTTGTGACAACCTAAGCCGTCACTAAATTTCTGACGCATTATCATTGTAGCTTCGTACAGAATTTTGTGACAACCTTAGCCGTCACTAATTCAAATTTTGTGACGACATCAACCGTCACTAAATGTATGTCAGAAAAGTTGTCGTTCCTACTTAGTGATGACCTGAGTCATCACAAAGTTTTGTCAGTAAGTTAGTGACGACCTGAGCCGTCAAAAACTTTTCCACGAGCCATTTATTGACGGATTCTAGCCGTCACAAAGTCGTCACTAAATTTTGACTTTGTGATGGATTTTCCCACTTAGTGAGGGCTTTTGGCCGTCACAAAATCAGTAAATTCTTGTAGTATATGAATTGGTATGCTGGAATTTCGAGATTTGAGAATTTTTCACCAAAAAACCAGAGAATAAGGTTTTGCTATCCTGAGCAACTCGCCAGGGCGAGTGATTGTGTGCTAGGGCGAGTTGGACCGATGGGTTTTGACTTTGCTCGTTCTGAAAAATGTGATTTTGTTGAATAAATGATATATATGCTTATACTTTGATTGGATTATGATCTTATGATTATAAGATGGTGTATTTGACTGTAAATTGAGTCTTGAATGGTGAATTGAGTTATGATATTGTATATGTTGATTAACTATGATGGTGTATGTTGAAATGAGGTTATGATTCATGATATCATATATGTGGGTGAATTATGATAATGAATTATATGATGATGATGATAATCTTGTATATGTGTGATAATTTTGAGAAGATTAATTAACATGATTTAATCAATAGATGAGATGTATTTCTAACAATGTTGTTGAAATATGTATATATGGATTGTGTTATCCTTTTATGATGAGTAGAAACTTTAGTAAGGTGACTAAAATATGTGATATGTTAATTAATATGATTTAATTAATGGAGAATATGTACTTGTAAAAGGTGATTGAAGCACATAAATTTAATTAATAGAGATGTGCTTGTAAAATGTGATTGAAGTACATTGATTGTGATATCCTTTATAGGATGAGATGATTAAACCATATGTTTGGTAATTTGACATTCATGCATCCATATATGTATGTTGAGCAGATACTTTGGTAAGGTGACTAAAGTATGTCAATATTTTAACAAGGTGGTTAAAATATAGTTGGAATAAGTTTTCCAATGAATTGATAATGTACTACCTCATGCATTAGTAAATGCTAGGGAGCATTTAATGGATAATTGACATTAGCTTGCATTATGAGATGAATGTGAAATCATTATGTGAGTACTTGGTAGTTGATACTATTGTTGTGCATTAATTGCTATTTGTGTATCAATTGTAAGTAACTTAATATTGATGATTCGTGATTGTTATTTGTATGTCAATTATAAGTAACTTGATGATACGTGGATTATATGAATTACTTGATACTTGATTTATGAATTATAAATGTATCTACATTGTATAATCTTGCATCTTTATGGTGAAAATGTTAGTATAATTTATTATGTTATTATTAAGTATATAGTATTCGATATACTTACGTTTATTTTGGTATTCCTTATTAACTCTATGTTTTTTGAAGTTGTTGGACCTTTGGGGGTCCACTACTAGAAAACTCACTTTTGGCAACCGATTTAGAGACTGAAATATTTCGGTTGCTTTATCACTCTCGCTCGTTCATCTCTCTCGTTCCCTCTCACTGAGAATCTCTCGAATTGAAGCTCTCTCGACACAAATTGAAAAATTCAAGGCTCTCTGAACCCTAAGGTACTGTTTTCGTTTTATTTATGTTGTAAAATTTCTGCAATTTCTCACTGATTTTGTTTTGTTTATGTTCTAAAGTACTGATCTTGTTTCTGTTCTGTTTATGTTCTAAAATTTCTGCAATTTCTTAGTTTGGAATTCTGTTTTGTTTTGCAATTTCTGATTATGTTATGTTTAGTTTGGAATTAGAGACGACTTAGAAAAATATAATAGTTTATAGTTTATGTTCTGTTCTGTTTCTGTTTTGTTCCGTTTTCTTATCTGATTATGTTCTTAGTGTTGCTAGTGTGTGCTTGTTTGAGGGTTAGAGATGAGTTAGAAAAATATAATAGTTTATACTAGTCTGTTATCAATTTTAGTCAAATTGAGCTCTAGACACAATCAATCATGTTTGACATGAACAAAATACTTATATTTCTATAAAACAAACCTAGCACCTTATGCTTGAAAGAGCTGATATGTATATAATACCTTAAGATTCTAAATATGTGTGTATGTAAAGCCATCACTTGAGGTAATATCTAAACAGAAACTTTAATGTAATTACAAATTGTAAAGCCATTGTGTGTTGGATTGATCGACGAATAACAATTCATCTGTTAAGACGTAGAAGAAGAAGAAGAAGATGATCTAGACTTTAAATTAGGAAAGTCTATGATTATCTGAAGAATATCCATATTATGAAAGGTAGCCTTAGATTTAAATTGGTTGTTTTCTTAATGAAGTTATGCTTACAATGGTTATTTTGAGTATGCAGGTTAGATTGTAATTCAAGATTACGGTTTGGAGAGAAGATGCTTAAAGAAGGTTCTTCTTTCCATTTTCTAACTTACTACTATTACTATTTTGCTTATTTATTTACATGTTGTGTCTCATAATAATAGTATAGTATTCTTAATCACTCATTAGTTTTATGTTATGAATTTAGTTGTCTTTGCTGATTCTGTTATTTTATATTAAACAAAGCTCATGTCTTAGTCTATGGAATGAAAGGAACAATAGCTGAAGTAAAGCTATAACCTGTCTGTATGGTACCTCCATTCTTTTACTTGTTCCCTTATTAATTTGTTTTCTGCTGATGCAATACTATCCCGTTTACTCAATTGCTCCATCTTTTCTCCGTTTTATGACATTTTTGCATGTTTTCTTTGTTTAGACTTTAGAGTTGAAATAAAGACCGTACAAATATAATCGGAAGGATTAAGAATTTAAGCTCTTATTCTTGCTAAACAGTTGATGTAAGTACTCAAACTCAACCCTTGCATCGTGAGACACTATAATTAATATTTTCGTGAGACACCTCTATTTTAAGGATTGATATAATGGTGCAGGCAAATTAATTTACATGATATATAATTTATATTTTATTGTATTGTATGAATGACATAATTGTGAGGGCCTGGTTTGGAGTTGAAGTTGGTCTGATTCATAGCCTCAATCATAGTCCAGTATTCAAGTGGATTTTTTTATGCTTCTCATAATGTATGTGGACTATATTTGTGATGGTTTAGTGTTGGAGTATATATTGGTTATGGTACAGGGGTTGTATGTGGCTTTAAGGTTATGCTACATGAATCAAAGATGATTTTTTATTTTATTTATTTTGTATATTGGTTATGAATCAAAGGTCTTATTGCTTAGTCTTTCCTACTCGTAGTTTGGTTGTGTTTTGTTTGTTTCTAGGAGTGCTTGTATTTTAGCAGATCAAGGGTCTTGTGTGTCATGATTAGAATTGGACTACTGGTATATGTTGGATACCATAAGCTAATTTATAGTTTACTCAGTGTGAGGATCATTAAGTGAGACGGGAGCTTATTGGTGTGATGCATATACTCAATATCGGATTATCTCTAGGCAAGATAATTATTTACTATTTGCTAGTTTGCTCTGTTTTCTTCAATTTACATCTTGGATTTGATCTTTATTTTTTCTTTCCATTTTTTGCTAGAAAA
The DNA here is from genome assembly GCA_030408175.1 of Trifolium repens. Lineage (NCBI taxonomy): Eukaryota > Viridiplantae > Streptophyta > Magnoliopsida > Fabales > Fabaceae > Trifolium > Trifolium repens. The sequence continues at coordinate 6,756,507 of CP125847.1, forward strand.
TGAGTCAAAGGAAGCTATGTAACAAAGGAAGCTATGAAGGTGCTGGAGTCTCTTATAGAGTTACAAAGTGTATTAGAATGAAAACACTAAGCTTTATATAGATATAATGTATGTATTATTCTTATGTTACCAATTGTGTGATTCCTGATTTTGCACTGTTTTTATTGTAATTTTTCTATATAATTTTTGATTAAGCAGAGGTTTATAAGAATTTAATTTACTAATATGTTTGGTCGTCTTTATATGTGTGTGTTGATATATATATATATATATATATATATATATATATATATTTAAAAAATTGAAATTAGTGACCGAATAAGCAACTAAATTGTTTAAAAATAAAATAAATTTAGTCGCTAATTTGGTCGCTAAAACTGGTAACAAAATCAGTTGTGAAAATTAGTCACTAAATCAGTTGCTAATAGCGTTGCACAACGTGTCGCAAACTCTGTCTCTAAACTGTTATATGATTTCGGTCTCTAAATTAGTTGCTGCAGTTGGTCACTAATTCGGTCTCAAAATTCAGTTGCTAATCGGTTGCTAATTTGGTCACTACAGATCAGCGACCAAGGTTTTTGCTACTGATTTTAATTGGTTACTAAAACGGTCGCTAATTGAATTAGCAACCGATTTTGATGAAAATCAGTTGCTAAATCGGTTGCTAAAGGCGTGATTTCTAGTAGTGGTCCAGGTTCTCAGGTGTTGGTTAAGATCAAATTGTCGGTGATGCTCTGCTCTGATTAGGACACGGAAAATTGTCTACCTTTTATGTATAGACTCGTTGTTGTTGTCTTTATTATTTAAAAGTGTATCATTATAGAATTTGTAATTTTCACTACATCAAAAAAGGCCAGCGGCGGCGGTTCAAAGCAGCATTTAGCGGCGGTTCAAACCGCCGCTAAATGCAATGTGCGGCGGTTTCTAAGCGTCGCTATATGCGGCGTCGCCAGGTCAATCCGCGGCGGTTCGAGTGAACCGACGGAATAACTGCCGCTAGGCCGTTAGCGTCGGTACTGTTGCTTTTTTGCGGCGGTTCAAAACCGCCGCTATTAGCTACTAGGTTGAATTTTTTTTGGGGTTAATTGCGACGGTTTGAACCGCCGCTATGGATTTTTTTTTCCTGAAACTTTTTTTTTTCCCACAAATTTTTTGAAAAATTATATTTCTTTCCCGCCATTTTTTTAAACTTTTTCTTTTTTAATTGCGACGGTTTAAACCGCCGCTATGGACTTTTTTTCTGAAACGTTTTTTTTTTGCCACAATTTTTTTTTCTTTCCCACCATTTTTTTTAAACTTTTTCTTTTGTTTCCCACAATTTTTTAAATGCTCTTTTTTTCCCGCATTTTTTTTTAAAACACTTTTTCCCGCAATTTTTTTCAAATCTCCTTTTTTGTTGGTTTTCCACTATTTTTTTAAAATGCTTTTTTTCCCACATTTAATTTAAACGCTTTTTGAAATTTTTTGTTGGTTTCCGACATTTTTTTCATGCATTGCATTTTCATAATGTAAGGATATATAAAATAGATCTTTGCATTTTATTTTTAGAATCGAACAAAATATAAGTCAAAAAAATAGAAATTGTAAACATACATTCAAACAAAATAATAATTTAACATAATAAGAAATTTCATATATGTATTTCAAATATCAAATAACCACCCTTCAAAAAAATATCAATAACCACCCTACTTAAAAAGATATCAATAACCACCCTACTTCAAAAGATATCAAAGTACCAAATGATAAATCATTAAAACCTAATCTAGTGTTTCATGACTAGCTGAAAAAGAAGGTCATCATCCTCTTGTAGGACCGTCCATGTCTGAAACCTGAAATTTAAACCAATAAAAAAATGAGTATTACAAAAAATATTATCATCTCTCACAAGACTATCCATCTCTCACAAGACTATCCATCATCACATGGTTTATTGACATTGTTGATTCTTATGACATTCAATAAGCTAAAAAAAATATCATATTGGTTTCTATATCATAATTCAACAAACTTTCTAGTTGCACCTGTTCTAGAGTTACAAAATTAACAACCTAAAATAGATGAATTTTTACATGATCTATCAATAAAACAAAATCTACCTGTTTGTGAACAATGTTATAAGTACAAAATTTCCACCCCATTTAGCGGACACGTGGAGTACACAAAGTGAATTATAGACAAAAGTCCCTTGTTAAATGCAATAAATAATGAAGGTTATATATACCTGTATATTGTCCTTATAGACCTCTTTTTTAATTTGACTTGATACGTAGGGCCACCTCAATTTGTCTATAGGGAACATGTTGAAATTTGTCCCAACACTTCCTATATAACCCCCTAAAAGGCCAGCAGCCTCTCCAACTGGTTGATCGTCTCTGCTCCATTCCATTAGTATCTTTTGCTCTTTTGCCCTGGAGGAAGGCTAAATACATCTTGAGATCTCAGACGAACTACTTTAACCACTCCTCTAGCATCTGCAGAATATAAAATCCATCAAAACAACAGGTCATACAGAGACAATTGGCAAATCGACAATTGTACATGCACATTGGCAAATCGACAATTGTACATGAAAATAAATATTTGATTATGAACCTGTTAGCAAAACTATGTTCCTCTATCACTCTTTTCTGTAAAGAAAATGCACTCAATGTTTGGTCCAATAACAAGAGCATGCACAATAATCAAGTAAACTACGTACCTCTTACATCAACCGTCCAATATTTTTGTGAAATTTTCCTTGACTTGTTCGCTGGATCGTTGATTGAAAGTCTAGCTTCGGGATGTGGAGGTACATGATGGCTCATAGCTGGTGTAGGCTCATCCGTCGGTGCGGGAGCACTATGGCTGGGATGGTCCGCAGCCGGTGTAGGCTCAAATCTTCTTCTTTTTGGCGCCATACCTGAAAATACATAACAAGGAACATTAATCAACAAAATATTTGACAAACGTTAAACATAGCAATAGTTAAACTCATTATACTACAAAAGATGTTAACTTAAAATAGATCACAAACTTCAAAAGTGTGAAGTAAAGGAGGATAGCCCTTGGCACCTCATCTTCAAAAAACATATTATCCATAATGTGATTGTGTTGGGAAGAAGAAGAGCCAAACATGTTGTTTGTTTGTTAATCCTTCTTTTGTAATAATCTGCTAAAACAAGAATTCAAAAATGTGTACAAGAGGAACAATAACAAATACTAGTACTAGTACACAATTTAGTTTATAATTTAACAAATCAATTAATGATTTACACATAATTAGACAGTCACATAATTGGAAATCTTAATGACCATGCAGAACACAGTGAGTAAGGTACGGTTCTGAAAGCTTTTTTAATTTCACAAATTCAAATAATATTCATACAGTGATTATTATTATAAATTTAATCAATCATGGTGATTTGATTACATTTATTTACAACCTAGAAACTAAACAACAAACAGATGTTACACTACACTCAAAAAAAATTTTGCTGCAAGTTTAATCATTGCACAATAATGTTCTCTTTCTCTGAACTAGTTTTCCTGATACCTCCAATTTAAGGAACTAAAAAAATGAATCAGAGGAGAGCTTTGTAGTGTTTTGTAGGACTTTGAAACATTCTCCAAATCATTCCCCTCATTCTATAATACTTTCAATATAAAGAATATATTAGTTATAAGCTTTTACTAATCCTCTACAACACTTTCCTTAACAAAGTGAAGAATTCTCCTTTATTTACCTACACTTCCCTCATTCAGTTCCATCCCCGAATCCCAAACAAGCCTAATGAGAAGCTTTGAATAAAATTTGGTTGTGGAAACATCTTTTGAAAACAACTACACCTGAATGCAATGCGTATAGATGAGCATAATAATTGTAAAAGCTAGACATGTGATCACTACAGCGACATAAACTCAAGCAAAAGCAAGGTAAAAGACCCCTCTGATTTTAGGAAACCCCGCAAAACAATTTTGAGAGCAAAACTATTACAATTACTCAAAACTTTTAAATCCAATTAAGCCACAATATATTATAGATCATGGAAAACAGATCAACCGTATATAGGTAAACTCAAAATCAAATTAAAGATAATATAAACTCTGAATCGTATGATCCAAAGGAAAACAGATTTCTATTCCAAATAAAAGTAGGCTTACGAGCTATGAACGAGGCAGATGGAGGCTGACGAAGGCGGAGGAGGCTCACGAAGGCGGTCGGAGGCAGAGCTTAGGGTTTTAAAATACGTTTCTTCTTTTTTGTTTCGCGGAAGCAGAAGCAGAAGAGTTTTATACTTTCTAATCTAAACACACGCTTCTTCTTTTATGCATATTTAATGCTTTTTTTTTACTATGCATCCTTTTTTTCTGTACACATACTATGCATATTTATTTTATTCTTTCTATAACCTATATATAAGTTTTTTTATTGTTTTTTATTTTTATTTTTATGTATAGATTCATATACAAATTTTTTAATGTTTTTATTTTTGATATAATTTCTTTTACTAAAGTTTTTTGTTCATATAATTTATTTCTATTTTTGTACTGCTTCCGCTTATTTTCATTTGTCGTTTTAGGAAAAAAAATTATTTTAAATTATTAGTCATTTTAATAATTTAAGGGTATATTTTTTCGATTATACTCATTGTCAATTACTCTTATTTTTATCAAAAAGACTAATTAATACTATACATTTGAAAAAATAAATTTCTATTTTTGATACATAACATATTAAATTTTATTTTTTATTTTTTCTGTGGTACATAACATTTTTTTTTTTTACATAATATATTAAATTTATTGAACAAAGAACGTGTATGCAAAAAAACTGAAATTTATTGGTGGATTAAAATTAAGGTATAATAGGAAGATAATGTGCAAAAATACACTTTCTTAATTTGATGTTACTATTCTAAAACGACAATTAAAAAAGAACAGAGGGAATATAAATTTTCTACTTTAGTATAATTTCAAAATTAAATATCAAATTTGACAAATATTTAAAAGAAAACATAATTTTGTCAATTAAATTAGAAAACCATGTATCTTAAAAAAAATTACAAAACCATGTCATCATTATCAACATTTTCATTTATGAACGGAGTCGTAGGATCATCGTCTGTAGCGTCTCTTGCCAAGTGTATAGGAAAAGTATCATCTAAAAATAATTGTTCCAAGTTTCGCGAGGGGTAAGACTCATTAGATGTTGTAATCTCATTGTCTTCTTGACCCATGTCATACAAGTCCCTTGGCTTTAAGTGAATAGGTATGCTCCAACCCTTTTCTTTTTCATCATCCACAAAATAAACCATCTGAGCTTCTGCGACTTTAATGTATGGCACGTCATCTTCATGTTCACCGGTATGTATTAGTCTTGTAAAGTTATTAATTAAGTCCTGAAAGTATTAATCTCTTTATGAGTTGGTTCCTAAAGTATATAAAATTAAGTAGTTCCTAAAGTATCATCAGCTATGAAAATATCTGCAATAGAATGTACAATTGGTGTACCGTAGTCCAGACAGCAATCTTGGTTGCAACTAAGTCGGTACATGCATTATTTTTTGTTTTTTGGGTCAAGTAGCCTAGTGGCTAGACTCACACACTTTAAGTGTGGAGAAGTGAGGAATTCAGAGTTTAAACTCCGACCCCTCTAATAATGTCCATGGTAGCTACCAACTGAGCTACACTTAGGAGACAATACATGCATTTTGAGATAGTGACTAGTAGCCATTGTTTTCAATAAAATATCATGTAATGTAATACCTATAATATTAAAGCATTTTGATGTATATGCATGCATGCATTTGAGTTTAATGCCCAAATTATTGAAACATAATAAAACAACAAACTCACCCATCTAGCCTTTGTATGAGTAGGACCATGAAGGGCCTTGGAAGTGTATTCTCTTAAATACTCAGGAATAGACATGCCCAAGAAAAGGGCAACACCAGTTATAAAGAGATTTCTCATTGAGTTCATGTTAGTAAATTGCAAAAATGATAGCCCTACAGAAGCTGAAAAAGAAAAATAAAATTATTAGTCATAAAAATGAGAGAGGAATCAAAGTCAAAAGGCAAAATTTTGATTAACACTCACCCACAAGACCAAATAGGACACAGTGCATAGCAGCAAAAATGGGAAAGGGTATTGATGCAAAAAAAACACCAAATTTTCCTGAAGAAATACATGGATTATTCATGAACTATTGTTCCTTGTAACTTGTAAGTGAAGATTATGAAATATAGTTCTTGAAAGGACATTAGATTTGATATGATGACTCACCTAACATTGAGAAGAAGATCATAAAGCCAGCTGAAATTTGAATGACTCTTCGACTTCCAACACGAGTGCTTCCTAGAAGCCCTACATTCTCCGTGTCATGAACCTATAACAATCAATATGTATCCCATTTGAAGTGAAAACTATGAATAATGAAGAATAGCACTTACACAGAAACTTTTGGACTAGTCAGTGTTCCAAATAGTCTATTCAACAAGACTCCAATTCCCTGCCAGCCATTACCTCGGCTCAGAACATGAGGAGGAGGCGGTGTTGCACTTGCTAGCCGTGATGCAGCTTTATATGCTTCAGTTGACTATCAGATAAGCAACTTAATTAAGCGCTTATAACATAACCACGTATAATATAAATTCTTACATATAACCTATTTCTATAACAAAAGATAAAATATAGTCAAACTGTTTTCATAAGCTATCATTCATAGAGAGCTTATGGAAATAAGCTGAAAACAGCTTATGACATGTCATAAGTTGTTTTCATAAGCTCTCTCAAACAGTCTAAAAAGTGTTAATTCTATTAGATAAGCTCAAATATGTCGATCAAAATAGACTCACAGTACCTCAATTAAGAAGACCAAAACAGCAGCCATCATGTCAAAAACATGACCAACATCAAATGTAGGAGCACCCCACTCAATAGGGTATGGAATCTTTATCCTGCAAGTCAATATATTCAAGACATTTACAACAATAGCTCAACAAACTCATTCATACTTTGATATAAATAAGTTTTCTATGTTAAAAATATGAAGCAAAATATTCAACTATTTAAGCGATTCTTTTGGTACTAACCATGGAGCAGAAGAAGTGGGGTTAGCCCTATCTGTTCTGCAATTATGTTGAGTTAATTCTGGACTATTTTTGTATACTCCGCTTTCTGTTAAGAGATGTGCATAAGCCCATATCATTGTGGTTGATATAAGCAAAGAAAATCTCTCTAATATCGGTAGTTGTCTTGCATTAAAATTCTTCAAGTACTGCATACAACACAACAAATATGTAACACAATCATAGTAAAATGTTTGTCATAGCAAAGTGAAGTTGGTTAGTACCTGAGAGAAGACTATAAACAGAAGTAACATGGGAATTCCAATTTCGACACAACGGCCAACCTGAAGAGAAAACAAAATTAATGCAAAAAAATGAGCCTAGAAAGAGATGAATTTAAGAACATGTATTATTGATAAGTGAGCTATCATTGTACCACAGGGAACCCTCAGTTAAATAACCCGAAACCAGATAATGCAATTACTGGAACCATTCCAGGTGGACTGAAAAACCTAAAAATTAATAAGATGATAGAAATTATTTGATGTTGATATATCTATGCATTTTGTCACATAGAATAGCTTACCTAGAACAAATAGCCCATAATTGACTAAAGCCCAAAATAATCTGTAAGCTTGATGCTACTATCATTGCACCTTGAACTGCTCTCATAGTGTTAAGAAATATCTGGATATAAATGGAAGAGCATTAGTGAAGTGCTTAAACTTACACATTCTATTAACTAGATCCCAGCTATTATTCATTGAATAAAAACCAAGTAGTTAACTTCAACATAATATGTGTGTAAATGTTCAATAACTTGGATTTTGGACTTCTTAAACAGCTCAATCATTAAGCATGACTTGTATTCACTTATAAGTGGACAGACACTCGAGTGAAGTATAGCAGAACCAATGGAGATGAAAGCGCACTGTAACCTTGTATGATAGAAAAACTACAAGAATCACTACTCGGTTGTCGTAGACGCATACACAATTGGTCGAACTTTGTGATCAATAGTTGTATTCTTGTGTGCGTTTATATATCTAATTACTTTAGAGCCGGATTAGTTGTTCTAACATTAATTGTTCACAAATACTATACTACTATAATAATGAGCTTAAAATTGAAATGTACTACTAACCATAAAGATTAGAGAAATGTACTAACCAAATGTGGGTCTTCTATGGAAGCCAATTTGGAGTCATGAATAATAATAATGGATATAATTGGGACCATGAATGCATAAGATCCTCCCATCACTATTGGTAACCGTGTTCCAAAGAGTGTCTGCAAAAGTGTATTAATTCCTTCTACAAAAAGCAGAATCTGCACCACCCTCACTTTATCACCCTGAAAATCATCAATATATTAACCTGATTTAACTTTATACACTCATGATGGATTATCTACATGCTTCATGTAAATCATTGTTAACCAAGATAAATTGCGATTTTAACTAGAAAAAACAGTGCTACATAGTAGACTAAAGAAATCAATTATGAGGGAAGGAAAAAATCATGAGTTACAGCCTGACCTAAAATATGAGTGCTGATGTGAGATCAACTTGAACCTGAGTTCGGTAACACCCTTTTAGGACAATAGATAAAAGTTATTAGCAAGAAGATCCATTGAAGAAGCCCCATTGAAAAACACATCAGTAAACATGAGGCTAAGAGGATTATCCCATAGTTTTAAGATCATTAGCCATTACTACCTATCTCTCTTGATCTCAATTTTTTGTTCCATCATTTTTAACCCTTAAAACAAACAATCTTTTTGTTTGTCAGCTTCGATAGTATCTCAGGAAGACAACTAGGCAAGTACAAAATTTCAAACAATAATGAAAGCAACATATCCATGTCACTTCCCAAATGCTTAACTAATGACAATAACAAACATTCATCTGAAAATTCGACATCGAACACATAGCATAAGCCATAACAAGAACAATAATAAAATCCTAATTTCACAAGAAACAGAATTTACTAGAAAACTCATAAGATTTCACAAGAAAATTGAAAAAAGCCAGTCAATAATAAAATCCTAATTTCAGAACATAATGGAAAATGCATTCAATTTGCACAGAACATATTCTAACCATTAATATGCTAAAGTGAAAAGTAGCATAATAGATTTATTCTATCACTCTCTTCCCATAAGAGTCTCAGCAAAAATTACCTGCACAGGAGAACAAACCCAATAGTGAGGTCAAATTGAAGGATGGAAATTGAAAACAAGGGGTTGATCAAGTGATGCGATGGTGAAATTGAAAGCACCTGAAATTGAAAACGCGTGAAATTTAAAGGGTTGATCAAGTGGTGTGATGGTGAAATTGAAAAACACCTGAAATTGAAGATGGAAATTGAAAAATTTCATCACCTGAAATTGATTTTGCCCATTCTTTGTTGAAAACAATGGGTTGCGGCGGTGATGAAGTGATGCGATGGTGATGAGCGAGTTCGTGACAGAGAATAAGAGAGAGAGAGAGAGAGAGAAAATGAACCGCCGCGGATACACCCATAAACACCTCAGAGTGCATGTCGGTAATTGCTTGTGAGCGGCGGCGGTTGGAAAACGCCGCGATAACCGTCGGCAATAGAATGAGCGGCGGCGGTTGAATTTCATGTGCCTCTAGCTGACTGCCTCTATATTCAATTTATCCAAAATCAGAAATTCCTACTCTGTAGTTATTGTTGCTATATATAGTATCTACTGCTATGATGATTAAACATGCATCCCTACTTTGAAAATTGGGAACAAGTTTTTTTAGATAAAACATATTTTCAGTTAATGCCAATTTAATCAATAAAATCAAGAAAACTAACGTAATTCCAATGAGGAATTTATAAGGGAAATGCATACCTACACTGTCTTCCAAACTGATCTACATAAACCATTGGCTTTCTTGTATATAACACCATTCCAGGTAATGGTATATTATTCACATTCTTACTCAATCCAACTAGCTCCGCAAATGGTAAATCAACATATAAGATGTTTGTATTGGGTGGAAACTCTGCCTGCAAACCTGAATGTGTGAACATGTATTCCAATCCTATGTAAACAAAAAATCTGAAATATACAATTACAGCTATTAGACATAAACATGAAAGGAAGAAGAAAATCAAGAAAGAACCAACTTAGAATGGTGTGAATTTGAATCAAAACAAAATAACCCCCAGATTAAAAATACTCATTTTCATACTCATTGTGAAGAATTAAAGATCAAGCATCATAAAAAACCAAACTTTAACATGAAAGAAACAAATAAAAAAATTCCAAAAACCTAAAACCTAGAAAAATTATAGAAATTTGTCTCCATTCCTATCAAAATTGTATCACTGAGATTGAAAACAATGGGTTAATCATATTTCATCACCTGAAATTGAAAACCACCACCTGAAAATTGAGAAAAGGGGTCGAGCAAGCAGAGAAGTGCTGAACCTGGATTGAACGATGAACAAGACTAAATTGAAGCTTGAGAGGTTATGAATCGAAGCAGAAACTAAATTGAAGCATCGATGAGTTCGTGACAGAGAATTAGAGAGAGGAAAAATGAAACCGCCGCTGATACACAGTAGAACCGCCGAGGATTGCATGTCGCTAGTTGGTTGTTAGCGGCGGCGGTTGAAAATCGCCGCAATAACGGCCGGGAGAGACAAAGCGGCGGCAGTTCTATTTATAACGCCTCAAATGGACTGTCGCTGAATCCCTTTTTTCTTGTAGTGTTTGCAGTAGATGCCATTTTGCTAATTAAGGTATTATTAGTCTTTTTGAAGTAAATGTGATACTCGACCCATTGTTTATATAATTCAAATTTTCTTTTCCGTGTGCATTTTGAAAAAGAATTTTATAAAAGTAGAAATATTTAACCTTCAATTTTGACGGGTGATGTGGACATCGACTTCGGTGTTGCCGAGAAGGAAAGAACCAAGCTCCATAGTTGTTTAGTTGTCGTGTCTTATAGATTGAGGAAGAACACACTTTTAAATTTATATTCCTAATTTATGTTTTTAAGTTTAGAAATAATAAATAAAAATTTATTAAATATGACATAGAAGCCAATAAGCAGGATTTTTGACAAATATCCCACCTTTTGGAATGACAAAAGAAAAAACAATTCAAAATTGCTATAGAGTATCGCCATATGGTGCTTTTCGGTCAAAGCCTCATGTAAAGTGTGGCATTTAAGGGATTATTTTTGAAAGTGTGGCATATTGGGAAATTTCATTCCAAAAGGTGACATATTTGTCAATATCATGTGCCATGTAATTGAAAGAATGTGCAAAGTCATCAAAAGTGAAGGTTAAATAAAGAAATGAGAGATCAAATTTCTAAATTTTTAAAATTAGGAGGATCAAAATTACATAAAAGAAAATAGGAAGACCAAAACCATTAGGTTTGGTCTAGTGAGGGGTTTGGGTACGTAGTATCCATGAAGTCCTATGTTCGATCTTTAAGACCAAAATTGCAAATTTCATAAAATAGCAAACCAATACTGCATTTCAAATATCATAGCACGATAGTACTATTTTCACTAGAATCATATACAAACCCTAGAATCTCACGTAGAAGGAAAATCGAAGCTGTACAACACTATTTTCAAATATCATAGCACAATAATATTTTCATTATATAAGGGAATTACATCACATTAGGGTGGATACTATAAAAAGTCATATTTTTTTTTTGTCATCATAAACCTTATTAATTTTATTTTTAGAATTTCCCTTCTCTATTATGAATGGCTAAGAAAGAAATAAAATAAAAATTAATGAAAGGTCAAAGTGATTTTTTTTTTTTGTAATAATAAAAAAAAGCATGGAATATTTTCTCACTATAAATTGATCAACCAATTTCTATTTCCAGATTCACAAAAGAAAAAATATGACTAAAATTTATATGTTTATTTATGCTATGATTATCTTTTTTTCCAAATTTATTTCCATAACAAATTGCCGTAAGTAATTTTTATCAAAACTTTTAAATTTGATAATGATGAACACTGGTACATACCTGAAAGTTTAGTTTGGTATTGTTATCTCTATATAAAAGTTAATATATATTAATTTATAGGATTTAATAAATTTGTTATTTCTGTAAATATTTTAAATTTCGTTGTTAATTAGTCCCAATAAAAAGTTTTAGTAAATTTTGATCCTAATGTTTTCCGTATGTTTTTTAGCCCTTCTTTTAAGTTGCACCATGTGTATTATTGAAATTTTGAATTTTTTCTATGGTCATGTTTAGTACATTAAAGTAACATTTTTATAATTTCCTTTAATAAAGAATGAATTAAATATGAATTTTTGTGACAGAGATTCTTTAAGACTTACATTTTTAAGAGAAAGATTTTTAAGATAGAAAATATTTGGGAGATCAAAACTATATTTAACTCTAATTTTTATTAAATATAAATTTAAATTTGAATACCAATATATATCCAACAAAAACCAAGATACCTAACAATTGACCTTTAGATTTTTTTTTTTTTTTAATCTTATTCCAAATTGTTTCACCCCCAATTTGATAACGTTTGTTAATTCTTAATTACTATTTGATATCACAGATTTAATTCTCTGCACACAACATCAACAATGTCGAGAACGGATGATCTGTAACCCTCCACAAGTGCCAAACTGCAGAAATGATCCAACTGATGATGTCGGGTTCTGTGAGTGTATCGAGAAGATGACATTGCACAATATTAGTGGCTTGTGAATGTGTGAAGAAGCTGTAAAAGTTAATAAAAAAAAAATAATATTGTGGTATTTCTAACTATATAATAACGTTGGTGCTTTTATGATTTATTTCACAGTTATATTTTTTATTATCCTGATATTTAAATTTTTTGATGTATGCAATATTATAAAAGATGCACTAAATACATTTAGAAATCCTTAAAGTTTCATGTTTGTGACAATTTGGCCTTTTATGTTTTTTAGATAATAATAATGTAGTTTTAAACTTATTATACTATGTTATATCCTTCAAGTTATTCCATGTTTATAGAAACACCGGCATGACCTTTAATTTTGATGATATAATTAACTATGATGAATATTTTGAGCTCAATCATGTGAACCATGAGCCTTGACAATTGAGGCCTAATTGGAAGGGATGATGAAAAATAAAGCAACAGTGCACCATGTACAAGTTAAAAATTTAAAAGATTTATTTGTCAACTAAAAAAACTTAAAGGATTAACGACATGTTGGATTTGATGTATCTCAATAACATATCAAATTATTTTGGATTTGTCTAAAATTTTACATAAATTATCTATATGATTTAAACTTTCAATCTAATGGTGGATTTTATAACATTTATATTTGTTAAAACGTTATTGAGAGATATAACGTACATTTGGTATCAAACTAGATTGTGTCAACGAATCCTGACTCTATCAAAATTAACGGTATTCAATATAAACGCATAAACTGTTAATCTTGACGAGTCTCAATTATATATTAAATACTTTTAGATTTTTATAAAATTTAACATAGATGATCTATATGATATAATCTTTCAATCTAACGGTTAATTTTATAAAATTTGAATTTGTTAAAGTGTTATTGAGCAATATAACACTTGGTATCAAATAAGTTGGTGTCTCTCTCTCTATATATATATGGGATTCTTAATTTATATTTAGCTAAAAAATCTCTAGCTATTTATTATATAAACATAATCATGACAACATGGGAAAACAAAAAGGACAACATTCAAATATATATTATTGAATTTAGCTCAATTATTTCTTCGATTTAGTTGTTATATATTAGGAGTGAATTCTAGCTTTGAAGTGAAGCTTATTAAACGGTAACCAAACATGGTAGGTCACTCTTTATCTAGAGTGATCATGTCGTGAGTTTATTGTAATATTTTTTATTTTATTTCTCATTAAATTCAAAATATTATTATTAATGAAATGAGTTGAATTTATTTATGCAAAAATAAATTTCAAGCTCCATAACAACTAAAACATTTACATATGCAAAAAAATTAACAACTATTACACCAATTAGTAATTTAGATACTAAACTTCCAATCTTCTCTTTCTGGAGGCAGACCACAAGGCATTGGAATTTTCTGCATTAACAACTAGATCAACTAATAAGAACCATTAGACCCTGCTTAAAGAAAAACCATTAATTAGTAGAAGCTAGCTGAGAAGAGAAAAAATATGCTGATTGTTGGCCAAATTTAATACTACTAGTGTTAACTCCTTAAAAATTTAGATTGCTCTTTGTAATACCCAACTTTTAGAATATTTAGTTAATTTAATTGAAGTTAGATAACCATTACAAAGAGCAATCTAAATTTTTAAGGAGCAGTGAGTAGACTGATTTTGGGAGTCATTATTTTCGCCGAGTTCTCTCTTGTGTTTACTAATATCAAGCTTTGTTTTTGTTGTGACAACTTGACAAGTGTGAGTGAGTAAGTCCAACAGTGCTTAGAAAAGTGGAGGTTAAATACTTTATAGGTGAGAGAACCCATAAACCTAACACCTTAAGGTTTTTGGTAAAAGTGCGATGTCTAACTCACTTGTAAAGTTGTTCTCGAGCCCAAAATGTGGATGATCCCCCTGGCCGTCTGCTCATGGTGACCCAACAGTGGTATAGAGCTGATGGTTCAACGAAGGTTTTGACTGGGTCCATGTATCGAAAGTCTTCTTAACAAAGGTGGTCAGGCGGCGTATCCCGTTGAGCAGCGACAATGGCGGTGCAAGTGTATGGATAAAGAAAGCTTCCGTTTGAGGGGGAGCATATCCAATAGTTGACAGACTCACACTTGAGGGGGGGGATTGATGTGGCAAGTGTGAGTGAGTAAGTCCCACACATTGGTGAGAAAAGCGGAGGTTGAACACTTTATAAGTGAGAGAACCCATAAACCTAACACCTTAAGATTTTGGTTAAGAGTGTGGTGTCTAACTCACTTGTAAAGTTAATCTCGACCCCAATGTGGATGATCCCCCTGGTTGCTCCTCATGGTGATCAGACAGTTTTACCAAATAAAATAAAAGATGATTTTTTTTTGACAAAATAAACGATATTCATTCATTCAAATAAAAAGAGTACATCGATGTAATACATATTCATAATTGCTAAAAATAAAAAGGATAAATCTGCGAACAAACTCACTGTATCCATGTTAATCTAATTTTTTTTTTTTTGTAAAAAGAAATCCTAGAATTTTAATATTCCAACAAGCATAATTTAGAATTTTAATAAAAAAGTGAAGGTAATTTTATTAATATAATAAATTATGTTTTATTTCGTCTCCCTTCCTTATCCCTCATTTATTAGTGATGGAGCGCTACAAATCCATCATTGATCAGTGACAAAATAGATGTTTTAAATTGAGTTTTTGTCACTGTTTTGTGATGGAATAATGAAAATATGTCGTTGCAATTAGTGACATATGCAAAACTCCCTCACAAATGGTTTGTGAGGTTCGATTTTGTTACGTTGGGGTCGTCACTAAATATGTTTATCAACAAATTTTATTATATTAGTTACAAAAATCTTCCCCCTCTCTAAATCTAATTTTTCTAGTGGTGATTGGAAGGACGAATTCTGTAAAAGTTTTCTTTGCATTTGATTTGGTGTTTGTGATCATTTGTTGACGGTGGTTAGGAGTTAGGACCAGGGTTTTAAATAAAGGTCCACGACCGCGAAAACGGCCGCGACAAAACGGTTTTTGCAGGTACCGATACTGTTACTGTGTATCACCGTTTTTCTATTAAAGAACAAATTGTGATTAATTCACACCGCGACGACCGCAATTAGTGTCGTAACACTGTACCGACCGAAATCGCGAAAACTTTTACGTAACCGAGACGCGACCGCGACCGTTTTTTAAAACCTTAGTTAGGACCACGGTAACAATTTTGAATAAAATAGAGATGATGGCAGCCATCGAAGCATGCAAACCCTAGAATCTTACATATATGGAAAATCTATGATAGCACAACACTATTTTAAATTGACCCAGGTTTCTAAAAAGTCATAATTTTGTCATCATTCAACCATATTAATTTTACTTTTAGGATTTCCCTTGTTTATTATGAAGGGTTAAAAATTATATAGAAAAATATATTATGAAAGGTCGAATAATTAATTAAATGAGCTAAAGAGACAAACATGATTTATAATACATCTAAAAAACATTTAATAATAATTATGATTTTCTGAATGATTTCTTGTTAACAAAGCATGATTTTTTTTCCGCACTATAAATTGATCAAACAGTTTCTTTTTCTATATTCAAAAAAAGAAAAATATGGCTAAAATTCATATGTTTTTTTGTGTTATGATCATCTTTATTTCCATATTTATTTCTATGACAAACTGCTGTAAGTAATCTTAATCATTGATTTTAAATTGGTGAACATTGTAGTACTTATAAATAGTTAAAAGTTAATGTCAAATCATATTTTCATATTAATTTATATTTAAAAATTCATATTTTAAATGATTTTTTTAATGAATGTATCTTTACCAAACAATATAAGTTGGATACCAAAGAATCGACCTTTTAAATTTGTCTAACACTTTGGTACTTGATCCGGAGTTAGTTCATTGTTAATATTCTCTACGCAAAATTTAATATCAAGTCATATTTTTATATTAAAGTAGAGGACAAAACTTATATCCATTTTTTTTATCATTTCTAGTATGGTTCTTAACTAAATTATCTATAATTTGTTTTTTCCAAATTTGCTAGACCTACAAAATGTTTTTTTTTAAATTAAGATTCATATAAAAAGCACTTAAATTAAAAATAACACATATACTCAACAAAAACCACCTAAGAATTCATCTTTTTAGCAAAAATAAACATAAAAGTTTACCTTTAACTTTACTTTTTATCGTATTCAATAGTTTCCCCCATTTTGATAATGTTCCTTAATCTTTTCATTTTTTTGATAAACTGCTTCCTTAATTTTTATTTGAAATCACAGCAATGATTCTCTGCGAACAGGATGAGGATTGTCCAGATCATCTGTGTATCCCTCCATTAGTTCCAAAGTGTGTATTAGTGGCTTGTGATTGTGTGGTGAAGATGAAAAAGCCGTAGAAGTTAATCGAAAAAAATAATATTTGGTGCTTATGATATATTTCACACTTATGTTTTTATTTTCCTGATCTTTAAATTTCCTTGATTTATCCAAAAATTTATTATAATATAATGAGAGTATTATACTATTATTACATTAGTTGTCCATCTTATAAATAATGGCAATATTTTTTTTGAAGACATTTTTTTAAGGATAGAATTTTTAATCACTATCCTATTTAATCAAATAAAAAAAATGCGATATATAGAGTATATACTTATTCCTTCTTGGTTACAAAGTATATACTTATTCTAATTTTATATAAAGGAAGCAAACTTTGAAGTGAACCTTAATCAAAATCTACCTTATTACTCAACAACACTTAAATGATATGGTGCCAATATTTTATAGCTTAACTAAAATTCTGAATTTGATCTCTTACTTGTGCATGCAACAATATTAAAATTCTTAACAAATATTATAATGCAAAGGATATCTAATTTAGACAAAAATATCTTATCTTATTAGACTCTTGCTACAATATTTTAGCTTTATATATGACTAATTTTTGGGAGGTAGAAAATCCATTTTTGTACAGTATATAGACAACAATTTTTATATTTCATTGTAGTAGTATGTATATGGATTTTCTTACAAATTTTATACAAGGGCTCTAATTGTTCTACTATAGGTCAAAGATAATTAGGGACGACAATAATAGCATATATACTATAGTATTGATATAGGCCAGATATTTTAGTTATTCAATACACCTAAAAAGAATTTATTTTTTTATTTTATATTTTCTTTACATATAGTTGATCTAGAAATCCGAATACCTTGGAACATTTAAGATTGTTCATTCACTACAAGAAAAACACATTTTTGCGACGGCCAAAAGCCCTCGCTAATGCCTAAAAGCCGTCGCTAAGTGATATGTTATTGGCGGCCAGCTGGCGGCCATTGGTCGTCGCTAAAACGGGCGTCGGTAAGTTTTATGACAGTCCAGGCCGTCAGTATTGGACAAGACGGATTTTGCGACGGCTTGAGGTCGTCGCTAATGGGTAACGGTCAAATCTGGAAATTTCAAGTTGCGACGGCTTAGGACGTCGCTAAATCTGAGCGAATTTAAAAAAAAAAAAAATTTTTTCAAAAAAATTAAAAAGTTGATTTTTTTAAAAAAAATTAAATCTTTAATTTTTTTTAAAAAAATTAAATCTTTAATTTTTTTAAAAAAAAACAAACTTACTTATTATTTCTTAAAAACAAACTTATTTATTATTTTGTAAAATAAAAATCAACATAACATAATTTTTAATACATATTAACACATAAAATATAATAATAATTAAAATTAAAAATAGGATTTCTTGGGAAGAAAATAGGATGTATTAAATAGTAATAATTTTCAAAGAGAATGGTGTAAATGAAATTGAAAGGGAAGGAAGAAATATATATATATTGTATGAAGAAGAACATAGTTTAATTAAGAAATCAAAACTTTGAAGAACAAAAATAATATATATGATGAAGATTTTATAGAAAGGTGTAGAAGAGTTTTTAGAGAGATGGAGGAGAATTTTTCAAAGAGAATGGTGTAAATGAAATTGAAAGGGAATGAAGAAATATATATATATATATATATATATTGTATGAAGAAGAACATAGTTTAATTAAGAAATCAAAGTTTTGAAGAACAAAAACGATATATATAATGAAGATTTTATAGAAAGGTGTAGAGGAGTTTTTAGAGAGATGGAGGAGAATTTTTCAAAGAGATTAATGGTGTAATGAAATGAAAGGGAAGGAAGAATGGTTATAACCATAGCAATCCTCTCAAAATTTTAAAAAAATTTGTGCCATGACTTTGCGAGGGCCCAGGCCGTCACTACATGCTGCGCGTGGACCAAGACTGAATAGTTTTTTTTTTTAAATTCGTTAATATTTAGCGACGGCTTAGACCGTCACTAAGTCCGTCCAGAATTTGTGACGGTTCCAGCCGTCAGTAACACTCCATTTTGTGACGGAAATGGCCGTCGGTAACTTTTTGACAGAATTGTTCAGAAAATTTACTATTTTTTTAATTTTTTGACAGATTTTATGTATGTTGCGACGGCCCAGGCCGTCACTAACTTATAGACAGCCCAGGCCGCCAATACCCCTTTAAAAAATACGCCAGTAAAATGGCATTTTCTTGTAGTGATTCACAACTAGGAAATCAATAATAATTATTTCACTCGAACATTTTACGACTACATACCGAGTCTTTTAACATAGCTTTTCGTGTATATTGATGGTGATGATATTTGCAACCACTTTGACTCTCAAATAAATAAGCGAAGTGGGAAGTAAATTAGTATGTGTGATAGAGTTTGTGCACTTTTCTTTCTGTTTTAAGACATACTGTATTGTGGAACCGAAGAGCGTCTAAGCGCTAGGTAGCAATCTATAGCTGTGATAGAAATTGTTATCCAAGATTGTAAATTACTCATTCAACAATTAGATAGAGACATAGAGCTAGTGGTTGTGACACATGTTAGGTTTCACTTAAATATTAATGATCTTATATGTTACGTTTGTTTGCTACCCCTTCTTCGTCCCATATTATACACAAAAATATAATTTTACACTTATTAAAAAAAATAAAATATGATAAATTTGAAGTAAATTTTTTTTGTGTTTTCCTTGAAATAAGTTTCGTAGAAAGATGTAAAAAGAATTTTTATTGATTATTGATTATTGGAAAAAGAAGAGAGAATAAATAAAACACAATTTACGTTAAATTTCATGAGAATAAGTAAAACTAAAACTTGAAAATAATTTTACTTTTGCTTATAATTTGGACAAGAAAGAGTAATATTTTTTTGCTTATAATATGGAACGGAAGGAATATATTTTTATTTCATCTTCTTATTATATATGACATATTTGACCATTTCACACAGATTAAAAAATTATAATAATTAAAGAGAGATGATGTGACTTTTACTTAAAAAGTATTAATGATTTACTTAATAACTGTCAAAGCGATATTGTAATAATTATATTATGATTATAAAATGTTATATGTTAGAAATAATCTACTAAAGCTAAAACATAGAGATAGAGAGAATGAGATGTTTGTATTCAACTCTTCACTTGTGTGTCTTTACATCATAACAATAGTCCTATTTATAGGACACAAATAAGCAATTGAATGGACAAAGGTAACATAAGGTCACTAACTAGTGGGAGAGATGGATGGACATCCACTAAAGCTTAATTATTCATAATACTCCCCCTTGGATGTCCATCGATGATGTGCCTCGTTAAAACCTTACTAGAAAAAACCCAGTGGAAAAAAATTCTAGTGAAGGAAAAAGAGTACAACATCCTTTTACATAATATATTTATTTCTCCCCCTCAACCATACAACCATCTCTAAGGCGACGATGATCAATCTTTCATATCGGTTGTCCAAAAGTTCTACTTGGGAGCGACTTTGTGAAAAAGTCTGCTAGATTATCACGCGAACGAATTTGCTGAATACTTATATCACAATTCTTCATAATGAATGTTGCATTAATTCTTCCGGTAGATAAACCACATTTTTCTTGTATTTAAACTCGTAATCCTTAATAGAGAGCATTCTCCGCTTCCTTGATTATGTTGTTTCTCCAAGATACATAACATATGCTTGACTTTGCTATAGAAGTTTCTTGATGCACAAAATCTCAAAAATAATAAATTTGCAAATCCAAACAAACCTTTCGCATGCGACATATGTAGTTCAAATTTTTCTATAATCAACATATTTTAGGATCTCTTCTAGAGTCTTGATAATATTTATATTGTCATAAAATCGATTATAATAAATTCACTTCGAAATGTTTTGAATGGACATATGATGTCATTTCTTCAATGTATCATAAAATGAACTCCTCCAGAGAGTTTCATATAATCATCAATTCGGGTGAGCCATACAAATATATCGTAACGTATATTTCATGTAAATTTAGCCTTTCAAGTGCTACTGAACTTAATCATGCTAATTTTCTTGAATTCACTTCAGGTGAATACGTCTCATCAAAATAAATTGTAGAAATTTACCATCCAATTTTGGTGAAATATCAAACTCTATAGATATCAATATAATTCTCTTTAGCGTAAAGAGTCATATATAAATAACTAACTTCACATCTTCAGGTGTGCGGACTACAAGTCCAAACAGTTCAGCTATATAAATAGAGTTTGATTTCACTGAAATTGTCTATTTTCATCTGCAGATATTTTCTTTATCTATAATCGTTAATAGACTTTGACTCATGATCCTCGTTATTACTTATCACATATAGCGCTATAGAAAACATCGTCAACGTTGACTTTTATTATGGTTCCATCTCATTCCATTCATAATTTATCGAGATCTCTTTATTTTCATAAATTTCAGGTACCTGATCAGTTCTTCTGGAACTTAGAAATCAATTATATCAGACAAATTTTTAAGAATTTCTACATCCTCATTTGGGTTATCTTTCCTTTTAGCTCCTTTTCTTATTTGAGGATTTTTATATTTGGAACCAATTGATCTACCACGCTTCATGCGCAGTTGAGACTCATTTGGAATATTCTATTGTCCGACAAGGACATCGATATTCTTTGGAGCATTAGCAGCTTATATTTTAACTATGCAAATGAGTTATATTTTGAGGATCAACATGAGACAATAATATTTCTTTTCAAATAATCCATTTGAACTTCAGGTTCATATTTTTTAGCTGCTTCTTCTCTCCCCATAATATTGGGAAAACTAATTTATCACTTGATAATCATCCTACTGGGATGTAAATAAATTGGCTCAATGCAATTTGTAATAGATGAAAATCCATATCAAATATATTTTCCCAATATTCTTTCAAGATTTATCTAAGTGCATTATATTGGAGCAACTGTGATATACACAACACATCCAAAAATGCTTAGATGAAAAATATTCGGTTATAAACATAAACTTAACTGAATTGCAAATTAAGGGGAGAACTTCTATAAAATAACTTATTGGCTTGATGCGAAGCAAAAACTCGATATAAATGATCTCATGTTCCCGAAGTAGAATTTTAAAATTATGATTTCATAAGTACCAATCACACATTTAACTTTAGACGTTTAAATAATGGATCTTCAAGTCCATTTTTCTTAATAAGCATATGCTATAAGATAATCAATTTTGGTCGACCAATTTCACAAACTTCTGGTTGTGAGTTGACTGAACATTTAGTTGATGCATCAATTAAGATCTAAATTGTAATTAGTGGTTTGATTTATAAATATCACTTACTCTCAAAATTTGTGAGAGACTCACTTTTTCAAATTTTCAACTTCTTTTGGGAACAAGCAATACACAAATTATTGGATTGAAGAAACTTCTGGCTCTTCAATACATATCCAATATAATAATTATTCTTCGCATTAAAATAGATCCGGGATAACCCAACCGGTCTTGCCAAATACCAACTTAATATTATTTGCAAACTTCTGGTTTGCAATAATTTGTGCTTCAATTGCACTAATATATATATTAGTGTAGTACAATCTAGAGGAAAAGTATGATAACTTTGTTCCTCCATGATACATTAACTCTTCAGGAGCATTCGATAATCTTGTAGTTCTTCAAGAAATATCTCACTAATGATAGAAAAAAAAAATCATTGTTTATACAATCATTGAAGGATACACTCAAGAATCAATATTTGAAGCATGATTTGTAAACTTCAAGTTTACCATAATATATGTTACATTATTTATTCTAATCCATTTGAAATTCGAAACATGCTTTACAATAATATGTGTTTCATTTGTTGTTATCCATCGGAAACAATAATCAACTAAAAATATTCTATCCAACGCAAACTATATATTGAATATTCTAAAATTTTGATTTATCTTTTGTATTACCATAGATAGAAAAAGACCTGAACATAACATTTCTCCAACAAATAAGACTTTTTAAATCATACATATTTTATAAGAAAATATGCATATCATCTTGTGGAATAAAAAAATCATAATCAAATATATTTGTTCATAGAATAAGGAAACAAAGCATATAATATAAGTTTAAATAATACCTCATAAATTTTTTTTTTTTGATCAAATATTACCTCATAATAATGAAATTTGATAACTTTGACATTTATCATATCTACAATAAATCAATTATCATAACCATAACATTATGAACCATTCACTTTTGGGAATGATATTCAAATATCTACTAATTGTTCAATTATAAATATGGCTAATCTTCTAAAATTAAATAAATTGTTTAAGATGTTTCTCTCAATTTTGCTACTTCATAAGCATATTCGAGTAGTGTGAAAATACACATATTGTCTCTTAATTTTCTCTATTTTTTTTTTCCAGATCATAGATCATATTGTCATGGTATAAATGTAGTTCTTCAGGAACTCAATTAATCTTCGTAACAATAATTTTTTCTTTCAAATTAATATAAATTATAAAGATCAAATAGATCTTATAAAAATTTTGTGTAGTTTTTCAAGAAATAAATAACCAATCTAATCAGTTATTTGTACGATCCTTCTGGGATATATCATTACTAAATTCTTCAGGAATTCATTGAGAATAAAACCGAATTTTTAAGTTCTTCAAGAACTATGCAATATATTTTAACAATAAAATAAATTCTCTAATCAATCCTTCAGGGATTAACACTTTTGAATTCTTCTGAAATTCACATAGAATAATGTTGAGTTCTTCAGGAACTACCCTTTTGAATTATTTATTTTTTATTTTTATTTTAGGAATTCACAAAGAATAATATTAGTTCTTCAGGAACCATGTTTTTACAATAAGGCATTCATTTTCAAATCTTCACGGAGATGGTGATGAAGGAATATCTTGACTTTCGCCTTCTCTTGACAATGGATTTGTTCAAAATGAATTTCAGCATCTAAAGCCCAAGTCAAACAGTTCTTTATCGAAATGTCAAGAGTCTCAAAATCGAGTTT
The DNA here is from genome assembly GCA_030408175.1 of Trifolium repens. NCBI lineage: Eukaryota > Viridiplantae > Streptophyta > Magnoliopsida > Fabales > Fabaceae > Trifolium > Trifolium repens. The sequence goes on from CP125847.1 coordinate 6,780,635, forward strand.
TGTAAAGTTCGACATAATGAGTACTATAATAACCTTACAATATCTTGCAATACTTGAATAAATTTTGATTTAATAATGACATCTCTAACTCGGCCTCAAATGAATCAATTTGGATAATTTGATTTAAAACTAGAGAAAACATGTCATATACAATATATCCAAATAAGCATGATTTTAAATAAGTAAAGGAAAGGAGAAGAAAGAAGACAAGGGGATTATAGAGGTTGTGAGCAATTGATCCTATCAATCAAATAACTAAAATAACACACAGAGATTATAAGTAACCCTGTCAAGTTACTATCTGTTATAACTAATTAATCAACCAAATATCAATCAAAACACAAAGGTTATAAAAGCACTAGCACATAGATTTATTAATAAAGTATCTATCTAAGTATCCTAATTCTATCAAGATGATCAATACAAAACATCAAAAAAAAAAAAAAAAAAAAAATAATATAAGAGACATTCATGCATAAATTCAGTGGCTGTACATAAGAGAAAAAAAAAATATTACTCTACAAGTACGTAGATGCAAAATTAAATATATTGAGGAGGTTACCGTTTCCTCTATTAGAAGACCACATATTTAGAGTACAAAAGATGAATCTAAAAACAAAAGAATCCCAAATCAAACACATAATATGCTTCATTGTTAAATCAAACAAATAATATGTTTCATTGTTAAATCACAATTATAGCAATTAAAAACTTAAAGCCGTATGCATATTTACATGGGTTGATATTGTAATTTTTAATTGAAACAAATTCTTAAGGTTCTAGCTGCTCAATCATAACATGCCGGAATTCACAATTTAACTCATCTCTTATTAGCAAGGCAATAAATGATATAATATAACAAATGATATGAACATAAATCAAAAGAATCAATGAGAGACCACACATATATAAAAGTGGTCATTGCATTTCTAAATCTAAATACGGATTAAGTTTATCACGTTAATGGTCCAAAACATCAACTTTTAAATATAATCACCATATTTACAACAGATTCATCACAGTCAATCAGATTAAATATAAAAAGCAAAGCTTGCGAGGTTTAAAATTTAGAATATATATCTAATCTCTTGTGGAAGATTTCAAGGGGAGAAAATGTAAAACTTACAAAGGATTTGATCGCCATGCTCCGGTCTCTTGAGTTGTGTTGTTCGAGCTACGTGCTGATAACGTGTTAGAAATAATCTATTAAAGCTAAAACATAGAGATAGAGAGAATGAGATGTTTGTATTCAACTCTTCACTTGTGTGTCTTTACATCATAACAATAGTTCTATTTATAGGACACAAATAAGCAATTGAATGGACAAAAGTAACATAAGGTCACTAACTAGTGGGAGAGATGGATGGACATCCACTAAAGCTTAATTATTCATAATATTATATTAAAAATCGAATGGTTATTCTAATTAGTACCCGAGTTAAAATAATTATTTTTTATATTTAAAACATATTTATAAAAATTTAACTATACAAATTTTAAAATATTCTTACTATCTTAGTTTCTTAACTAATTTCGTAGATACACTAGGGATTCATTTTGCCTGCTGTCAATAAATCACGTGGTTTCACACAATTGTTAATATCAATCGTTGATTCCTAATCAGACGTTCCAAATCACATTCATCAGATCGTGATTGGATGAACGACTCTAATGCATTACCTCGTGATTATTGCAGGATTTTTGAGGCATGAAATCCAATTTCATACACTAATTATCATTTCCAAAATTGAATATAATTTAGAACAAATATTTATTTTAATTTTGCCGCTTATTTTGAGACGGAGATAATATATGTTATTGGAGTATTTAAAAATAAAATGTTTTTCATCAAAAAAATTAAATAAAAGAAGATGTTTTCGATATTTCTTCCGTGGCCAGCATTCACTATCTTCCATGTCCATGGCCACTGCCAATCTCTTCCACCAAATTTCCCGACCATTACATTTTCCCACAGCCTACACCACTTTCAGACCACCATGCACCGCCGTCAACTTCCACCTGAAACACCGTAAACAATCCCTTAAACCCAAAACCAAAAATCACTTAAAGTGGGCTATTAAGTTGAGCTTAGTGGAACAGAGTCCACCAAAATCAAATTTTGATTTGGAGCAATTAGTGGGGTTTCTGTATGAAGATCTTCCCCATTTATTTGATGATAAGGGTATTGATAAAAGTGCTTATGATGAACGTGTTTTCTTCAGAGACCCAATTACTAAGCATGATGATTTGAGTGGTTATCTTTTCAATATTGCTCTTCTTAAGACACTTTTTACTCCGAGGTTTCAATTGCATTGGGTTAAACCGGTTTGCTTGTTTCTCTCTTTCTATTTCCTTATGGTTTCTATTTTTGAAAAATTGTTGTTGGTTTAACTTATTTTAGTTTATCTTTTGATTGCTGTGAGGCCATCCACTGCAGATGTGAGATAGTTTGAAATTAGTTTATAAGTAGAGACAATCCCAACTTTTTTTTTGGTTTTCACCACTAGTTGAATCTGGTTCGGGGGTCAGTTCTGGCATCAAGTGGTTCCAGGCCCCTCCCGATCGCAGTTGTGGGGATCGTACCGTGGTCCTCTCTACCAAGTTCAGCACCAATCACCACTGAACCAAATAACGATTGGTGAGACAATCCCAGCTTTACAAGCTGGTTTTGTAGGGTTGAGCTAGATCAAACCAAAAATTCTAAGACTCCGACATAGGGCCGCAATGCACCACTGAAAGCGGTCATAGCGGCCCCCAGAAAGCAGTCATAGCGGCGCTAGAGTGTTTTTGTGCCCGCTATTTGGGGGGAAATTTTCATAAAACACTAATTTTGGAAATTGTTTGATTTGTTGAGGGTAATTTGTTTGTGATTTTTTTTTTGGGTTGTCATTTTGAGTACTTTTAGAACATGATGAAATGTTATTTTGATTAGAAATTACATTTAGAACTTATTTTAATGGGAAATGAAAAAGTTGATTATAGCTATTAAGTATGATTGTACCTTTAATTTTGTGTATTTTTCTATTTTTTTAGTATTTAAGTATGTTGGATTTATTTTTACTTTTTACATGGACTTTTAGTCGTCACAATAGCAGTCATTGCACTATAGCTTTTTCGAAGTCAGCACTATGCGTCGCTATTTGAGATTAACAGAATATATTGGGGGCTGGCAGGCACTATGTGCCGCTATTTGAGATTTACAACATAGATTTAAGGCCCTATGAGCCTTTATGTATAAGTTATTTCAATAGCAAAAGATAAAACCGGAAAAGGATCCTCTACTCTGTTCAACTATCCCTTCTGTGCCCTTCATTTAATGGTTGAGAGTTCATAAAAAATAAACTAATTAGAAGAAGTTTTAAAGAGAAAAAAATGTGGATGAACAGTTGAGATGGAGGAATAACGTACAACAGGAGAGAATAAATTGTTTTATGTATAGCTTTAAGCTATTTTCATATGTTATCTTGGAAATTTTGTGAAAATAAGCTGAAAATAGCTTATTAACAATGTCATAAGCAGCTCTCATAAGTTCTCCCAAACAGTTTTACAAAACTTATGTCAATAGATAAGTTCAAATAAGTAAGTCCTAAGTCCTAACAGACCCTTTATCTTTTCATTTAAGCTAATGAAAATAGCTTACCATAAGTCTATATAAGATGTTTACAATCTTATTTTAGTAAGCCCCTATGATATTTTATGAAAACAGCTTTGGACTTTTATGCATAAAAACAGCTTAGTTGCATTTGTTTCGTAACAACAATGGAACAAATGATAGCTTAGCTGCATTTGTTTCAATAGATGATTAATGAGTTAACCATCTAAATTAATGATATATCTCATTAACCATGCGCGTGACCTTTGTTAACCATCTAAAGTATCCAAGTTTGTAATTCCAAATTGATGTTGAAATGACATTTCTGGTTTTTTTAAAGACTTAATATATAATAAGAACTTAATTAAAGTGTTTACTCAAATTTACCTTTAATTTTCTTATGTCTTCTTTGTTCAATTGGACTGATTGAGTTGCTATAGACAGGACCTTATGAGATAACTACAAGATGGACTATGGTAATGAAATTCATGCTACTTCCGTGGAAACCAGAATTGGTATTCACCGGAACATCTGTTATGGGCGTTAACCCAGAAAATGGAAAGTTCTGTAGCCACGTGGTACGTTTCGAGCTCAAACTATCTAGTAGTGTTGTTATCAATGGTTTTAATTTGTGGTTGTCGCTGCGTTGTATACTTTGCCATCACAGAAAATTATGGTCAAATACGGTTAATGCTACCTCAACTGCATTAGTTTTGGGTTACAGACTTATTAAAAACCTTGATGCCAAGAATGTTTATTTTGATCATAGTGTTGTCGAGCTATAAAGTACAGACATAGATATAGACACCGGATATGACATGGATACTGATACGTCCGCACCTACAATAATTTGAGGAAATGCAATAAAAAATGTAATAATAAGTGTTGGTGTTGTGTTGGTGTCGGACACCGACGTGTGTCCGATACCGGGGCACGCATAGTCTGAGGAGTGTGAGTGCTTCATAATGTCGAGTGCTGTTTTTAAATGAAGTGATAATATAATATTGGTACTTTAACTACTTATTCCTCAATTTCGTAGGACTTTTGGGATTCTCTAGAGAAAAATGACTATTTTTCATTCGAAGGTTTGTCGGAAGTATTTAAACAGGTACCGTTCTACTTGATATATGAATTAGACAATTTTTCTGCCATTTTCCATAATTCATTGAGTTCTTATTATGAAATTTGACATTTTGTAGTTGAGGATTTACAAGACACCAGAATTGGAATCACCGAAATATCAAATATTGAAAAAGGCGGCAAATTATGAGGTCAATCTTCTCATTCATCATCATCATCACTCTTGTTTTATCAAATATGTAATGAATTCACTGTTTTTTTAATGCACAACAGGTTAGACAGTATGATCCGTTCGTAGTAGTAGAAACTAATGGAGACAAGCTATCTGGGAATACCGGCTTCAATGATGTTGCCGGGTATGAATTTATTCGTCAGATAAAGCTATAATTTATTTTTCAGATAATTCGTTCATGTTAAAAATCCTCCTATACAGATATATATTCGGAAAAAATTCAACAACAGAAAAGATACCAATGACTACACCTGTGTTCACTCAAGCTAATGATGCCGACTTGTCCAAAGTGTCGATCCAAATAGTTCTTCCATCAGACAAAGAAACAAAGAGGTATATGTCTATGAATTTTGCAGGTTTAAGAATTTGAACGAATTTTGTAAAGAAATTCAGTTTTGTCGAAAAATATGAGCAACATCTTGACATTTTAATCTTTTATCCAGTTTACCAAATCCTAATCAAGAAACAGTTAGCTTGAGAAAAGTCGAAGGAGGCATAGCTGCTGTAATAAAGTTTAGTGGAAAACCGACAGAGGATAGTGTTCGTGAAAAGGAGAAAATCTTGCGGTCTAATATCATTAAAGACGGTTTAAAACCTCAGCCTGGTTGTTTGCTTGCTCGGTACAATGATCCAGGTCGAACGTGGAGCTTTATAATGGTATGCTACAAAACCTTGATTGCAGTGAATTTATTTCTAATATGCATTGGTGTTTTATCTACTTCTTCTATAACTAAAAGTGAATGTTTTTTACCTTAATTCGACATTTATCAACTTAAGTGCTGACATTTTACTTCGATTATCTTGTGGTTTATGACATCGAAGAGGAATGAAGTGCTCATTTGGCTAGACGACTTTTCATTGGATTAGCCTTAAATGAAGTACGCATGGCTGCGTTTTATAAGGACTATACACACAGTAAATTTTGTTCAGCTTAATTTACTTTACTCACACACCATGTTTTACCATCTTGATGTCATTTTCTGTTTTCTGGCTTATTATATGAAATGTAATCTTATAAATTCTCTTCTGGTTCGAGTATTTCTTCGAACCAGAAATATAGGAATGTAAAAAAATAGGAAGAAATAAGGTGATGAATCTTCGTTAGTTGTTTATCACTCATCAAATTGTTAAAGAATAACATTGTACAGTAAGTTTTCAACAGGGGCGTCTCCGACTTTTTGGAGGCCCCGTGGAATTATTAATAATAGGCCTTCGGAAGTATGGTGTGATTATTAAAAATAGGATCTAATAAATAGTGCAAGAAATTCAAAAAATTATCATCGATTTAAATTACAAATAATTTCAATAACACTAAAAAATAATCATTTTTTCACTAATATAAATAACGTTTGATAAACTAGACAATCTCTATCACACGCATCTGCGTTTGATAAAACTATAGTATATGTAACAATAAACTATAAACCGTCTAAAAAGATATTCACATTAGAACAATATCTATTAGAACCTTTTGTAACTAATAAGTCCTTCATTTTAGAACAAAGAGGATTTCAAATATTTGGACTCCACAATTCCTCATTTGAAAGTCCACAATCTTTTTACTAATACTACTACCCTATAATCTTTTTTGAGGCCCTCATTTTTATAAGGCTCTATGCCATAGCGCATGTGACACATGTATCGAAGATGCCTCTTTAGTAGCTTATAGTTTTATTGACTATAAAATTTTAATTCTGAAGTGATCTTATGCTGCTAAAGTATTTTCTTGAGTATGTGTTACAAAAATATGAATATTAATCTCAAGCAAGTAGTGACATTGGAATAGCAGAAGACCACATAGAGAATGAGTTCAATATAAGTTCATTTATCACAGATGACTGCATCTGAAAAGCAATCATTAGAAGATAAATAGAACTAAATAAATCTATAAAAATTAAAGTTAAAATCCATTTTGGTCCCTCACAATTTTCTGATAGTTTAATTCCATCTCCGACAAAAATAAAACCAAAATTTGTCTCTAATATCTTCATATTGTGGACAAATTAGTCTTCATTACAAATAATCAAAGACTAATTTGTTCCAAGTATGAAAATTCTAGGGACTAATTTGAATTTAATTTTTGTCGGTGATTAAATTGGGTTATTAGAAAATTGTGATGGACCTAAATGAGTCTTTACTCAAGATTAAAATCAGAATATATAATAGTCGTAGTACCAGTATTAATCAAAAGATGACATAGAAAATATCAGAAAATAGACTTATAAACTATAAGTGTGCAAACAAACATGACATTGAACACAATAAGGACACTGCCCAACATTGATTATAATATGTGTCGATGTTAAATACTGACACGTGTCCAATATCGAGACACATTATAATCCAAAGAGTATTCATACTTAACTTATAATCAGCAACAAAAAGAAAAAATCTGATACAGAAAAATCCCACTTACAGAGTACAGTATTCCTAAATTCTATCCCTTTGTTAATCTTGCTTTATTCTCCAACAAAACACTCTCCAACAAAACACTGCATAATTGATTCTTTGCTGCTTTTTCCAACGTGTAAGCTGAATTGTAAAGACAATTGCCAATGTGGAATTACAAGACTGCATCACACAAGCAGATAACAAGTGATGCACACACCCTAATCATATTTCCACACTTCCTCTCTGCTAAGTCTGTGGCTAGTACAAGTCCAACTACTTTTGATTTTGTTATATAAACACCATCTGGTTTCTAACCTCAAACACGACACAACTCACACAACTAACTAGCTTAATTAGCTTGACATAGCTAATTCAGTTATCTTTTATCATTTCAAGTCACTTGTTTTTCTTCTTTCTAAATCAAATGACATCCATTTCCTTGGCCATTGCAACAAGGAGAATTAATAATGCATGTGTTACCGAAGGTGAGTGTTTCGGTTATATATCTGGAGTTTGCATCGAAGAATATTATCACAATGGGGATGGAGATTCATACAGGGAAGGTGACGATGATGATGACGGTGACTATGACTATGCTCCTGCTGCTTAAACTCTTAAAGAATGTTTTGCCTAACTAAAGTTAGCTCTAACTAGCTAGTAATAGTATTGATTAACAAAATGTATGCTCTAATCCTTTGGTTAAGCAAATGCTAATTATTGTCATAGAATAGTCTTGAGCTAGCTAGTAAGAGTGTATTATTCGATCTTTAATGTATATTTTGTTTTAAATTGCCAACTTTAATTTAAGATTTGCCTAATGTGAAATGTGGTTGTCTTCTTTGACATATATAAAGAAAAAATAAGACAAGCAATGCATTGGTTACAAAGTAATATAAAAGAAAGGCTTGACTAATGATTTTTATATGAAGATGAGATGCAAAAAAATAGAAATGGTTAAACTTAAATTCAAGAGTAACATACCTCTTGCTCAGATTCTCGCGTGCCCTTGAAAATTCAAAAATACCTAACTCGGATTCTAGAATTTGAACCGTGTATTTGAGATTTCGAGTTCTAGGACTCGAACTATATGAATATCTGAAAGGATGCAAAATACTTGAACACATAAACTTTTTATTGACCAACAACATAGTACACCAACATAGAGTTGAACAACAACGTAATAAATTAAAAACATCACATAATCATAAGAGTAAGACTATTGGAGAGTTAAATTAATTACTTCATCTTTAGCGGGTTCAACCATACATGTTGTGATTTCATCAAACATCCTCGGACAAATGAAGTTTGAACTGATAGCATGAAGAATCAGAAGGTTTATATTTTTTTTATCAATGATATGAATTATATTTAACATTGATGTGATATTCTTTATTTGGATCAAAAATCTTGTTTTTCAATTTTATTAATCAAATTTCAAATCTATTCTTATGAAATTCATTGTTTTCTTTCTTCTTTTTTTGTCAAAGAAATTCATTTGTTTTCTTCTCTTTTCATTTTTTTGGTAGAAGAAATTCATTGTTTTCTATTCAAATCAATAATAGTATTTTTTGTCAAAAAAAAAAATCAATAATAGTAATGAATATAACACATCATAAAAAATAAATCTCAAGTGTAGAGTAGATTCTGAAATTTGTTGCGAAATAATGGACTAAAATCGTGAAATGTGAAAATAGAGACGAAAATATTGTTTTAGTTAAAATAGAAATTTAAAGTGCATTTAAATTTTATTATTCAATTTCAAAAAAAAAAAAAATAACAATAACAATTAATTCTGTTTTTTGAATCACATTTGCAGGTAACTATATTCTATGATTCAATTTTAATGTGTCATTATGTACTATATATTCTCACAAGAAACTGCATACTTCTAAGAATTCGGAAGAAATACAGAAACCACTAATCAACTCAAGTCCATTAGATCAACAAATCCATATCTCAGTATGAATCTTCTTTCTCAAAGATTTCAAGGATATTCAAGTTAGGATTTGAAGTCAAGTTTTGGGGTAACTTGGAGTTTAGTAGATAAATCTTCACCAATCATCCTCCTTAAGCAATGTGAGTTTCTATAGATATATATGATTTAGTACTTATTTCCAAGTTCATGATATTTTGGAGAATTATTAATCATGGATGTGTTGTTTGTTCATGCCATGGAAACATGCTGCATCTGAGTGGAGTCTTAGATGATTATAAGAACAGGTTTGAAGAATTGTTAAGGAACAAGGAGAATTTGAAGGAGTCTTAGATGATTATAAGAACATGTTTAAGAGATAGAAATCTAGGCTCTCATGATTTGAGTTGGAAAATAAATGCATAAAATGTAAATTGCTGGAATTATAAATTAAGTTCATACATCAATCGAGAATTTACAGCCTATGTTAAGAAATTTATCTTTGTGCTATTTTTTGCGTGGGTTAGCGTGCTGATGTATTTCTGTTTTAGGCAGTGTATTTATCTTTTGGAGAAGAACTTTCTAAAACAACATAAGTTTCTCTTATTTATAAAAAAATGGAAAATATCTTAGTACTTGCTTTTTATTTGACTTGGTTTTCATGATCTTTAAAAACCACTGGTAACTGTTTTTTTTAGTGGAAATAGATTGAACATGTACTTGAACTCCAATGTACATGGTTCGATTTTCACGGAAGGTAAAAATTCCACTGCTGAGGGTGAAAGATCGTGAGGTGGTAGTTCCGAGACCACCTAAGATTGTGGGGTCTGGGCTGTTACATATATAAGGGTCTCGTTTGGATTAGTTTATTTTTGAGCTTATGCAAACAGCTTATGCAATATAAACTAGGTTTTATGCTATTTTATAAGTTTAAACTATTGAAAATTGTATTTTTTATAAGTAATTTTGTTATAAATTACCTTGACAAACTTATAATAATACATAAAAATTGCATAAATTATTTGCATAATCTCAAAAATAAGTTAATCCAAATGGAGCTAAGGTCTAGTTCCCCCATGTATTTTTTCTTTCTATTTCTATTTATATATTTTTTTTGAAACATTCTATTTATATTATTATGAGCTTTAGCTACACGATGTGAGTGTTTAAATATACCAATTTAATTGAATGTTTCCTCACTCTTTGATACATAAATGCTCTTAGAATATTAAAAAAAGAATACTGTTCTCCATTTCAACTCATATTCTTAAAGATATGGATAGCTGTCAAAAAGGATGGCCATAAACAAGATATATATTTTGGAAGAAGCTTTGGAAATTTGTGTGAAATGTTATATACTTATTTGAGTTTAAGGTAAATTTATTGACAGTGTAAAATAATTGTATATAATGATTTAATAAAAAATTATCAAACTATCATGTCATATAAAAAAGTTTGGTAAAGTGGGGTGATGTGGCAGCAAACATAGTTATTATTGGCTGACAAAGTAAAAAATTTTACACTGTTATTGCATATTCATTTTTCTCTATTTATTTTGAATTTTAATTTGCAAATTGTTTTTAGTTTAATTTGTAAAAGTTGTGAATGCGTAGATTGTAATCACTTAACATTCCAATTTTATTTTCTTTGCCATGCGTCTTGTTTTTGAGTGGATTCTCTAATTTATGGGGTTAGCCAATTTTTGATCGATAAAATTTTCTAATTTTATTGATTTTTTTCTTTCTTGTGTAAATATTTAAATAGCAATACTCGAGATTAAAAGCACCAATGTTGATAGGGATTAATGGCCGCACATGTTAAAGAAATTGAATTTAGTAAAAAATTAAAAATACTCCTAGTATTAATTCAAAAACAATAAAAAATAATTGACACATTTCAAAACAATAATTATTTATTAAAATTTGACAAATTTAAATACAAAGGTACCATTTTAAACTTCTTAAAAAAAAATTATAAAAGCACCAACATTATTGTATGAATACGAATACGATAATATATTTATTTTTAATTAACTTTTACGGTTTCATGGCACATTCATAAACTGTCCTAACGTGGCCCAAGACATTCACAAATCCCATGCCTTATGCCATATAAAATAAGTAATTCATCTGAGAAATGAGCAAAATGGCAACTTGGTGTTTCATAAGGTTTACATTTGTGAATAAGTAATTCCAAGCATTCCCCATCAGTTAGGCATAGACCCCCTAGAAACGCAGCTGTGATATCAAATAAGAATTAAAGAAGTTATCAAATGGGTTGAATGATTCAATTATGAATAAGTGAAAAAGAAAATTTGAAGGAAAATTATTCGGAATCTTGATTTTTATTGGATACTGGCCGGTATCTCTTAGATAAAATTAACGGTGTTTGCAGTTCGGTTTGAATCGATTTTGAGGTAAAATTTTTATTTAAAATTCATTTTAAATTTAAATTTATATTAATAAAAATTAAGGGTAAATAACTTTTTTGTCCTTTTAAATATATCAAATTATAAGTTTAGAAGACATGTTGGCAATTGTCTCTTTCTTGATCGCACATTCAACATAGGTACTCCAAGGTCTAATTTGGATTCTTTCGCTTTTAAGTTTATTTGGAAAAGTGGGGTTCCCTCAAAGGTGAGTGCTTTGTCTTGGCAATTGTTGTTGAACAAAATCCCGACTAGAGAGAATCTTAGGAGAAGGAATGTTTTGACCGTAGACGAGTCAAGATGCGTTTTTTGTGATTTAAATGTTGAATCGGTAAGTCATTTGTTCCTTCATTGTCTATACACGGCGGAGGTTTGGTACGCCCTTACTCGGTGGCTTGGGGTGGTTTTGGTTCTCCCACCATCTTTGTCATTATCGTATGCTTTGTTCGTTGGTTGCGGGACTAACAAGAAACGTAGGAAAGGTTTCTCTATTATTTGGCTTTCTTTTGTTTGGGCCATGTGGAAAACAAGAAATGATCGTATTTTCAACAACATTTCGGTGGATTCTAGGACGGTGGTGGATCTTATTCAAAGATTATCGTGGCAATGGTTCGTGTCTAACATGGCGGCGGGACCGTGTCTTTTATACAAGTGGACGTGGAATCCGGGAGATAGTATTCTTAGATGACTCTGTTTTGTATTTGGCTTTTGTTCCTTTTGTAACTTTTGTTCTTTGTTGTTGTTTTTGGTTGGTTTTCCTCTGTTTCTTGCGGCACTGTTTGTGTTGTTTCCCTTGTGGAATTTCTTTGTACTCTTTTGCTTAATTGGTACTTCTTGTGCCTTTTAATGCTATTATTAAATTTTGATTTTCAAAAAAAAAAAGTATATCAAATTTTATTTTCAGTCTTTATAAAAAATTTCATCAAGTTTTAATCTCGCAAATATTTTTTGACATAAATTTTGATTCCTGTTTTTAAGCCTACTCATGTATACTATCATATTTTTGAGTGATTTTTTTAATCAATTTTTGAAAATTTTTTGTATTCATGTTTATAACATTATAAAAAATTAATCCACAAAAATTTAATTTTTTTTAACACAAGATAAATCAAATATGGATTTAAGCGCCAAAAATACATATTTAATCTACTTGTTATTAAAAAATAAATTCTTTTAAGAGAAATTTCTAAAATATATTAAAGACGACATAAAAATTCAAAATTATAAATAATATACATGAGTTGACTTAAAAGCAAGGACCAAAAATCATAAAGAAAATACTTGAAGAACAAAGTTTACTACAATTTTTAATTGAGATTACAAATTTATTTAACCTTATAAATTAATATGAAAATACAAAGTTATATTGAGTTTTCTATAAAGAAAACCTGTACCAAGTTAAATTTAGAGGTACTATAGTACGTGTTCACCAAAATTTAAAAGTGTCGATAAAAATTACTTACAGTTGGCTGTAGAAACATATATCCAAAAGAAGATAATGATAGCATAAATAAACATATACACTTTAGCCATATTTTTTCTTTTATGAATATAGAAAAAGGATTTGTTTATGATTTTATAGTGTGAAAAGAATACACCGTTTTTTTTTCTTAAAAAAAAAAGAATACAGGCTTTTTTTATTACCAAACAAAAATCATAATTATTATTAAATGTATCTTAGATTAGTGTATCTATACTAATATATAAAGGAGATACAAATTTTTGGGATGACTTTTTCAATATTTCTATTTTACCCTTAAAAAAACTAAGCACAACTTTCACATAAAAGTAGGTTTTCAGTTTTTGTATAAATAAGTTGCCACGACAAAAAAAGAGGTTAAATAGTTATCAATTAACTTACGTCCAATAAAAAAGGAGATTAAGTAGTTATTTATATTTGCACAATAGAGAATATCGATCACAAAAATAAAAAATATCGTTTGGCGGCTAGTAACTATAAAATATGCTTTTCTTTCTTGGTGTTTAAAAAAATCACTTAACCTTGGTGTTTAAAAAAATATAGCTCAACCTTTCGTTATTTTTATATTCCTTTTTTAGCCCTTCATAATAGAGAAAGGAAAATTTTAAAATAAAATTAACGAATGATGACAAAAATTATGAATTTATTCCATTTTGAATTTATTTTTTAATAAGCCGGGCACCAGATGCTCCAACTCACTGATCATCTGAATTGCTATAATGCAACAAAGGTGGCCGGTTTAATATTTCAATGTACTATGTTATTGTTGTTATTCGAAAGTCCATGTTTAATCTTTAGAATTCTGGTCTGGATGGCGTTCGAAGAGTAAGTAGCGAACTACGAGATGGTTCACTGGGTAACTAGAGAATGGTGTAGGGTATCACAAGTTAACCATCGAAACTTTCTACTATAGATTTTTTAGAAACAAAAATAGAGATTTTTATTTAAAGGTTAGACAAAAATATTACATCAAAAACATGTTTACCTGTGATGTTCATGACAAGAGGAACATGCCCTTCTGTTAGATTAGATGTGTCTTGAAGGTCATTTTTTTTTTAGATTAGATGTGTCTTGAAGGTTCACTACTAAAAAAGTGTAATTTAGTGACGGATATTAGAGAGGGAAAAAAATCCCTCACTATTTGTGACAGAATATTTCCTTTTTGTGACGGAATATTGCATTTTTTAATGGAATTCAAATTGAAAAACTTTTCCATCACTAATTCCATCACAAACACATATAACATTGATTTTGTGAGGAAAAATATTCCGTCACAAACTATTTCTTATAAGAGTTATGAAACATTAAATTTTATTAAAATAAATTTTTTATTGTTAATGACGAAATTTGTCAAAATTAATTTCCCTCACAAATATTCCATCACAAAATCCATCACAAAATACATAATTTTTATTTTATTAGCATAAATGCTATACTTACAATCTTCATTGATTATTAAATTGGAGTCAAAGTTCAGGTACCTTATTAGCTTTCTTATATTTGGTATATCCATCCATGTTTTTGATGACTGTGACTAAGAGACATTTTGTTCCTTATGGTTCTGATTTGGGATGAAGCTAATTCAAGGTTAGAACAATGTAAAGGCATCAACAAGAACTTGTGTTTTGGCATGGAATTCTTGCATTTTAGCTTCAATGGGCAAACTAGTTCTGATTTTGCATTTTAGGTATTACTAGGAAACTAGTTCTAGATTGACAACAATCAACAATCAAATGAAAGCACATGCATTCAAATTTTTGTAACATTTTTTTTTGTCTTGTTACAATTTTTGTTCATTTTAATGCAGGTTACACAATCGAAGACGAATGAGGAATTGATTTGTGCATAGCATGTGGAGTCGCTTTTAGTCACGGAGGAGTCGCGTTCAGCTCAAGCGAACCACATTTGCTTGGGTAGTAATTGTTTTGATTTTATGGAGAGTTTTTTCTCTATGATGTAAATTCTTAGTAGTATATTGTTGTTTTGACAATTTGGTTGTAAATTATTGATTTCAAGAACAAATATGTTAACACTAATGATGGTTTTTTTTGAATTTCTTGTGATGAATATATGTAATCACTACAAAAAACGCGCTAAGCTGCGGGGTTTTTTCTTCCATTTTGCGGGGGTTTTTAACCCCCACAAATTTTTTACCGGGAGTTTTAGAAACTGCCATTTAATCATTTCCCACAAAATGTTTACGGGAGTTTTGGATGACCGCTGGTATCCTGTTGATAACCCCCGCAAAACCGAGGCGGTTGTTTAGCGGAGGTTGAAAACCCCCGCAAAACCATTAAAATAGGTAAAAAATAATTAAAATATTAAAATCAGTTATCAATACATGTAACACACAATATATCATATACCTAAGTCAATATATCAAAATCTCAGGCTCAAAGTGCATGTATATATCATGTGAATACATTCGACAAACTTTGTTGCCTCAAATTGATAATTATAAATCGAGAACAAGTGATTCAAGAACACAACTTCAACATATGTTTTACTGTCGATTAAAAATTAATAGTGATCAAGTTGAATACAAACTTTAGTAACTTCCCATGCAAACCAAAAAGTGCATACATAATATGAAATATTCCCCCCAATATTCAAAGTGATGGGTAGGAATTTATAACCAAGACTAATCAATAAATCAGAATTAGATACTAAGAAATTCGATATTGAATCTTGATAACAATTCCTCCTCGATGAATTGTGTATTGGTAAATCAATCTTAAAAAATTACCTTAGAAGCCATCCGTAACTCAGCTATTCTTTTTGCTTCGATAAGAACCTGCATAAAACAATGTAAGTAGCCATACTTCATTTAAAATGAAGGTAAGCAGATGGCAGGAACGTAGAGTATTATAAATATTTTAAAGAACAAAACCTCTTCCATCTTTTTTCTCGTTTGAGAGAGGACCATGGACAGTGCCCGTTTTCGCTCCATTTCTTGTGAAACATTATATGGATCCTACATTGACAAGGAAAAACGAGTTACTATGACCAACTGGCAATGGATCAAGGCAGGTGAGAGTCTGTTTTAACAACAAATAGTATACTCAAAGAGACAAAAGAAAGTAACTACTTTGAAGCATCATGCATTAATATATGATATGAATTCACCTTAATTAGAGGATGTGATGCAACGTTCCCAAAAGATGCGACCCTAGCAAGTAATATAGCCCGCAACACTACATGACAGGGACATGTAATAAAAAAACCAAGTTCACAATATCACATTTTTGCTCATGCAGTTTCCGTATCATCAAAAGTAAAAGTCTGAGTTAAAGAAAATGGATTGTGATGTGCAATATATAATAATCATTGAACAAAGACATACCACTATAATATCGATCCTTTAACTCCTCTACGGTCCGAGATGATGGGAACCTATCAGCTATCACAACAACACGGAGATCGAATCTCTCACACAAGTCGAGTAGTTCATTTGTTTCCTCTTTGGTCCCCAATAGCAGTCAATGTACATAAATTGTTCATCAGACAATACATGGTAATACAAACTATCAAAAAGCATATTTCTTTATTATAGAAAATACCATACAGTTATAAGATTTCTCACATAGCTTGCATCATTAAAAACAAATCAAAGAAAACAAATCTTCAACCAGTTTCATGAGCAGAGTGTTGGTAAGGAAGACGGCGTTCTGGAACTCCCTCCTCGGCACGTTTTTCTTCAAACCACATAATAACTCTTCTCCGCGGAATGTTTGTAACATGCACGATATTGCTAATCATTGCATTCTGCATTGTAATTCAAGACACATATAAGGATATTGAAGTTAACAAATTATGCAATAAGTAGAATTGCAAAATGATTATATTAACTACCAAGACTCATGTTTGTCACTATTAATTAATGCATAATAGTAATATATAGTAATGGACACATATAGTTTCTAAAAACTTTCAATAGAATAAATGCACAAAGAAGCATATAAAGTAACAGTTGACATCGTCAGAGGAGTTAATCTTAATTGCATGACTATAAATCTAATACTGAACAATTATGTATGGTTTTTTTATGACTATAAATCTAATGCTGACCAATTATGTATGGTTATATAATCCAAATTAGCAACTCTTATATCTCATGCTCTTGACCGATGCTAAATATATCACAAGTCCCCTATATTATTTATATTTACCACATTTATTTCAGGTCTGACAGTTAGCTTGAGGACTGAGAATGAGAACAATTGATTAACCATCATTTTGGCAATTTTATTGCAGGTCTTTGATTTGTTGACATAGAGTATAAGTGCAATGCATAATCATATGACATATAAAGTATGAGTACAGCAAATAATCATGAAACAGTGAAAATCATACATGATGATACAACTTTGCATCTTAATTGTTTTGCAAAAAACCAGAATACTAACACAAGCATCATTTACTTTTAAGTTCTTAAACATAACTTTTGATTTAAGAAGCAATTGATACCGGACTAGAAAAATGGAGTACATTAAATCAGAACAGGTAGTTTTTTCACTCATTAATAACTTAACCCAACCAGAAGGAATCAAATTAATAACTGGAAGAACACAAGCTTACCTTTAACCCAACCAGAAGTATTCACTACAAGAGGCATCTGAATCCTACAAGACTTTCCTCCCTTATCAAAGGTGCACTACTCCTTTCGATAATAATCATAAATGGAGTGTATGTTCTTTAAGTATGTTGACCGATCTCTCTGAGGAGAAACATCACCGAAGAAAAGGGATCTGTTACGGAATAATTACTGAAAGTGAATCAAGCAAATCCATATCCAGTAAACATGCTCATTCAATTAAGACATAAATTGGTGGAGACTTAACAGAATCTAATATATCCTACAAATCTTAGAATAAGTATCATCCACCTCACTGTTTATAGAAGACTTCAACAATGGAATGGACTAGAACAAGAACACATGGAAAAAGTTACAGTATATAATATCCTTAACAATCAGTAATGGTTAATTTGTTAGTAGCAGGAATTGAGCCCTAGACCCCCTCCGTAATACTTATTCGGTGTCTCAACTCATATCACTAGCCTGAAGCATGTGATACACCCATATCTTAACCTAACTAACAAGTAAAGAATACAGTGCGCCTAACTTTACATCGCAATTACATATATCTAAAATAAATTGATTGAGATATGATTCAAATCAGAAACTTGGTAATTCACAACAGCACCAATGCTAGAATTCCCATAAAATTACAATCTAACATCAAACAGATAAAATTCATTATCATTGTTATTTCTTTTAAAATTTTCCCTCTTTCTAACTATGATATAAACCATGGAATACCACAAGTATAACAACCACATTAATCCTAACATTACAACTAAAGTTCACTCACAAACACAATTATCTATTATCAACTACAATAGGATAATTAAAGAAATAACATGAGTTGATATAACTAAAATTCAACACTAATTCAATCTATAATAAAAAAAATGCATGGCGAGTTCATTGAACATGCATTAGTAATTTTCACTTGATTGTCAATACAACTATCATCGTCGTCATCGTCAACCTCTAATTCACACAGAAATTGAGAGAAAGGAAACAAAAATCATGAAATTGAAAACTTATTAACAGTTTTTGCATGAATATGATACATACCTTGTTCATCATCCAGATCAATTGGATCAACGGGAACAAGCTTCGATGGAGATTTGGAACTATGCGCAACTGTACATAATCAAATAATTAGCTATCCAAAACAATGAATTCAAATCGAATGGAATGAAAATGAATGGGATTAGAAAAAGATGAATGACTTACAAGCTTGGATGAACTCGTACATGGAAATTAGAGAAGAACGATGCGGGTTAGGTTTTACGAACTCACCGATTTGATAAGATTGATTAAATTTCATCACACGGCGAAAAAATCAGAGAGAATCACTAAAATTAAATTGTGAATAGAGAGTGAGATTCAAATTTTGAGAGCGATTGAGCAAGATTCATAGAACGAATTTCTGAATTTTGAGAGCAACTTCATCGTGAGATTGAAATTTGGGAGCGATTGAGCAAGATTCAGCGATTTAGGGATTGTGCGTTTCTGAATATTTCTGATAAGAAGAGAATGAATTTTCTATGGTTGTATGAGATAAGGAAAAAATCGAGGGAATTGAAATTGTTTGGGGGAAAAAGTTTCGTGCAAATTGAATATAAGGAAAACTAAATCAGTACATTTCGGGGGTTTCAAAGTCCCGCTAAATTAACCAAGTGTTTCCTGAAAAATTCATTTTTAACGCAATATAGGGGGTTACACTAAACCTCCGGTAAAAAAACCCTGCTATCCAGCGCATTTTTTGTAGTGAATACTTATGGATTCAATTAAAAAAATGTTTCATATAAAATGATTTATGTGTGTATGTATATCTAGTGTGAGAGAGAGAGAGAGAGAGAGTATTTTGAATTACATTACAAATATTAGTGAGGGAATTTCAATTATGTCACAAATATTATTGAGGGAATATGAAATCTGTCATTCATTAGTGAGGGATATAAAAAATATGTCATTAATTAGCGAGGGAAGTTAAATTCATCACTAATTAGCGACGGAATTCCAAAAATAAATTTAATATTGTTGTTCAGTCATTAGTGACGGATCTATTATCTTTGTGACGACTTAATTCTGTTGCAACTAGTGACGGATGATAACTTCCCTCACTAATAATTTGCGACGTTGAAATTGCAAACGGATTCTGAATTGTCGCAAATTCCGTCACTATATGTGTTTGTGACGGAAATTTAACACATTTGCGACGGATTTGTTCCCTCTCTAAAATTAATTTTTCTAGTAGTGGTTAGACAAGAGGAACATGCCCTTCTTTTATCCCTTGGAGGTAATATTTTTCTCCAACTTCGAGACACATTTAGTCTAAAAAGTGTTCGTACTTCATAACCTATAATCAACAACGAGAAAAAAAATTGATATAGAAAAATCCCATTTTTTCAAAGTATAGTATAAAATATGATCAATATTGAAAAAAAAATAGTATATTACATTTTTAAATTTGGATGGTCGAACCAAGCCTTAACAATAACCAGAATATGCAGATTAATTGGTACAGAGTTCATTAACAGTGTCATACCTATAAAATGAAAATATAACTAAATAATAGAAAGAATCATGCTAAACAGTGCTCCCATAATTGAATTTTAAGGTATTCCTTGGAGATAAAAAAATATATTGACTAAACATGCATCCACCTAAAGATTCTATCCCTTTGTGAATATTGCTTTATTCTCCAACAAAACACTGCATGTATGATTCTTTGCTGCTTATTCCAACGTGTAAGCTGAATTGTAAAGACAATTGCCAATGTGGCTGTAAAATACTGCATATCACATGCATATAACAAGTGATGCACACACCCTAATCATAATTCCACACTTCCTCTCTGCTAAGTCTGTGGCTAGTACAAGTCCAACTACTTTTGATTTTGTTATATAAACACCAATTGGTCTCTAACCTCAAAATCAAACACAACACACATCAAACAACTAGCTGAATTAGCTTGCATTGTCATATAGAAAATTCCATTATCTTAATCATTTCAATTAACTTGCTTTTCTTCATTCTTAATCAAATAACATCCATTTCCATGGCCATTGCAACAAGGAGAATTAAGAATGGATGTGTTACTGAAGGCGAGTGGTTTGGTTATATAGTTGGAGCTTGCATTGAAGAAGAAGATGTTCACAATGCGGATGGAGGTTCGTACAGGGAAGGTGACGATGATGATGACGGTGGCTATGACTATGCTCCTGCTGCTTAAACTCTAACAATGTTTTGCCTAACTAATTAAAGTTAGCTAACTATACCTTTGTAATAGTATTGATTAACAAAATGTATGCTCTAATCTCAGTTTAAGAAAATGCTAATTATTGTCATAGAATAGTCTTGAGCTAGCTAGTAAGAGTGTATTATTCAATCTTTACATTGCCACCTTAAATTTAAGATCTGAACCAATGTATTGTTTGTTTCATGTTCGCAATGGTAATGTAATGGCTTGTCTTCTTTGACATCTAAAAGAAAAGGTTCTTTGATAGCTTTGTTAATAAAGGAATATAAAAGGCTTGACTAATGATTTTTATATGGAGATGAGATGCGAAAAAAAGAAAAGGTTTAACGTAAACTGATCCTTTTCCATCAAGCAATCCTCTCACTCTTCCAGAGGAAGATGTTGAGATTAAAGACTTACCTTACTCGAGTTCTAGAACTTGAACCGTGTATTTGAGATTTCGAGAACACATAAACTTTCAATTGACAACAACGTTAACATATAGTATGAAGGTGTGAAAAACACAAGAAGGGGGGGTTAAATTGTGTTTTGGATAGTTTAAAAATTTCTTCTAAGTTTAAACACTTTTCAGATTTTGCAGCGGTTAAAAACAAAGCACAATCAAACACAGCTTCTGAAGGAGTAAGAGAGTGAGAGAAAGATAGAGACAGAGAATTTTATACTGGTTCCCCTCACAAACCGAGAGTACGTCCAATCCTCTTGTACTTCCAAGAGAGTTCACTAATAAATTAATAATCACAAAAGATTACAATTGCTCAAGCACGCAGGCAAGACTTCCAATGCTCAAGTAACCTTACAAGAGACTTCCTAATGCTCAAGCATACAAGCAAGAGACTTCAAACAACTTACAAGATAAAAACAGAGTCTGAACAATTGATACAATAATCAATATTCAATAAGTATAAATACAACTTAGAAACAAGACTTAACTTAGAATCTTGATAAAAGAAATCTATGGATCAACTACTGTAGTAACAGAAGCTGAAGCAGGAGTCTTGGATTTGTAAGTAAGATCAAGTTGTATTCAAGTTGTTTTTGTGCTTAGGATGTTTTTGACAGAGTAACAGCTCGTTCAAATTGTTCAATAATATTGTGTACAAAAACTTCAAATCATCTCCTATTTATAGTAGAGGGTGGAGCGTCTTGATTTGAATTTGATGCTGTGAGATTTTGCCAGCTGAAGATAGTACCATTCTATCGGGTAGCCTTGTATACGATCAATCTTGGGGAGAACGTTTTATCCAAATCAAGTAATAAGTTCGTACAATAGTACTAACGTCATTTTCCTGAGGATAAGATTGATTTTCCAGCTTTTTGAATTGTCAGAAGATGATGAATTCCAATCATTGTTGCAGAGAATGTTCTTCTGACAAAACGGCGCTCACTGCTATTATCAGAGTCTGATGTCTTCATTCTCAGCATCTGATAATGTAGCTTCTGAAGAGTAGCTTCTGACGCGAATAAACTTTGCATCTTCTGATGACTTATGTTCTAGTCAGAAATTGGTTGTCATATCAGAGCTTCAAGTGTGATTTAAGTGAATACAAAAATTAGCTTGTATATCTGCACACTTAGAGTAAATAATTAGTATACCCTATTGTATATTAATACTCTTGTTATCATCAAAACTTAATTGAGTCATGTCAGAATCTCTTTTGTTCCAACATAGTATACCATAAAGTTGAACAATAAATAACATAATAATAAATTAAAAACATCACTTAATCATAAGACTATGGGAGAGTTAAATTAATTACTTCATCTTTAGCGGGTTCAACCATGCATGTTGCGATTTCATCAAATATCCCCGAACAAATGAAGTTTGAACTGATAGCATGAACTAATAGCATCGGTTCCTTTGTACTATATCGAGAGAAAATAGAGAAAATAGTTTGCATATCATCATCGTTTGAAGTTTCATTTTGGCCACTGTACCTAACACACCCACCTCAGTGGATCGATGAACGGTGATACTCAACATTAGTCACCCTTATTGTATTGCTGTAGTTGAGACGACAATTTAGTTGGTCAAGTTAGTCATTTAAATCGCATGCATGGTTTAACATCATCATTGATCCCGAGAACCTAAAAAAATTGAGTTCCACCTTGTTGTAGATAAATTAGTCTCTAACATTTTAATATTATGGACAAATTAGTCCCTCTATTAAAAGGAAAATGTCAGGGACTAATTTAAATTTTACTTTTGTTAGGGACTATATTGGACTGTTAAAAATTATACAGGACCAATCACTCGAATAAAGTCATAATAGAAAATATTCTTATTTCAAGTGTCCAGTTAAGTGCTCCCAAGAAACTAATTTAAGAATTATATAAAAAAAAAATAAAAGAAAACTGTGCATTAATGCAAAAACTAAAACTTACACTCTTAATGTCTTCAGGATACAATATCCAATTTTTATTTTTCTCTAAATTTAAACTCTTAACAATTGTCACTGAGATAATATTTAGCATTTTTCATAAACGAAAGTTCATTTGAATTCTAAGATATTCTTTATCTGGGGTAAGAATCGAATGAAGATATTGAGAAACAAAAGAAATGAAAAGTAAAATTAAAAGCAAATATCAACCTATATATTCTGTCACTTTGTTATATATTGCTTTAAAAAAAAAACTGCCATGCATATTTGATTCTTTGCTGCTTTTTTCCAACGTGTAGGCTGAATTTGCCAATGTGGATGTACAAGACTGCATAACACATGCATATAACAAGTGATGCACACACCCTAATCATAATTCCACACTCCCTCTCTGCTAAGTCTGTGGCCAGTAAAATTCCAACAACTTTTGTTTTTGTTATATAAACACCAATTGGTCTCTAACTTCAACTCAAACACAACACATCACAACTCACACAACTAACTAGCTTAATTAGCTTGTCATAGCTAATTCAGTTATCTTTTATCATTTCAAGTCACTTGTTTTTCTTCATTCTCAATCAAATGACATCCATTTCCATTTTCATTACAACAAGGAGAATTAAGAATGGATGTGTTACCGAAGGCGAGTGGTTCAGTTATACATCTGGAGCTTGCATTGAAGAAGAAGGTGTTCACAATGCGGATGGAGGTTCGTACAAGGAAGGTGACGATGATGATGATGACGACGGTGGATATGACTATGCTCCGGCTGCTTAAACTCGAAGAATGTTTTGCCTAACTAAAGCTAGATAACTAGCTAGTAAGGTTAACAAAATGTATGCTATAATCTTTGTTTAAGCAAAGATTAATTATTCTCTCGGAAGAGGGTTGAAACCACTTTGATGGCAGAACTGACCCCCGAACCAGATTAAATTGGTGGTGAAAACCAAAAAAAAAAAAAAAAAGATTAATTATTCTCATAGAATAGTCATGAGCTAGGTAGTAAGAGTGTATTAATATTGGATCCTTAATGTATATTTTGTTTTAAATTGCCAGCTTAAATTTAAGATTTGCCTAATGTGAAATGTAGTTAACTAATTTATATGATCTGAACCAATGTATTTCTTGTTTCATATGATAGCTCTGTTTACAAAGTAATATACGAAAGGCTTGACTAATGATTTTTATATGGAGATGAGATGCAACAAAAATAACTAATGGTTTAACTTAAAGGGATATTATTATGCAATAAATTGTGTTTAACCAACTTACCCTTTTCCATCGTGCTATCTTCTCACTCTTTAAGAGGAAGATCATCATGAGATTTGAGACTTACATACATCTTGCTTAGATTCTGGTGTATATATGTTGATATGCAGCGAGATTTTGAAAAGAAGAGATATTTAGACGTGCACTAATAAGAAAGTAGTACGAAGGTAGTTTGATAGAGAATTTGATACTTTGATATGGGTAAGGAATATGTATGCAGAGAGAGAACTTGATCACGGATACTTACACATCATTGTATCAACAACCTTATCAAGTATCATTGTACCAACATTCTTGTTTGATACTTGATACATTTATACGTTCATCGAGATTCGAGAGAAAATAAGAAATGATAGACAAGTTATAAGAATTTTGATATATTTTTTTTGTTGGGCTTAATATAATACTCCCCTAAAAAAAGTATTTTAGACCTAAATTTTGGACTTATTTTTATGGATCTAGGACGGTCTCCCTCTTCGCCCCGCCTCAGATACGACACTGCTCGAATTATATCCATACCGAATGGATACAAAATACTTGAACACATTCATAAACTTTCTATGTGACAATAACATATATATTACAGTACCGACATAAAGTTGAACAACAACATATATGCTAAACACTGTTTAGCATTTTCTTAATAAATTATACATCACTTAATCATAAGACTATGGAAGAGTTAAAATAATTACATCATCTTCAGCAGGTTCAATAATGCATGCTGCGATTTCATCAAAGATATTTGGACGAATGAAGTTTGAATTGATAGTATGACCATGTCTAACTAGTATGGTGTCTAACTTGAATTTTATTCACCACAATAACTATAGTTTATGTATTTATCTCTTAACACTTGCAATTTCTGTAACACTTATGAGTAGCTAAACTCTCATAGATTAGGTCCTTAAATGAATCTATTTTGATGCTACTTCAATCATGTATAGTTGTTGAGTACTAGTTTTATGAATTATGAAGTTAGTATTATTGTGGGGGGGCGGGGCTTGCGACAAAAAATAAGACGTGTTGGGTGAAGTGGGATGATATTTGCAAGCCAAAAAATGAAGGCGGTCTAGGAGTTTGGGATCTCCGCTTAGTTAACATTAGTCTCTTGACTAAATGGAGATGGAAATTGTTGAATGATGTAAGGGAGGTTTGGAAAGAGGTGATTGAGGCTAAGTATGGTGGGGTGAGTGTTGGAAGTATTCGGCCGGGGAGTGGTTTTGCTCCTACTATTGCTTCTAGATGGTGGGTTGATATTTGTAATCTTGACAAGGATTCGGATTGGTTTGTTATGGCCTTAGAAAAAAAGGTAGGGAGCGGGAATAATACAAGATTTTGGGTTGACACTTGGGTTGGGGATCAGCCGCTCCGTGATAGATTCCCGCGTCTATATGGAATTTCATCTCAAAAGGAAGGTACAATTGCGAGTTTGGGTAGGTGGATTGATTCTCGGTGGTGTTGGAATCTTGAATGGCGAAGACAGTTTTTTGAATGGGAGCAGCCCCTAAGTCTCCAATTGGCTCTTGTAATTGATCATTTCCAACCTACTCTAGTTGATGATTCATGGCATTGGAGGGAGAATATGGAGGAGGGATTTACTGTAAAATCTTGTTATGACTTGCTGCATAAAACCTTCCGGGCTAATGAAGAGTTAGGGCCCCTTAAGGACTTTGTCTTCTCAAATATTTGGTGTTGTGCAGCCCCTTCGAAAGTTTGCGCGTTCTCGTGGCAATTGTTGTTGGGAAGAATACCGACGAAGGAGAATTTATGGAAACGTAGGATGCTAATGGAGGATAATTTATCCTGCACTTTTTGTGGTTTCACCATGGAAACTACGAATCATTTGTTTCTCCATTGCCCGTTTGTTACAAAACTTTGGTATGCTGTCATGAGGTGGATTGATGTGGTTTTAATTTCGCCTCCAAATTTAGAGATTTCTTTGGCCATGTTTGCAGGGTGTGCGCGTAACAAGGTTACTCGTGAAGGGCTGATCTTGGTGTGGAACACGGTTATGTGGGTGGTGTGGAAGAGTAGGAATGCGTGGATTTTCAATAATAAAACAACAACGGTGGAAGACATGATGGAACAAATCCAACTTTCATCGTGGCGGTGGTTTCTAAACCGGAAAGCCAAAGGTCCATGCTTGCTCTATGAGTGGAAATGGAGTCCGCTTGATTGCTTCGCTTATTGATGATGGGGGCTGTTTTCAATTTATGTTGTTTTTAAGTGTTGTTCTGTTTTGTTTGTTTCTCTGTTCTGGCGCCTTGTTATGCTGGTTCTTGTTCCTTCCCCACTTGTTTATGTGGGTTTGTAATCTCCTCTCACCATGCACTCCTTGTGTCTTGGTGTTGAGTTTTTATTAATAAAATTAAAGCTGTTCAAAAAAAAAAAGTATTATTCAGTTATTACTTGTATTACGTTTAATATATTCTGATCATTTATTAATTGATCACAATAATCAATCCACTATCAACAATAAGTTTTGGTACTAGGATAATTGTCCAATTAACAATAACTTTAGACAAATCAAAGTGTTAATTGTGATTGTTAATTTGGCACACTATGGTGTGGATAATCTGGAACTACCGTGTTGACATCTTATTTTCGGAAAGTACATTTTCTGTCGAGTGTCTAGTTGATAGGGTGAAACTTTTATCTTAAAACACTACGTTTTTAAGTAAAAATCTTGGTATCCTTGTTCCTTTTATGAGTGGAGTATTCACCCTACTTTCTGCTGGAACCGGTAGAGGTAGGTCGGATGTGGTCTTGTGTCTCGATGGATATGGTGGATTGGAGGTCTCTGTTGCTTATCTTATCCCTCTCTCTGGGGTTACATCTTATGGTGGTAGTAATAGGTGATTTAGTTTGTTGTTTGTGTGTCTTCTTATTTTGTTGTTGGTTCATCTCATTTTCTTGTCGTATGTTAAAGTATAATTTGAATTCTGATTGAGTTTACTTCTGGTACATCTTGATTTTCTGACCTAACTATATATCATATTTTCTCTATATTTTTATATATTATATATTTGCCATTCAATTTTATTTTTTTTAAAAATGAACGTGTTTAAAACCATCTAGTTTTGGGTTTAAAAAAAAAAAACCATCTTTGATTATTAACCACATAAGACATTAGGGAGTTTTGAATTTAAAATGAAATTTGAATTTAGCAATGAGAGGGAAAATGACAGTGAAAGAAGGAAAAAGTGATTATGTTCTATGAAGTGACAATGAACAATATCGGAAAGGATGCAAAATACTTGAACACAAACTTTCTTTTGAGACTTTTTTTTCTCTAATTGCCTCTGAAAAATAAAATAAAAGTTCCAACTACCCTAACTTTTACTTTTTTTTTTTTTTTTTTCTTTCCAACATACCATACTTTTTCTTGTGTCCTCAACGCGCCATGAGAATGTAGTATCAACAGACTAGTGGCGCCAAAGGCAATGTAGTTTCCACAAATTGGACGCGCCAATGGCAGTTTTGGCTCCCATTCTCTCCACGTGTTTTTTTTTCAATTTTTTTCTGTTTAGAACCGGCAACGGTTTCTACCGGTTGCCATGGATTCCAAAAATGTTTTCTTAAGCTGTGTTTGACAAAATATAGCAGATAACTGATAAGTTAGCTTATTGCGAATAGCTTATAAGCTAGCTTTTAGTTTATAACGAATAAATAAGTTGATTAAATTTGTAGTATTTGGTAAAATTAGCGATTGAATTATCATACAAGTATGAATGATATAAAAAAATATATATTTAATTAATATTTAATTTTTTTCAAGTAAGACAGTAGGGGTAAAATTGAAAGAAAAAATGATAAGCTATAAGTTTATAAACTACTTAAAATAGTGTTTGAAAAATAAGCTATAAATTAGTAAAATAAGCTATAAACTCTTTTTAAAAAAAGTTTACCAAACAAAACTTATTTAGTCGTACAAGCTTATAAACTATACTCCTCTACTCTTATATATAAGCAACTTTTAACTCTTTTGATTCATTCAATAACAAATGTATTTAGTCTATAATATTGATTAGATTCACCAGTTATTGAATGAACCGAAAAATTGCTTATATATAAGACCGGATGAAGTAAGTTATAAGCTCAAAATTTGGTCTTAGCAAACAAAGCCTTAAGCTCCGAAATGTAATGGAATGGTGCGGAGCGCAGTAGAGTGGAATAAGATGGAGCGAAATGGAATAAATATTCCGTTCTATTCTTTGGATATTTTAAAAAGGAGAGAACAAAATTGATGGTAAGTAGTGATATTATATTAAATTAATTCAATCTTATTTCATTTCGCTCCGCTCCATTCCATTATTATCTTTCAAATCCAAACAATGAAATATTATTATATTTCATTTTGTTCCACTGCATTCTATTATATTCCATCAATCTAAACAAAGTGTTAGAGTTAGAAAGGCAACACGTAGTAATCTTTCCATATAAACTTTTAATAAATTGACAATATAAACTTGTTTAAGCAAAGACTAATTATTGCCATAGAATAGTCTTGACTCTTGAGCTAGCTAGTAAGAGTGTATTATTCGATCCCTAATGTATATTTTGTTTTAAGACAAATGCTAACGAGTGCCCTCGGGGTACTCTTTAAGATTTTAAATAGTAAGGTTTTTATAGAATTTTTACGGGAATGCGTAAAGTCAACGCATTGAAAATTGTAATTTTTAATTTTTTGAATAAAAAATTTCTATAAATAGAATGCTTAAAGAGTGCCCCGTGGACACTTGTTAGCAAGACCCTTCTTTTAAATTGCCAACTAAGATTTAAGGTTTGACTAATGTGAAATGTGGTTGACTAATTTATATGATCTGTACCAATGTATTGTTTGTTTCATCTTCGCAATGGTAATGCATGTCATGGCTTGTCTTCTTTGACAAATAAAAGAAAAGGTTCTTTGATGGCTTATTTTGTTTATAAAATAATATAAAAGAAAGGCTTGACTAATGATTTTTATATGGACATGAGATGCAGAACTTGAAGTGTGTTTTTGAGATTTCGAGTTCTACGACTCGAACTATATGAATACCTAAAAAGATGCAAAATACTTGAACACATAAACTTTCTATCGACAACAACATAGTACACCAACATAAATTTATCAGCAACAGCATAATAATAAATTAAAAACATCACTTAATCATAAGACTAAGGAAGAGTTAAATTAATTACTTCTTCTTAAGCGGGTTCAACCATGCGTGTTGTGATTTTATCAAAGATTCTCGGATGAATGAAGTTTGAACTGATAGCATGAACATATCTAAACAATGTCGGGTCTTACTTGAGTTTTGTTCAACGCAACAACTCTAGTCTTATATATTTATCTCTTACCTCTTGGAATTTCTATAACAATTATGAGTAGCTAAACTCTCATAAATTAGGTCTTTAGATCAATCTATTTTGATGCTACTTGAATAATGTAGTTGTTGAATATTATTTTTAACAATTGAGAAATTAGTGTTAGAATTGTAAGTCAATTGAGAAAGTAGAGAGAAAATAGAAGTAACTGTATTGAAGAATCATCAATTATGATTACATGAGTTCAATTATTACAAGGCAACGGCTATATAA
Source organism: Trifolium repens (assembly GCA_030408175.1). Classification (NCBI taxonomy): domain Eukaryota; kingdom Viridiplantae; phylum Streptophyta; class Magnoliopsida; order Fabales; family Fabaceae; genus Trifolium; species Trifolium repens. The sequence continues at coordinate 6,810,818 of CP125847.1, forward strand.
AGGAGGAACTGACATAGCATTGTTACTGTGCTCCTTCTGTATGTAAACTAAACTATGGTTAAACTAATGCCATCAAACTAAAGTGATTAGCTTATTTAAGTTCTAAGTAGAAAGGAACTTATTGTTTAGTCTATAAGTCAAATGGATTTTAACAGCCCCTCTCAAGCTATGGCTTATATATGTCAATTAAGCCTAGCTTGTCTATGAATCCATTAAACTTGGCAACACCCAAAGGTTTAGTCAAACAGTCTGCTAGCTGGTCTTCAGTGGAAATGGGAAGAAGTCTCAACAAGCCTTGCTGCAATTTCTCCCTCACTAGGTGACAGTCAATCTCTAGATGCTTGGTCCTTTCATGAAAGACTGGATTTGAAGCAATATGCAGTGCACTCTGACTATCACAATATATAACAGGAGGTTTGCTACATTGAATCTTTAAATCATTCATCAGATATAGCAACCAAATGAGCTCACAAGTGGCACTAGACAAGGCTCTATAGACCTTGAAACTGTAGTTTGCTTCTTAGCTTTCCATGAAATTAGAGATGAACCAATAAAGAAACAATAACCTGTTGTTGATTTTCTGCTATCTAAACAACCAGCCCAATCAGCATCTGTAAACCCTAGAATTTGAAGATCAGAAGCTCTAGGAAATAATAATCCTCTACCTGGATTATGTTTGAGATATCTAATCACCCTACAAGCTGCATTGTAGTGATTGACAGTAGGTTTGCTCAAAAATTGACTAAGTTGTTGTGTGGCAAAGCATATATCTGGCCTTGTATTAGTTAGATGCAACAACTTTCCTATAAGTCTTCTATACTGGGAGATATCACCATAGGGCTTACTGTCATCATTATGTAATTTTACTGCTGGATCAAGTGGAGTGGATGCAGGTTTACTGCCTAATAAACCAGAGTCTTTGAGGAGATCCAGACAATACTTTCTCTGGGAGAGAGTGATCCCCTCCCTTGATTGTGCCACCTCTAGGCCAAGAAAATACTTCAAAACACCCAAATCCTTGATTTTGAAGTGAGTATCAAGAATAGATTTGATTCTGTCAATTTCAACAATGCTAGTGCCTGCCAGAATTATATCATCTACATATACTAACAAAGCAGTAAAATCAGAACCAGTTTTGATAGTGAACAAAGTATGATCAGCTGTGGATTGTGTGTAGCCTTCTGCAAGAAGTAATGAAGTGAGCTTCTCATACCACTTTCTACTTGCTTGTTTAAGGCCATAGAGACTCTTGAGCAGCTTACAAACTTGATTAGGCTTGGGGGATTGAACACCATCAGGAATTGTCATGTAAACATCCTCCTTCAAGTCCCCATGAAGAAAGGCATTATTCACATCTAATTGATGCAAATGCCATTTCTGAATTGAAGCAATAGCCAGTAAGAGTCTCACTGTTGTCAGCTTAGCCACAGGAGAGAAAGTGTCAAAAAAATCCAACCCTTCCACTTGACTGTAACCCTTGGCTACTAACCTGGCCTTGTACCTCTCTATTGATCCATCAGCTTTGTGTTTAACTTTATAAACCCATTTGCTGCCTATGGGTTTGATGTGAGGTGGCAAATCAACAATCTCCCAAGTACCAGTCTTAGCTAAAGCCTCTAGCTCAGTATCCATTGCCTTCTTCCAACAATCATGTTTACATGCTTCTGAATAAGAGTGTGGCTCTGTGGTGTGTGTGAGAGAAACAGTGTATGCATGATGGAGAGAAGACAAGTGTGAAAAAGAATGATAATGTGAGATAGGGTACAAGCTACCTGATGGAGAGGAGACTGGTGAAGTACTAGACTGATTGCATACATAATCTGACAGATATGAAGATAAATGCTTATCCCTAGTAGGTCTTTGAGAGATAGTGGATAAATCAGGTTTTGCATTGTTCAACAGTTCATAAGGGGATTTATTCTTTAAAACATAAGATGGGATACGATTGATAAGATAAGTGGCATGTTGAACAGCATAAGACCAAAAGGTTTTTGGTAAATTTGCTTGAAATAAAAGAGCTCTACCTATATTAAGCAAGTGTTGATGCTTCCTCTCTACTCTACCATTTTGCTCAGGTGTTTCAGCACAAGAAGTTTGATGGAGTATGCCTTTTGATGAATAAAATTGAGGCATTAAAAATTCAACCCCATTGTCACTCCTAATGATCTTAACCTGAGATTTGTATTGAGTTTCAATCATTTTAACAAAATCAATGACATGCTGTCTGGTTTCAGATTTATGTTTCATAAGAATGATCCATGTAAACCTACTATAATCATCAACAGCAGTCAAAAAGAAAGCATGATTATGCATAGATTTTGTAGGAATAGGACCCCATATATCTAAATGTATTAATTCAAAAGGTGCAACAGCTTTATTGGTACTAACATTGTAAGGTAATTTCTTATGTCTAGAAAAATGACATACATCACAAACACCATTGTTATCAACAGTTATAAAGGGAAATATAGATTTTAACAATAGCATCCTATTTATTGATATATGTCCTAGTCTGAAATGCCAGATGGCTTTATTTGGTATGTTAGATTGAGAAGTGTCACTAGCAGTGTAAGCATTCGCATTCCTCTCTGCAAGCCTAATGTAGTACAATCCATCTAGTAGCTCAGCAGAACCAATCATCTTCTTGGTAAGTTGATCCTGGATTGTACATTGAGAAGATGTGAATTGAACTGCATATTTAGGGAATTTACACAATTGTGACACAGAAATGAGGTTAACAGAAAAATTAGGAATGAACAACACTTCAGTTATGATGAGACTTGGTGTGAGTTTAACTGTGCCTGAGTGTTGTGCTAGAACTATACTACCATTCGGCAATTTGACTTTCATAGGAACAATTTCACTATAAGAGTGAAACCATTGGATGGAGCTACACATATGATGGCTCGCTCCAGAATCAATTATCCATTTACCTAAACTATATGATTGAAAGGAGTTAGAAACCATACCTTGATTCATTGATGAATGATCAATGAGATCAACAGAGCCAACCTGATTAGAAGATGCTTTGTTTGATTCTTGGCTAGGGAATGAGTGCTGAAGCAGAGAAATTAGTTGAAGAGCTTGTTCTTGAGTGATCATTGAAGCATTTGAGGCATTGATGTGATTCTCAGATGCACCAGCAGCACTTGATTCATCAAACCCTCCCTCAAGTGCAGCATTAGCAGAAGATTTGCGCAAATGTGGAGGTAATTCGTGCTTCTTGAAGCAATTTTCCACCGTATGATTGTCTCGGCAACAAAAAGTACAGACACGAGGAGTAGATTTCTGGTGAAACGAAGCTTTGGATCGTGCAGCATTGAGAAGAGCCTTGGATTCGTCAGTGACGTTGTAATTGCCTTGTCGTTCGTGCTGAAGAACGAGCGAAAACACCTTATTCATAGGAGGCAAAGGATCCATAAGCAGGATTTGAGATTTCACCACAGAGAAGGTATCATTGAGACCGGTGAGAAAGCGAATCACATGGAGAGTGTGATGATTAGCACGAGCTGTACGCATAGCTTCGCAGGTGCAGCGATGGCGACAGCTACAGTTAGGCATTGGTAGATAGATTTTGAGCTCTTCACGAAGAAGTTTAAGCTCGGAGTAGAATTCCGTTACAGATCGAGAATCCTGTTTCAACATAGACATTTCCTGTTGAAGCTCTGCAACGCGAACCAAATCAGCTTGAGCGAAACGCTCCTTCAAATCGAGCCAAACATTGAGTGCATTTTCCATAAACACGATCGATTGAGCAATTGAATCGGAAACCGAATTCATAATCCATGATTGAACTAACATATTGCATCGATTCCACGCGCGATAAGACGGATCGAAATCATCCAAAGGTACCAGAATAGTTCCGTCAATGAATTCGAGCTTGAGCTTTCCACCTAAGGCACGACGCATGGAACGAGACCAAGAGTGATAGTTCGAACCGTTAAGAACGGGAACGACCTTAACAGAAGCAGGTCCATCGCTAGAGTGGACATAGTAGGGAGAAGAAGGATCAGAAGAAGGTTCCGGAGGAGGGAGCAACACGAGGCGGCATTGTCGCCGGAAAATTCAGTTAAGAAAGAAACAGAAAACGGTTACGGCAGCGGAATGGATCGGAATGGCGGTGATACCATGTTAGAATTGTAAGTCAATTGAGAAAGTAGAGAGAAAATAGAAGTAACTGTATTGAAGAATCATCAATTATGATTACATGAGTTCAATTATTACAAGGCAACGGCTATATAAAGGAGGAACTGACATAGCATTGTTACTGTGCTCCTTCTGTATGTAAACTAAACTATGGTTAAACTAATGCCATCAAACTAAAGTGATTAGCTTATTTAAGTTCTAAGTAGAAAGGAACTTATTGTTTAGTCTATAAGTCAAATGGATTTTAACAATTAGTATTATTTAGTTATTCCTTGTGTTTAATACTTTTCATATTCTAATCATTCGTGAATTGATCCCAAGAATCGATCCACAGTTAACACTAGGTTTTGTATTATCAAGGATAACTGATCAATTAACAATGACTTTAGACATATCAATCAAACTGTTGATTGTGATTTTTGGAATTAACGTGTCTAAACACCTTCTTTGATTATTAACCCACCTAAGACGTTAAGGAGTTATTATCAAAGGTGATGGTTATGAGCTAATAATAAATTGGATATTCCTAGTTTGTCAATTCATCGTGATCTTAAATGAGTAATTGTAGGAAATAGACGCTAATACAAATAAATTACCTAGCGAGAAATAGAGGATTCATCAAGACTTAATTGCTTTTAATTAGTTTATATTTTCAAAGCAATTTAATTTCAATTTCAAACCAATTGCAAATGCAAACCCCCAATTTTCTTTACTTAAGTGAATGTTTAATTGTGATGATTAGCTAAATAGTGCCACCAGGTCACTAATTTAAGAACTAAAGAGAAATTAAAAAAAGTGATGCATTGCAAAAATTAAAATTTAGATTTTTAAATGTGTTGAGTACACAATATTCAAGTTTTTTTTTTCTTTTTAAATTTGAATTCCTAAGTCTTCCGAAGATACTATTTAGCATTTGCCATAAACAAAGTTCATTTGAATTCTAAGATTAAGATATTCTTTATCCGGAGTAAGAAATGAATGAAGATAAAGAGAAACAAAAGATATGAAAAGTAAAATTAAAAGCAAATATTGACTTAATTAAGATGCTTCCACCTAAATATTCTATATATCACTTTGTTACATATTGCTTTACCATCCATATTTGATACTTTGCTGCTGTTTTCCTAAAGACATTTGCCAATGTGGATGTAGAAGGCTGCATCACACATGCATATAATAAGTGATGCACACACCCTAATCATAATTCCACACTCCCTTTGTGCTAAGTTTGTGCCATTACAAATCCATCAACTTTTGTTTTTGTTATATAAAGACCTCAATATTCAAACACAAGAAACCAACACAACTATAGCTTGTCATAGCTCATTCCATTATCTTTCAAGTCTTTGCTTTTCTTTATTCTCAACTAAAATGGAATCTATTTTCATGTGTGTTGCTACAAGGTGCATTAAGAATGCATGCGGTGAAGGTGAATGGTTTGGAGATATATCTTGCATTGGAGAAGAAGATTATCTCAATCGGGTTGGAGATTCATACAGGGAAGGTGACGATGACGACGATGGTGGTTATGACTACGCTCCAGCGGCTTAAATTCTAAGAATGTGTTACCTAGTAATAGTATTGATTAACAAAATCTATGGTCTAGTCTTTGTTTTAGAAAAGACTAATTAATTATGGTCATAGAATAGTCTTGAGCTAGCTAGGAAGAGTGTTTTATTTGATCCTTAATGTATAATTTTGTTTTTAAATTGCCAACTTAACTTTAAGCATTAGGCTAATGTGAAATGCGGTTCACTAATTTATATGATATGAAAAGGTTCTCAAATAACTAATGTGAAATGATTTTTATATGAGGAAGAGATGCAAGTCATTAATGGTTAACAGGGCCGGCCCAACACTTTAGGAGGCTTAAAGCAAACTTTGAATTGGGGCCTTTTATACTCTAAAATTTTTTTTATTAAAAATTTACTTTTCGAGCTTTTTGAGATGCAAAATCATTTATTAAACTATTATAATCAATTTCAGTTAACATTTCTTTTTCTATCGCTAATAAAGCCAATCCATTTAATCTTTGTTGAGACATTGTTGATCTTAGATAAGATTTTATTAATTTTAATTTTGAAAAACTTCTTTCTGCGGAAGCAACAGTTCATTCACGTTGTTTGTTTTAACAAATTTATCCATAGCCCCCTTTTGTGATTCAATCAATACTTCAACTCTTTTTCTTTTTTTAAGTTTCGAATAACCCGATTCATATTTTCGAGTTGACATTTATATATTTTAAAACAAGTAAATAATTCAATCAAAGATTAAACATGTAGATTAAAGAATAAAAAAGTAATAGACTAAACAAATTTTTTGTCTGTTTGCCTACAATCACTAAACTAATAGATTAAATAAAAAAAAAAAGAGAATAAAAAGAAAGAATGAACTTATGAACCTGTTTGCCGACAGAAACAACAAATTGCAGCAACAGTGTGAAATTGATGCAAATAGCAGCAGCAGTGTAAATCGCAAATTGCAGCAACAGTATAATTGAAACAACAAATCGCAGCAGCCGTGTGAAATTGATGCAAATTGCGGCGGCAGTATAAATCGGCAAATCGCAGCAGCAGTATAATTGAAACAACAAATCGCAGCAGTGTAAATCGACAAATTGCAGTGGAAATCGACAAATCGCAGTGTGAAAGTTTTTTGTTTTTGAGGATTGAAGAAGTATGGTGAAAGTTGGAACTTGGAATCATTCTTTTAAAGTAGAAATTGATTAATTGAAGGGAGAATTAATGATAGGAGGAATTTTGTGAGAAATTGATGCAAGAGAACGTTGGTGGAGTTATTGTGGGAAGAAGAAACGATTCACGCGGCCGCTGAAAATTTTAAAGCTTATTTCCTTTCCTTTTTTTTCTTCACGCGTACAAAGAACCTTAGGGGTTTTTTTTTTTTTTTGAGGCCTATTTTCTTTGATAAAAAAAATAATTTCTGTTGGGCCTAAAGCCCTAGCTTTCCCAGCTTGGCCCAATGGCCGGCCCTGATGGTTAAACATAAAGGGATATCATTAATGAAAGTGTTTTAACCAACTGATCCTTTCACATAAAGCAATCTTCTCATTCTTCAAAAAGAAGATTATGAGATTCAAGACAGCCCTCTAAGTGACAAGTTCACTAACATTTTAAGATTTCACTCCTCCAAAAACTCTGTCAAAATTTTAATTTTTTCTTTTCTTCATTCTCTATATAAGTATTGAACCGGTCAAACTGTCCCCTACCTAAGTAGCAGACCCTTACAATGAATAAGAAGGAAAACCACCACTATCCATCATTATTTCATCAGTTTTCAAATAGGAAAACCGCCTCCACAAAAATCCACCGCTGATTACGTTAACATTCTTATCCATGATCGTTAAACAACACCGATAGTTATGTTGATTATGAGTAGTTGGCAATTAACTATGTGGACGTAGTCCGCAAGACATGAAGCGGAATGTGGTGTTAAAAGTTTCGTAAGAATTGCTAATGTTTAATGTGGTAGGCCGAACCTCTTTACTACGGATTTAGTAGACAATCCTGATGTTATACTTCAGGATCTTCTCTACCCCTTTCTAGTAGAGTTTTTGCTTTCCGTAAAAATTGGAAAAGCACATGGCTCCAAAAGATTATCCCACATTATTCAAGTAGAATTTTTGTCACCCCATTAGAATTTTTGTCACCTCAAGTTTTAGAACTAGAACAATGTTTTTGACATTTCAAGTGGTAGGAATTGAAAACATATAGTACACATAAACATAGGGTCAAGGTTTTAAATTGCCGTTCGCATCCGCAATTGCGGCCACAAAGCCTCCGCAACCGCATCATACCACAATTGCTATGCGATTTTAATTCACGTGTGCGGCCTTAAAAAAAACCTAATTTGGTGTTGTTCATTCAAATTTTCCAACCAAAAAAATAAAATTTATAAACTTTAAATCCTAATTTGTGTCAAATCTAATGAAAAAACCTAAAGATTCAAATATTTACTTAGCATAGATTCACCTAAAGATTCAATTGCTTTTTAACAAAAACAAAGAAACACTGCCTTTGATTCTTTGCTGCTTTTTCCACCGTGTATGCTGAATTGGAAAGACATTTTCCATGTAGCTGTACAAGACAGCATCAGACATGAAAAAAACAAGTGATGCACACACCCTAATCATAATTCCACACTCTCTCAGTGCTAAGTTTGTGCAATTACATTTACAAGTCCAAAACAACTTTTCTTTTTGTTATATAAAGACCAATTGGTCTCTATTCTCAATTCAAACACAACTAGCTTGTCATAGCTCTTATTCCATTATCTTATACATTAAATAACTTATTTTCTTCATTCTTAACCAAAATGGCATCTATTTCCATGGTTGTTGGTCTAAGATGCATTAAGAATGCATGCGGCGACGGTGAATGGTTTGGTTATACATCTGTATCTTGCATTGAAGAAGAAGATTATCACAATGGGAATGGATATTCATGCAGGGAAGGTGACGATGATGATGACGGTGGCTATGACCAGTGGCGGATGCAAGGCCCAGCTAGCCTGGGCACTTGTCCGGGTTCGGCCGAAATTTTTGGTATTTTAGGGGTTAGTTTAGGACAAAATTACAATTTTTAGGGATTAATTTAGAGCAAAACTGAGACATTTTATTCAAAACTGAAATTTTTCAGTGTAATACCTTAATTTTTTGGTATTTTTAGGGGTTAGTTTAGGGCAAAATTGAAATTTTAAGAGATTAATTTCGGACAAAAGTGAGATATTTTATTTAAAATTGATATTTTTTGGTGTAATACTAAAAGATTTATTTAAAACTGATATTTTGCCCGGACTTTAGAAATTTTCTGGCTCCGCCACTAGCTATTGTAACACCCAAACCCATAATTATATAAAATATACCTTTATAAAATATTACTCGAAAATATGCAACGGAAATAATACTTGATTTACAAAATGTTTGGTTCGAGTATTACATCGTACACATAAAAGCTTACTAATAACTTAATTAGTAAAACAATTATTGTACAAAAAGTAAGTTTCTAAAAAGATACATCCTTAAATACATTGAAAAAGAATAAGACTCAATATACATTATACAAATGATCCCATCCCCGTGTCATGATCAGAGCAGAGCTTCACCAACGACTGGAACACAAACATCCTGAGGATCTGGAACTCAAATCCAGCACATACACAAAACAGAGGATTAGATAATATAACCATAAAAGAAACTAAGTACAAGAACACTCTTAATACTTAGGACATATCACGGTCATGTCTAACAACTCATTCCATAAAACATACATTATTCTCATGTTATTCATATCTCATTATCATAAAATATAATGCATCATAATAATATCACATCCTCAATCAATTGACAAGCATACACATCATCATCAATTATCAATTAATATTACACATCTCATAATATGTTCAATCATAAGTATCACATTATTCAATCATTCACAAACATAATGGAAACAATGACAATTACCAAATACCAATTAGAGTGCACAATTACCCTAATGCAAACTAATGTCACAAATCTCATGTCATGTCACCCTAGACATAACTAAATGCATGTGGTACCCGCATCAAAATAGTGAACACCCCCCAAGTAACCTCAGCCCTTGGAGTCTCAATGTTCCGGATAATATCCATCACTCAAAATGAACACCCTCCAAGTAATCGCAACCCTTGGAGTCTCAATGTTCTGAACACCCCCCAAGTAACCGCAGCCCTTGGAGTCTCAATGTTCTGGATATTTCCATCGTCTTTATTAGAGTATCTCACCTCTAATATCCGTCTTTATCAAATATTATCATTTGATATCCTCTTTATTAGAATCCACATGATTCTAATATCCGACTCACAAGATGAATGCATGAATGTACACATACCAAATAATGATGATAACATTATACTCTACTCATGAATAATAGGCCACTCATCCCTATTATTCCGTCTTTAAGTTATTATTAACTTATCTCAACACGTCATCATATCATCATTAAGGTATACATTCAAGCACATATCATACATCAACCATTAAGTCATTGCAATTTATTATCATCATCAACTCATCAACACATCATCATTACAAATCATTATCATAAAGCATCATCTTAATTCATTTAGAATCCAACATAACATATTATTAATTAATCTCTAATCACCACATATCATTAGTTAATCAACATGAATCATTAACTAAGTCTCACACCTCATAAATCATCATACATCATTACTAATTATCTATCATCATCATTAACATAATCTCATCTCAACATACTCATAAGTCATAGTTAATTAGTATGTAGGATATCACAACTCAATTCATCATCCTATACTCAATTCAAGTACATATAGTAAGTTATTAATTCAATTAACAAAGTATAACAATCCTACCCCAAAACACAATATTCCAAGCATGATCTTTAAAAACTAACATCAAAAATGGATTCTACGCGAAAAATCATTGAAAATGGGTTCCGGGTGCATAAGTCAACAAAAAGTCAAAAAGTCAACTAAAGTCAAAGTCAACCCTGTTGACTGGCAGTTTTCGCGCAAGCGAAAAGCTAATTTCGCGCAGGCGAGCTAATTTTCGCGCAGGCGAAATTGGCAGAATCTTCCTGCAGAAGTCTGTCTCACCAAAATGGCCATAACTCGGGCTACGTTGATCCAAACGCGATGAGTGAACATGCGTTGGAAAGCTAAGAACAAGACCTACAACTTTCATGTTTAACAAAAATTCCAATTCGAAGTCCAAATGGGTCAAAAACGACGATCTTTCTTCAGGTATTCTAGAAAACAGTTTTTCTTACACAATTCCTTGATTTTCCAAAATACAAGTTGAAACCCAATAACTCAAATGTTCTTAAATCATTATTCAATGCATAGAAATACATAAAGGAAGCAACTTTAATCATGTATAATCATACTAGGCATAGAAATACAATCTATAACATCATCAAACACTATTTCATGATAAAAACAATGATTTTCCAAAGTTTCACTAAAAACCCATTTTCAAACATTAACAAGTGATGCACACACCCTAATCATAATTCCACACTCTCTCAGTGCTAAGTTTGTGCAATTACATTTACAAGTCCAAAACAACTTTTCTTTTTGTTATATAAAGACCAATTGGTCTCTATTCTCAATTCAAACACAACTAGCTTGTCATAGCTCTTATTCCATTATCTTATACATTAAATAACTTATTTTCTTCATTCTTAATCAAAATGGCATCTATTTCCATGGTTGTTGGTCTAAGATGCATTAAGAATGCATGCGGCGACGGTGAATGGTTTGGTTATACATCTGTATCTTGCATTGAAGAAGAAGATTATCACAATGGGAATGGATATTCATGCAGGGAAGGTGACGATGATGATGACGGTGGCTATGACCAGTGGCGGATGCAAGGCCCAGCTAGCCTGGGCACTTGTCCGGGTTCGGCCGAAATTTTTGGTATTTTAGGGGTTAGTTTAGGACAAAATTACAATTTTTAGGGATTAATTTAGAGCAAAACTGAGACATTTTATTCAAAACTGAAATTTTTCAGTGTAATACCTTAATTTTTTGGTATTTTTAGGGGTTAGTTTAGGGCAAAATTGAAATTTTAAGAGATTAATTTCGGACAAAAGTGAGATATTTTATTTAAAATTGATATTTTTTGGTGTAATACTAAAAGATTTATTTAAAACTGATATTTTGCCCGGACTTTAGAAATTTTCTGGCTCCGCCACTAGTTATGACTACGCTCCCGCTGCTTAAACTCTAAGAAAGTTTTACCTTACTAAAGTTAGCTAACTAGCTAGTAATAGTATTGATTAACAAAATGTATGCTTTGATCTTTGTTTAAGCAAGTGCTAATTATTGTCATAGAATTGTGTATTATTCAATCCTTAATGTATATTTTTTTTTTTTTAAATTGTATGCACCTTAAATTTTAGATTTGCCTAATGTGAAGTGTGGTTGACTAATTTATATGATCAGAACCAAAGTAGTTCTTGTTTCATCTTTGCAATGAGAGCTCTGTTTACAAAAAAATATATAAAAGAGAGACAAGACTAATGATTTTTATATGGAGATGAGATGTAACAAAAATAAATGGTTTAAGTTAAAGGGATATTATTAAGCAAGAAATTAAGTGTTTAACCAACTGATTTTATATTTTTTTTGGCAGTATAGTTTTTCTACTATTTACGAGGGTGGATAATTCGATATCCATGTCTGATATTCGTGCAGATATGCGTTGAACGGGTAATATATATGAGTTTTGAGGTATATGTGGATGCTTTACAAATATTCATGTATAATAATATGTTTTAAAATAGTGATTTTCGTGGAAATCTTATGCTAATATCTCCTCAAATACGAAAGAATATTATTAGAGCTGCTGCTAGTGAAATCACTAAAGCGATGCTCGATGAAGTGAGTACTAAGTTGCCTCTTTGTGTAACTTGCATTGTTCAAGTCCAAGAGATTTATTTTCTGCCTTTGATATGAAGTTGATTTGTTTAATTTAGCTCAATTTTATCTATAGGAATTTGCTCTTATTCAACTATTGGCTCTAGACATTTTTGTTTTTTTTTTTTAACATAATTTGAAGAGATATGTGATTTTAGTATATTGTGTATCTGATGGTATATTTGCTTGTAAAGTTATCTTTAATACTAAAAATTTATATATATGGTGCCCACTCTATTAAAAAAATTTCTGACTCCGTCATTAGTTGAGTACACAAAACACCAAAATTTTTTTCTTTCTGAATTTGAATTCTTAAGTGCCCTCGAGGCGATGTCATAAATAAAAGACTTAATTCAATATTTAGTCCCTTAATATATTTATTTTATGTTTCAATTTGGTCCCTTATGTTTATTTTAGGTTTTAACTTAGTCGCTTATATTTTAAAAGTTTCAGTTATGTATCTTATATTTATTTTAGGCTTCAATATGGTCATTTTCGTCAGTTTTGTTACGTGTGACAGACAGTTTACATACATGGATAGATACGCGAACACGTGCCCAATTGAAACATTGGAAACATCAAAACTGACAGAAAAGGACCAACTTATGCAAATGGTTAAAACATAAGGGACCAAATTAAAACTTTTAAAATATAAAAACCAAATTAAAACCTAAAATTAACATAAGGAATAAAAAATAAATTAAAAAGCCACCTAACTAATATTTATCTATTTGTCATAATAAAATAAAGAAAAATTAAAAGAAAATCCACGTAGGCTTGCCACATCAGCAAAATTTAAGATTCATTGCCAAGTTGTCCATTGAGGGGTTAAAACAGGGAATCATGAGGTTTTTATATGGGAGTAACACAAAACTCGTCTACTTTACAGAAGGTAAAAATTTATTAACCCTAATATATATAATCCAAAAAACTAAACTTCTAATAACCACTACAAGAAATATGATTATTGGCAACAACTTTTTTTGTTACAGGTCGCTGGCAAAACTATCTTGGGTAATTTTGCCAGCGACTTGTAACAACTTTTAACAAAAAAATTTATTGCAAAAAATCATATTTTTTGTAGTGAACTGTGAAAATTTTAAGTCCAAAGTCAACACTTTTATCTTGAAGGCATGAACACATGTTTCCATCCAAATAGAATCCATATACCAATGCATTTGTGTATTTTTCCTTATATTCTTGTATTTAGACCTACAAAATAGAAAACAAGTAAAATATAGTGAAATAGTACTAATAATTTAACTAATTAATAAGATAGATTTATTAAATAAACCTACTACTAAAAAAGTTATGCATATATATTTTAAGGGCGTCAGTAACTTATTTGAAATTTCATTGTAAATATTGATTATAGTAAAGATGAGAGTTAGTCTCTCCTTTAGACATAACTCATTGTTATATATACCAAACTGAAAAAATAATTTTTTAGTGTTCTTTATTTTCTATTTACTTTGTTCTTACTTGGCTTGTTTAGTTATTTAATTACTCTTTTGGATTTTTTGGGCCTACTATTTTTGTATTGTTGACAAGTTGAGGGTTTGAATTTACAACAATATATAAAGCCCTATGGCAAAATTTATATATGCTCCCAATTAGTGCCAAATGTAAAATTCTCTCATAAACGTTTGTGAGGCTCGATTTTGTTACATTTTTTGGGTCGTCCCAAGTTTTATCACTAAATAGGTTTGTAACTAAATTATATTATATTAGTGACGCAAATATACCTTACATTAGGGTGGATCCTCAAAATAGTCATATTTTTATCATGATTCAACATTATTAATTTTATTTTTAGTTTTTCCCCTTCTCTATTATGAAGGGATAAAAAAGAAATAAAAAAATATGATGGAAGGTCAAGTAATTAATTGAATAAGATGAAGAGACAAACATATTTTGATATCTAAGAAACATTTAATATTAATTATGATTTTAAAAAATGGGTTGATGTAAACAAAGTATGGTTTTTTTTTCACCCTATAAAGCGATCAATGATTCCTATTTCTAGATTCATAAACCAAAAAATATGGTTAAGGTTGACATGTTAATTATTTATGCTATGATCGTCTTTTTTTCCATATTTAACACTACAACGGGTATGTAATTTTTATTAATGCTTTTAAGTTAGGTGAACTCTTGTACCTCAGTTTAGTTTGGTACTGGTATTATACAAAATTCAATATTATATTATATTTTCACATTATTTTATAGTGTTAAATAAATTATTGGTTCTTATAAATATGTCAAATTTTGTTTTTAGTCCCCATAAAAAAGTTTAATAAATATTTCCGTACGATTTTTCGTCCTTCCTTTTAAGTCAAACCTTATATATATATATATATATATATATATATATATATATATATATATATATATATATATATATATATATATATATATGAGTTAGGATCCGTTGACACCAATTAGTTTGACATCAATTGTTACACCTCTCAATAACGTTTTAACCGATATAAATTTTACAAAATCCACCGTTGGATTGAAAGTTTATATCATATAGATCATTTATGTAAATTTTCAGAAAAATCCAAAATCATTTGATATGGTATTGAGATACATCAAAATTAACGGTTTGCGTCTTTTTTTAAATACCGTTGATCTTTATGTGTCTCAATAGCATATCAAATTATTTTAGATTTTTCTGAAAATTTACATAAATGATCTATATGATATAAACTTTCAATCCAACGGTGGATTTTGTAAAATTTATATCGGTTAAAACGTTATTGAAAGGTGTAACAATTGGTGTCAAATTAATTGGTGTCAACGGATCCTGACTATATATATATATATATAGTCAAAATTTGTTGACATCAACTAGTTTGACACCAAATGTTACACATGTCAATAACGTTTTAACCGATATAAATTTTATAAAATCTTCCGTTGAATTGAAAGTTTATATCATATAAATCATTTATGTAAAGTTTTAGAAAAATTCAAATTATTTGATATGTTATTGAGATACATCTAAATTAACAGTTTACGTCTTTTTTTGAATGTCGTTAATCTTTATGTGTCTGAATAGCATATCAAATTATTTTGGATTTTCTGAAACTTTATATAAATAATCTATATGATATAAACTTTCAATCTAACGGTGAATTTTATAAATTTCACATCAATTAAAACGTTATTAAAAGTGTGTAACATTTGTGTCAAACTAATTTGTGTCAATGGATTCTAACTCATATATATAGTTTAAATTTTTTATTTTTTATTTTGCATTCATATTTAGTACATTAATATATATAACATACAAAGTGTAATTTCCCCATCAATACTTTCATATTTTTTAATGATTTTTGTATTTATATTTATAATAATATAAAAATATCACCCAGAAAAATTTAGTTTTTAAATAACTGATGAATTATATATGAATTTTATATTTATAAAATTTATATTTATATTTATAATAATTTAGTTTTTAAAAACATAAAATATCATAACTTGATGAGTCATGGTATAAAATTAAATGTGTCAAAAAATAGGTACAGTATAAAATTAAATTTACTATTTTTTTTTTTTGCGAGAACAAACTTAGTGCACTTTCAATATATCAATATGACATCGAGTATGTTACACTATTGATATTTGCACTTTTAGATAGTCAATTTAATTTACCCCGTTTTGATATGGTTTCTATAACTCTTATTAGCTATGGACATTAACTGCCGAAATGACGAGGAATGCCGAAATGATCCTGTGATAGCTATGGTGTGTTTCGATGCTAACGATATTGTAGTCTGCAAGAATCCGAATACACATCTCAGCATGTGTGTATGTTTAACGCCAAATTTGAAGATAAGGCCCAATATCGGTGGTTTGTGAATGTGCGAAGATAATGTAAAAGTTAATTAAATAAAAAAAGTTCATGCTAACTAGTACTCCCTCCGGTCTTATATATAAGAAAACTTTTACTTTTTAGATTCATTGTAAAATGGATGTATGTAGACTATATTATTGTCTAGATTCATCCATTTTACAATGAACCTAAAAAGTAAAAGTTTTCTTATATATAAGACCGGAGGGAGTACTCCATAGTACTAGTTAAGGATACTAAAAAGAGTAAATTCTATATTAATAATAGTAATCTTTATATATTTTAAAAAAGTGAAGTACACAAGTTTCAAGATATTTGTTACTATTTGTAGTTCTTTAACTAATGCCTCTGGGCACTAGTTAGCATTTTCCAATAAAAAAAATAAGTTGTTGCTTTTATGATTTATTTTACAATATTTTTCTTGTTGGTAAATTACATGTCCTTCTTTAAAATAAGTTTGAAGGATAATTTTATCTCCTCGTATGTTAAAATATACACTTTTATCCATTTTAGCAAAAATGAATATTTTTGTGATAACAATTAATTTTAAATTTTTATATTATGTTAAAATAATATGGAGCTAATTAAGAATTATAGATTTCTTTCACCGGGTTTGAGTGAGAATATTGTTAAAGTGTATAAAATATTATTCAACCTATTAAAGGGTGTAATTTTTATTTGGTATGGTGTGATGTGAGTGTTATGACGAACTCGAAATGAAAGAATTTTTAAAGGAATTGTTATTAGTCAGATGAGATATATTTGATAGGATTCAAATTGTTTCATTAAAATAGCTACTATCCAATAAGGCTACTTTGCCATATTTATTATATAATTCGTTAGTTTGGGCGGAATTTAGTGATAGTCCGATCAAATGAGTTGTATAATTTGATTGTGTTACATTTTTTATGGGGTGTATATGAAATGTATTTCTCTCATTAATTATGCCCATTAGATATAATATAATATAGTGTATTACATTCCTAGAAATTGAAAAATTATTCTCCAATTCTACATATTGACTTACCAATGGAACAAAAAATATTCCAGGCTAAATATATGTGCTTGCAATTGGTAAATAAGCTTGGCCTACACTGCACACTTAATTAACATGCGTCAATCTACATATTATATCACTATATTTGATTCTTTACTGCTTTTTCCAACGTGTATGCTGAATTGTAAAGAACATTGCCAATATGCAAAAATAACTAGTGATGCACACACACACTAATCATAAGTATTTTACACTCCTTTGGTGCCATCCTTGTGTTCAACAACTTCTCTTTTCGATATATATATATATATATATATATATATATATATATATATATATATATATATATATATATATATATATATATATATATATATATATATATATATATATATATATATATATATATATATATATAATCACTACAAAAAAAATTATACATATTTTAGAGGTGTTAGTAACTAATTTGAAATTTCATTGTAAACATTAACTATAGTGAAGAGGAGAGTTGATCTCTCCCTCAAACATAATTCATTTCATCAAACTCAAACTGGGTAAATAATTATAACCGCCGTCGTGTACTTAATTCAACCACTGCCGTCTTATTTTTTTTGTAGTGTCACAGGTTTTGTAGTGTCACAATTTAAAGCTTTGTTGCAGGTTTTATTACCCGCAAAAAAAGATCCAGCTGGGAAGAGAAATGGTGCACAAAAATATGTGTCTTTTATTTTTAACTTGTACAACCAGTAACAAGTAAAAGTGATGATAAGAGTGGAAGATGTGACTAATTATAATTGGAGTGTGTCAAAAGAGTGTGATAGACCAAAACATTCCTTATAAATTATATTTATCTATTCTAATATATAAAGAGAATAACTTTTTTCGTGTATATTTTTTTTTATTGTCACTTTTGCCATTCATTCATTCTATTCAAATATTTGTATATATATGTTTGTTAAAAAATATCTTCCACACAAAAGTTGGTTTTTTTCGTAGTCAAAAAAAAAATTTACTTTTTTTCTTAATAATAACTCAACACAAAAAAAAAAAATGTAATTTGTATATTTTGTTGAAAAAAAACTTCCACACAAAAGTTGATTTATGTTTTTTTTTTCTTAGTCAATTTTTTTTTTTCTTTCTTAATCTATTATATATCTATACTAATATATAAAGAGGATACAAATTTTTGGGATGGCTTTATCATTATTCCTATTTTACCCTTAAGAAAAAACTTCCAAAAAAAAAAACTAAGTACAGCTTCCACATAAAAGTAGGTTTTCATTTTTTTTATAGTAAAAAAATACTTTTTTTTCTTCTTAATAATTAGCCAAACAAAAAAGGAGGTTAAGTAGTTATAATTAAATAAGTCCAATAAAAAATGAGATTAAGTAGTTATTTATATTTGCACAATAGAGAATATTGATCACATCAAACAAAAAAAGAGAATATCGATTACACAATATATAAAGAGAATACCCCTTTTTGTGTTGACTCTTTGTTACACCTATTTTACCCTTTTAAAGTTTCCATTTTTTTATTTAAAAAAAATATGACGGTTTTTTTTTCTTTTCATAACAACTAGGCACAACAAATAAGGAGGTTATATGGTTAACAAAAATTATAACTGCCCGCTATATAAAAGTGAAAATAAATAAATAAAAATAAACAAAATATATAACCGCGTATAAGTTAACATAATAGAAAATTTATTACCTATTATATATAATAAGCGAGAACGATTTATAATCTCTCTCTTCTAGAATACTTGTCTCTCATGTATTCTTCTCTGTGGTTCATGTGACATTTAATACAATAATGAATTTTAATGCTCAATTTTTAATTAGAAATCTTTATAATATACATTTGAGGCTTTTTTTCTAAGCTCTCATTTAATGAAATTTTCCAAATGCTTTCCTAACATTGATCCTCACACAATTGTATTAAATGCAGAGTCTAAAAAGGAAATATTCTGTCAAAAAAAAAAAAAAAAAGGAAATATTTTAAATTCAATTCAAATATTAAAATTTCAAACATATAATTATATAATTATTATCATATAATTATAATTATGCATCCTAAACACACACACACAACTCAAAATATTGTTAGGAAATTTAAAGTGCAAATATTGTTTTAGTTAAAATAGAAATTTAAAGTGCATTTAAATTTTATTATTCAATTTCAAAAAAAAAAAAATAACAATAACAATTAATTCTGTTTTTTGAATCACATTTGCAGGTAACTATATTCTATGATTTAATTTTAATGTGTCATTATGTACTATATATTCTCACAAGAAACTGCATACTTCTAAGAATTCGGAAGAAATACAGAAACCACTAATCAACTCAAGTCCATTAGATCAACAAATCCATAGCTCAGTATGAATCTTCTTTCTCAAAGATTTCAAGGATATTCAAGTTAGGATTTGAAGTCAAGTTTTGGGGTAACTTGGAGTTTAGTAGATAAATCTTCACCAATCATCCTCCTTAAGCAATGTGAGTTTCTATAGATATATATGATTTAGTACTTATTTCCAAGTTCATGATATTTTGGAGAATTATTAATCATGGATGTGTTGTTTGTTCATGCCATGGAAACATGCTGCATCTGAGTGGAGTCTTAGATGATTATAAGAACAGGTTTGAAGAATTGTTAAGGAACAAGGAGAATTTGAAGGAGTCTTAGATGATTATAAGAACATGTTTAAGAGATAGAAATCTAGGCTCTCATGATTTGAGTTGGAAAATAAATGCATAAAATGTAAATTGCTGGAATTATAAATTAAGTTCATACATCAATCGAGAATTTACAGCCTATGTTAAGAAATTTATCTTTGTGCTATTTTTTGCGTGGGTTAGCGTGCTGATGTATTTCTGTTTTAGGCAGTGTATTTATCTTTTGGAAATGAACTTTCTAAAACAACATAAGTTTCTCTTATTTATAAAAAAATGGAAAATATCTTAGTACTTGCTTTTTATTTGACTTGGTTTTCATGATCTTTAAAAACCACTGGTAACTGTTTTTTTTAGTGGAAATAGATTGAACATGTACTTGAACTCCAATGTACATGGTTCGATTTTCACGGAAGGTAAAAATTCCACTGCTGAGGGTGAAAGATCGTGAGGTGGCAGTTCCGAGACCACCTAAGATTGTGGGGTCTGGGCTGTTACATATATAAGGGTCTCGTTTGGATTAGTTTATTTTTGAGCTTATGCAAACAGCTTATGCAATATAAACTAGGTTTTATGCTATTTTACAAGTTTAAACTATTGAAAATTGTATTTTTTATAAGTAATTTTGTTATAAATTACCTTGACAAACTTATAATAATACATAAAAATTGCATAAATTATTTGCATAATCTCAAAAATAAGTTAATCCAAACGGAGCTAAGGTCTAGTTCCCCCATGTATTTTTTCTTTCTATTTCTATTTATATATTTTTTTTTGAAACATTCTATTTATATTATTATGAGCTTTAGCTACACGATGTGAGTGTTTAAATATACCAATTTAATTGAATGTTTCCTCACTCTTTGATACATAAATGCTCTTAGAATATTAAAAAAAGAATACTGTTCTCCATTTCAACTCATATTCTTAAAGATATGGATAGCTGTCAAAAAGGATGGCCATAAACAAGATATATATTTTGGAAGAAGCTTTGGAAATTTGTGTGAAATGTTATATACTTATTTGAGTTTAAGGTAAATTTATTGACAGTGTAAAATAATTGTATATAATGATTTAATAAAAAATTATCAAACTATCATGTCATATAAAAAAGTTTGGTAAAGTGGGGTGATGTGGCAGCAAATATAGTTATTATTGGCTGACAAAGTAAAAAATTTTACACTGTTATTACATATTCATTTTTCTCTATTTATTTTGAATTTTAATTTGCAAATTGTTTTTAGTTTAATTTGTAAAAGTTGTGAATGCGTAGATTGTAATCACTTAACATTCCAATTTTATTTTCTTTGCCATGCGTCTTGTTTTTGAGTGGATTCTCTAATTTATGGGGTTAGCCAATTTTTGATCGATAAAATTTTCTAATTTTATTGATTTTTTTCTTTCTTGTGTAAATATTTAAATAGCAATACTCGAGATTAAAAGCACCAATGTTGATAGGGATTAATGGCTGCACATGTTAAAGAAATTGAATTTAGTAAAAAATTAAAAATACTCCTAGTAACATTAATTCAAAAACAATAAAAAATAATTGACACATTTCAAAACAATAATTATTTATTAAAATTTGACAAATTTAAATACAAAGGTACCATTTTAAACTTCTTAAAAAAAATTATAAAAGCACCAACATTATTGTATGAATACGAATACGATAATATATTTATTTTTAATTAACTTTTACGGTTTCATCGGACATTCATAAACTGTCCTAACGTGGCCCAAGACATTCACAAATCCCATGCCTTATGCAATATAAAATAAGTAATTCATCTGAGAAATGAGCAAAATGGCAACTTGGTGTTTCATAAGGTTTACATTTGTGAATAAGTAATTCCAAGCATTCCCCATCAGTTAGGCATAGACCCCCTATCAAAAACAAAAAAAGATGAGAGAGAAAGATGAGAGAGAGGGTGTGGGGGAAAGTAGCAAAGCAAACCGTCATGGCTACATCCACCGCTTAGACAAAACTGCAACATCGTACTTCTTCACCAATTTCCCCGATGAAGTTAAGGCGGTGGATCTTTGGCCAAGGTTCGCTCGTTTTGGAAGAGTTGGAGAGGTGTTTATTCCGGCGAAGGTAGACAAGCAAGGAAAGCGTTTTGGCTTCGTGAAATTTAGGGAGGTGAAAGACGCAACGGAGCTGCTGAGGAGCATTTCTAACATATGGATTGATTCATTCAAACTTAGAATCAACTTGTCAAAGTTCAACCGCAAGAGTGAAGCTGCAAGAAGAGAAGAGAGAAAGGAGACAATAGGGTCGAAGGAAGGAAGCAAAACGGGGCGGAATACAGATGGACGATCTTTCAAAGCTGCTTTGCTTGCTGTTGAGGCAGAAGGGCAAAGAAGGAATGTAGTAGGGAAGGTTGTTCCGAAGGGGATATGGGAGGTCGAGGTGGAGGAGGAGCGGCTGATGAGGTTGGAAGGAGCTTGTGTGGGGTTTTTGACTGAGGAGAAGGATCCACAAGCCATTCAATATGATTTCAATATGAATGGCTTTCAAAACTTGAAGGTGTGTTCCCTTGGGCACCTGCAAATTTTGTTATGGAGTGAGAAGACTGGGGAGGTGGAGGAGGTTATGGGTACGGTGGGGTGGTGGTGTTCTTTATTTGAGAAGCTGGTACCATGGTCACCAGAGCTGGTTACGAACAGTAGAGTAACTTGGTTACGATGCCATGGTGTTCCTCCACATGCTTGGGGAAACAATATCTTCAGATCCATTGCATTCAAATATGGAAGGTTTATTGGTGTTGATGACAGTACTAAAGAGATGAGGCGTTGCGATGTGGCAAGGATTAAAATCATCACGAACGATAAAGCTGCGATAGACTCAACTATGGCGGTAAAAGTTCTGGGAAAAAGATTTGATATTCGTATTTTGGAAGAAGTATGAGAGGTGTTAGCGTTTGACCGGATTGGGGGTAAAGACGGTGTTGCGTGGCCGGAAGATCATTCATCGCGCGCCTCCGGTGATGGAGCGTCTTTTCAGGCAGTGGTTGAGGGTGGTTCGGAGACAGGTAGCGACGCAGACGTTTCCGAAAGTTGTCAGGTCCTTTTAGGGCTTGAGGCACAGGGAACAAGGAGGACTGTGACTGGTGATAGTTTGAGGGCTTTGGAGGACAAAGAATGTGATAGTGCAGGTAATACCCCCAACAAATTGGGAAATCCCGTGGATTTGGTGGCTACCGTGGTCAACTCTGATAGTGACAAGAGGGATGATGTTTTCGATGAGTCAGCGGGAAAGGTGTTGAGGTTGGAAGGTGTGATGACAGGTGTGGTTGGTGGGGTCCAGGAGGATGAGGTGGATGCTTCTGTTTTGGGCGGGTCGGTAGAGGGGTTAGCTGGTTTGGTGGAAGAGGGGGAACTGGGGGACCCGGTTATCTCTGGGCCGGTCCACCAGGTTTTTGGTTGTAGTGAGGTGGATTGTAGTGATGGTGGGGGGTGTGAAGAGATTATTGGTAAAAGAATTGGGCCTAAATTTCTAAGGACAAAAAAAGGAGATTTGTGTGTGGAGGGACCGGTGAAGCAGGGAGAAGCCCATTGGGGCACAACAACAAAAAAACCTGAGAAAAATTCCTCGAGGCCTTCTCGTCCTACTTCAAGGAAGAACAACCAAGGTTTGAAAGTGATT
The DNA here is from genome assembly GCA_030408175.1 of Trifolium repens. NCBI lineage: Eukaryota > Viridiplantae > Streptophyta > Magnoliopsida > Fabales > Fabaceae > Trifolium > Trifolium repens. The sequence continues at coordinate 6,834,610 of CP125847.1, forward strand.
CCGGATCTCCCACCCAAGAAGATGAGGTATTTCTCTGCTCCACCATATCCTAGAAATCATCCATCCAGAAAGAAAAAACCAGGGAACAGGAATACCCCCAAAGAGATTCCGTGCGAATCAGATTCCATTCATAACTCTGATATTCCAACGATGGGGACCCAATCTAGCAACAACGATGACTTTGTGTTAGAAGTAGTGCTTCCTTATGCACCACCAAGGGTCGAAAGAGGTCAACAAGCTATAGCACTGCAAGAAGAAACAGGAACGATGGGTATGTTGAACAGGGGAAGTAACGCAGTAGGAACGATGAGCATGACGAATCCGGGAAGCAATGCAGACATCTCTGTTAATTATCGAACAGGGGACATTGTGCTTGAAGCTCCTTCCAGGCAGGTTATGGAGGCAACAAAAATTCTGTCAATTCAAAACCAAGTTGGGATTACAGTACAGAGTAGCAAAGAAGATCACCTGAAACGTATTGAGTTGATGGAGGTTAGGGATCGAGCTGAAAAGGAAGGTTGGGAGTTGAATAGGGTAACTGAAGGTTTCCAATGATCGTGGCATCCTTCAATATCCGCGGTCTAGGGAGTAGGGTGAAGAGAAGTAAAGTGAGAAGTATAGTTTGTGAAGAAAAAATTGATTTTCTGGCCTTACAGGAAACCAAACTCGATGGTGTGTCTGCAAATCTCTGCCACAGATTATGGGGAAATGCTGATTGTGATTGGGCCTTTTTGCCGGCTGTGGGAAATAGTGGTGGTATACTATCGATTTGGAAGAAATCTCTCGGGCCGGTGGCGTTCTCGGTCATGGGGGAAGGTTTCGTGGGAGTTTGTTTGGATCTTGTGGACAAGTCGGTCCGCTGTTGTATTATTAACGTGTATGCGAAATGCAATATTGCGGATAAACGTAGACTTTGGAGGGAGGTGCTTATGACGAGAAGGGGATTTGGAGAGGTGGCTTGGTGTATTGTAGGTGATTTTAACTCGGTCCTCAATGCCAACGAAAGAAGGGGAGTGAGATTGATTAACACAATTACAAATGAAATGGTGGAGTTTGGAAATTTTGTAAGTGTTATGGAGATGATTGATATGCCTCTCCTTGGGAGGCAATTTACTTGGTTTCATGCTAATGGCTTCACCATGAGTAGGCTTGACCGTATTTTGCTTTCCAATGATTGGTTGGCTCTTTGGGGATGCCCGTCGGTGTGGGTTGCTAGTAGGGATGTGTCGGACCATTGCCCGTTGGTTCTTAAGTATAATAGTGACGATTGGGGTCCCAAACCTTTTCGATTTAATAACTATTGGCTTAAGAATAAAAATTTTAAGGAGTTAGTGGTTACTTCTTGGACTAATCAACATGTATCGGGGTGGATGGGATTTGTGTTGAAAGAGAAGCTAAAGGGGTTAAAAAGTGTGCTCAAGAGGTGGAGTAAGGAGGTGTATGGTAAACCGGAAGAGACTAAGCAAAAACTTGTTGAACTAATTAAGTTGCTTGATTTGAAGAGTGAAGATGGGGGTTTGTCGGATGCGGAGGTGGCTACCCGGAAACGTTTGTTTGAGGAACTTTGGGAGGTTTTGAAAATCATTGATGCATCAATTTTTCAAAGATCTCGCTCAAAGTGGTTGAGGGAAGGTGATACTAATAGCAAATACTTTCACGGTTGTATCAATGCAAGGAAGAGGATGAACACAATCTCGGCAATTAATACCCCTCATGGATGGGTGGAGGGGTCGGTTGGAGTTAGAGAAGCAACGGTTTCTTTCTTTAAAAATCACTTCTCTAGCGAAGGGTGGACTAGACCAACTCTTGATGGTGTGGAGTTCCCGGTGCTTTCGGAGGATGATAATTTGATGCTTATAGCTCCTTTCTCTTGTGAGGAGATTGAAGATGCGGTCAAGACTAGTGATGGTACCAAATGCCCGGGTCCGGACGGGTTCAACTTTGCATTTATTAAGGAATTTTGGGACAGTATGAAACACGAGGTTAGAGTTATGTTTGATCAATTTGCCGGAAATGATTGCTTTCCTAAGTGTTTATTATCTTACTTTTTGACTCTAATCCCCAAAGTAAAATCCCCACAAGATTTAGGTGATTTCCGCCCTATTTCCTTACTTGGTTGTTGGTATAAAATTTTGGCTAAGGTATTGGCCACTCGGCTTGCTAGTGTGATTGGGAATTTGATTCCTAAAACGCAATCCGCTTTTACTAAGGGTAGACAACTAGTGGAAGGGGTGGTCGTTGTGAATGAGGTTATTGATTATGCTAAGAAGTCGGGTAAACAATGTGTGATTTTAAAGGTTGATTTTGAGAAGGCTTATGACTCGGTTGAGTGGGGGTTTCTAGATTACATGCTTATTCGGTTTGGTTTCTCTCAAAAGTGGAGGAATTGGATGAAAGCTTGTGTTGGTGCGGGATGTCTCTCGGTTCTTGTAAATGGGTGCCCAACAGAGGAAATTCACATTATGAGAGGTCTCAAGCAAGGCGATCCTCTCGCTCCACTTCTTTTTCTTGTAGTTGCGGAAGGTCTTGGAGGTTTAATGAGGAGTTCGGTGGGTTGCTCCCGGTTCCAACCGTTCTTGGTAGGAAATAATGATATGGCGGTGTCTCTTCTCCAATATGCCGACGATACACTTTGTATTGGCGAAGCTACGGTTGAAAATTTATGGACCCTTAAGGCGGTGCTTAGGGGTTATGAGATGTCTTCCGGGTTGAAAGTAAATTTCTACAAGAGTTGTGTTATGGGGGTTAATGTATCGGAGGAATTTCTTGCTATGGCATCAAACTTTCTTAATTGTAGGGTGGGTACTATTCCATTTAAGTACCTAGGCCTACCGGTGGGTGCAAATCCCCGCAAGATGTCTACTTGGGAGCCGATGATCACGGTGGTTCGGAATCGACTTGGCTCGTGGGGGAACAAATATGTAAGCTTGGGCGGTCGTATTGTCTTGATAAATGCGGTGTTAAATGCAATTCTCATCTTTTACCTTTCCTACATGAAGATGCCCAAGAAAGTGTGGAAAGAGCTTGTTAAAATCGAACGAGTTTTTCTTTGGGCCGGTTTGACAAAAATTACAAAGACTTGTTGGGTTAGATGGGATGTGATTTGTAGACCAAAGAAGGAAGGCGGTTTGGGGGTACGGGATCTCCGGTTGGTTAATATTAGTCTACTTGCGAAGTGGAAGTGGAAATTATTGTCACATGATGATGAACTTTGGAAGGATGTGGTGGTAGCTCGGTATGGGTCGGATGTCATGGGTAAAAGGAATCTTGGTGAGATTGATATAACAAGAATGGGATCTCATTGGTGGAGAGATTTATGCCTTCTCGATAAAGATTCGGATTGGTTCAACCGTGCCATTGGGAAGAGAGTGGGTAATGGTAATAATACATCTTTTTGGAGTGAAAATTGGATTGGTGATCAATCGTTGTGACAATGTTTCCCTCGGTTGTTTGGTATCTCGTTGCAAAGAAATGAGATGATTAAAAATATGGGGCGAATGATTGATGGAAGGTGGCAATGAGAGCTACAATGGAGGAGGAATCTCTTTGCTTGGGAGGAGGATCAAATCCGTGATTTCTTGGAGGTTATTGCCCCGTTCATTCCATCTAATAATAATGATAGTTGGCTTTGGATGGGTGATGACTCATGTGGTTTCTCAACAAATTCGGCCTATCTATTGTTGGTTGCGGAATATAATCCTTTTGTTTTGCCTAACCAGACCCTGCACTTCGTGTTTAAGAATCTATGGAAGTGTGGTGCTCCTTCTAAGATTTGCGCTTTCTCTTGGCAACTTATTCTAAACCGGATCCAAACAAAAGACAATCTTTTGAAGCGCAGAATCATTAGTGCCCAACAGGGGCAATGCGCGATTTGTGGTTCATCCCCGGAATCGGCTATTCATTTGTTCCTCCACTGCGATTTTGCGGCTAAGGTATGGTACGCTATTATCCGTTGGCTTGGCTTTGTTATTGTTCTTCCCCATTCTATTGAATCTTCTATGGCGGTGCTTATTGGGTGTGCTAAGAACAAGAAGGAGAGGAAGGCCCTGAGCTTGATTTGGAGTGTGTTTATGTGGGTGATGTGGAGCGTGAGAAATGATGTTGTGTTTAGTGAGGCTACTGTGATTGTGGATGAGGTGGTTGAGAAAATCAAAATGCTATCATGGAAATGGTATTATGGTAGAATTGCAAAGGGTCCAATTTTGTTGTATGAATGGGAATGGAGTCCACTTGATTGTATGGTCCATTAACCTTGCTGCTGCTGGTGTGTGTTTGGAATCAGTTTATTTTGTTCTTGTTTCGTGTGTTTTGTTGCTTTTTGCCGTGCCTATTGGTTGGCTTTGCTTTTGGGGCTGTTTCCTTTTGTTTGTTGCCAGCACCTGTAACTGCTGCCAGGTTTTTTGTAACTTTAGCACCTCTCAAATCATGTCTTATGATTTGTAGAGCTTCTTAATAAATATATTACATTTGCTGCTCAAAAAAAAAAAGGCATAGACCCCCTAGAAACGCAGCTGTGATATCAAATAAGAATTAAAGAAGTTATCAAATGGGTTGAATGATTCAATTATGAATAAGTGAAAAAGAAAATTTGAAGGAAAATTATTCGGAATCTTGATTTTTATTGGATACTGACCGGTATCTCTTAGATAAAATTAACGGTGTTTGCAGTTCGGTTTGAATCGATTTTGAAGTAAAATTTTTATTTAAAATTCATTTTAAATTTAAATTTATATTAATAAAAATTAAGGGTAAATAACTTTTTTGTCCTTTTAAATATATCAAATTATAAGTTTAGAAGACATGTTGGCAATTGTCTCTTTCTTGATCGCACATTCAACATAGGTACTCCAAGATCTAATTTGGATTCTTTCGCTTTTAAGTTTATTTGGAAAAGTGGGGTTCCCTCAAAGGTGAGTGCTTTGTCTTGGCAATTGTTGTTGAACAAAATCCCGACTAGAGAGAATCTTAGGAGAAGGAATGTTTTGACCGTAGACGAGTCAAGTTGTGTTTTTTGTGATTTAAATGTTGAATCGGTAAGTCATTTGTTCCTTCATTGTCTATACTGTTTGGTACGCCCTTACTCGGTGGCTTGGGGTGGTTTTGGTTCTCCCACCATCTTTGTCATTATCGTATGCTTTGTTCGTTGGTTGCGGGACTAACAAGAAACGTAGGAAAGGTTTCTCTATTATTTGGCTTTCTTTTGTTTGGGCCATGTGGAAAACAAGAAATGATCGTATTTTCAACAACATTTCGGTGGATTCTAGGACGGTGGTGGATCTTATTCAAAGATTATCGTGGCAATGGTTCGTGTCTAACATGGCGACGGGACCGTGTCTTTTATACAAGTGGACGTGGAATCCGGGAGATAGTATTCTTAGATGACTCTGTTTTGTATTTGGCTTTTGTTCCTTTTGTAACTTTTGTTCTTTGTTGTTGTTTTTGGTTGGTTTTCCTCTGTTTCTTGCGGCACTGTTTGTGTTGTTTCCCTTGTGGAATTTCTTTGTACTCTTTTGCTTAATTGGTACTTCTTGTGCCTTTTAATGCTATCATTAAATTTTGATTTTAAAAAAAAAAAGTATATCAAATTTTATTTTCAGTCTTTATAAAAAATTTCATCAAGTTTTAATCTCGCAAATATTTTTTGACATAAATTTTGATTCCTGGTTTTAAGCCTACCATGTATACTATCATATTTTTGAGTGATTTTTTTAATCAATTTTTGAAAATTTTTTGTATTCATGTTTATAACATTATAAAAAATTAATCCACAAAAATTTAATTTTTTTTAACACAAGATAAATCAAATATGGATTTAAGCGCCAAAAATACATATTTAATCTACTTGTTATTAAAAAATAAATTCTTTTAAGAGAAATTTCTAAAATATATTAAAGACGACATAAAAATTCAAAATTATAAATAATATACATGAGTTGACTTAAAAGCAAGGACCAAAAATCATAAAGAAAATACTTGAAGAACAAAGTTTACTACAATTTTTAATTGAGATTACAAATTTATTTAACCTTATAAATTAATATGAAAATACAAAGTTATATTGAGTTTTCTATAAAGAAAACCTGTACCAAGTTAAATTTAGAGGTACTATAGTACGTGTTCACCAAAATTTAAAAGTGTCGATAAAAATTACTTACAGTTGGCTGTAGAAACATATATCAAAAAGAAGATAATTATAGCATAAATAAACATATACACTTTAGCCATATTTTTTCTTTTATGAATATAGAAAAAGGATTTGTTTATGATTTTATAGTGTGAAAAGAATACACCGTTTTTTTTTCTTAAAAAAAAAAGAATACAGGCTTTTTTTATTACCAAACAAAAATCATAATTATTATTAAATGTATCTTAGATTAGTGTATCTATACTAATATATAAAGGAGATACAAATTTTTGGGATGACTTTTTCAATATTCCTATTTTACCCTTAAAAAAAACTAAGCACAACTTTCACATAAAAGTAGGTTTTCAGTTTTTGTATAAATAAGTTGCCACGACAAAAAAAGAGGTTAAATAGTTATCAATTAACTTACGTCTAATAAAAAAGGAGATTAAGTAGTTATTTATATTTGCATAATAGAGAATATCGATCACAAAAATAAAAAATATCGTTTGGCGGCTAGTAACTATAAAATATGCTTTTCTTTCTTGGTGTTTAAAAAAATCACTTAACCTTGGTGTTTAAAAAAATATAGCTCAACTTTTCGTTATTTTTATATTCCTTTTTTATCCCTTCATAATAGAGAAAGGAAAATTTTAAAATAAAATTAACGAATGATGACAAAAATTATGAATTTATTCCATTTTGAATTTATTTTTTAATAAGCCGGGCACCAGATGCTCCAACTCACTGATCATCTCAATTGCTATGATGCAACAAAGGTGGCCGGTTTAATATTTCAATGTACTATGTTATTGCTGTTATTCGAAAGTCCATGTTTAATCTTTAGAATTCTGGTCTGGATGGCGTTCGAAGAGTAAGTAGCGAACTACGAGATGGTTCACTGGGTAACTAGAGAATGGTGTAGGGTATCACAAGTTAACCATCGAAACTTTCTACTATAGATTTTTTAGAAACAAAAATAGAGATTTTTATTTAAAGGTTAGACAAAAATATTACATCAAAAACATGTTTACCTGTGATGTTCATGACAAGAGGAACATGCCCTTCTGTTAGATTAGATGTGTCTTGAAGGTCATTTTTTTTTTTAGATTAGATGTCTCTTGAAGGTTCACTACTAAAAAAGTGTAATTTAGTGACGGAAATTAGAGAGGGAAAAAAATCCCTCACTATTTGTGACAGAATATTTCCTTTTTGTGACGGAATATTGCATTTTTTAATGGAATTCAAATTGAAAAACTTTTCCATCACTAATTCCATCACAAACACATATAACATTGATTTTGTGAGGAAAAATATTCCGTCACAAACTATTTCTTATAAGAGTTATGAAACATTAAATTTTATTAAAATAAATTTTTTATTGTTAATGACGAAATTTGTCAAAATTAATTTCCCTCACAAATATTCCATCACAAAATCCATCACAAAATACATAATTTTTATTTTATTAGCATAAATGCTATACTTACAATCTTCATTGATTATTAAATTGGAGTCAAAGTTCAGGTACCTTATTAGCTTTCTTATATTTGGTATATCCATCCATGTTTTTGATGACTGTGACTAAGAGACATTTTGTTCCTTATGGTTCTGATTTGGGATGATGCTAATTCAAGGTTAGAACAATGTAAAGGCATCAACAAGAACTTGTGTTTTGGCATGGAATTCTTGCATTTTAGCTTCAATGGGCAAACTAGTTCTGATTTTGCATTTTAGGTATTACTAGGAAACTAGTTCTAGATTGACAACAATCAACAATCAAATGAAAGCACATGCATTCAAATTTTTGTAACATTTTTTTTTGTCTTGTTACAATTTTTGTTCATTTTAATGCAGGTTACACAATCGAAGACGAATGAGGAATTGATTTGTGCATAGCATGTGGAGTCGCTTTTAGTCACGGAGGAGTCGCGTTCAGCTCAAGCGAACCACATTTGCTTGGGTAGTAATTGTTTTGATTTTATGGAGAGTTTTTTCTCTATGATGTAAATTCTTAGTAGTATATTGTTATTTTGACAATTTGGTTGTAAATTATTGATTTCAAGAACAAATATGTTAACACTAATGATGGTTTTTTTTGAATTTCTTGTGATGAATATATGTAATACTTATGGATTCAATTAAAAAAATGTTTCATATAAAATGATTTATGTGTGTATGTATATCTAGTGTGAGAGAGAGAGAGAGAGAGAGAGAGAGTATTTTGAATTACATTACAAATATTAGTGAGGGAATTTCAATTATGTCACAAATATTATTGAGGGAATATGAAATCTGTCATTCATTAGTGAGGGATATAAAATATGTCATTAATTAGCGAGGGAAGTTAAATTCATCACTAATTAGCGACGGAATTCCAAAAATAAATTTAATATTGTTGTTCAGTCATTAGTGACGGATCTATTATCTTTGTGACGACTTAATTCTGTCGCAACTAGTGACGGATGATAACTTCCCTCACTAATAATTTGCGACGTTGAAATTGCAAACGGATTCTGAATTGTCGCAAATTCCGTCACTATATGTGTTTGTGACGGAAATTTAACACATTTGCGACGGATTTGTTCCCTCTCTAAAATTAATTTTTCTAGTAGTGGTTAGACAAGAGGAACATGCCCTTCTTTTATCCCTTGGAGGTAATATTTTTCTCCAACTTCGTGACACATTTAGTCTAAAAAGTGTTCGTACTTCATAACCTATAATCAACAACGAGAAAAAAAATTGATATAGAAAAATCCCATTTTTTCAAAGTATAGTATAAAATATGATCAATATTGAAAAAAAAAAAATAGTATATTACATTTTTAAATTTGGATGGTCGAACCAAGCCTTAACAATGACCAGAATATGCAGATTAATTGGTACAGAGTTCATTAACAGTGTCATACCTATAAAATGAAAATATAACTAAATAATAGAAAGAATCATGCTAAACAGTGCTCCCATAATTGAATTTTAAGGTATTCCTTGGAGATAAAAAAATATATTGACTAAACATGCATCCACCTAAAGATTCTATCCCTTTGTGAATATTGCTTTATTCTCCAACAAAACACTGCATGTATGATTCTTTGCTTCTTTTTCCAACGTGTAAGCTGAATTGTAAAGACAATCGCCAATGTGGCTGTAAAATACTGCATAACACATGCATATAACAAGTGATACACACACCCTAATCATAATTCCACACTTCCTCTCTGCTAAGTCTGTGGCTAGTACAAGTCCAACTACTTTTGATTTTGTTATATAAACACCAATTGGTCTCTAACCTCAAAATCAAACACAACACACATCAAACAACTAGCTTAATTACCTTGTCATTTCAAGTAACTTGCTTTTCTTCATTCTCAATCAAATGACATCCATTTCCATGGCCATTGCATCAAGGAGAATTAAGAATGGATGTGTTACCGAAGGTGAGTGTTTCGGTTATATATCTGGAGCTTGCATCGAAGAAGATTATCACAATGGGGATGGAGATTCATACAGGGAAGGTGACGATGATGACGACGGTGGCTATGACTATGCTCCTGCTGCTTAAACTCTTAAAGAATGTTTTGCCTAACTAAAGTTAGCTCTAACTAGCTAGTAATAGTATTGATTAACAAAATGTATGCTATAATCTTTGTTTAAGCAAAGACTAATTATTGTCATAGAATAGTCTTGAGCTAGCTAGTAAGAGTGTATTATTCCATCCTTAATGTATATTTTGTTTTTAATTGCCAACTAATTAAAATTTAAGATTTGCCTAATATGAAATGTTGTTGACTAATTTATATGATCTGAACCAAAGTATTACTTGTTTCATCTTTGCAATGATAGCTCTGTTTACAAAGTAACATATAAAAGAAAGGTTTGACACTAATGATTTTTATATGGAGATTAGATGCAACAAAAATAAATGGTTTAACTCACTACTAGAAATCTGCTATTTTCCTGCGGAATTTCCTGCGGATTTGGGCCAAAAAACCGCAATTTTCCTTTTCCATCAAGAAGAGTGATTAGAAGATTGCTTGATGGTTTAACTTAAACTGATCCTTTTCCATCAAGCAATCTTCTAATCACTCTTCAAGAGGAAGATCATGAGATTCAAGAATTACATATCTCTTTCTTAGATTCTCGTGTGTCCCCCTGAAAATTCAAAAATACCTTACTCGAGTTCTATACTTGAACCGTATTTTTGAGATTTCGAGAACATATAAACTTTCTATTGACAACAACATATATAGTACACCAACATAATAAAAAATTAAAAACATCGTTTAATCATAAGACTATGGAAGAGTTCAATTAATTACTTCATCTTCCGCGGGTTCAACCATGTGTGTTGCGATTTTATCAAAGATCCTCGGATGAATGAAGTTTGAACTGATAGCATGAACATATCTAACCACTGTCGCGTCTAACTTGAATTTTGTTCAACACAACAACTCTAGTCTTATATATGTTTATCTCTTAACTCTTGAAATTTCTGTAACAATTATGAGTAGTTAAACTCTTTAGATGAATCTATTTTGATGCTACTTGAATCATGTAGTTGTTGAATATTATTTTTATCAATTGCGAAATTAATATTAGTTAGTTATTCCTTGTGTTTAATAATTAATAATTTTCATATTTTGATCATTTATGAATTGATCCAAGTATCAATCCACAATTGACACTAGCTAAGTTTGGTATTAGATCAATGATAACTTGTCAATTAACAATTACTTTAGACATATCGATCGAATTGTTAATTCTGATTTTTGGAATTAATGCGTCTAAAAACCTTCTTTGATTATTAACCCACCTAAGACATTAGCTAGGGAGTTATAATCAAAGGAGACGGCTATGAGCTAATAATAAATTGGTCATAACTAGCTAGTTTATCAATTCATCATGATCTTAAACGAGTAATTGTCGGAAATAGACGCTAATACCAGCAAAATACCTAGCTTGAAATAGAGGATTCACCGAGACCTAATTGCCTTTAATTAATTGTTATTTTCAAACCAATTGCAAATGCAAACCCCCGATTTTTTTACTCAAGTTAATATTTAATTGTGGTGATTAGCTAAATAGTACCACCCGGGCACTAATTTAAGAACTAATTAAAGAGAAATAAAAGAAAAGTTACGCGTTACAAAAAATAAAATATAGATTTTTAAATGTGTTAAGTACACTATTCAAATTTTATTTTATTTTTGAATTCTTAAGTACTCCTGAAATACTATTTATCATTTGCAATAAACAACGTTCATTTGAATTCTAAGATATTCTTGATCTGGGGTAAGAATCGAATGAAGATATTGAGAAACAAAAGATATGAAAAGTAAAATTAAAAGCAAAATATTGACTTAATTAAGATGCTTCCACATAAATATTCTATCACTTTGTTACATATTGGTTTTCCATTCAAAAAAACAAAAAACACTGCCATATTTGATTCTTTACTGCTTTTTTCCAATGTGTAAGCTGAATTGTAAAGACATTTGCCAATGTGGATGTACAAGACTGCATCACACAAGCAGATAACAAGTGATGCACACACTATAATCATAATTCCACACTCCCTTTGTGCTAAGTTTGTGCCATTGCAACTCCAACAACTTTTGTTTTTGTTATATAAAGACCAATTGGTCTCTAACCTCAATTCAAACACAACACAACTTACACAACTAGCTTGTCATAACTCATTCTATTATCTTAAATTTCAAGTATTTGCTTTTCTTCATTCTCAACCAAAATGGAATCTATTTTCATTTGTCTTGCTACAAGGTGCATTAAGAATGCATGTAGTGAAGGTGAATCGTTTGGTGATATATCTTTCATTGAAGAAGAAGGTTATCACAATGGAGTTGGAGATTCATACAGGGAAGGTGACGATGACGACGATGGTGGTTATGACTATGCTCCAGCTGCTTAAACTCTAACAATGTGCTAGTAATAGTGTTGATTAACAAAATCTATGGTCTAATCTTTGTTTAAGAAAAGGCTAATTATGGTCATAGAATAGTTGAGCTAGCTAGTAAGAGTGTATTATTTGATCCTTAATGTATAATTTTGTTTTTAATTGCCAACTTAACTTTAAGCATTAGGCTAATGTGAAATGCGGTTGACTAAATTTATATGATATGGAAAGGTTCTCTAATTGCTCTGTTTACAAATAAGATGCTTGACAAATGATTTTTATATGAGGAAAAGATGCAACAAAACGAAATGGTTAAACTTAAAAGGGATATCATTAAGCATGAAAGAGATTAACCAACTGACCCATTCACATAAAGCTATCTTCCCATTCTTCAAAAAGAAGATAATTAGGAGATTCAAGACAAGCCCTCTCTAAGTAACAAATTCACTAACATTTTAAGATTTCACTCCTCCAAAAAATCCTGTAAAATTTTGTTTTTTTTTTCATTCTCTATATAATAGTAACGAACCGGTCAAACTGTCCCCTACCTAAGTAGCAGACCATTACAATGTATACAAAGGAAAACCACTACTTTCCATCCTTATTTCATCAGTTTTCAAATAGGAAACCCACCTCCACAAAAATCCACCGTCGATTACGTTAACATTCTTATAACCATGATCGTTAAACATCACCAATAGTAACATTAATTATGAATAGTCGGCTATTAACTATGTGGACGTGATGATGATGATGATGATGGTGGCTATGACTACGCTCCCGCTGCTTAAACTCTATAAATGTGTTACCTTACTAAAGTTAGCTAACTAACTAGTAATAGTGTTGCTTAACAAAATGTATGCTCTAATCTTTGTTTAAGCAAATACTAATTATTGTCATTTTGGCAAAAAAAAATGCTAATTATTGTCATAGAATAGTCTTGAGCTAGCAAGTGTGTATATTTTGTTTTAAATTGTATGCTAACTTAAATTTAAGATCTACCTAATGTGAAATGTGGTTGACTATAATTTATATGATCTGAACCAAAGTATTGTTTGTTTCATCTTCGCAACGATAGCTCTGTTTACAAAATAAAAGAAAGGCAAGATTAATGATTTTTATATGGAGATGATATGAAAAAAATAAATGGTTTAATTTAAAGGGATCTTATTAAGCAAAAAGTTTAACCAACTGATCCTTTTCCATCAAGTAATCTTCTCACTCTTCAAGAGGAAGATCGTGATATTTAGGTAAACAGTATAGTAATATTTTTAAAAATAGTGATTTTCGTAAAGAATACTCTGTGTAAATCTTATGCTAACATCTCCTCAAATTCAAAAGAATATTGTTAGAGCTGTTGCTAGTGAAATCACCATAGTGATACTCGATGAAGTGAGTACTAAGTTGCCTCTTTGTGTAACTGGTTTAAGTCCAAGAGATTTATTTTCTGCCTTTGATATGGAGAAGTTGATTTGTTTAATTTAGCTCAATTTTATCCATCATAATTTGCTCTTATTCAACTATTAGCTCTGGATTCTCAGCTTAAAAACTATTTGAGGAGATTTGTGATTTTAGTATAAATTTAGTGGAGACAAGAAAACATATTGTGTATTTGGTATATTTGCTTATAAAGTTATTTTTGATAATATTTGTGGCATCTGCATTCTGCAACAATTGAAAGAGTTTTCTCTAGTATGAATATTATCAAGAATGAGTTGCAAAATCATATAAGAGAACAATGATTAAACGATTGTTTAGTTACTTATATTCTTAGAATTGAGTATTGGACATAACTCATCCTTACAAAATCGGCTTGTAAGGTTATGATTGCCTCTTTAATTATAAACCCTCGTAGGATGTGAGACTTCTTAATACAGCTCCTCATGCCCAATACTATTGGGCACGGTGTGTGGAGTTAAATGGTGGTGGCTCGATAGTGGGTGGCCCAATGGATATTGAAGAGTCTCTAATACTATCTTAAAATTAAGTATTGGACATAACTCATCCTTACAAAACCAAAAAATGAAAATTTCCTCTTAATTATAAACTCTTATATAGGCCAACTCACATTTGATACGTGAGACCTTATAACATATAGAGACCATTTTTATTGAGTACACTAGTTGTAAAGAAGCTCTCTAATATACATGTATGCTCTAGAAAATGAAATATAATATATATATATATATATATATATATATGAATAAGGATCCGTTGACACCAACAAGTTTGACACCTAATATTACACCTCTCAATAACGTTTTAACCGATATAAATTTCATAAAATCCACCGTTGGATTGAAAGTTTATATCATATAGATCATTTATGTAAAGTTTCAGGAAAATCCAAAATCATTTGGTATGCTACTGAGAGACATAAAGATCAACGGCATTTAAAAAAAGACGCAAACCGTTAACTTTGATGTATCTCAATAACATATCAAATGGTTTTGAATTTTTTTGAAACTTTACATAAATGATCTATATGATATAAACTTTCAATCCAACGGTAAATTTTATAAAACTTATATCGGTTAAAACGTTATTGAGAGGTGTAACATTAGGTGTCAAACTTGTTGGTGTCAACGGATCCTGACTCTCTCTCTCTCTATATATATATATATATATATATATATGTAACCCACTTGGGTTGGTCTAGTGGTGTTGGCTTGGGTCCTTGAAGTATGCTCCTCTCAAGGTTTTAAATTTGATTCCCACTGATGTCAATTTCGGTGGGCTAGTCCATACAGAATAAAAACTCTGGCTTTAAACGGACCCCCCACAAATGGACGGTGGGATTGATCCTCTCGAATTAGTCGGTTTTCCGACCCGGTTCCCGTTTGAGTACACATGACACCAATTTTTTTTTCTTTCAAAGTTTGAATTCTTAGGTGCCCCTGAGGCATATGTCATAAAAAAAAAAAATTCAAAAGTTCATTTGAATTCTAAAGTATTCTTTAGAATGCTATCACTAGTATTCTTTAAAATTCTAAAGAAAATATTGACTTAATTAGAATGCTATCACTAGTATTCTTTAAAATTCTAAAGAAAATATTGACTTAATTAAGATGCATCACTTTGTTATATATTCCTTTACTATCCAAAAAAACACACTGCCATATTTGATTCTTTGCTGCTTTAATTTTCCATCGTCCATGCTGAATTGTAAAGACAATTGCCAATGTGGCTGTACAAGACTGCATATCACAAGCAGATAGCAAGTGATGCACACACCCTAATCATAATTCCACACTCCCTTTTGTGCTAAGTTTGTGCCAATACAAGTCCAACTACTTTTGTTTTTGTTATATAAAGACCATTGGTCTCTAACCACAAAATCAAACACAACACAACTCAAACAACTAGCTTAATTGCAGTATCTTTCACATTTCAAGTCTCTTGCTTTTCTTCTTTCTCAAACAAAATGGCATCTATTTGCAAGGCTGTTGCTACAAGGTGTATTAAGATTGCATGTTTTGAGGGTGAATGGTTTGGTTATACATCTGTATCTTGCATTGATGAAGAAGATTATCAGAATGATGATGGACATTCATCATATAAGGAAGGTGACGATGATGATGACGGTGATTATGACTACGCTCCCGCTGCTTGAATCTAAGAATGTGTTACCTAACTATAGTTAGTTAAGGTTACATAGTAATAGTATTGATTAACAAAATGTATGCTCCAAATCTTTGTTTAAGCAAAGGCTAATTATGGTCATAGAATAGTCTTGAGCTAGCTAGGAAGAGTGTATTATTTGATCCTTAATGTATAATTTTGTTTTTAATTGCCAAACTTAATTTTAAGCATTAGCCTAATGTGAATTCGGTTGACTAATTTATATGATATTAAAAGGTTCTCTCATAGCTCTGTTTACAAATAATTTATTTGACTAATGATTTTTATATGAGGATGAGATGCAATAAAACGAAAGGGTTAAACTTAAAGGGATATCATTAAAGCATGAAAGTGTTTCTTATATACACGCAATCTTTTCATATCAAATAAATACCACTTGAAGAAGTGGTTCATGTTATAATTTTCCATAAATTATATATGTCCAACTGATCCTTTCATATTCTTCAAAAAGAAGATCGGGAGATTCAAGATGGCCTTATATTTTATAGGGTTAATAAGGCTTTTACCCTCTGCAAAATATGCGAGTTTTGCGTTACTCTTCTATAATCTTTTTTTTTTGTTGAGATTACCCCATTGTAATGTTGCGGAATTTGTTTTCTAATTCATTTTACTCCCGGGGTAAAGCAAAACAACATTACAGGGGAGTAAAATGAACTAGAAAAAAAATTCTTCAACATTACAAGGGGTAATCTCAACAACAAAAATACAGAGGGTAACTCAAAACTCGTCTACTCTAATTATAAGTAGCCGACGATTAACCATGTAGTCCGCAAGACGGAAAGCAGAAAATGGTTTTAAATATTTCTCATAAATAGTTTGTGTATGTTTAACACATCCGCTACTTAAGTAGCAGAACAGTAAGACTTTAAAATCAGCAGGGCACATGAGAAGGACATTGGGTCCCAAAAGAATATCTTGCAATATTTTAGTTATACAAGATTATCTCTTTTGTCTTTGTCAAAAAAAAAAAATTATGCCTTTTGTGATCCTATATGAAATTTTATTCTGACACCCCATTAGCATCTCGTGTGCCCCCTTAATTTGATGTGTTAGGTCAACATATGTCCCCGGTTGAATATGATATCATTCTTAGGTATCACTTCATGATTTAGGTTATTTCTTAAGTATGAGATTTTGTCTTGTTTGTAGTAAAGCGTGTCTTGACACTTTTGGGGAGCATACAACTCATTATAGAGAGCTTTCAGGCTTCAAATACAGGCAGATCTGGTCAGAGATGTACTTTTTGATATTTTTAATCATGCGAGTATTTTTTAACAGAACCATAAGAAGGAAGATCAACACTTCGTTCAGCAGATGTTTTGATGTATGGATTAATTCGACTAGAGTTTCACCACTTGTGGGATTGGGGGTCGGAGATTTTACTATGAGACGGACTACCCTCAAAGCTGCTTAAAGCAAAATGGTCAAACATGAGAAAGCGTGCGCTGACAATCAACACAATTTTAAATCTCTTGCATTCGACAATTTTGGCTTTCTAGCACCAAAAGTTATAAATCTTTTGAAAAGAATTCAAAAAGTCATGCATAGTAATATTGTGTGGCCTAGGTTTATGAATGTAGTGTTTCGTAGATCCGATTTTGCTATGGAAAACGTTTAACGGCGCGGTTTGTTAGATGTCTGCTTTTTGCTCATGTGTAATTAACGAGATATATAAAATATCTCATCATCGAGTGAAGATATTCCGAGAAATAAAAAATATGAAAAATAAACAAAAAGCAAATATTGACTTAACTTACATCCGAGAAACACTTGTATAGGCACAAACCTAAATCAAATTTATTTGGGCACACACTCACAAATCTAAAAATTTAAAACAAAAGTAATATAGTCACATCAATCAACATCATTTTATTTCATTTCTATTTAATTTTATTTTGTTTTTGTGAGGGTGCCTAACACCTCACATTTATGTTTGTGCCTATCAAAGAATTTTCCCTTACATCCATATAAAGATTCTATCACTTTGTTATATATATGCTTTACACCCACAAAAACAGTGCCATGTTTGATTCTTGTTGGCTGATTTAGTGCCATGTTTGATTCTTGTTGGCTGATTTTTCCAACGTGTATGCTGAATTGTAAAGACAATTGCCAATGTGGCTGTACAAAGACTGCATATCACAAGCAAAAACCAAGTGATGCACACACCCTAATCATAATTCCACACTCCTTCTGTGGTAAGTTTGTGCCAATACAAAGTCCAACAACTTTTATTTTTGTTATATAAACACCAATTGGTCTCTAACCTCAATTCAAACACAACACAACTCACACAACTAGTTTGTCATTGCTCATTCTATTATCTTAAATTTCAAAGTCACTTGGTTTTCTTCATTCTCAACCAAAATGGCATCTATTTCCATGGTTGTTGGTCCAAGGTGCACTAAGAATGCATGCGGTGACGGGGAATGGTTTGGTTATACATCGGTATTTTGCATTGAAGAAGAAGATTATCACAATGGGGATCGAGATTTATACAGAGAAGGTGACGATGATGATGACGGTGGCTATGACTACGCTCCCGCTGCTTAAACTCTATAATTGTCTTAGCTAACTGAAGTTATCTAACTACTAATAGTATTGAATATTAATTAGCAAAATGTATATGCTCCAAATCTTTGTTTAAACAAAGGCTAATTATGGTCATTTAATAGTTTTGAGCTAGCTATTGGATCCTTAATGCGTATACTTTGGTTTTAATTGCAAATTTTTCTTTAAGCATTAGACATTAAAGAAAATGTTCTCTGATAACTCTGTTTACAAAATAACATATACTTGACTAATGATTCTTATGAGGTGTGAGGATGAGATGCAACAAAAACGAAATGGTTAAACTTAAGGGATATCATTAAGCATGAAAGTGTTTCTTATATATATATATATACATTAATGCCTCATTTAAGATCTATGATAGTTTAGTTTTTCTACTATGCATTATTCAGTTTATAAGAGATTTTGGGCCCGTTTGTTTGAGATTAAAATAAAATAGATTTTTTTAAAAAAATCTATTTTGAAAAATTAGATTTATTTTGTAGAGATTTTGAAAAAAATCTAAAGTTGTTTTGTGTTTGTTTACCATTATAAAAATCATTTTTGAGAACAAACACATGGTCCATGTTTTAAAAAAAATAGATTTTGAAAGAATCTATTGAAAATAGCTTTTCATTTTGGACTCAAAAATGATTTTTTTAACAAAATGATTTTTATGAAAATCTGAAACAAACACATCAAAAATAAAAAAAATTGATTTTTTTAACAAAAAAATAGATTTTTGTGAGAAAAAATCTCAAACAAACGGGCCCTTTCTTTTGTCAACCCTATAGATTCTCGTCTGCCTCTGAAATTTCTAAAATACCTTACTCGACGTTCTAGAACTTGAACTGTGGTTTTGATCGAGGTTTCGAATTTTAGGACTTGAACTACGAGTACCGGAAAGGATGTAAAATACTTGAACACAAACCTTCTTTTGACAACACCATAGTTCACTAACAAAAAGATCAACAACACAACATAATTATCAATTAAAAACATCACTTAGACATAACAATCGTTAAATTAATTATTAAATTAATTACTTCATCTATAATTGGTTCAACCAAAATGTTGCAATTTCATCCAAGATGCTCAAACGAATGAAGTTTAAACCGATAGCATGAACGTATCTAATTACTGTTGCGTATAACTTGATCAATCCCGAAGTATTATAATAAGATCGTGAAGGGGGTTGGAGAAGATCGTGAGGTAGCAGTGTCGGGATCACCGAAGGCTCAGGCTGTTACAATAATAGTATAATATTGTTGTATTTTTTAAATTTATTTACACATATTATTATATAATAATATAATTAATAAATATGGGGTGGATACTAAGGTACTCGTACCCACACCCCCGTTCAATTTTGCGGATAATTACTCATTCCCTTGCTCTTACCCAAAATGCGGGTTTTTACTCTACCTGTTATAAATATTTTTTGTAGGTACCCACTGGGTATGGGTGTTTACCCTATCTCATGATTTTTAGACTAATGATATTTTAAGGCCAAAAATGACCATATTCAATGGAGTTTAGGAGTTATTTTGATGTGTTTTTTATCATAGTTTTGGTGTACAAAGCTTCGAATGAGAGATAACTTGTAATAGAAGAAAAACAACAAAAATTGGATTGTATCTGTCAACTTAGCGGGAGGCGAACTTTGTCCCAAGTTTTGAGAGTTTTTTTTTTCAAGTTACTGGGAGGCTAACTTAGTTCGCAGGAGGGCGGAGGCTGACTTAATTAGTTAGCGTGCAGGAGGTAAAAGGAGAGGTTGTGAATTTTGGCACAAAATTGGGTTTTAGAAGCATAATTTGGAGCTTGAAATTATGGATTGAAGGTTTCAAAACAAGATTGAAGATCCATCCAAATCTCATGTATCTCTTTTCTAATTGTTTTGCATCCTTTGTAACTATATGAATTTCTAAGTTTATTTGATATATAAATATATTGCTAAGTACACATGAATAAAAGGTAGACGGGCAACAAGCTGCGCCGCTAAACCTTTTTGAATAGCAAAACCTAATCTTTGAAAAACTACATTCATAGACTTAGGCGACACAACATTACTATGCATGACCTTTTGAATTCTTTTCAAAAGATTTACAGCTTCTGGTGCTAAAAAACCAAAAGTGTCAAATGCAAATGGTATAAAAACGTGTTGATTGTCAGAACACGCTTTCTCATGTTTTGTCATTTTGCTTGAAGCAGCTTTGAGAGTTGCCCGTCCCACAGTAAAATCTCCGACCCCTAGCCCCACAAGAGGGGAAACTCCAGTCAAATTCACGCAAGCATGTTTCCCACCTACCCATCCATACACCAGAACATCAGCTGGACGAAGTGTTGATCTTCCTTCTTGTGGGTCAGTTGAGTTTTTGTAATGATGAACAGCCACAAATTTTAACGCCTTATCCCTTGATTGTTCACGAGACTTGTATAATCAATGTATCTTAATTCATAAGTCATCAATTATTACATCATTTGTGTATTTTTCCTCATTCTTGTATTTGGACCTACGAAATAGAAAACAAGTAAAATATAGTATAATAGTACTAATAATTTCAGTAATAATAAAAATTTATTAAAAAAAGCTACTACTAATTTTTTTTGCATATTTTAAAAGTGTTAGTAACTCATTTTAGATCTCATTGTAAACGTTGATTATAGTGAAGAAGAAAGTTGGTCTCTCCTTCAGACATAGCTCATTGTTGGATCGAACTGAATAACCAATTTTTTGGTGTTCTTTATTTTCTCTTTACTTGTTCTTACTTGGCTTGCTTAGTTGTTTAATTTGCTCTCTATATTTTTGGCCCTACTATTTTCGTATTGTTGACAAGTTAAGAGTTTGAATTCACAACAATATATAAAGCTCTGCGGCATAATTTATACCCTCTCAATTAGTGACAAATGTAAAATTCTTTCGCAAATGTTTGTGAGGCTCGTTTTTGTTACATATTTTGGATCATCATCACAAGATTTGTTACTAAATAAGTTTGTAACTAAATTATATTATATTAGTGAAAAAAATATACCTTACACTAGGGTGGATCCTCGAAAAGTCATATTTTTACCATATTTTTACCAAAATTTTTTCTCTTTACAATTCCACTGGTAACAAAAGGCTTACCAAAACAACTTACTTTCAAGTTAAGAATTATGGATATTCATCCACAAGGCTTGGTTGAGAGTATTGTAAATATAATTTTATAATGTATAAAATTTTATTCAACCCATTAATTATGTCCATTAGGTATATTTATTATAATATAGTGATGCACACACACTCCTAAGAAATTCAAAAACTATATCTCCAATTCTACATGTTGACTTACCAATGGAACAAAAAAACATTCGAGGATAAATATATGTGCTTGCAATTGGCCTACACACTTAATTAACATGCATCATCAATCTACAGATTGTATTACTTTATTTGATTCTTTGCTGCTTTTTCCAACGTGTATGCTGAATTGTAAAGACACTCTAATCATAAGTATTGCACACTCCTTCGGTGGCATCCTTGTGTAAAACAACTTCTCTTTTCGGTATATAACCACTATTAAAAAATTAGGCTTATTTTAGAGGTGTAACTCATTTGAGATTTTATTGTAAACATTAATTATAATAAAAAGGAGAGTTAGTTAATCCCTCAGACATAATTTATTGTTGAACCGAACTGGATAAATAATTTTATGGTTTTGATCTTTATTTTCTCTTTACTTGTTCCACTACAAGAAAACAGCCAATTAGCGGGGAAAAAAAACGGCCGGAACACAAGAAAAACGGCCGGAAAAATCAAAAACTGGCAAAATTACCGGCGGCCATGATCGGCCGGAAAAAACGGCCCCGGAAGAGGTTACCGGCGGCCATGTCCGCCGCTAATTCCTGAACACAGGCTGACACCATGCAACGCAATTACCGGCGGCCCAGGCCGTCGCCATTCCCTGCCACGCTGCAGGTTGGATTACCGGCGGCTGGGGCCGTCGCTACTGGACCAGATAGTTTGTTACAGATTGGGCCGGGTCTGGCCCAAATTATTTTTTTTACTGCGTCATTTTTTTACTGGACCAGATTATTTGTTACGGATTGGGACAGTTCTGGCCCAAATGATTTTTTTTTTACTGGGTCATTTTTTTTAAAGCATTTTAATGATAATTTTTCTTTTACTTTTGAAGAATTTGATGATTTTTTTTAAAGCATTTAAATGATTGTTTTTTTTTACTGGGGCATTTACTTTTGGATCATTTTTCTTTGTCTCATTTTAATGATAATTACATTCTACCTAACAGAAATTGGGCTATTTTTGTTATATCATTTGAATTCTGGCCCAATAAAATTAACACACAATAAAAAATACATTCATAATAACAATACATACTCAAAAATAGTAAAAAAAAAAACAATAAATACTCAGCAAAATACTATTAAAAAATATTATACACTTATAAAAAATATTATACATTTACTTTTCAATTTTCTAAATAAGCATTGTAACCCTCTTCATGTAACCCAAAAGGAAAAAAATCTACAAGGCATGTTGTTTCTTCCTTTAAGCCTCCAACCTTACTTGCTTCATCCCAGGAGTGGAACAAAACAAAAAACCAGCACACTATAACAACCTGCTAAAACAAAACAATCAATCAACTTATCTATAAAAGGGATTATATGTTTAAATAAAGTTTTACCATACAGTTAATTATATATAAAGTAAAAGAAATTGAATACATAACTAAAGCAACTAAATAAGCTCAAAAAACTAAGACATCCATAAGCAACTTTCGGGTTATTTTCATAAGCTTTTCAGAATAACTTATGATAATAAATTATAACTTACTAGTATATGAAAACAGTTTGACTTTATCATCTCTTATATCAAAAAGCATTTAGAATAACTTATGATAATAAATTATCTTTTTAGAATAACTTATGAAAACAACTTACAACTTAATTCAGCTCTTATATCAAAAAGCATTTATATAATAAGTGCTTAAGTTATAAGCATTGAACTAGACTTTTTATCCAAATTTAAAGACCAAACTCTTGTAATGAGGAAAAACACTCATTTTTCTTGTTACAGGTACTCAAATTAATGAACTCATTTCATAATAACCAAGCAAATGCAGCCACAATAATTTCAAATGCATTACAGAAAAAACAACAACTAATAAAAATATGCAAAAATAGAAGATCATTAGTACTCTAAATTGAGATTAAGAAAAAGAAAACAAACCAGGCCAGAAGCAAAAATTCATGAGCAAATCACCAAGTACTGCATTATCAAAATAATGAATCCCTTCAAAATAATGAATCCCTTCAAAATCCAATTCAACTTTTGGAATAGAATCAATGGTGAGTGGTTCACTACTTTCTCAATTCCTGAAAAACAAATCACCAACGCATAATGCAACATTTGAATAGAAAAGAAAATAACAAAATAAAAGACAAACAGATTTGAAACGGTGAAGAAAAACAGTGAACGGTTTAAACACCACTTCCATGACAGGAATTTAACCACCGCTGCTCCGTTGTTAAAAACCACCGCGATCCTGATTTGCTCATGTCGTTGTCCAAATCGCCCAAACTACCGCCGTCCAGATCATTACTAAGCCTTGTCTCTTCGTCTTTTTACTGGCCAAGTCCAAATCGCAAACCTGAAGTGTCAACAACGACATGAGAGGAACGACGATGGCGAAGGGTGGGTCAAATCGTAAACCCAAGCAGAGAAAGAAGATGCAGATGAGAATTTTACCTTGAGTTCTTTGAAGATGCGGGTGTGAGACGACGGTGGTGGAACGGTGGTGAGCGGCGAAGTTGCTGAACAGCTCTTTGACGACGGTGTGGTGGAGCGGCGATGATCTTTGGTCGATGGGGGTGAGACGATGGCGCTGAGACGATGATAACGATGGGGGTTAGACGAATGAACGAAGATCTTCACTCCTTCTCTCTCTGGCTGCGCTAGGGTTTGTTTGAAGAGAGAAAGAAAATTAATTGTGAGTGAGTGAGTGAGAGTGTTTACGTGTTATGTTATACTCTTCATTCTTCACTCCTTCCATTTTTTTTATTTTTTAAATTATTTATTTTATTTAAATTAATGTTTATTAATTTATATAAATGTATTTTAATAAAATAAATAATAACAAAAAATCAGTTTTCATATATATAATAAAAAACATAAATTAGAAAAGAATTTTTCAATAACAAATAACAAAATACGATAATTGTCATACATCACAAACGAAATACGCGATAATTGTCATAATTAAATTACAAACCAAATACGAAATAAGAAATACGCGATAAATGTCATAAGTTACAAACCAAATACGAAAGTCAAAATACGCGATAATTAATTGTCTTAAATTACAAACCAAACGCCAAATCCATTGCTCCACAAATTAAATAGAATTATAGCATACATAAATAGTCATTTATGCATTTCCGCCGCTTCTTCCTCTTCCGCCACCACTTGCGCCACCACTTGAGCTTGTCCTTCCACCACTTGCGCGTGTCCTTCCACCACTTGCGCTTGTCCTTCGGCTGCCATCATTAAATTCATTTAAACTACTGCCATGAACATTTCCTCCCAAAGTCCTTGAGTCGTGTTGGTTAATATATGTATTCCCTCCGCTTTGATTAACATTAATCCCGGGACTTGACAATGGAACATTGCCGCCTTGATTCCAAGCAGCAGGATTCCAAGCAGCATGATTATTTTGACTAGCATTCTGAAAGGGCTCAAATCCATCTCCCCTCATCACTGATTGCAATAACGGATCATTTTGGAAACCTTCAAAGAATGTCGCATCAGGCTCAAAAACCTGGTTAGTATCCATAAAAACAAGATTTTGAGGTCGATACTCATCCTCAATGATCTGATCTTGTTGGTGGGACAACGACATTGAGTTCCTTCCAATGGTTTGATTTTGTTGACCTGGTGGTCTCCTGTGTTGTTGTTGCTGCTGACGCTGAAAATTTTGCTGGTTTGACTGGGGTGATTGATGGTACTGACGTCGTTGCTGCTGGTTTGACTGGTTTCCTGAGTTGTTGCTGAAGCTGTTGCTGATGCTGTTGCTATTTTGATACTGATCATGGACCATGCGCTCGTCCACTTCCAACATGATATCCTCCCTAAGCTTTTTCATTGATTCTTGGGTTTCAGCTCTGACTCTTTGTTCAAATTCTTCACGACTTTCGACAGGTGCGGGTGCAAATCTGTCAATAGACATGCTGGAATTGTTGAATGGCTGACTCGAAACATCTATATATCCTGCTGGTGTCCTCTGAATGAACGAAGATGTACAACCTTGACCCTGGATATTTCCTTTTTTCTTTCCTCCAGAGAACTCCACAAATTTGTCAAGTATCTGATTCTGCAGAGCTTCATCACATAGCCGCTGCTCAGGTGGAATTGCAGCCTCAGACGCTTTGAGGTTCTTCATATATTCCCTAATCTTGGTCTACAAAAAAAATAGTTATTAGTTAAATCATACAAAATGCCAAATGCCAAAAAAAATAGTTATTAGTTTAAAAAAAACTCACACTTGCTCTTTCGGCCCGCACAGTATCCTAAATGCCATCTTTATAATGGAGATATTCATTCATATTATCCAAAGTTGGTTTATGGCCGAATATCCGCTCAAATCGTATGCGTATGGTAGAAGAAGATGTTGAACCAGCCTTGTGGAGACCCGCATCAGGTTGCGCCGATCTATTTTTTTTCGCTTGTGCGCGCTTCTTCTGATAGTCTTCGGTCCCCCATTTCACTACCAACCCCTTCCATAAGTCACCATTGACATCGCCGAGCCATCTTGGTGGGTTCTTTCCTGCATCAAGCGCAGCTCGTGCATCCACAAGCAAGTCAGACAAGCGCCTTGAACACTTGTGGTCAAAAATTCCACGAATGACACCTTCATCTCCTCTTAACCAAGTGCATTTCGTCTACATATATATGAAACAAATATTAGTATACATAACTTATCTAAAAAAAGTATTAATTTAATTTGATGATAAAAATATATCTTACTTTGAAAGCATTCCAAAATATTAACCACACTGGCTCTT
Organism: Trifolium repens; assembly: GCA_030408175.1. Taxonomy (NCBI): domain Eukaryota; kingdom Viridiplantae; phylum Streptophyta; class Magnoliopsida; order Fabales; family Fabaceae; genus Trifolium; species Trifolium repens. The sequence continues at coordinate 6,860,901 of CP125847.1, forward strand.
CTCCATTTTTAGCATTCTTAATCTGTGTCCAGTTCAGCCATGGTTCATGGTAGTTTCCTTGAATTATGTAACTAATGGCTTTTGTAGCTTTCTTTGCTGGTTGCAAACTGCACAAATTAAAATTATTATTATAATTATAAATGTTCAAAATTTGAATTAATAATTAATTACAAATTTATATAATAAAACTCTTACTCTTGTGCGTGGGGCATAATAATGGTTCTATTGTACCGGTCAACCAAAATATATCTCTGCGGATCCAAAATATCTAAAGGTCTGATCACTTCATCCGCATGCTCTTCTTCATCCACATCTTGTTGGGAAGAAGATCCAGGAGCTGTCGTTGGCATTGCTATCAGATTTGAGTTATAAACAACTCTATTGGGAAGATTACATGCTGGGTTGCGTGAAAGGTTTGGTCGCGGCTGAACCTGGTTTTCGACTGCATCGTCTTCCATCTATACACAACATGCATAATATACATACATTCCAATGATAAGTATAAACATTGAAAAAGAAATAGTTAATATATTCTGAAACATCATAATAGATATATTTCCAAACTAAAACATGTAATACATCATAGTAGATACATTTCCAAAATAAAACTTCATAGTAGATACATCTCCAAACTAAAACTAGATACATTTTCAAATTAATTATCCCCATCCCAATCTGATATACGATCTTCATCTTCGGCTTGACCCTCATCTTCTACATGATCATCTTCGTCTTCTTCGACGTCACCATCCTCGGGCACTTCTTCTGCTTCTCCTCCTACCCAAAGACGATTGAAATCCTCAACTTCAATGACTTCATCCACACTAGTCATCTCGTCGACCTGATATGTCGCAACTCACCAGAACTTTTTCTTTTTTCATAATTATCAGAATGCCATGTCATTTTTGTTGCTGTTTGCAATGATGCGTACATCCTCTGCAACCTCGATACTATGGGTAAATAGAACATAGACTTTCTTGGTACTGGCTTCCTCCTGTTTGAATTTCTTGTTTTGCAGTACCTTGGCTCTTGACAAAATTTGCATTCAACTAAATCATCGTCACTTAAACCAAATTCGTTGTTATAGAACAACATACAACCATTGATACAACAGTCGATTCTCTTCACTCCTAGTCCTAACTTCGACACTAGTTGTTTTGCCTCATAATAAGATTGCGGCATATCACCGCGGACGGAGATGGGTGTTGTATCTAACACCAATTTTTGGATCTGATCCATCGCCAATTCTGCAACCAGATAATTAGACTTTAGACCCAAAAGTCTAATACACACTGTTAACTTCGAGTCTGTACAACCTTCAATCAACAACGGTTCATTTGTCTCTTTCAAAAGCTTAAAAAATCTTTGTGCTTCAGCATTAGGAAGTTCTTCTCCTTCATATTCATCTTCATCCACCTCATGAAATCCAAGTGCATCCCCTATCATTTCGTTCATATCGTTGACGGGGTAATCGCCATGATAATTTTGAGAAGCTAACACCACTGGTTGGGTACCACTGCTTGAAGCACCTTGATTCGAAGGAATTGTTTCACCATGACTTGTCCAAATCCAATAATTCGGCTGGAATCCCTTAGTACGTAAATGATATCTAATATCATCTTCGCTATATATATATCTACACTGACAAACCGCACACGGGCATCTAATTCCTCCCGCCCTAAGAACAACAGGCTTCTGTTTAACAGCATCAATGAATAGTTCAACCCCCAATTTAAAAACTTCTTTAATATACCCTCCATCGTTGCATCTATCATACATCCACCTACGATCCATTTCTGGAGATAATAAATAGATACTATATATCAACACGACTGTTGTCTAACTTCATCTCATACGTATTTTATGGGAAAATTAAAATTAACTACTTTATTAAAGATAACTTAATTACTATATTTTATTTATAACTTTATCTACTTACAATATATTAAAAGAAACTACTATTAAAAATACAAGTTTGTCCTTATTACTTTTAACGGTGTTCCAAGTTTTATGACCTTAAGTGTAATTTTAACTCTAAACAAGCCATAAAAATAGGAAAGAAAGATAAACATAAAATAAATATTCCCATAAAAATAGCATCAAGATCCACATCTTAACAAAAAAACACAAAACAAAAATAGAAAAAAAGAAGATAAGCATCAAATAAATCTTCTCATAAAAATTTAATTAAAATAAATTTACGCATAAAAATATGAACAAAAATCACTATAAAAGATCTGCTTCAACAATAGTAAGTAGTTTTTTTTAAGAAAAAATTGTAAGTCAATCTAACATATAAAAACTTATATATAAAAAATAAAAATAGAATTACTTAATAAAATAACATACTTATTTATGAGCTTAAAAATAAAAGAACAGAAAAATAGAAACAAAAACACAATCGACCCGTTTTGATTAACTTATTTATGAGTTTATGCGAAATAACTTTTGCAAACAAATAAGTTTTTATGTATTATTATAAGTTTTTTAAGATAGTTCATGAAAACTATTTATAAAGATGTAATTTTTGTTAGTGAAAACTTATGAATTAACATAAAAGTTTATTTATAAATTATAACCATAAATTATTTTCATAAGCTTAAAAATAAGCCAAATTCAAACATGCTCAATATATTAAAAGGTATTACTACTAAAATTTCTAATTTGTCCTCATCAATTCTTAAAAATATATCAAATCTTCTATTTCGTAAAAAAATTTATATTTTTTAATTTAATATATTATTATATAATAGTTGAATTCTACTCTATTTTTATTATTAAAAAATTTACCCTATTTTTGTTTACTCTTATATAAAAAATACAAAAGAAGTACATTATTGATGAATATATATTATAATAATTATGGGGTAAATATTTGTGATTATACTTAAAACTTCACGGGACAAGTGTTGATCAATAATTTTGTCAAAAAAAGAAAGTGTTGGTCACTAGCTAATATAAAAAACTCATACACGGGAAAATTCTTCTAATAATTTTTTTTAATAATACACGGGATAATTGCTTTAATAAAAAAAAATTAATCATACACGGGATAATTCCTTTAATAAAAAAATTAAATCATACACGGGATAATTGCTTTGATAAAAAAATTCTAATCATACACGGGACAATTGCTTTAATAAAAAAAATAATCATACACGGGACAATTGGTTTAATACAAAAAATTTAATCATACATTGGACAGTTGCTTTATTAAAAAAAAATTAATCGGGACAATTGTTTTAATAAAAAAATTTAATCATACACGGGACAATTGCTTTAATAAAATAAAATTAATCATACACGGAACAATTGCTTTAATAAAAAAAAATTTGAATAGTGAATAATTTTTATTATTAATTAAAATTTATTACACAAAAATTATACACGAGACAATTACTTTAATAAAAAAAATGACTTAATTTAATAAATTTTATAAAAAATACCAGAATGATGTAATGTATAATTTAACAATAATTAATAAATAAAAGTCAATAGACCCGGGCGAATGCACGGGTCTCAAAACTAGTTTTATTCAAAGATCAATATAAAATTAATTATTTTATTTCTTAAAGACAAATAGTTAAGAAATACGTTAAAAATCATCAGATAAAAAAGTTAACTTTATTAACTTTTCAATTACTTTCTTTTCTTAATTACACATTAAAATATTAACAATATAATTTTAAATATATCACATATGATCAAATTTAATAACTTTTATAAAATATGTACATTATATGACATGCGATAAAATTTAATGGTTACTTTTTTTGTCGAGTAAAAATATAACAATTCATCATTTTTCGTTAAAAATATATAAATTAAGAAGAAAAAAACTACTAAAAAATTAATTGGTTAAAATTAATTTTTGTTTTCTAAAATTCACTTATAAAATTAATTATTTTATTTCTTAAAGACAAATAGTTAAGAAATATGTTAAAAATCATCAGATAAAAAAGTTAACTTTATTAACTTTTCAATTACTTTCTTTTCTTAATTACACATTAAAATATTAACAATATAATTTTAAATATATCACATATGATCAAATTTAATAACTTTTATAAAATATATGTACATTATATGACATGCGATAAAATTTAATGGTTACTTTTTTTGTCAAGTAAAAATATAACTATTCACCATTTTTCGTTAAAAATATATAAATTAAGAAGAAAAAAACTACTAAAAAATTAATTGGTTAAAATTAATTTTTGTTTTCTAAAATTCACTTAAAATATATTACTTACTTGTTGTGCCGAGTAGGGTCTGGCTTGAAGAACCGGCGAAGGCCAAAACTACAACAACCGACGAACCAACCAAAACTCTCTAAATAAAATAAAATAACATTATTAACATAAATATAGTTATTATAAAAAAAATATAATAAAATTAAAATCATTAAACATAAAAGATTTAGTTTTTAAAGTTCTAATAAAAAATATTGTTCAATCTAAATTTAACTACTATAAATATACACAAGAATAAATTAGTAGATATTAAACCATACTTACTTGTTATGCCGAATAGAGTCTACATACTTTTATCTCCAATCGCAAACAACACAACAATTTCTACATTAAAATAAAAAATATAACTATTAGAATAAATACACAATAACTTTTAAATATAAATATAATATGACAAATTCTAACATTGTATAAATATACTAAAAAAATACTTACAAGAGTATAGACCAAAAGAGTGGAGAATGTGGAAAATGTAAGAAAAAAAATATTCAGAGAAGATGGAGAAATTTGTAGAGGGAGGGGTGAAAGTTGAGAAGTGAATGGAGAATGAAATATAAAGGGAGGAAAAGCAACGGAAAAATTGAAATTTTAAAAAAACTGCACAATTACCGGCGGCCTGGCCCGCCGCTAGTTCCAACGGTCTTTTTTTTTTTAAACGGTTATAAAATACCGGCGGGCTTTTCCGTCGCTACCCGCTGCTTCAGTTTCCAAGACCTGCAACGTTGCAGGCAGCAGAATTACCGGTGGCCTGGCCCGCCGCTAATTCCCAACGGTCTTTTTTTTTTAAACGGTCAGCAGGTACCGGCGGCCTGATCCGTCGCTAATTAGTGCTGCAGTTTCCAAGACCTGCACCATTGCAGGCAGTGGAATTTGCGGCGGCCTAGCCCGCCGGTAATTGTGCAGATTTTAATAAAAATATTATTTAAATAATTTCCGACGGATTTACTTAATTAGCGGCGGCTTAGGCGGACGGTAATTTAGCGGGTGCCTAAGCGGCCGGTAATTTCATGAAAAATCAGTCGGAAAATTCATGTTTGCTTGGCTTGCTTTATTTTCTCTATTATTTTGGTATTGTTGACAAGTTAATAGTTTGAATTCACAACAATTTATAAAGCTCCGTGGTGGAAATTATATCCTCACAATAGTGACAAATGTAAATTTCTTTAAGAAATGTTTGTGAGGCACGTTTTTGCTATGTTTTTTGGATAGTCACAGGTTTTGTTACTATATAGGTTTGTAATTAAATTATATTATAGGATTAATAGGTCTTTACTCCCTGCAAATTAAGCGAATTTTGTTTTACCCTTATAATATGCTTTTGCCCACTGTTTACACATCTTGGCAACTGACTGAGACAAAATCTTGATGTGACACTTTTTTTTTGAAACAGCGCAATTTTATATAAGAACTTCAGGAGAAAGTACAAGACGTACTCCACCCATGACGGTGGACAAAGTACACATAAGTGCTAAGACCTTAGCTAAGCCGAAACCAAAAAATGGAGCAAAAACAAAAACCCCAACAAAAACCACCTAACAATAGGGATTGACACATCACTCATAATACAAAGAGAGTGAATTAGATTTCCTTGCCAAGAGCCATTTCCACGCAATACACTTAAGTCTATCTAACACCACTCATAATTTTGATGTGGCACGTACACGTGGATTTATTTATTTTTTATTGTCATGTCAATTAAAAATAAAAAAGAAACCCAGGCACAATAAAAAAGAAACCCCATCATAATTTTCAAAATAATCAAGCCAAATGAAATATTTAGATCTAAATATTGCACTAATTTTATGAAAACCCAGGCTGAAAAAGTTGCGATTCAAAAATTCCAAATGTTCACAAGAAATTGGAGCAAAAACTATGAAGCATATTCAACAACAAAATCAAACTCTAGTTTCTTATAATATTTTAACAACAACAATATGAAACACAAAATAAAAGTTGAAAAAACAATCCATGGCTTGTACAACAACGTGAAAAAACACGTGGGTTGAATTTTTAGTGATTTTTTTGTTAAACATTTAAGCTTTCACTAGAAATGTAGAATTATTTTCATTCGCTTCTCTAGTTGGATTCCTTGCTTTTGTTGCATGTTGCAATTTAAAGCTTTGTTGCAAGTTTTATTACCCAGCAAAAAAAATCCAGGGAAGAGAAACGGTGTACAAAAATATGTGTCTTTTCTTTTTAACTTGTACAACAGGTAACGAGTTAAATTGATAATAAGAGTGGATGATGTGGCTAATTATAATTGGAGTGTGTCCAAATAATGTAATAAAGTGTGTGATCATAGCATTCCTCCTAAATTATATTACTTAGTGACGGAAATATCCGCTCTCGAAATCTATTTTTTATAGGAGAGTAATGGTTTTGAACAAACAGGGGTGTTGGTAGCAATTAAAACAAATAAAAATCCTAAAATCTTATATAGAAGGAAAACTTAACAAAGTACAACACTAATTTCAAATATCGTAGGATAACCCTATAATTTCACTTTGTAGGGAAAACCTTACATTAGGGTGCATGGATCCTCAAAAACACCATATTTTAATCATAATGATTCAACCTTGTTAATTTTATTTTTAGATTTTCCCCTTTTCTCTTTTTTTTTTGGTAGAGATTTTCCCCTTTTCTATTATGAAGGGATACAAAAACAAAAAAAATTATGATGGAAGGTCATGTAATTAATTGAATAAGATGAAGAGACAAACATATTTTATACATACATATCGATATCTAAGAAACATTTAATAATAATTATGATTTTAAGAAATGGTTTCTTGTTAAGAAGTATGAGTTTTTTTTACACTATAAAGCGATTAAATGATTCTTATTTCTATAAACGAAAAAAAATGGTTAAGGTTTATATGTTTATTTTTAATGCTATGATTGTCTTTTTTTCCATACTTAACTCTACAACAAATTGTGGTAAGTAGAAAATTATGGAAATGGAAAACACTGTAGCAATCCCTAAGGGATCGTAACCCAAATCACCTCCACAATTCCAGGCGGTCAGTTCTACTTCGTTTCTCTGTGCGATTCCATCTTTTCAATTCCGTCTTGGTCGCATCTTCCTTTGCGGTTCCTTGCGGTCTCGTCGTTTTGGGTTTCTTCAGTTTAAAGATCTCCACTGTTCTCCGCCTCTGGTTCTCTCAGGTTGGTAGTGGTTGCCGTTGTCATGTCGTCGGTTTCCACTATGCCGTTCGTCTGTCCTTGGGCTTGTTTAGGCTTCTCTCCGTCGAAGGCTCCTTCTGCTCCCGTGGTTTCTAATCGCAGCTTTGCACAGGCTCTCCTCAACAAAGTGGATGTGTCTCTGACTCAACTTCCAAAACCTTGTTTGAAAGGTAATTCTCTTTCAATTAAAATCTCAGAAGATGTATATCAAACTGGTCTTGCTAATTGCAATAATTATCTCCATGGAAGATTAGTTTTGTCTCGAGGGGATCATCCCGTATCCTCTAAAGACTTGCGTGATAAATTATTGCATTTGTGGAAACCTATCGATTGTTGGAAGATGATTCCTTTAGGTCGGGGTTTCTTTGAATTTCGTTTCTCTTGTGCCGAGGATCTTAGAACTGTTTGGTCAAGTGGTGCTTGGAACTTGAATCCGGGATTGTTACGTTTATCTCGTTGGACACCGGATTTTAATCCTTTTAATCAGAAACAAACGCATAGTCAGGTATGGGTGCGTTTTCATTATCTCCCGTTAGAATATTGGCAACCTAGAATTTTATTTGAGATCGCTGGAGCGATTGGTACACCCATTTCAATCGATGAGAATACTCGAAACCATTCTTTTGGTCACTATGCGCGTGTATTAGTAGATATCAATATGGCCGGTATGCTTCCTGATTCTTTGTGGGTTGAAAGAGAAAAATACGCTTTTGACATTGAGATTGAATATGAAAATCCTCCTTACTTTTGTTTCACTTGCAATATTATTGGTCATTCATCAGATCATTGTAGAAAAGATCCTACCATTAAAATTTCTCGCAAAATGGTTGATACTAAAAATGATCCTGCAAAGAAAGTTAAACAGGTGTTTGTTCCCAAAAGTAATGTGGATACAAGCGTCGTGGACAAAATGCTTGATTGCTCTGTAGTGGTGGCAGATGAAGACCCTATTATTATTGATATAATAAGGTCTAAAGAGGTTGAAACTAGTGAGCTAGTAGGAAACATATTAAATTTTGAGGATGAGCTTTTTCCTAATACTCTTGTTGGAGCAGATCCTGTGCATTTAGTACAGGTTGAAGAAGTTCATACTACTGACCCACCCCCATCTGGGTGTAGTATGAGTTCTTCCCAAGTCATTGTTACTGATGAAATCTTGAATCCCAATGTTGCTCATGACTTGGCTATTTTACAGCAGTATTGGAAGGAAAATGATGGTAGTGTCATTGGGCATAAGGTCTATACCGATGAGGAAGAGACTGCGGCAGCGATAAATTTCTTGAAGAACCGTGAAGATTCAAGAGAAGAGCCTTTCACCGAAGTGGTGTCTAAATCCAAGAAAAAGAATTTGCAGAAGGGTTTTCAGGTTCGTAATACCCGCTCTAGGGGTAGGATGCCAGATTGAACGTTCTTTGTTCTTTTCATTTCTTAGTTTATTATGCTTTTCATTTTATCTTTTTATCTTTTCTAGGTTTGCCTTTTTATCTTCTCGTTTTTATTTCACTTTTCATGCTTGAGAAGGTTTTGGTTCATGTCCCCCTTCTCTTTTTGTGCTTGCTTCTTTTGATTTATATATTTAGGGTGGCGTAGATGGGCCGCGGCTCACCATCTGCTCCCCCAATTGCTTAAAAAAAAAAAAAAAAAACTTCAAATATAAGTTATAGACAATGTAAAAGTTATCAAAAAAAAAAAATTGTGGTAAGTAATTTCTATTAACGCTTTTAAATTCGGTAAACTCTGGTTCCTCGGTTTATTTTGGTACTAGTATTTTTATACAAAAGTTAATATCATATTATATTTTCGTATTAATTTATAGTGTTAAATAAGTTATTGGTACATTATATAAACATCTCTTACAAAATAATGCTTTTTCGTATTAATTTTCATACTTTTATTAACGCTTTTTTTTTTCTGCATTCTTTTTTGGTACATTATATAAACATCTCTTACAAAATATAATTTCCCGAATCAATATACTTTCATATTTTTTAACGATTTTTTTGTTTTTATATTTATAATAATATAAAAATATCTCCCAGAAAAAAAAAATAGTTTTTTATAACAACGGGTGAATTAGATATGAATTTAAGTTTTTGGCGCTTAAACATATTTACTTCATCTAATTTAATAATCTTAAATTATTGTGGGAGAATTTTTTTTTATAAACCTGAAAAAAAAATTCATTCAGAAATCTGAAAGTATACATGAGTTGACTTAAAAATAGGAACAAGAGTTATGATAGAAAATATTTGATTGACCAAAACTGTGGAAATTCTTTATTTGGACTAAAAACTAGATTTGATATATTTATAAGGGTTAAAAACTTGTTTAACCCTAATTTATATTAAAATAAAATTGAATTTTAAATAGTTTTGGTTTAAATTTGATATATTAATAAGATTCCTAATAATTTTTACCTTTCAATTTGGGCTAACCACCATTTTAGCCCCTGAAAATGTATCTCGCTATCACATTCATCCTTGGGACTAAAATGACATGATGTTACATTTTGTGGGACTAAAATGGTTTTTTGCTCTTTAAACTTTCTTATTCATATAATTGTTTCACCCCCATTTTGATAACGTTCTATAACACTTATTAGATATGGTTTGCCGAAATGATGAGCATTGTCGAGTTTGGGCAAAGCTCGAAGTTGTGTGTGTGGGACCTGGCGATATTGCAGTATGCTTGTTTCAGAATTCAAAACCGACAAGTGGGAAGTGTAAGTGTGTAAGTCCGCAGAAAGTGCAAAATATCAGTGGCTTGTGAATGTGTGAAGACGTTGTAATAGTTAATTAAACAAAAGAATATGTTGTTGCTTTTATGATTTATTCACAAGTATGTTTTTTTTTTTTTTATCAATTAGATTCCCTTTTTGAAACAAGTTTGAATTATACTTACATATTTGCAATTGGTAAATAAGCTTGGCCTACACTACACACTTAATTAACATGCATCAATCTACAAATTAAATCAGTTTATTTGATTTTTTACTGCTTTTTCCAACGTGTATGCTGAATTATAAAGAAAATTGCCAATATACAAATAACTAGCTAGTGATGCGCGCGCGCACACACACTCTAATTATAAGTATTGCACATTCCTTCAATGGCATCCTTGTGTCCAACAACTTCTCTTTTCGGTATATAAAATCCAACTCAAACACAACACAACTAACTTTCTAGCACATAGCTAATTCAATTATCTTCTTGTCATTACCAAGGCCAATGTAACAAGGATAATTAAGATTTAAGAATGGATGTGTTACTGAAGGTGAATAGTTCAGTTATATATCTGAAGTTTGCATTAAAGAACATTTTCATAATAGGGGTGGAGATTCATACAGGGAAGGTGGCAATGATGACGACGGTGGCTATGACTATGCTCCAGCAGCTTAAACTCTAAGAATTCTTAAATGTGTTTTTTCCCGAATTTTGGTCTAAATCCAGAGGAAATTCCGTAGAAAAAACCGCAAATTTCTAGTAATAGAACATGTTTCCATACTAATGATAGTTAACTAGTAATAGTATTGGTTAACAAAATGTATGCTACAAATATTAGTTTATGCTACAAAAATGTAAGCATTAGGCTAATCTTTTTTTTGAACAGCATCAATATTTATTTCAGAAAGCACTAGGCTAATCTGAAATGGGGTTTACAAATATATATTGCTTGCTTCATGTAAAAGAAATGTTCTCCTTGAGCCCTGTTTTCAATGACTTGTGGTTCTTGATATGTTCTAATTTTTATCATAGCATATATAGCCATAAGCCAAGAACTTTAGGACTTTTTGTGAGTTAGGTTTTAGGTTCTTGACAACGGTTCTTGATTTCGGTGGCGAAATTTATATCCTCAAATTTAATGACAAATGTAAAATTCTCTCATAAATGTTTGTGAGGTTCGTTTTTGTTACGTTTTTTGGGTTGTCACAAGTTTTGTGACCGAAATATATCCTCTTTAAATCTATTTTTTTATAGTAGTTGGTGGAAAGTAACAGTTTTGAACAAACAGAGATGTTAGTAGCCATTGAAACATATAAAAATCCTAAGACCTTATGTAGAAGGAAAATCCTAGCAAATCAGAACACTAATTACAAATATTGTAGGACAAAAATGTCATTTTTTTTTTGGCGTAATTCAACATTTGATTCTTTATGTTTATTTTAGGTATCAACTTAGTCTCTTATGTTTTAAAAGTTTCAATTTGATCCCTTATGTTTGCATAAGTTGGTCTTTTCCGCCAGTTTAATGTTTCCACCGTTTCAATTGGACACGTGTCCAACTGTCCAGATATCCACGTATGCAAACCGTCCGCCACAAGTGACAAAACTTACGGAAATGATCAAATGTTGAAGTAAACCTTTCTTTTATCATGATTCAACCTTATTAATTATTTTTAGATTTTCCCCTTCTCTATTATATGAAGGGATAAAAAAGAAATAAAAAAATATATGATGGAAGGTCAAGTAATTAATTGAATGAGATGAGGAGACAAACATATACGATACTTATATATATATATATATATATATATATATATATATATATATATAAGAAATATTTATAATAATAATTATATTTTAAGAAATGGTTTCTTGTTAACAAAGTATGGGTTTTTTTGACACTATAAAGCGGTCAAATAATTTCTATTTCTATAAACAAAAAAATATGATTAAATTTTATATATTTATTTTTAATGCTATGATCGTCTTTTTTTTCATATTTAACTCTACCACAAATTGTGGTAAGTAATTTTTATTAACGCTTTTAAATTCGGTGAACTCTGGTTCTTCGATTTAGTTTGGTACTAGTATTTTTATACAAAATTTAATATTACATTATATTTTCGTATTAATTTATAATGTTAAATAAATTATCGGTACATTATAAATATCTCTTACAAAATAAAGATTTTTCGTATTTTTATTAACGCTTTCTTTTTTTGCATTCATACTTGGTACATTATATAAACATCTATGTTTTTATAACAACGGATGGGTTAGATATGAATTTTTAAGTTAAAAATCTTAAATTTTTTGGGAGAATTTTTTTAAAAAACGTGAAAAATAAAAGAAAAAAACTCATTCAAAAATATGAAAGTTTACATGAGTTCACTTAATAATAGGAATCAAGAGTACGTTATGATAGAAAATATTTTACTGACAAAAATTGTGAAATTTTTTAATTTGGACTAAAACCGAAATTTCATATATTTATAAAGATTAAAACTTGTTTAACCCTAATTTATATTAAAATAAGTTTAAATTTTAAATAATTTTGGTTTAAACTTTAGATATTTATAAAGATTCATAATAATTTTTACCTTTAAATTTGGGCAAACCACCATTTTAGTCCTTGGAAATGTATCTCGCTATCACATTCGTCTCTGAAAGTATCGAAATTGCAATTAGATCCACGTGTCTCTTGCATTACTCATTCATGTCCTCAAATCTGATTTTAAATAGTCAATTTCATCCTTAAATGTATTTTTTGTTAGTTAATTTAGTCCCTTAAATTACTAACAAAAGAGGTACAAAGGATCTATTTGCATTTTTTATACATTCAAGGACCAATATAACATCCTTAAATGCATTTTTTTTATTCAAAATTGTTTCACCCACATTTTGACATTTTTCTGTAACTCTTATTAGAAATGGTTAGCTGCCAAAATGATGAGGATTGTCGAGTCTGGGGGAAGCTCAATGCTGTGTGTATCGAAGCTGACGATATTTCAATGTGCATGTTTATTAATTCATCAGCGTCCAGCGGGAAGTGTGCGTGTTTAAAGTCGCATACATTGCACAATATTATCGGTTTGTGAATGTGTGAAGATGCTGTAAAAGTTAATTAAACAAAAAAAATATGTTGCTGCTTTTATGATTTATTTCACAGTTATATTTTTTGATAAATTATATTCCCTTCACTGGAAGAAGTTTGAATTGTACTCTCATTTCCTCGTATGTTAAAATATACACTTTAATCCATTTTAGCAAAAAAAAATAAAATTGTGATAACAATTAAGTTTAAATTGTTATTTTATGTTAAAATAATATCGAGCCATAATTTACGAAATCAATATTTTTTTTTATTTGAAAATTTTTAAATTAATTATATCATTTTAGAATGTAAACTTCAATTGAAATTGTTTTCTAAAATTGGCTTTAGTAATTTATTCAAATATTATATTTTTTATAGTTTCATAATTTCTGACATTGTTTGTTTAGAATTAAATGTTAATTAATGATGTGAATAAAAAATATGAAAGCATATGTATTACAAATTTGATTATATTAAAATAAAGTTTCTTTTTTTAATACAAAATGAAGTGTTTATAAATGAAGAAAATTGAATACATTTAATTTTAGGGGGGTGTATTGGATTGAGATTTGAAAGGATTTTAATAGACTTTTTTACCATAATAAAGTCTTGTGGTATTCAATCAAGATTAATATAAGTTCAAGCTTAATCAAGAGAGGAGAGAGTAATAACTTTATCTAGTATGTATTGTATAAGAAGGGACTAGAGTATATATTTTAACATAAATTGGGACGGTAGTGTAATTTAAGCATTATTTAAAAGCATAATTTACTCGTATTTTTTTTAATTAAAAACTTAATATATATACTATTAAAAACCAAATTAGCACAAGAAATATCTACAATAGCACAAGAAATATCTACAAGAGCAGTGATAATTTACAAAGGGGGACAACCCACCAAAAATCATTGGTGAAACCGAAGTGGATTATCTCAGTGCATACCTCATGTTGTTTATCCTACGCCAAATCGAATGGCTATAGGAGCCGATAAGAAAATCAAATTAAAAAAAGTAATCTACAAGAGAGAAGTACGTAGGAGATGCTTCCTAGTTCCTAGTGGTGCATTTAGTCATCATAGTGGCTAGTGGGAATTTATAAATATATTGGTGTTCATTTTCTAATTCCTATGCTGGATGTATGGTAATGGACAATAAATCGTACTATGTAACGATAGGATATAAATAAGACTCTCATGTATTTCTCAAAACACAACATGAATTAAAATATAATTTGAGAGTTTTCTATTGTGAGAATTTTTACTTTGTTCTTGAGATAAAAACTTTATAGTGTTGGTTCTACCGGCAGGTCACAGTTAGAGTCTCACTTTATTTGATAACTTTGATTCTACCAGCAGGTCGCGGTTAGGGTCAAGTTTCTATCATGTTTTCAAGACGTTGCATAGTAGACGCTTATCACTATCATTTTAAAAGCAAGTTAAAGATACCTTAGTATAGTGTAAACAACTTTCCTTCGTAGACACGATCGTCACTCGTATCAGTCCACCACAAACAAACACCAAGACACCCCCAAAGTACCGGTTTCACCTTTCGATGTTCCCCGGAACATTGGTCACCAATCTGCAGATGATCCAAGCATTGGTTTCACCTTTCGATGTTCCCAAATACTCTAAGGTTTTGATGAAGAATAGCTGCAGAAATAGCAATGATCCTTGCTAGTAATCATCATCAACAATCAGATACATGGAAAGGACTTAGACACTAGGCTATGGAACGATCACCATAACCTCAAGGTGTGGGTGAACTACTCACACCATGACATAGTAACACTAGGAATGATGTTGTGTTTGGAAATGGGGTGAAAGACTTGGTGAAAGTGATCGATGATATAAAGGTGCTGTCATGGCGTTGGGGTATGGCTAGGCGTTTGATCCAAACTTGCTTGTTTTACGAATGGTGTTGTGAACCCGGCATTTGTCTCGGTTGAGGGGCTGGTGTGTGTTTTTGCGATTTTGTGCTTGTTTTGTTTGGCCCTCTGTTTTGCGTGTTCTGTTCTGTAATGGGGGAGGGGCGATTTTATTGCTGTTTTGGGGTGCGGGTTTTTTAAGCCTGTTGCTGTAATTTGGCACCTGGTTTTTATTTGTACATATTGGTACTACTGGTACCTTACTTTGTGTTTAATACAATACTTTTGCCTTTTTCAAAAAAAATATATGAATATGAACAGAAAGAACAATAACAAGAACACAAAGAAATAACAAAGAAACTTATATTTGATTATTGGATTGTTACAAAACTTGCTTGATATGTTTACTAGTGAAGGAAATACCGTTATATAGGCCTCCTCTGAAAACGTTGGAAAATAGATAGGTACATCAAAAGTGATCATAAGTGGCAATGAAATGAAGGAAACAAAGAGTTTGTAAATGATTTTTGGCTTAGACAGTTTGGCACTGCCGTGTGGGGCATGGCACAGGTCGTGTCCCATGCTTTTGGATGAGGAAGTCCAATCTTCAAAGTTTGTCACGGTCGTGTGAGGCTTGGCACAGGCCGTGACGGACGTCAAAGTTGTGATCTTTAATTTTTCTTCCTCTCAGTGTAAAGTGTAACGTCTCTTCTTGCTATTATGTACGAAATTAAACCCTTTCCCTTCATTTTCAACTGATCAAACATTAAGGGAAGTGTCCCTAAAGAGCTCATATGATGTCATGCTTGGATAATCTTCAAATTGGGCCTTGAATTTGCTCATTTTCACTTGTTCATTTTCTTGGACCTACAAAATGAATTACAAGAAACATTGCAGTAAAATAGTTCCAATAACTTAACAATCAAGCAACATTATTTACATAAAATGACTACTAATAAAACTATGCATATTTTAGAGGTGTCAAATATCCCCATGCTTGAGAACCATTGTTTGTCCTCAAGCAATTAATAAGCTTAAAGAAAGTATTAGGACAAGTTGAACTTCATAAACCTAAACCAGTTGATAAGTAAAGCATACACAATAGTGTAGTTTAGAACATAGTCAAGTTTGATGAAGAACTTAAGTAGGTTCCAAGTTAGACGCTTAGGATTTCTTTTACATCTTACCTCTTACAACCTTTTCAAGAAGTTTCATGGCTCATTCACCTTTCCTTCAATTGTTTAAATCCTTCAAAAACCATCATTTCCTAAGCTTAGTTATGATACCACAAATAAAACCTAACGGCACACTTTATATAGATTTGGTTTGCTTATAGGTTAGATTCATGAGCAATTTACACATTAGTTTTAAAGGTTCAACCATTTTTAGATTTGATGCATTTTGGTTTCCTTTTATTCATTCATTGTTTTTCTTTACATATACACATATCAAGTCATTTGGGGATCAACCATTTTTTCGAATGAATAACCTACATACAAGTCGGATTACGGGTCGGGTTACCCTTCTTGGTTCGAGTAGCTGCCTTTTACCGACATTTCATTCATATTTATTTATGTTTTTGCTCAAAAATCATCACCACACACAAGTTTGGGGAAGAAGAACCAATTGATAAAAGAGTGCCAATAACCTTGATTCATGATTCATAAGTTAAAAGATTTCAAGCAAAGTTTAAGAACTTCAAGTTTTCAAATTTTCCAATTATAGAAAAGAATTGAGAAAGAGGAAAGCATAAGCCTAAGCTTATGTGCAGGCTCTCATGATCAAAAGCTCAGTTAGAGGTTACAAAAGACGAGATATGCAAGAAAAATTGCTAGCTTATCAAACCTTTGAATCTAAGTCTTTCATAAAAAATTCTATGTTGTATTTCCCACTTAAAGTGCATAATTCATTCATCTAAAATCTAAATTTTTGAATATATGCGTAAAAGCTTAAAAAGTAAAGATAAAGATGGATGATCAAGTGCAAACTTAAAAAGCCATGTGGCATTCAATAATGGATGTGTTATACTGAATGTGAATGGTTCAGTTATATATATCTGAAACTTTGCATTGATTATGTGAACATTATAGGTTACAAATAAAAGATAAAGGATTGAAGTGTTAAAAATAAATAAGGTAAAAGACCTATATGTTACAAATAAAAGATAAAGGACTAAAGTGTTACAAATAAATAAGATAAAGGACCATTGGTGTAATTTTGCCTATATAAAAAGTCTTAATTAAACTGATTCATCAAAATATCTCATTTGAAGTATAAAAAAATCACAAGATAATTACAACAAGTTTGGTTTATGAATATTTATCGAGATTCTTTCAATATAGTCCTTAAACTTGTTGAGATTGCAAACACATATCTTCTAATGCATCTTTTGTTAATAATTTAATGGACTAGATTGACCAACGAATTTTCCAAAAAACAAAATATTCACCACTAAATAATAGGGGCTTGGTACTACATTACCACCATCTCTAAAAGTAGGATTTGCGGAAGCCATTTTTGGATCTTTTAGGAATAAGTTACCTATAACTTGCTTTGATGTCAATTGTAATTAGTTTAAGAGTGCAACCTAAGAGGGGTAGTGAATTAGGTTCTATAATTTTTTCGGTTATTTTAGAGATGTTATAGTAATTATTATATTAGTCTCCAATTCTACACATTGACTTGCAATTGGAAAAGCCTACGCACTTATAGTATATCATATTTTCCAACGTGTAAGCTGAATTGTAAAAGCCTGCATCACACATGCCGATAACAAGTGATGCACACACCCTTTGTGGTATATACTTGTGCCACTAAAAACAAGGTTTTAAATTACGATTGCAATCGCAGATACAGTAACCATTGTGGTTGTTGCGAATGCGGGTATTATAGTTTGTACTTTGTTGTAACATAGAATGCAGTTGTTGTGGTGTGAAATTATTTTGAAATTTTACAAACTATATAAATAATACTATTATGTTATTATATTATTTATCCACCATATTACAGAATCTTAATTTATTTCATAAACACTTTGAATGTGTTTAAAATATACGGCTGAGAGATTGTTAAAAGTAAGATTATTTTATTAGATTTGAAACAAATTAAAATTTGAAACAACATCGCCAAAAACATTTGATGTGGTTTCTTCATTATTACAGTGTGATGAGGTTTCTTCATTTCTCAACCAAAATGGCATCCAATATTGCCATGGCCATTGTAACAAGCAGAATTAAGAATGGATGTGTTACTAAAGGTGAATGGTTCAATTATATATCTGAAGCTTGCACTGAAGAACATTTTGACAATGGGGGTGGAGATTCATACAGGGTAGGTGACGATGACGGCGGTGGCTATGACTATGCTCCAGAAGCTTAAACTCTAAAAAAAATTAATGTGTTTTTTTCCAAATTTAGTTTAAATTCAACGGTGGATTTTATCAAATTTATATCAGCTAAAACGTTATTGAGAGGTGTATCATTTAATGTCAAATTAGTTGGTGTCAACGGATCCTAATTCATTTGGTGTCAAACTAATTGTTATCATTTGATCCTGACCTTATATCGTATAGATCATTTATGTAAAATTTCAGGCAAATCTAAAATTAAATGATATATTATTGAGATACATCAAAATTAATGGTTTGCATCTTTTTTAAAATTTCGTTAATCCTTATTTATTTCAATAACATATCAAATGCTTTTGGATTTTTTTAAAGTTTAAGATATAAATGATCTATATGATATAAATTTTCAATCCAACGGTAATCTTATAAAATTTATATCGGTTAAAACCTTATTAATTTTATTTTTAGATTTTCCCGTTCTCTATTATGAAGGGATAAAAAAGTAATAAAAAAATGTGATGGTAGGTCAAGTAATTAATTTAATGCGATGAAGAGACAAAAATTTAATAATAATTACGATTTTAAAAAATGGTTTCTTGTTAACAAAGTATGGCTATTTTTCACACTATAAAGCGATCAAATGATTGCTATTTCTATAAACGAAAAAATATGGTTAATGTTTATATGTTTACTTTTAATGCTATGATCGTCATTTTTTCCATACTTAACTCTACAACAAATTGTGGTAAATAATTTTTATTAATGCTTTTAAATTTGGTGAACTCTTTGGTTCCTAATTTAGTTTGGTACTAGCTATTTAATCCATTAAATTATTAACAAAAGAAGTACTAATGTTCTATTTGCATTTTTTATACACTCAAGGACCAATGTGACATTGTGTTACATTTCGAGGGACTAATATGGTTGTTTGCTCCTTAAATCTTCTTATTAAAATTGTTTCTCCTCCATTTTGATAACGTTATGTAACTCTTATTAGATTTGGTTAGCTGCCGAAATCATGAGGATTGTCAAGTATGGGGGAAGCTCCATGCATTTTGTATCGGACCTGGCGAAATTCCAACGTGCCTTGTTATGAATAATGCACAGTTCACCTTGAAGTGTGCATGTATAGGGACGGTGACAATGCACAATATTAGTGGACTGTGAATGTGTGAAGACGTTGTAAAAGTTAATTAAACAAAAAAATATGTTGCTGCTTTTATAATTTATTTCACAATTTTTTTTTTTTTTTTGATAAATTACATTCCCTTCATTAAAAGAAGTTTGAATTATACTCTCATTTTCTCATATTTTAAAATATACAATTAACTTTAAGATAGGAGAGTATAATTTACTCGTATTTTTTTTTTATAAAAAGTTAAAATAAAATTTACTAGTAATAGTTTACAAAGGTGGAAAACCCACCAAAAAGCACTAGTGAAACCGAAGTGGATCTTCTCAGTGCATACCTCATGTTGTTTATCCTACATCAAATCGAATGGCTGGGAACCCATTATAAGAACCCATAAATATTAAACAATTAAGTTCAATTTTCCTTATTTTTATTGCAATTTCGTTTTTGGTATTGGAAGAATTTTTAGATGACCTTAACTTCCTCAATGCATACTTCGTGTTGTTTATCCTGCACTAAATCGAATGGCCGGGAACCCATAAGAAAATTAAATTAATAAAGTAATCTACAAGAGAGAGAGAGACTCAGTTCCCATGTGAGCCAATAATCTAAACAAATAGATAGAATAAACCATCAAATATTTAAATCAAAATAATTACATTTTATAGTGTATAATATCGATATTGAAATAATAGTTTTTTTTTTTGAACGGCAACAAGGATGCATATATATATATATAATTGAAAAGGATTGAAACAAAGTACAAGCAGTACTCTATCCATCGAAGTCGAAATAAGTACATATAGTACTCAACCAATCCCCAAAAGGATATTGAAATAATAGTCTCCAATTCTACACAATGACTTGCAATTTGCAATGGAAAATAAGCTTAGCCTACACACTCCGTTTGGTCCGATTTATTTTTTACTTTTTATTTTAGCTTAAACGAAATAAAGAAGTATAAAATTATATTTCACACTATTTCTCATTAAAAGTATTAGAGAAATAAAGTAAAGAAATAAAAAATTAAAAAAAATAAAGTCAAACACAATTTTTTTCCTTCTTGTGCATCGGTATATCATATTTTCCAACGTGTAAGCTGAAATGAATTGTAAAACTATTTCCCAATATGGTAGGAAAAGACTGCATGACACATTGCATAATGAATTCCCAATATATTTGCAATTGGTAAATAAGCTTGGCCTACACACTTGATTAACATGCATCAATCTACAGATTATATCACTTTTTTCAAACGTGTATGTTGAATTGTACACTCGACAATTACCAATATGCAGATAACTAGTGATGCACACACACTCTAATCATAAGTATTTCACACTCCTTCAGTGGCATCTTTGTGTTCAACAACTTCTCGGTATATAATTACTACTAAAAACAATTATGCATATTTAAAGGTGTCAGTAACTCATTTGAAATTTCATTGTAAACATTGATTATAGTAAAGAGGAGAGTTAGTCTCTCCCTCTGGCATAGCTTATTGTTGGATCGAACTGGATAAATAACTGTTGGTGTTGTTTTTTTCTCTTTACTTGTTCTTGCTTGGCTTTTTTGGCTTGCTCGATTGTTTAATTTCTCTTTGAATTTTTGGCTCTACTATTTTTGTATTTGTTACTAGTTAAGAGTTTGAATTCACAACAATATATAAAAGGTGTGTGGCGGAATTTTTACCCTCAAAATTAGTGACGAATATAAAATTCTCTCACAAATGTTTGTGAGGCTCGTATTAGTTACGTTTTAAGGGTCGTCATAAGTTTTGTCACTAAATAGATTTGTACCTAAATTATATTATATTATATTGAAGGAAAACCTAGCACAACACAATGCTATATTCCAAATATCGTAGGACAACCTATTTTCACTTTGTAAGGAAAACTTTACATTACGGTGGATTCTCAAAAACGTCATCTTTTTATCATGATTCAACATTATTAATTAATTTTATTTTTAGATTTTCCCCTTCTCTATTATGAAGGGATAAAAAAGAAATTAAAAAAAGATAATGGAAGGTCAAATAATTTTTATTTTTTTTGGTACAACGGAAGGTCAAATAATTAATTGAATTAGATGAAGAGACAAACATATTTTTAACATAACATCGATGTCTAGGAAACATTTAATAATAATTATGAGTTTAAGAAATGGTTTCATGTTAACAAATAATGGCTTTTTTTCACATTATAAAGCCATTAAATGATTGCTCTTTTTAGATTCATAAAAGAAAAAATATGGTCAAAGTTGATATGTTTGTTATTTATGCTATTATCGTCTTTTTTTCCATATTTAACTCTACAACAAACTGTGGTAAGTAATTTTTGTTAACGCTTTTAAATTCGGTGAACTCTCGGTTTAGTTTGGTACTATTATTTCTATACAAAATTCAATATTATATTATATTTTCATATTAATTTATAGTGTTAAATAAATTATTGGTCCCTTTAAATATGTCAAATTTTATTTTTAATCCCTATAAAAATTTAACAAATATTTTCCGTACGATTTTTCGTCCTTCCTTTTAAATCAACTTTTATATATATATATATATACTTTAGATATTTTTTTCTACATTCATGTTTGGTACATTATATAAACATCTTACAAAATTTAATTTCCCGATCAAAAATATCTTACAAAAATATTTGATATTTATGTTTATTATAATATAAAAATATCTCAAAGAAAAATTTTGCTTTTTATAATAACGGATGAATTAGAAATGAATTTTTAAGTTTTTAACACTTAAACATATTTATTTCATCCAATTTAAAAAACTTAAGATTTTGTGGGAATTTTTTTTTTTATTTATTAACCTAAAAACAAAATCTCACTTCAAAAATATGAAAGTATACATGAGTTGACTTAAAAAAAGGAATCAAAAGTTATGACAGAAAATAATTGATTGACCAAAACTATTGAAATTTTTTATATGGACTAAAAACAAAATTTGAGATATATATAAGGATTAAAAACTTGTTTAACCCTAATTTATATTAAAATAAATTTGAATTTTAAATAATATTGGTTTAAAGTTGAGATATTCGTTGTAATTCCTAATAATTTTTACCTTTAAATAAGGGCAAATTACCATTTTAGTCCCTGGAAAAGTGTGTATCTCGCCATCACATTCCTCCCTGAATGTATCGAAATTTCAAATAGATCCACAAGTGTCTCTTTCATTAATCATTTTTGTCCTCAAACCTGATTTTAGATAGTCAATTTCATCCTCAAATGTATTTTTTGTTAGTTAATTTAGTCCATTAAATTACTAACAAAAGAGGTACAAATGATCTATTTTCGTTTTTTATAAATTCAAGGACCAAAATAACATCGAATTACATTTTGAGAGACTAAAATGGTTGTTTCATCTTTAAACAAAGAAATATGTTGCTTCTTTTATGATTTTTTTCACAGTTATAATTTTTTTTTAATAAATTATATTCCCTTTCTTGAAATAAATTTGAATGACACTCTCATTTCCTCGTATGTTAAAACATACACTTTAATCCATTTTACAAAAAATAAATATTTTTGTGATAAGAATTAACTTTAATTGTTATATTATGTTAAAATAATATCCAGCCATCACTTAAGAAATTTATTTTATTTTATTTTTGAAAATTTTATCACTAATTATATGATTTTAGAATATAAATTTCAATTGAGTGTGTTTTTTAAAATTGGATTTAGTAATTTATTAAAATATTTTGTTTTGTATAGTTTAATAATTTATGACATCGTTCATTTTGAATTAAATGTTAATGATGTGAACAAAAAATATGAAAACATAAAATTCCAAATTTGATTATATTAAAATGAAATTTCTTTTTTTAATACAAAAATGAAGTGTTAATAAATGAAGAAAATTGAATAGATTTAATGTTAATATACAGCCGAGGAGAATGAAATTCAAGCTTCTACTAAGGGAAGAGAGAGTAATTTTATATCCAATATGTTTTATATATTAAAAACCAAATTAGCACAAGAAGTACCTACAAGAGTACGTAGTGAAAATTTACAAAGGGGACAACCCACCAAAAAGCACTGGTGAAATTATCGAAGTTGATCTAAAAATGTAACTTGAGTCGTAAAACGTATCCGCTGCGTATTTAAGAAAAAGAATTTCTAAAAGTTAGAATATTTTTTATAAAGAGTTTAGGATGTTACAACAAACATATCACTGAAATCGTTTGATGCTACTTCTGATACGGCTACAATGCGGCTGTACACGTGAATTAAAAACACACCACAATTAATGGTTGATTCTGTTGTGGAGGCTACCGCATCCGCAATACTGCGGCTGCAATTTCATATGTGAACCACAATTTAAAACCTTGACTACAAGTCCAAAAACTTTTCTTTTTGTTACATAAACACCAACCTTTCATTAATCATTTTGCTCCTCAAAATCTGAATTTAGATAATCAATTTGATCATCAAATGTGTTTTTCGTTAGTTAATTCAGTCCATTAAATTACTAACAAAAGAAGTACTAAGGATCTATTAGCATATTTTATACATACAAGAACCAATATGACATCGTGTTACATTTCGAGGTTGTTTGCTCTTTAAATTTCTTATTCAAAATTGTTTCACCCTCATTTTGATAATGTCCTGTAAATCTTATTAGATATGGTTAGCTGCCGAAATGACGAGGATTGTCGAGTTTGGGGGAAGCTCTATGTTGTCTGTATCGGACCTAGTGATGTTCCAATGTGCTTTTTTATGAACTCACCAGAGCCCGGCGGGGTGTGTGGGTGTATATCTCCGTCGACAACGCACAATATTAGTGGCTAATGAATGTTTGAAGACGTTGTAAAAGTTAATTAAACAGAAAAGTATCTTGCTGCTTTTATGATTTATTTTAGTTATATATGTATTTATTTATTTTTATAAATTATACTAGTTTTGAGACCCGTGCGATGCGCACGGGTCTATAACTTTTATTTATAAATAATTGTTAAATTATAAATGACGTCATTCTATTATTTTTTTGTAAAATATATTAAATAAAGTCATTTTTTTAATAAAGTAATTGTCCCGTGTGTGATTTTTGTGTAATAAATTATAATTAATTATAAAAAATATATTTACTATTCAATTTCTTTTTTTTTATTAAAGCAATTGTTCCGTATATGATTAATTTTTTTTATTAAAACAATTGTCCCGTGTATGATTAAAAATAATTTATTAAAGCAATTGTCTCGTGTATGATTAAATTTTTTTATTAAAGCAATTGTCGCGTGTATGATTAAATTTTTATTAAACCAATTGTCCCGTGTATGATTAAATTTTTTTATTAAAGCAATAGTCTCATGTATGATTAAATTTTTTTATTAAAGAAATTGTCCCGTGTATGATTAATTTTTTTATTAAAGCAATTGTCCCGTGTATGATTAATTTTTTTTATTAGAACAATTGTCCCGTGTATGATTTTTTTTATATTAGTGATCAACACTTTCTTTTCTTTTTTTTTTGAAAAAATTATTGATCAACACTTGTCCCGTGATGTTTTAAGTATAATGACAAATATTTACCCCGTAGTTATTATAATATATATTCATCAATAATGCACTTCTTTTGGATTTTTTATATAAAAGTAAACAAAAATTGAGTAGATTTTTTTATAATAAAAGTAGAGTAGAATTTAACTATTATATAATAATATATTAAATTAAAAAATATAATTTTTTATGAAATAGAAGATTTGAAATATTTTTAAGATTTGATGAGGACAAATTAGAATTTTTAGTAGTAATACCTTTTAATATATTAGGCATGTTTAAATTTCGCTTATTTTTAAGCTTATGAAAATAGTTTATGGTTATAATTTATCAATAAACTTTTAATATATTAGGCATTCAAAGCATCAACAAAATCACAACAAGCATAAAATATTATTTCAGTACCAACTTTCGAGTAATCAGCCATTTAGGTCGATGAATTTGAAAAAATCTTTCAATTTAGTTTTTAAACATATTGAAATTGCAAACACATTTCTAGTACATCTTTTGTTAAAAAAAATTATGAATTAAATTGACTGACGAAAATATCTAAAAAAATTTAAAAAACAGAAGAAATTGTCAAAAAGAAAAAAAAAACAGAAGAAATTATATAATAAAATAAAATGAGGAGCATAATAAAGATTCTAGGCTACATATATGTGCTTTGTAATTAAGCAATTTGGTCAATCAACTGTAAGATTCTTCCAACGTGTAAGCTGAAATGTAAAGAAGATTTGCAATGTGGCTGCACAAAAATAGCATCACGCATATATGCACACTCCCTCTGTGGTTTGCTTGTGGCAAAACAACTTCAATAGCTTCTCTTATTGTTATATAAACATCAATAATTAACTCTCTTAAACAGAACTCAACTCACACAAGTAGCTTAATTAGCATCTCATAGCTAACTCATTATTTTCTTTTCAACTCACATTTCAAGACAGTAACTTTAATGGCATTCATTTCTATGACCATTGCTACAAGGAGCATTATGCAACATGCAAGTGCAGGTGGTTATAATACATCTCTGTCTTGCATTCAAGAAAGGGATGGAGATTCATACAGGGAAGGGGACGACGATGATGACAGTGGCTCTATGACTATATGCTCCTGCTGCTTAAATTCTAAGAATGTGTTACCTAACTATAGTTAGTTACCTTGTAATAGTATTAATTATCAAAATGTATGCTCCAAATCTTTGTTTAATTTAGGGGTCACAATCCAAGAGAAGACAAATGATTTTTGTTAGCAAAAAAAATGATTTGTTTATATAGTAAACAAACGGAAAGTAGCTTTAAATTTTTTTAAAATAAAATCACTTTTTTAAAAATTTGGGTATTTTATTTTTGTAGCCCCACATCAAGTACACGTTGGTAGCTAAATTTGGGTGTTTTGCTTGTGGCAGAACAACCACAACAACTTCTCTTCCAACTCTGTAATCCCAACTCAAACCAAACGTAACTGACAGAACTACCTTAATTAGCATTTGGTAGCTAATTCCATTTTCTTCTATTTAACACCCATTTGGTAGCTAATTCTAATTTTTGTTTTGAAATTTTCAAAAACGAAAATTAAAACATCACATGAATCACGAAAATGCTATCATTACTGATCTTCTATTTTCTAAAATATCTAAATAAACAATGTCAATCCATACACTCTATTCTACTCCCTTCGTCCCAATTTAATTGACACAGTTGATTGTTGTGTACTACTATTCACACATATTACTTTGACCTTATATTTCTACTAATAAACAAAAATAAATATTAACATACAAGATGTTGTTTTATTCGTCCCGATAAGTATTTTTAAAATATCAAATTTTTATAATTTTTACTATTATGCGCAATTAAAAATATTAATCATCAAAGTTATGCATTAGCGTGCGTGAAACAGTCAACTGTATCAATTAAATTGAAACGAATGGAGTACCATATTCCATCATTATCATTAAATGTCACACATACCACAATGACAGTACCAATCACACAGGATCCATTCGAATTTTCACTAAGAAAGTCATCCTCAGAAGAAGAATAGTACTTTTCTAATGGAAAATATACATACATTCTCAATTCGACCATGGCACATTTCCTTCAAATTATCACCAATAAACAACCAACTGCATTGTTGAAGAAGAGGACATCCATCAAGAATCGCAAGAACACCAACTTGAGTCAATTCCACACTTCCAGAAAGTTTAAGCTGACGTAATACAGACATTGTTTTTGAAATAGCTAATGCTTCATCATTCCACTTAATACCATCACTAAAAAGACTGCTACTACTATATCTTACTGATTTCAAATGAGGACAATATTCGCCAACGACTTCAAGGGAATCCTTAGACAAATATTTAGCCAAAGCCGCATAATTTTTTTTATTTTTTTTAACGGCAAATATATTACTAATAAAACCATGTCTCCGTATAAGACAAACAGAAACGGATAAAAAAGAAGCTACAATACTAAAGCTCTGTATATAAGTGGAACGCATAATCGTAGCATGTATAGAGGAAATTAATGGTCATGCGAATAGTGCGCCACATGAGAGGATCCTTACATATATTACAAGCGCTTAAGACAAGATAGAGGCCACCAGGCTATTCTGCATTTGATGAATATTTAACTTCGCACAACTACTTAAACAATACTTTATATCATGAATTTCAAAGAAAAAAATATTGAGGCCCTCTAAAATTTGAGGCCCAGAGCTATAGGCCTGCTTGCCCTTGCTCTGGATCGGGCCTGCATTGTAGCAAACAAATTTTTCGCAACAAGTCAAAGTCAAAAAACACGAATGAAGTAGAAAGGAATTCTCTCATGTGGATTTTTCACTAAAAAGACGAATGAAGTTTTTTTTGTTTTTTTGACAAAAAGAAAAGAAAGACGAATGAAGTAATGAACCAACTATTGTGTTTTAATATTTTTTTACCAGACCTAATTAACTAAATGTGTTTTAATATGAACGGTGTTAACTTTTAACCGCAAGGAATCCGAGTCCAAACTTAAGATCAAATAAACAAACCAAACTCAATTGAGGGTTGTCTTAAGAAATGAATAAATTAATTAAAGTTGTTTTGCATTGAAAATGAAAATTCTCAAAATTTCTAAAAAATTTGAATACATATTTTCCAACACAATTTTAATTTTTTATATTCATTTTCTTAACTTGTGCCTAAAAACACTTGTTTGTATTCCTTCTTTTTTTCATAGCAGATGTTGGCTTTTTCCCGATTATTAATCCAACTTGATTTTTGTTGCATAATATTTTTTACTAATAAATATTTTTCTTAATTTTTCTTTATATATATATTGTGCTCATTTGAAAATTTACTTGTTAAACTCGACCTATAATATTTAACTTCCGGCTCCACCACTAAATGTTTATATGTTTATGTAATTTTAGTCTCAACATAATACTGACCTTTCTATCGATCGTTAGTTGGTTCATAGGTGATTGACGCTAAATTTAGTAGGGATGACCACAATCCGGTCCCCGCAACTGTGATTGAGAGGAGGTTGAAACTACTTGATGCCAGAACTGACCCTCAAACCAGACTAAATTGGTGGTGTAAATAAAAAAAATACTAACCCTCCTAAAAATCTCATATCTGAGGGAGAAATACGTACGTGTTTGTGGTCAATTTTGATGATGGTATAAATGTCTAAATAATTTAGACAATATTAAGCAAGTTATCACGAGTCATATTTGTTTATGTATATAGAGACAATATTCAATGTTCAATCCATTTTGTTGACGGGGCAGCATGACTTCATGAGTTGTTGTGAATTATGACTCATCCTCACTCACCCACTGAATTGCGCAAGACTGGTTTCATATCCTTAGACCTTTTAATGGTAAGGTGAGCTCCACATCACGCCACATTCAAACTTTTCCATGTTCAAGTTGTTTTCAAGTAAATAACTTTATTCCGTCAAAAAGATAATAACTTTATACAAGAACTTATATAAATCACTTATTTGTACTATCAGAGCAAACACTCATAACAAACTTTTAAGATATTAACCATTATATGAATTTAGTGGATAAAGATTTATTTTTATATTTTCAATTATTTATATTTAAATTTTTTTTTTAAAATGTTACACATAAAAGATTTTCATTAATCATTCAAATTGATAGAGGATATCAATGCAATACAAATTTGAAATCATTAAAAACAAAAAAAATGAATCTGCAAACAAATTAACAACATTCATGCTAATAGCATAAAATAGAAAATTGCTTAACAATACATATTTAACCATATTGAAGTGTTTGGAAAATTCATGTCTTCAGATTTGTATTAAGTCATTGATTTGATATGCATTAGATCGACTTTAATATTTCAATCTGAATCAAATAAACCCCACACTAAGATGTGAACACAAAATACGCCGTACAAAAACGGGAAAACCAAATAAAAACTTATTTTTTAACAGAGCAACCAACTTTAATTTTAAGCTTTTGTTTCTTAATTTGTTTAATTTCATAAATAATTTTAAAATCAAATACAGCAAAAATCTAACACATTTCTAAAGTTATTCCATCAAGTTTCATATTTTTCAATAGAGCAAATAACTTTAAAAGTACATGCCAAAAAATTTAAATGTTAATTTTTACAATATCGGGATACAAACTCCGACATTAATTAAATATAAGGCCCGTCCATGATTTATAAAATGTGAAATTTTTCACTGTACATGTCAGTTTTGTACAAGTCAGTTATGTAGAATTGAATTAAATACAACTCTCAATTTTAAGATAATATTATAGTCTATAATCGACATTAATTTTTATGACAAAATAATCGATATTAATTAAAGATAAAATTTAACTATAATTTCTAAAGTATTATACTCTCATCTTACAAACTAATTTTATAGAATTAAGTTAGTTTCTATTTTTAAAATTGGTAAATGTAAAATCAGAGAAATAGAAAACTACCCTTTCAAACAATTTTAAGCTCACGAATATCAACCATATCATGAGCCATCATCAACTTTTGAACTAAACATAAGCTTTCACACTTTTTTAATTAAATCCAATGGCCACCAATAACACCGCCCCGTGACGCCGATCTTGTCTGTTGTTTAAGAATCCTTGTGGGTCATTCGTCCTCTTATATCCACCAATACCGTCTTTACCTATTAAATCAAATCATAATGTCATTTTCAAATCAATAAAAAAGTAAAACTCAATTCAATAACCCCCGACTAAAATAACATACATACTTTTTTTTATTTTTTATAAAGGACAATTGACTTTTTAGATTCATTCAATAATTAATGTATTTATGTTATAATATAAACAAAATATATAAATTATTGAATTAATTTAAAAAATGAATTGTCTCTTATAAAAATGAAGGAAGGGAGTATTTATTAATTGTTAATTGGTTTAATAGTGATGGATATTGATTTAGTAAAGAGGGTCACAATTTGATAACACCACTGTAGTTGGAAGAGAGTTGAAATCAAAATTAATCTCTTAATCAGATTAAATAGTTCAATGACTCGGATATTGAAAGAAAAAATAAAATAAAACACAAAATTCAATTTCTAAAACATATACTCTCCGTCCCAAATTGAGTGACACTCTCTCCTTCCTAAAATGAGTGGTTTGTTGTGAACTATTCACACACTTTCTTTTAACCATATTTATCTATTAATAAATAAAACTAAATATTAATTTATAAAATGTTGTTGGATTCGTCTCGATAAATATTTTTAAAATATCAAATTTTTATAATTTTTATTATTATACTATTAAAAATATCAATTTTCGAAGATATATATCTAGTATATATTATAATCTAGATACATTAATTATTTAATGAATTTAAAAAATGTACTTTTACTTATATTTGTGGCCAAAAAAAGTACATAAAAAGATCAACTATATCATTTAATTTGGGACGGAAGAGGTATTAGGATTAAAATTATTTGCACCACAAAACAAAACTTATGAGTCAAAAGCCAACCACAACTAGACAATGACTTTATAATATAAATAAACAAATTTTACCAACAAATTAAACCCACTACTCCAACCTGAAACTCAAACTCAAATCCAAATCCTAAACCTTTCTTTCTCACTCACAATTCACTAAAAACTAAAATAACTTTTTCTTTTTTTCTCTTCTCATTCTTACATATGGGTGATCACAGAAACACAACCTCAAACGCTATTGGACTTTGTCTCCTCCCACAAGAACTAATCCAAAACATATTCCTTTCTTTAGTTTTACCCGAAATCGTTCGTTTGAAAATTCTCAACAAATCTTTCTCAACCTTAATTTCCGATCACAGTTTCATCCGTCAGTGTAACTCTCTTTCAAATTCCACCACATGGCTCTTTGTTTACAAAAAACGTTGGCTCCGTGACGCCGTTCTTCACGCTTTCACCGATCGGAGCTCCGATCGGTGGTTCAAGATCCCCATAGCGGATCTTCTTAAACCCGTTGACTTTCACGGCGAGGATCTTTATTTCCTCGCCGCTTCGGCCAACGTTTTTCTTTTTGCTTCTAACAACGTTCGTGAAGTTGTTGCCGTTAATTTAGTCTCCGTTACCGTTAAAAAAATTCCTCCTTCTCCGTTAGGTCCACGTGGCACTTCTTCATGGAGGAGATCAGGAATGAAACTTGTAACTGAAATTGATGATAACTCATCATCCGGGTCGGGTCATTTTCGTTTCATGTTTGCAGAGTTCGTCGGAAACCGACCCGTTTTGTTTGTTTATGATTCAATAACTGACACGTGGAAGTCAAGGGAAGCTCAAGAAAGTGTTTTGCCACGTGGAGGTTTACACGTGTTTCTCAGTGTTGTTCATGGACCAAGAGAGAGTGTTTTAGTTGCTGTTTCAACGCCTGATTGTGACACTAACACACCTATTGTTCTACGGCCACGATTTGATTCTGTTGAGGGATTAAATTTAACCGTTGGATTCAACTGGGGTAACTTGATTGATAGGTTACACGTGTACGGTGATGGGTATATGATGATTGTGAAATCGAAGGGTGAGAATGGGAGGAGTGTGAGGGTGTTAAAAGGAGTTGAATTATGGGGGTTGAGTTTAGATGGAAGAAAGTGGGAATTTGTGTCTAGTGTTCCTAGTGAAGTTATGAGTGTAATTGAGAAGCCTTATGGAGTAATGATGGGTTGTTTAGAGGAAAAAAATGGGATTATTAGGGCTGTTTTAGTGTCTAATTGTGATGGTTTTTGGGATATGTTATGGCTATCTTTTGATACTAAATGGAAACGTTGGAATTGGATGCCACTTCCTGATTCTAAAATGAAGGGTTGGAATTTGGCTGGAATAAGCTTCTCTTCTGGACTTACTTTGCAATGATCCAACACTTTTATGGCAGGTACTTATATGGATTTGGATTACACGCAATAACTGATTGTGGTTGTCCGATTTTAATCTAAAGGTGGAGATCATTTAGTAATATTTTAGTTAATATGTAATGTGAGCCGATCGATCTCAAATTGACTTTCGAGATGGATTAGTGTTAGGCGTGTCAAATTGTACATAGTGTGAATTATGAGTAAAAAGATATCTTAGGATAGTAGTAATATGTAAATACACTAAAATCATAAATAATAGACTTACTAAATGGTACAAATAGTCATTTTATCTTTGAATATTTGAAGCAATATATCACTGAATTGTTAAATATATCGAAAAACGAATATGTCTTAGTGCCTCTTTGTTATTAATTTTTTTTATCAAGTAACCTAATGACTAGAAATTTCACTCTTAAGATGGATAAGTGGGATGACCGAGGTTCGAACATCGGTCCCTTGCATATATAATGCAATGTCCCTGCCAATTGAGCTAAGTTCATGAAACTTTTTGTTATTAATTTTATGGAGTAAACATTGGAATTAATTAGTTTATTATTAATTACATATAAAATATGCTCAATAGAAAGATCATAATCATACTTTAGTGTGATAATCAAGTAATTATACACGCATGTATGTAAACTAAGATTTACGATAATTATCAAATATTCCTATCAAGTATATCTAATCCACTAATACACAAAAAATAGGATCATTGCGGCCGTAGTCACATATATATAACATTATTAAACCTCGATGATCAGTATTGACCACCATATCAATGCATTTGATGACATAGGTATTTCATGCGAAAATTTGTTTGTTTATCCATTGAATTTAGAAGGTTAATTTAGTTAGAAAATAATGACTGCCATTATTTTTTCACTAGAAGTGCAAGTAGAAGTAGAAACAATACCAAAGTTTATAGTCATGTTTTCTTTTCAAATGATCTTTTTCTCTAACACGGTTAAGTAAAAATAATTTTTTTTTACTATAATGTCAATTGAATATGAGAAAAACACAAGAAAATAGATTTGAATTGCATTACGGATGTTTTGAAAATCTTTTGCTAACACAAGTTAAATGGTTGTTTGGTACTAAAAGTAAAGAGGGTAAAGAGATTCATAAGGAGAGAGAGAAGGAGCATACATATAAAATATAGGCTTAATCAACATTTTCGTCCCTGTAAGTTCTCGATTTTTTTGTTTTAGTCTCTGTATCTTTTTTTGTTGCAAATTAGTCCTTGTATGTTCAAACCTTTTGGTTTTAGTCCCTTAAAACTAAAATTCGCAGGAAAATCCGCAGGAAACCAGCGAACTTTCCTGCAGATTTTCCTGCGAATTTTACCTTTAGGGACTAAAATAAACAAGATTTGCACATGCAGGGACTAATTTGCAACAAAAAAAGATACAGGGATTAAAACAAAAAATTTATGAACTTACAGGGACGAAAATGATGTTTAAGCCTAAAATATATTATGGTTCACTCCACAAAGTAGATAATTTTATCTTTTTTAAAAATGGATGAATTTATCTTTTTTATTTTATTTTTCCATGAGTCCTATCATTTTCTTATAGATATTATTTTTTACGGTGAAATCAAAAAATAAATAGTAAAAAATAGTTGGAAGATTTCTCTTCCCACACCCCACGTCTCTTTTTCACCCCCCAAAAATTCAATTTTACCCTTAATTTTATCCCCCAAAAGTTCGGTTTTCATTTACCGAACTTTTTTTTAAGGGTATAAACATGTGTTTTCAACCGTTTAAAAGTTCGGTTCGCATTTACGGAACTTTTTTTTAAGAGTATAAACAGAAACTCAGGGGGTGAAAATGAAAAGCAAGGGGTGGGAAGAGAAATCTTCAAATAGTTGTATAAAAAAAATTAGTATAGTATAGTTTGGGTTAATTGGGCCTTGGTTTATACTACTGTTATCTTTTGAGAAGTAATTTTGCCACCCTATGGCTTATTCGCGTGCCCTACGAATTGACCAAAATACCCTTCCATGGCTTAAGTCACAAATGAAGGAAAAATGAGTAATTTTGAAAAATGACATTTTTTTCTACATCTGTGACTCAAGCCACGGATGTTATAAATGTAGGGTGTTTTGGGGGTGTTCGTAGCACAAGTCACGGACAGGGATATTTGGGTCATTTCATAGGGCGCGCCCCAGAAACCGTAGGGTGGCAAAAGTTATTCAGTTATTCTCTATCTGTTTTGGTACAAGGTTTATACAACTATTTACTATCACTAGGACTAGGATATGATATGATGCAAGTCTAACCCTATATTACAACAAGCATGGTGATGATGATGATTATTTTGTAAGTGTACAAAATCGTTCAAGTAATAAAGTAAGATCGTTTTCACGGGAAATGTGTGAAGAACAATTCAATTACCATTAAATTAGGATCGTAGCAAAAGAATTTGGGGTAATTCAACTCTGTTGGAATTTAAAAGCATAAAAGAAACGATTAAAAATAAAGTGTGTTTGAAATCAAGATGAGAAAAATAGTTAGGTCGTTTCGAATCTCTTCTCTTTCTCTATTTGGTAACCTTTTATTATATTTCACAATTCCACTTAATTTTGGTTCGCGAATTAACCCTTAAATAGTAATAATCACTCTTGTGTCTTATTACCATATTCACAAGTGACACACACCCTAATCCTTTAGGTGATGAGTTGGGAAATTATTAAAGCATTAAAGATGCACGTTAATTTTCAAAAGTCACAATCCGCAAATTATGTATCCCTACAATAATACCTTTTGGTTGAATAATTATTGTCAGTTCGGATATCAAAAGGTAGAGTCAGTACTCATTCGATATCTAGATCAATTCAACGAAAACGTATACTAATGAAAATCATTAAAGATGATAATTAAATGATTAATAAAGACGAGATTGCAATAATATAATAAACAATTACATGGATTAAGTAGTTCTATGGAAGTTCATCTACTCGATCTAACTTAAAGAATTAGCTACTCATATGCATAATTAACATAACATAGAGTTTACACATACAAAAGAACCTCGTTAAAGCGCTAGCAAAACTACTCCCACTGGTGGACAATAGCCTTCTTGGACTCTTGGGTGATCCTTACTTTTTTGAGCTCTCTCAATTTTGATGTGTAAAATAATGGTGGTGATGAAAGGCTCTATTTATAGAGTTTTTGGGCATGGATTTTATGTGTCATCGTGCCACGATACACCTCATCATGGGACGATGCTTCGCAAATGAACATAATGTTTCTTGAGAGAAATGAACATGTTCATCATGATGAGAACATATTATTTCATAAGAGTTGATAATGTTTATTTTCTATATGAGAATATAATATCTCTTCTTTGATGAATCAACTTTGAAATCTTTGTTGTTTCTCCTAATCTCTTTGATGTTTTGAACACATTGTTGCTTGTTCATTGAGTATCTTTAAGATTCTATAGTGGAGGCGTGAGTGTACTCATCATGAGAATTATCATTTAAGGAATGATTAATACTTTTATGCCTTTTGTATAAGCTCCTGTGAAAAACTCATGGAAAATCATTTTCAAACATTTTCATCTTGAGAAGCTTTGGCAGAATGATACTTTGACGGCAAAATTTCATAGGTATAACTAAATGTTTTCTACCAACGGTTGAAAATCTGTAACTAGATGCTATAGTGACGGCAAAATTCCGTAGCTATTCTCACTAAAACTCAAATTATTTGTACTAAACATATTCTTTGCGTTTTTTTCCGTCATGATTCTTCAACTACGATGTTCATAATCTTCTTTAAACATTCAATGCTTGTTGTGAACCTTGTGGTCACGTGGAAGACTATTAACTATGAAGTTCCCTTTTTTTCTTGAAGTTTGTGATACTATTGTTGTAATTATCTGATAATACTCCAATTCTTTCATTGTTTGAGTATATAAAATGTACTTGTAGATGTGAGTAGCCTCTAACTCGTCTACTTTTGTCATTATCTATTTTTGAACAAAAATTCAAGTACAAATAGCAGTAGATCACCTTCATGAAACTTAACATTTAGGCTCTGTTTGGTAAAAATGACTTATAGTTGATAAGCTAGCTTATGACTGATGGCTGATAGCTTATAGCTTATAGCTTATAGCTGATGGCTGATAGCTTATAGCTGATAAGCTAATTGAAGTGTTTGGTAAAATTAGCGGTTCAGCTGGATGATAAATGTAAAATGACATAAAAGAACATTCTTAATTCATATTAAAATTATATTAATTTAATATTTAAGATACTTTAATTATATTATAAAAAAATACTTTAATTATTTATAATTAATTTTTAAACATTTATATAGTATTTTTATTTTATTTCAAACCAAATTAAATCAATATTTATCTTCATTATTTTTATGTAGATATTTTATTTTCTAAAAAACCTGGTTTTTCTAAAACTCATAGTAAAAATTGATAGTTTTATTAAAAAAGTATAATTTATTATTATTGTTGTATAAAACAATAATAATAAGGATATATATATTAAAACAGTAAGTGACGTAAAGTTTTTTTTCTTTTTACGGTGAGCAACGTAAATAAAAAAACTCAATTATCACATAATAAAGGATACTGATCAATGATAATGGTTTATTGAAAAAAAAATGCATGGTTTATATTCATGTAAAATATACAGTTTTATTTTAAATAATAAATCATAAAGGATAAAATTGGGTTTTGATTAAAATAATAAGGGTAAAAGTGAAAAAAAAATGATAAGCTATAAGCTCATAAGCTACTTGAAATAGCTTCTGGAAAATAAGCTATAAGTCAGTAAAATAAGCTATAAGTCAGTGTTGAAAAGACCGTTACCAAACAGGTCTTTTAGCTTATAAGCTATAAGACATAAGCTATAAGTCAGTTTGGTGGTGTTGTCAAACAGACCCTTATTCAATAAAGTTTGTTGCTATTAAAACACAAGTATCAAAACGGATTTTGCCTCAACATTATAGACTTAATAAAACCAACTTTCATAAAAACCTTGTTTTGTTAAATTTATTTTTTAGGAGAGAGTATAATTTATCAACTAATTAATTCTAAAATCAACTTTTTAATACCCATATTTAACTACACAATTTTCAAGAGATTTTTATTAGTGTCCGTCCGAGCACTATTTTGCATAAAATTGACAATGTTATTGATTCCCTCAAAAACCGGACGTGGCATAATTCTATTTTCCCAGATTTACAGCAAGCAAGGGCAGGGACCTCATTATCGATGCTTTCTCTTGTCATGAGTCCGTGCACTGTGTGAGCTTCGTAAATGGTCCCAACAAATTCCATGTTTATTTAACTTTCTGGACCACTTTTTTACAGTTCTTAAACACTCCCTATTTGAGGAGCTTCAATTAATTTTTAAGCCCCCAAACATTGTGCTAGACAACAACTCTGATAGTGAAAAATCAACCACTTTCAGCTAGCTTACTTTATTTATATACTAGTAGTAATAAATAATCTGTGCTATTAGGTAAAATAACGAAAATGTTAAAGGGTGCTTTTGGAACACTCTTTAAATAGTTAAAATAGTACTCCCATCAATCTTATTTATAAGCAAAAATCAACAAAAAAATTTGGCATCAAATATAAGCAAAAGTTGTCAAACTTAACTTTATTTAATGATATTCTTCCAAATATACTCTCATTAATTTTCGGCAGCATCGAATCGGCTCAGCACCTCTTTCTCTTTTGCAGTACTTTTGGTTCCCAGTGGGCACTAGTTCGATCTTGGATTGGTTTTTCGGCGGTCGATACTCATACTCTCC
This sequence comes from Trifolium repens, assembly GCA_030408175.1. Classification (NCBI taxonomy): domain Eukaryota; kingdom Viridiplantae; phylum Streptophyta; class Magnoliopsida; order Fabales; family Fabaceae; genus Trifolium; species Trifolium repens. The sequence continues at coordinate 6,899,153 of CP125847.1, forward strand.
ATACTCACGTTGTTCAGTTTACTTACTCAGTTGGAGGTCTTCGTGCTCGCCGATCTTTTTTGCAGCTCATTTGGCTAGCTTGCGTTTGGGTCCTGTGGAATGAACGAAACCATCGTCTGTTCAAAAATGTGGCAAGTTCTGTTGCTCATCTGTTGGAGAAAGTCAAGATGTTCTCCTTTGATGGTTAAAGACTACGAATGTTACTCTTGGTTCCAATTATCATACCTGGTGGTCGAACCCATTGCTTTGTTTGAGCATCGACTAATATTTTGTATTTTGCTCACTTTCTTTTGTTTTGATAACTTTGTAATAGTGTTGTAGTTTCTTTTTGGCACACATTGTGCTAAGGAGACTACTTTATTTCTTGTTATATATATATATATATATATATATATATATATATATATATATATATATATATATGTTCTATTTTGGCTTGTAAAAAAAAATTCTACTTGTTGACATGATTGTAGAGTCTCAATATAAATTTAATATATTATAAGGTTATTTTAGGAATTGTAGTTGAAGATTCACATAAAACCAAGATAAAAAAGTAACTCCTTAATAAGTATACAAATAGATAAATTTGCTAATAAAAGAGATCGAAGGGAGTAGATTTTTGTGAAATTTTTATAGAAATATGTGAAGTCAATATACTGAAAATTGAAATATTTTAATTTTTGAATAAATAATTTTTTAAATTTGGAAGGCTTAAAAAGTAACTTTAAAGGGGTCATCTTTAGCAAGAACCTATAAACAATCTATGTTCGTTTTATATTAGACCATTTTATATTAGACGACATATTTAACCATTTTATATAATTTTAAAAATGTAACTTTTATTCAATAAGGATATATGTTGCGATTTTGAATTTTTATTGCATCGTTGTACTTTATCGATTTGAATGAATATCATTTATTTAGTAAAAAAAGAAAAATGTTAAACAGTGTCCTCTTAGTATTAGAATGTGAGCAGTCAATTTCTCAAAAATATAAAATGTGTTATATTCAATTAAAAAGTATCTTTTTTTTTTGTTTCCTTAACCAGTGCCCCGGGGATACCGGTTAGCATGACCCCAAAAAAAATTAACTTTTATTTTAGAAGAAATTTTTAGTATTTCGTTTAAGTAATTTATTTTTTGGAAAGAAGGAATAACATTTATAATAAAGATGTTTTAATTTCTCATGCTGCCTGATGAATTTCACTTTTCACTTTAAACATTTTTAGTATACAGTAGTAGCATTTTGGGCTTATGAAATGGTCCTTAAAATGTGAAAGTTGCTTTTTAGGCCCCTCAATTTTACTCTCAAGCCCCCCTTCATGACCAAAATGCCCCTTAAAACGGATTTTGCTTCCTAGGAAACGAAATAAGCATGTTTCGTAACGCAGGAAACGAAATCTTGTGAAAGCGTAGAAAGCCTGGCCTTGGTAGCACGCTTGCGCACAAATTTTCATGATTTCGTTTCGTAGGTGGGGAAATGTATGTTTTCTGAAACTTCGTTTCGCAGGTGGGGAACTGTACGTTTTTTGACATTTCGTTTCGTAGGTGGGGAAATGTACGTTTTTTGAAATTTCCTTTCCTATATATCTGTCATCTGCCCTAATTCTAATTTCATTACCCCTTTAACACTCAATCACCAAAAATACGATCAAAGTTTATTTTTCACGTTTGGAAGGCTTAAAATCAACAATTCTTCACTCATATAGGGTTCTCCCACACTCGTTTGAAGGCTTAGAACAGGTAATACAGAAAACGAAACCGTGGTTTACGTTACGTAGAAAGCAAAACTTTGGGTTGGGTTGTTATTCGCATCGCAGAGTCTTTGTTTTTGGGTAAAACACTATTTCGTTTTCTAGAAAAGGAAAAAATATTGATTTCGTTTCCTAGGAAGCAAATTATTCTGGTTCCAAAAATAGGGGTATTTTGGGATTTATGGGGGGCCTGAGAGCATGTAAGGGGGCCTAAAAAGCAAATTTCTTAAAATGTGGACCAATTTAGTTGGCCACGCACACCAGGAACAGGACCAGGAGATGTTTTTTATACTTTCAGATTTCCATAAAAAAATTTCTACAGGTGAATTTGCATAAGGTTTTTTGTTTAATTAAGCAAGAATTCCCATAAGTTGTCTTTTTAGTTATACTAAATATTCTCTTCATTTTAAGTCTTAGAGGTATAAAAGAGTGAAGATTTATTTCAATCAAGAATAAAAAATGTTTTTTAGTTTTTTCAAAAATAACCCAAGGATAAGGCAACTCAAGCAAGGGCTTTAGATCTCCAAAAATATAAAGAATTTATCAAGAAAAAAATTCTCTCGTAAGTTATAAGTTTATTAGTCACAACAAGAAAAATGCCTCTCGGAATAAAGACAGGGGTCTCTAAATAGTAAAAGTAGTGTTTTTTCAAGGTATACAATAATGATAGATTTTATATTATATGAATAATAGAAAAATACTTGAGACTTTGAATTATAAAAAAAATTATTTTTTTTATTTATATTTGACACTTTCACTGTTTTTAAAAAAACTTCACTTTAAAGTTCGCTTTAGGCTTCTTTTAATTTTGGGTCGGCCTCGTTAATGATTTGCATTTTTTTTTGGTCTACATGACTTGCATATTTTTGTTTAATAAATTAGTTAAAGTCCTTAATAAGATAAAAACTATATATATATAGGTAATTACATATGAATTAAAGATAAACGGATAATAAGCTGCGCCGCTAACCCTTTTTGAATGACAAAACCAATTTAAAAAATTGTGAAATTCGTTAATAAACCAGCTCAACTTTTGTGTTACAAAATTTCTTCTCTGTATCAAAACTAAAATATAAAAAAATGACCAAAAGAAACGTCTATTATACTGTATAGGTGTTGATATTTGATGTATGATTGAATAAACCCTTAAATAATTGCTTGGGAGTTGGGAATAAACAAAAAATTACTACCTTAAAAGGTTCTCAAAACATATTAGTACATGTAGCAGCAAGGGGCATTAAAATATAAGCAAAACATTGTTTAAATTGTCACATCGAATTAATTAACCGGTAACTCTTCACAACACTTAATAACATAATGCCTGAATCTGTACGTCTTTATGAGAACGATGGAGGGTATAGATAATTGGTTTCTTTGTTTAAATTTAGTTGAATTAGTCCTTCTCAATCACATAATAAGACATGTTCTTATATAGTGCCAAGGCAGGCAGGGTACCCAAATTATTTAAGTAGTTAAGTTGTGAATATCGCTATTAATTAGTATTTTAATTAAACTCTTGTCGTCATTACATTAAATTAAATTTTTTTTATTTTTATTAATCATCATTCATCCGAGTCTTAAAAGAAAATGGTTCGTGATAGGAAGTCATCATTCTCACCAAAGATTCTATTATAGAAATAACGTCGGGTATACCGATCGATTACAATTTTTACTGTCCAATAACTGATTTGGTCCAAAGGTAAGGAATAACGAGTTATTTTTCTAAATAATTTATTCTTAAAAGAACTTGTAAATCACTTAAAGTAAATCACTCTATTATATAAACACATTTTTTATTGGGGGCCGATTATTTCAATTTATTTGAGCTAAAAATTAAAAAAGTTAAGATGTAAAAGGATCAAAGTTCAAATCACGACAAAGAAGAAAAATACTAACAAATTTTTTTTTTATTATCAAGTAACATAATAGTTAGAATTTTATTTGTATTAAATATTCGAACCCTGATCTGTGTTTACTCGTAATTTTTTAACAACTTAACTATGGTGATAATTAAAAGAAAAATATATTTCTTTATTGTGTTGATAGATGTAACTTGATATAAATCACAGTGGATCCTAATATATTTTTAAATGATTCAACAGCAATTATACCATAGATGCTTTCTGTAACACATGGCTACTACAGGAATATTCTACTTACAATGACGTTACACTTGAAGGAAGAAAAACTGTACTTTTAGGTACCTAATAATGCATATTAATTAAACCAATTTTTTAATAAAAATAGTATATGTCCTTAATTAAGCAAGTAGGGGCTTAGCAGAGACAGAATCAAAGGGCCACTTGCAAATTTGCAATAGAAACACAAAAAGGAAAAAAGATACCTACAATTAAGTTGTAGAAAATTTGATCAGACTAAAAGAGCCATTACAAATTATTAGCAACATAAGCTAAGACATATAAAACAAGTCACAAGCATATATACAAAGATAGATTCACTAAAAACTTTTCCTTTTAAGAGTGATACACAAAGTAACTTTACACAATAGCATATTATAACTTTACAAGCTTTTAGAATGAGATTAATTGTGACACTAATAATAAATAAGTACTTGGATAATGACAACTTAACATTGAATTCATTACACTCAAAAAAGGTTTTCAGATTTAGGCATGTGTTATATTTGTACTAATTTTACCACTTAACTTGAAATCTTAATTATAAGAGGTAAAACAAATTGACAATACTACTAACATTTTTATATAAAAAGTTTAGCATTCTCTAATTAGTAAACCTCAAATAATTAGCATGACGAATAGACAAGTAAAATCTAGGAAAATTAAATATGACTCATCATCAACAATAATTGCTATCATGGTCCATTTAAATAGGTGGTCTCTTTACCAAAAAAAATAAAAATAAATAGGTGGTCTACCCTCAATCAACATTAAAAAAATTATCAGAAATAACTATCTATGATACTCTAAGGAATTAAAAATTTACAACCATCATATATTTTACGGTTTAAAAGGTGACCTAATTAATAACAATTTAATAATTCATATTTATTTTTCGTTGTTTAAATTAAATTGATATCAATTAAGTTATTTTTTCAACATTTATCATACTTAATATTTTAAATATTTTTATCGATTCAATATGGACCATGAGCCCATTTGGATTCAGCTTATTTTTTAGCTTATGAAAATAAATAAATTTTTATGTTAATTTATAAGTTTTTATAGACAAAAATTGTATTTTTATAAGCTATTTTATTATAAACTACCTTAAAAATTTTATAATAATTAATTTGTATAAGCTGTTTCACATGAGCTCAAAAATAAGTCAGTCCAACATGTCCAATTTAATGATTATCAACCTCTCTTGATAATAAAAATCACATGTTAAAATTAAAAATGCAAGTTGAGTTGATGTATGCTAATTTTATCTATGTAAGGCTATGAAGTACAGTTTATGAGCAGTATACCGTGGGTGCTAAATGAAGAAAGTAAGAAAATAATAAGCTCGTGAAAGCAAGGTGCTGTCAAGTGTGTCAGGATATTTTCTCATCTTTGCATTGAATACAAATTATTACTATCATCTTCTATAGTTTAGCAGTGTATATGAAAGAAAATAAATTCTAAAACAAATTTAAGAGTAAGTAACAATGTAACATAGCATGTGAAATCACAGTATACTCAAGTTGGAATTGGAGTAAATTGGAATCAACATGTTATCACATTCCTGTTTATTACTAGTATTTATTTGGGATTTGTTTGGTCAGTTAAACTATAAATAACAGTAGTAGTACAGTACTACTTTAATCTGTTCATTTATTTTTTTTAAACAATTTTGGGGTATTATTGTACAGTTGTACTGTGGCTTCTGGCCCCTGAAAATCATAACAAATCACAATAGTTAATGGTGGTAGTAGTACTGTATTCTGATAGTAATAGACCCAGGAGGAACCACTTCTTCATAGGAACTGGATTCACTGTTATAGTAAATTCACATAGTTTGTTGTAAATTTGTAATAGTGAATTTCAATATTTATCTGCGATTTAACGGTTTAAAATACACCATTTAGATTTTGATAATTTTACATAATATAAGATCCGACCGTTTATTTCTAATTAGACGGTCCAAAGCAATTGCTGCATTGACACGATAAATGAGATATAATGATAGTACTAAACCGAGAAGGAATCATGAAACATATTATCTGTTGTAACTTCATCAACACGGTACCAGTATCAACCGTCTAATTTTAATGAATGGTCAAAAATATTTTAATATATATAATCTAAACCGTCATATACAAATTAATGATAAAGATCGATTACAACATATAACCGCATGTTTTTTCTACAGCGGTAAATTCATATCGAGAGTAACCACTTATTGAACCCAGTATGCTTATATTGGACTAACAGCATCTAACTTATCAAAGGCCAGCTTTGCTATCTTTAGGCTACTAAAAATTGAAGGCACACTACCCGGGACACTAGGGCAACTTTAAAAAAAGTAGAAATTTATATAAGTAGTAGTATGAGATCAAATTTCACACAGTTACAATAAGATGTTGTAATTGATCTTAACTGTTCAATCTTAAATCAACAATGACTGAGATTATTTTATTTTATAAGATTATATTTTAAATCAGAATAATCTAATCTCAAATCAATTGTCACGATTAACGACAACATAAAAATGTGTTAACTTTTTACTGCAGAAATCCAGATCCGTAATAGTATCAATCAAATATGATGTGCTAGCAATGCAGATAGCTACTCAACACAAATTAGTAACCCATCATGGTCATACATTTTACAACTTAGCTTCTCCCTTAATTTCCTCACACATCACTTTCTTTATTTCTTTTCTTTCTCCTCTTTTTCACTCCCAACCCCACCACTCTACTATACACTCTCATATACCTAACACTCACTCACTTCTTTAGTTCTTTATATGTTTTATCAAACTTCTTCAACTTTGCTTAGAAAATTAAGTGATAAACTTTGAATTATTTTCATTTTAATTTTCCTATACTATATGGAGATAGAAACAGATTCAGTTTCTTCACCTTCCAAGGTTAAAGAAATCGACGGCCTCCTCGCAGACGTCGGTTACAAAGTTAAGTCATCTGAGCTACATCAAGTAGCTCAGAACATAGAACGGTTAGAGAATGTAATAGTGAATTCATCGTCAAGCGACATTTCTCAATTCGCTTCCGATACCGTTCACTACGATCCCTCCGACATTGGTAATTGGGTGGACAATCTCCTCTCGGAATTCGACCACAACGCTTCTTTACCTTATGATTTCTCTGAACTGCCAGATCTTGCACAAGATCAACACCACCAGCACCAGCACCACCACCACCAATTAAAGGTGGTTTCCACCGTCGAAGAAGACTCAGCAATAAAGCTTGTTCACATGCTGATGACATGCGCGGATTCGTTGCAACGTGGCAACATACAATTGGCTGGCTCGTTAATCGAAGGCATGCAAAGTTTGTTAGCAAACATGAACACGAACTCCGGCATCGGAAAAGTCGCCGGATACTTCATCGACGCTTTAAACCGTCGCATCTTCGGTCAAAACAATATCATCCATATAGAGAACGATGTTCTTTACCATCACTACTACGAAGCATGTCCATATCTCAAATTCGCTCACTTCACAGCAAATCAAGCTATACTTGAAGCTTTCAACGGTCACGATTGTGTCCACGTCATTGATTTCAACCTCATGCACGGTCTTCAATGGCCGGCGTTAATTCAAGCTCTAGCGCTTCGTCCTGGTGGACCTCCGTTTCTCCGTCTCACCGGCATTGGTCCGCCGTCGCATGATGACCGTGACAACCTCCGTGAAATTGGACTCCGTCTTGCCGAATTAGCTCGCTCCGTTAACGTTAGATTCGCTTTTCGTGGTGTCGCGGCGTGGCGGCTTGAAGATGTGAAGCCGTGGATGCTTCAGGTAAGTTCTAAAGAAGCCGTGGCGGTTAATTCTATTATGCAGCTTCATCGTCTTCTTGGATCTGAACCCGACCCGAATAATCCTCCCGCTATTGAAACGGTTTTGGGTTGGATCCGAAGTTTGAACCCGAAAATCATGACGGTTGTGGAACAAGAAGCGAATCATAACCAGGATGGGTTTATGGACCGGTTCACTGAATCATTACATTATTACTCGACCGTTTTTGACTCATTAGAAGCGTGTCCGGTTGAACCGGATAAAGCTATGGCTGAGATTTATTTACAGAGGGAGATTTGCAACGTGGTGTGTTGTGAAGGACCGGCTCGAGTGGAGAGACATGAACCGCTTGTTAAGTGGAGGGAACGGCTTGGTAAAACCGGGTTCAGACCGTTACATTTGGGTTCAAATGCTTTTAAACAAGCTAGTATGTTATTGACTCTGTTCTCAGCGGAGGGTTATTGCGTTGAAGAGAATCAAGGCAGCTTGACTTTGGGTTGGCATAGCCGTCCTCTCATTGCGGCTTCTGCTTGGCAAGCTGTGCCTGAAACGCTGCGTTTTGATAATTGAATTATGGAGAACTTTATTAATTAATAATCAATAATTAGCAAATAGTAGTAGTACCTAGAAAATGCATTGTATTACTATTAGTTGAGTTCACATAATAACATACTGTATATTTTTGCTTGTTCTTCATTTAGTCGATTTTTTCGCCTAATCATTTTATCTGTCAAGTCTCAAACTGAGTACCTCGAAATTCAAGGTGAAAAGTGACCACTCAATCTCAACTAAATGACTTTGAGGAACGATATATTGACATACATTTTGTGACAACTTAAATTGACAATTATGTACGGAAGGGTATTTTTGGTAATAAAAGAATTTCAAACTCAAAATCAGGTTTGCGTGTCTTCTTCCTTTTGTTTGTCGAAAAAGAATTATTGTAGATGTGAATTGCAAAATAAAATCCATCTTAGCTTGCAAAGTTTATGAAGAAACCATGCTCTCAAGTAATATGTTATGAGTAAATTGCATATTATGTGTGAATTTTCAGATTCGATGTTTTTCAAACCATGGCAAAGTTAATACTTTCATATGATTTATCAAAGTGCTCATTTTCAAGCACTTCAATCCCCTAGTGTATCTATAAGCTCCCTATTCTTTCTCCCCATCAAGGAATTGCATATGTGTTGATGTTGGTGCCTTTAGTCCTTAAGTATATCAGTCATTAGTCAGTGGATTGTTTTGTATAGATTGATTTGCTAATAATTAGGATTAGGGGATTAGTTTATGTTATCATTTCTCATAAAGATGGTTTAGTAATTTTATGATCATTAGAGATATTGATTTATATAGATATATGCAATGTAATGCAATTTTTATGAATGAAACTAGTCATTTTGAGCATTTACAACACACATTTTTTATTAATTTATGGCAGAGCACTCTAAAGTCTAAATTAAGAAAAATTAATTCAGCTCATCTCATTAGCAAAATCCATCAACATTTATATAAAATCATTTATATTAGATTGTATATATGCAGGGGCGGAGCCCTTTGTGGGCTGAACAGGGCCATGGCCCGCCCCAGCTTTTATTTTTTTTTCATTTTTTATAGGTATGTATATTATATATAGCTGTAACGTTGTTTTCTTACACAAATTTGCGCGTAGCAGACTTGGTAGTGTTGCGTACCAGTGGCTAAGAGGTCTCCGGTTCTACTCCTCTAGGCTGCAACTTTATATTTTTTTTTTGCATTTTTTCAATAGAATAATAAATATTGCTATGTTGTCACTAAAAACAATTATAATAAATCAAGAAAAATAGTAGTAGTCAATTTATTATTTTCTTTAAAGAAAAATTCATTATATACCTATAAAATATTAGAGAAAAATTACAAAATCAATGTTTCGGTAATTTGGAGACTAAGTGTAATGATTTGCGGCCCCCCCTAACATTTCCTTCTAGCTCCGCCACTGTATATATGTGTATGCAAGTGAAGTGACACCAAAAAAGTAATCATAAAGTGTTGCACACAAATCAGATAATCATATCACTGTCAACAGAACTTTGACACTACCAACAAAAAAATTAATCCAAAATGTGTGTATATATATATATATATGTCCAAGGTTTCCTTCAAAACAAAGTTGTCACAACTTTGGGTTGAACTGCAGGTACTTCATTAATCTCATAGAAATGTTCGCACAAGTTGTTAAATTTTTCCATTTTGTGGCTTCAATTTTGTCACACTATAGTGGCTTCAATTGTTGTCAAAAAAAAAAAAAATGAATGTTTCCATTTCATATTTTGTAGCCATTTCATGTAACACTTCCTTGATCTACGCCTAAACATTCAAGCTCCTAGAGCTAATTCACTTTAGTAAATTAGTAATCATTGACTATTCACTCAACCAATAGTTATGTAGGGATTAAGCAATTACAAATAGATGGTTTTTTTTTCTTTGAATGACAAATAATATATATTAAAAAATAAAGGAGGGCAAAAATCAATAAAAAAGATAGAACCCAAACATCATCGAAATGAGTACCAGAAGTACTCAAAAACATAAATAGAATATAACGCTCCACAAACACTAAAACCCGGCTATAAAAATAAGGGCGCCGAAAACACACCTAACCACGAAAAACAACATGCACCAAAAACAAAAACGATAATAGAGAAAAGAAGGTTGAAAAGAAGAACAACAAGGATCAGGCCACCCACAAGTTCAAGAAAACGGAACCAAACACCTCACTAACCTTTATTGGCTTCGGTACAAGATATGTTGCATCTCTCACTCACAAAAGGAGCAAAGAGACCCATGACCGTTTGTTTGAATATAAACTTTTGAAATACACTTGAAACAAATTGAGAAGCTCAGATAAAACTACACTCACTTGCCTCGGATAGATTTTAGATTTAGATTCTAGAGAAGAGAGCTGAGATTGATGAAAACAAGAGCTTAATAGCTTTATATAATTTGCAAGTATATATGCATGTTGTATAGCTTCAAATATTGTTGAGTCAAAATTTGCAAGTTATACATATATTTTGTTTTTTATTTCTTATCATTACAAAACCAAATCAAATTATTCATCATCAATTACTACTTTTTCTTATCAGTCTTTGTAGATCGATATTTTTTTAACTCCGAGAGCAATTTTGTTTAAAATATATTATGATTTTGACGAATAATCTACAATTGGATCATAAATATTATTTTTGTCTGAATGAAGGTCCCTATAATTATATATTACAAGTATTATACATTTATGAGTTCTTAAAAGTAATTTGTTAAAGTATTTAGGCCATAATGTATATCCTAAATTTTAAAATTTTGACAATGTACGTATTCTTATAGTTATTGTATCCGGTGGCGGAACTGGGAATTTTTTTTCGCAGGGGGCCACTAAAAAAATTATTGTATAGAAATTAAATATGAAAATTATATTGTGTATAAAAATTTAATTATCACGAAATCTTATTACATACTTTAAAGCCATTCAAAAGAAATTATATATTTTAAAATAATATTGTGTCAACTGATTTGAAATAATCAATAATTGACTTTGAACTAATACTCACACAAATTTATCATTACAAAATCATATGTTTTATTATTATTACACATATACCAAAAAAAAATCCATGTTTTTAATTGAAAATAGTTGTTTTTTTTTAATAAAAATTATGGACTATTGGCATTTTTGTATTGATATATACAAAATGAAAATTAATTTTTAAAGAAGAATCCCCTTGCCGGCTTGAGAGAGTTTTGTCACCAAATATAAAACTAGTTTTTTTTAAGAAAAAAAAAAATAAAAAGCACCCACCAACAAGTATTGAACTCAAGACCTCTAGGTACTTGAGCACCTCTTTTACCAGTTCAGCCAGTCTTAACAATTGATCATATAATGCCCAAAGAAATATATATACAATTTGTATTTGTAATTTATGAAACTACCAATGGCATACTAGTAATTTCCTATTTTTCCGGGGGTGGCCGTGGCCACCCACAGCCACCCCCTGGTACCGCCACTGATTGTATCGTAAGTCATAAATAAATCTGTATGTACCAGACCTTCAATTGTTTTTATTCTTTATTATTATATTTATTTGGGTGCTACATATAATATTGGTCGTTGAAATGGCAAGTTAGAATGTCCCTTTTCTTATAATATATAATGCCTTTCAGGCTTTCACATTCAACTTTTAACTAGAAAAACTTTGATAATATAAGGTTAGTTACATTGAACAAGATTAATATTTTTTATTAGACCAAATTTCTAGATTCCAACATTAACATAATTGTTTCTTGACAACTTGTTTTAATTTATTAATTATTATTAGTGGAAAAGTATGACTTTAGGAATAATAGTTATAGTGAAAAATAAATAATAATTTAATTAGAGGAGAAAATCCATTTTTAAGCCTCACAAGCTAAGTATTTCGACGAAAATGAGTTATATATCGCTATTAGCGGTGAAAATTCCATACATATATTATAGTAACTTAAAAAATATACTACTTGCATCCCTAAATATAAGACTCTTTTGAAAAAATTGTAGAGATTATGTAGTATTAAATTTGTTGATAACTAATTTTGTTTTTTATAATTTTAACTTTTAAGAGAGAGAATAAGTTAATGTGCTTTTAAAGTATTTATTACAGATTGCAGAAAAATAAATATATATACTATAATTAAAGGTATGTTTTGGAAAAATAATTAATGGCCTTGAAAATTTGAAAGAGATCTTAAGAAAAGGGACAAAAAAAAAATCTCAAAAGTGACTTACAATTAGAGACGGAGGTAGTAACAATTTTTGTATAACAAAACGAGGGTATAATAGAGATATATTGTACCATGGTACAATATTTTATTAATCCATCTTCAAACCCAAACAATCAAATCTCTTTCTATAAAAAAAATCAAATCTAGGAAAGAAACAAATTATGTACTCCAATACAAAACTTACAATGAAGCCACTCAATATGTATATAAAATAAAAAGTAGAGAACATCAAACAGAGAAATTGATAAAACCATGTATACTGAAAATAACTATACCACGATAGCAACACTCTTCCATAAAAGCTGAGGTCTAAAACAATAAGTTTATGACAACAGCTATGAGAATAGAGAAAGTGGCAACGAGAGAAGTGGCTGAGCCCGGTGATGGGGGAGTCGCGCCTGGCTGAGCTGGAGATGATGGGGATGGTGAATCTCCGTTGATTGGTGGAGTAGGAGAAGGAGGAGTAGGAGTGGTTCCTGATGAAGGAGGAGTAGGTGAAGGAGGAGTCGGAGAAGGAGGAGAAGGACCTTGAGCTGGAGCAGGTGAAGACGCGGACACTTTAACACTTAGCTTTTGGCCATTGGTACAATGGCCTTGGAAGGTACATGTAAAATAGAAATCCCCGGTTTTGTTAAGGGTGATTCTTGCTGGCGATGTTGTGATGGCTTGAGTATTTTGATTGATGTTGCAATTATCAAAGTTTGCCTTGCTAATTTCGGCAACAGTGTGAGCTCCGGTGACAAAGTTGAAAACTGTAATAAAACATATTCCAATTAGAATTTGGCATCGAAAAAAATAAGTATATAAATAAACCTCGAAAAATCTAATTGACATAAGATTTGAATCGAATTCAAGCGTTTGTTCAATTTAAAATTTTAAAACATATACACAAACTCACCTAAAACATCATTTTCTTTAAATGTGATATGGGACGCCCAATCAGAATAAAATGAAGCGCCACCCGGAGGAGTAGCCGTCCAACCGGTGGAGCCTCCGACAATATGATCTACAGCTTCTGTGTTTTGTAGCATTGTTGCAGCAAAAGCAATTACTAAAAGAATTGACATATTCTTTAATTGCGACATCTTTTTATTGTTCTTTTGTTGTGTGTGTATCAAGTTTCCCTCTTTGATCTACTTGAAAAAGTTGTGTTTATGAAAAGAAGAAAAGAATTAGAAATGCTTGAATTGAATTTGAAAGTTGCTTCGGTATTGATTGATTATATATAGAGGATTGAGAGGCTTAATTAACCCAACTTGATTATAAGAGAAACTTGGTCAGAGCAAGACTGAGTTATATTTTATTTTTTTGGTAATGAGACTAAGTTATATTTTGTTTAATTAAATTGTGAAAATTGGTTGGGTCAATGTTTGGGTCCGGTAAATAAATTGAAATAGTCTAGAAGACAATATGGAAATGCAAATTATTTAGGGATACGTTTGATTGGCTAAAAATTAAATAATTGGATAGAATAATTTTAGTTGTACTGATTTTAAAATTGTTTATAAGACTGAACAAACTAAGAGCAAATAAATTGAACAAAAAATGAAATTCTTATCCCTCTATGTATGCATCGAATACCAAAATAATATTTGCATTAAAATAGTCTTTTGAGTTGAACTCTCCTCATATTCTTAAGTCCTAAAAATACATTGAAATGATAACGTGACTCAAAACTATTTTGAAAAGAAAAACATCAGTTACTTGTGTGGGTGGAGTTTAAGGTGGGAAGGATTGTTTATTTTCCCATGGTGGGAAAAGCTCAAATCTACCATTAAAATATTGTTAAAATATTAAATGGTTTGGATTTGAGAATGGGTACCTTTTGTACAAGTACCTTGCTCATCTTTATGAATGTGCCCAATGCCCATACACTTTTTACAATATAATATTTCCACCAAATGTATTTAATTTCTTTGTTTTTTCTGACAATGCAAAATATGGCCTGAACAGTACAAAAAATGATTCATTAAATTTATATTTGGCATTTCTTAACAAAAATAATAAAGATGAATCTACCAAAATTTATTAATCAAATATTAATAAAAATACTATTGTATTGATTTTTATATGTTGTCATATTTTTAATTGTATATATGATTTGCTAGAGTTGGAAGAAGGTAAATTTGATTTAAAATTTCCAAATTACATTGTTGGGTACCGCCGGTATCATTTAAAAAAATTATTTAAAATATAAACTTTAACTAAAATTCACTTAAAATATAAATGTTTTATGGGTCACTATATTTAAAAATATTAGTTGTAGATATAAATATTTTAAGGTTTAGTGGCGCAACTTGTTGCCCGCCTACTTTTCATCCATGTGTGATTATCTTGGTATATAAATATACAAGACAATAATAGATAGATTTAATGAAACAAATTAAAAAATAAATTAGTTGTATAAATATTTTAAATTAACTTAAAAAAATTATTTAAATTATAAATTTTAAATAAAATTTACTTAAAATATATTGTGTTCCAATTTACTACTTTCAAGATTATATTATCTTTTTGTTTCTTTAACCATTGCCCCGAAAATACTGTCTAACATTTTCCATTTTTTAAATATAAATTAATATAAAAATATGACATAACATTAAATTAATTTTATCTAGAGATTGTTAATATCTAACAATGTAAGTTGGGTTTTTTACATAATTGAATACTTGTAAAAAAAATTGAAGAGAAATATGCTTGACGTGGATGCAGTTTATAACCCTGTGTGTGTTAAAAGGATAAAAATATAAGTCATCCTCGTGGGCATGTAGAAACATATTTAATTTTGTAAAAGTTGGTGCAACAGTCTACTACCAGTAAAGACTACTTTCCCACCATGGGAAAATAAATACCTCTTCAAAATTTGCTAGAATAGGTTGTCTTACAACAAAAGCTAAAAAGCTTTTTATTTTTTATTTTTACGAGAGCCATGTAAATTGCTAGATAACATAAAGATCATTCACATTAACTAATTAAGCATTAGTATACATTAAAATTGTAACCAATATGCAAATTCTTAACATATTTTCAAGGAAACCATCAAACTCAAAGTATGCAATGCATACATAGAGGGAAAATATAGAACTGGTAGAACTAGAGTAATAACAAAAATTTTAAAAGCAATCAAATAATATTAGGAAAATGTAAACGAGTGCCTCCAGAGTACTTTTTAAACATCTTAAATAGTAAAATTTTGTGAAATTTTTATGAAAATGTGTGAAGTTAATATATTAAAAATTTATTTATTTTACTTTTTAAATAAATAATTTTTTAAAATAGAATGTTTAGTAAAACCCATAAAATTATGTAAGGATTCCGTTATTTTTTAAGACAAATTATAAATTTCAATGGAAGACTATGAAAGAGTGAATGAAATGGTGCATGGGGTTGTTCATGGGTACAGATCAATTTGAGAACTCGACAACCCAATCTATTATTTACTCGAACCTGCTCATTTGCGGGTTGAACCCGTCCCAACCTGCCAAACCCACAAGTAATCAGTTCAGATATTGGATTTGAGTTTTTAACCCGTCTATCGTGAACCCAACCCGATCATTGAATGTATATTTGAAAGGTGTTGTCGTACAGTGCTATACACTTTTTTTTTAAATTTATTTATGTGATTTGTTGCTATTATCTATTGGAACTTATGTAATTTGCACTTTGCTTTTGTTGCTATATGGTTTGTAGGAATTTGTTACTCTTATTTAGTTTATTAAGGGTAATGATTATGGCTGAAATTTTATTTGAAGTTAAAAATGAGTGTGTTTTATTCAATTTAAGTGCTAGAAATATATTACATTAATTATGTTAAATTGTATTATATGTTTTTTAGAGGTTTTTAAAAAATGTATTTTTTTTCTATCAAAAAATTATTTTTATTTTTCTGAACAACTCCCGAACCCAACCAAACCCAATCCATTAATAATCGGGTTGGTTCGGTTCGAATTTGATAGTGAAAGTGCGAGTTTAATGATGAACCCAACCAATGAATATTGAACGAGTTGGGTAACGGGTTAGGCCAAATCTGGCCCAACCAACGTACACCCTTATAAATGGAGGTGGCGGCTTAGATTTCATAAACTAGGGATAAAATCTCAATGAAAGTCACGCACTCCCAAGACCATTTAAACTGACGAAATTACCCAATGGTATTTTGGAACGTATAGGTTCCGAAGTGAGATTTTGGTTTTATTCATATGCGTCGTGTTGTTGCTCATCTTCTTCGTCTTTTATATTCTCCTTATTTCAGAACTTAGGTTCCAAATTGCTAAATTTCGACAATTACGTTTTAAAATCTAAAAAAAATATTGAAAAGAAAAAGCCGCTTCGGAACGTAACTTCCGAAATGATGTACTTATAAATAAAACCCGACCCATATACACTTCACCATCTTTAACCTAAGTAGCATGTGTTCGTCCCTACAAAAAATTTATGCACACAGTTTTAGTCCCTGCTCTTAATACAATGCGTATTTTTCAAAGATTATTTTGCAAACAGATTTAAAATATTATTAAAAGTTGCTAAAAAAAGGAACTCAAAATTTGACTTTTAAGACGAGATTCTCATAATTTTAATCTTTATATTTTGAAATTCAAAATATTCATATTTAAATAGTCTCATTTTATAATATTCTAAAATTGGTTGAAAAAAAATTATTCAAAAGTTTTTAAAAAAATGTTAACATTAAATATTTTTATAATATTTTAACGATAAGTAAACAATTTTAAGGTTTTTGAAAATTAGCAGGGACAAATATGTCAATTTATTTTTATTGGGACAAACAGTAAAATTTGGTAATTTTTGAAGGACGAAAAACAAATTTATCCCTTAAACTTTTATTATTTTTAGAAAATTTTGTATTATTATTCAATTAATTATTTTGTTTTGCCTGCAAAAAAATAATATTCAAGTAGCCGTGTTCAATATTTTAATAGATGTATTAAGAATAGAAGGACTTAAAGTTTTTTTAAAATCTTTTTACTTTATTTTGAGGTCTTGATTTTAACAATTAAAAATTTGGTAGATTTTAATGCTAAAAAAAACAACTCATTCAATCCAAATTTAAACAAGACAGTTCTCCAAATTTAAATTATTCAATAACATTCAATAAAATATAAAAAAGCTTTCAAAATTTCGTGATTTTCTCCCAAGCTTCACCGTCATCTTCTCACTGCAAAGACAAAATCAGAATGCATTTTAATTAGTAGCTTCTTGACATTATGCTTCTTTTTTTTTTTTTTTGACATTATGCATTTTAAAATCAACAATGTTCAAATTAAATCAATTTCAAGCGATCCTACCATATTGACTAGTGCAACAAGCCAACAAATTACTTTGTTGGTATAAACATGTGATTTTTCAACAACTTTACAATGTTGTCAAAATAATGTATTATTTTCAACAAAAAAAAATTATTTTTCTATCAAAAGTGTTTAATTCTAACAATATATTATATTGCTACCAAAGAGTTATATTATTAGTAGCAATAAGTTATGTTGTTGTTGTTAAAAAATTACATTATTTGGTTTATTTAAGAAACTGATTGTTTAGTTTATTTGTTCATTTTCAATCAATTTGCTAACAGAGATTACTTAATCTTGTTTGCACCATCTACTTTGACTATCATATTCTTTTCATTTTTTTCCTCTTTAGATGGAATGTCGCGGCTAGGAAAATGAAAGTTTTGGGATTTAATAATCACAAATAGTAAAAGGTGAAATAAATAAAATGTATAAATATGTAAACAACATGGTTAAATAGACCAAACATTAAACTTCTTTTCAAACTTAATATGACAGGTTAATATAATAATGTAAAGAAGAACATAATGTAAAGTAACAAGAGGAAAAAAACATTTTTCTTTGTTAACTAAATTGAAACACATAAATCAAATAGAAACTTAACACTATGCTCAACCAGATTTATTTGGATGACCACGAGATATACCTTAAACTAGTGAGAATAAGTCAACAAAGAACATGAAAGATATCCATGATTGTCGAAAGCATTTTATCACAAGTAGATTTTTCCTTCTTATAGTTGCTGAGATTTTTGTCCATCTAAAAGAGTTGTATGATTCCAGAAACACATGGCACATAAAATATAGTGCAGAGATGGAAGAAGATAGGTAAGTTATAGAAAGTTCCAAATCATATGTTGGATGTGTACTTTATTGACCTTCAAGTAGTTCGTCTTCAATGGTTGATGACCTATAATTTCTTTTCAAATGAAAATCCATAGACTTTAACAATGATGGTTTTTGAGTAGTATATCATGTTTTTCCACTAATATATTCGGTAAGTGATCCAATTTATCTCGCAACAATGATTCTCAGGAGTTAATTAATAGAAGTTAATGTCTACCAAAATGGAACACAAAAATTGTAATAGTTGTATAAATTAAAAATAGGAAACAAGAAAGCCTTGAAAAAAAAATATATAGCTTTTGATAAATGTCAGTCTTTTTGACTAGGTATATTGCAAATTTAGCACAAAAAACTGGTAATTGAAGTTCGCTACATTATGAGACACATTTATGAGCAGTGTTGACAAACTCTACTCCATTATTTCCCTCTTCAACCTAAAAATTACAAACATAATTTAATGAATAAGAAAATCAAGCACCCCAAAGTAACAAACTAAATAGTCAAACAGAAAAAAGAGCCTCACATTAATATAGATTATAGTATATAAATCTACTGTATATAAGAACTAGGGAATCAAACTGAAAATAATTTCATTAAACACTTTAAACATTTCATTAAACATTTCAAACCATTTTATGTTTGATAAATTCCATTCCATTAAACTAGGAAATCTACTGTATAAAAGAATTCATGTTTGATAAATTTAAAGTTTAATAGGAATTGAAGATTTCAATTTTAGAAGAAGATTAAGCAAACAAAACACATAGATAATATTCATTTAATTCATATAATTATGAGATATAGTCTAGTGTACTTTATTATAAATTAGTGAAGATGATGATGAGCGTGGTGAAGAAGAGACTGAAAAAGATAAACGTTCATCATTATTTATGATTTGACGGTGACATCGACATAGACGGAGGTTTAGGGAGACATCAGCGTTTGGACGAGTTCTAACTTAACCGTCGACAGAGGTTTAGGGTTCAATTTGTGACGAAGCGAAGAGTCGATGCTGAAGCCATAGCGCCAATGCTAGAATCGCCGAATACTTCTCCATCGCCAAAACTACTGTAACGGAAGGAGAATCAGAGAGCGATGCATCGGAATTCGAAGCAATAGTAGGGTTAAATAAGCTTAGGTGTTACGCGGTAGAGAAGTACTGATGTCAGGTGTTACCTATCTAAAAGTATTAATTTTAAGTATCAATTTAGTTGAATTAATTAAAGCTTCTTTATATTTGATAATTTTAATTTTTAGGGTGTTTTAATATTAGTAGTTTTTCTTGACCAAAAAAAAATATTAGTAGTTTTTGTCATTTTATATCTTTAGGAATAAATCAATCAAATTAACAAATTTTCTAATCTCTTTCTGAAATCACACTCACTTCCCTGGTTACAAACTCACTTCCTAAAATCAGTTAATTTTTTTTTACAATAAAATTAGTTAATATGTTAGTTCATTTTTTTTAGGTTAAATATGCTACTCACTTGTTAGCTCATTATTAGTTAGAGTATGCTCATGCACAAGTATATGTTGAACTGTCTTTGAAGTCACACATTGCTTAGGTTCCCGGGCTGTTGGGTGTATAAATATGTAAGGGCAACCTCACCCTTTGAGCTAGCTTTTGGGGTTGAGATCCGAGCATATTTAACATGGTATCAGAGCCGGGTTAAAGACTGCAATGTGGGTGTTTGACCAAGGACCACGCTTGGCGTGAGGGTGAGTGTTGAAGTGTGTTTGCAGTCCCACATTGCTTAGGTTCCCGGGCTGTTGGGTGTATAAATATGTGAGGGCAACCTCACCCTTTGAGCTAGCTTTTGGGGTTGAGATCCAAGCATATTTAACACTATATACCCCTTGTACTCCCTTATAATAAAACTTTTTTACTTATAAAAAAAACTATAATATAAATGTAACTACTTGCTACATTGTTCCATTAATTAAATGATTATACTTTCATTTAATTATGATATTTATAACAATACAAACAACCAAATTTCTAGGAATGAAACAAATTTATTTATTTTGATACAAAACCAATAATAACCATGAAGCCACCCAATATGTATATGTATATCAAATACACTAATTAAAGTAATGAACATCAAACAGAGAAATTGAAAGCACCATGTATACTTAAATCAACTATACGCCAATAGCAACCCTACCCTCGGCCCAAACAATAACAACCCAGCCAAAAAAGTTGTACGGTCTAAAACAATAAGTTTGCGACAACAACGATGAAAATAGAGAAAGTAGCAACGAGAGAAGTGGCTGAGCCCGGTGATGGAGGAGTTGCGCCTGGTTGAGTTGGAGATGAAGGGGATGGTGAATCTCCGTTGACAGGTGGAGTAGGAGAAGGAGGAGAAGGAGTGGTTCCTGATGGAGGAGTAGGTGAAGGAGGAGTAGGAGAAGGAGGAGGAGAACCTTGAGCTGGAGCAGGTGAAGACGCGGACACTTTAACACTTAGCTTTTGTCCATTGGTACAATGCCCTTGGAAAGTACATGTAAAATAGAAATCCCCGGTTTTGTTAAGGGTGACTCTGGCTGGCGATGTTGTTATGGCTTGAGTATTTTGATTGATGTTGCAATTGTCAAAATTTGCTTTGCTAATTTCGGCAACAGTATGAGCTCCCGTGACAAAGTTGAAAACTGTAATAAAAATTGAGACATTAGACTTTGACATTGAAAATAAAAAATATATATAATTCACGAAAAATCTAATTGACATAAGATTTGAATCAAATTTTAGAGTTTATTCAATTTAAAAGCATATACACAAACTCACCTAAGACATCGCTTTCTTTGAATGTGATATTAGAGGCCCAGTCAGAATAAAACGAAGCACCACCTGGAGGAGTTGCCGTCCAACCGGTGGAGCCTCCAACAATATGATCTGCAGCTTGTGTGTTTTGTAGTATTGCTGCTACAAAAGCAATCACTAAAACAATTGACATATTCTTTAATTGAGACATCTTTTTATTGTGCTTCTCTTGTGTGTGTATCAAGTTTCCTCTGTTTTATCTAGCAATATTTTACACCTTTTGGTAGTTGTGTTTATGAGAAAATTTAGAAGTACTTGAATTGAATTTGTAGGTATCATTTGATTTGGTTGATTATATATAGAGGATTTAGAGGCTAATTAATCCAACTTGAATAAAAAAAGAACTTTTTTACAGCAAGACTAAGTATTTTTTTTTGTTTAATTAAATTGTGAAGAAGTTGTTGAGTCAATTATTGAATCCAGTAAATGAATGGAAATAGTCCATAAGCAATGTGGAAATGGAAATTGTCTCTACAGAGTTGTTATATTGAATCAATTAAAATAAGTTATCTTATTTTCATTAATTCAATATCGTTTGTTGATTAATGTTATGTGTCTTTGTAAGCACATATTTAACCTTGTCTATCTAAACCCATGCGTTACATGGGTCAAGCTATTTTTATTTATTTTGTTATAAAATTTAGACTTTTTCTTTGGTATAGTGGAGATATTGAAATGAAGATATAAAAGAATTTGAAGAATTGGTTTGTGAGCCGTGTTACTATACTTAAAATAATCTGTACAACCAACTCTTATTTGAATTGAATGACATATACATTTAAAATTTAACATGAAGCTAAGTTTTTTTTCTCAATATTAATCTATTTAATTTGCTATAGTCTAGGACGATAGCAGCCAATTCCCTTACACACACAAAAAAATAGCAACTGATTTTGATTCCAGCTTGCATGCCACCTTTTTCTAATGAGTGATGACATTTGTGACTGTGTCTAATATTAACTCAAGAGTATATAAAAAACAAATTTATAATTTCTAAAATACCAAATTTAAATCAAAACCGTTCGATTATATTGAAAAACGAAGAGTTATAATGTGACTTTGTCCATTGCTGCAAATCATGGTCCGCCATCAAAATAATGAATCAACAATTATTGTTCAAAAAACAATATTTTATTATTACAATAATAAAATAATAGTACAATTTTACTATGGCAGTATTTAAGATAGAGCGAAGAGGGCGACCATCTTAAATTTCTCCAATTTATAGCTAATTTAATCTTAAGTAAAATTGAGTTTTTACTTTTTTTTTAAGGCAAAATGATAGTGACTTTCTTTTAAGGCAAAAATGAATAGTGACTTGTAAGAACTATTAACATGTATAAAAAAGAAGACAGCATGTTTAGTTCGCTATGGCTTTGTTTGCGAGTTTAAAAGGAGAAGAGAGAAGGATATTGAGAATAAAAAGAAAGAAATAGAGAAGTTTGGAAGGGGAGAAATTTGAGAGGAGAAAATTTTGGAGGGGTTTTTTTTAACACATCTTGTTTGAGGACATCTACTTTAATTAGAGGAGAAATAGAATGATGATCGGTGCATTTTAATGCACATTTCTCTACTATTGTACTCATGTATTCCTATAGTTTATTTTACTATTTTTACTATTTTAGTGTGTTTTCATATTTAAGATTAATTATAGCCTTATTTTATTTTCGCACTTATTTTCTGAATAAATAATAAATTGACACCTTCTCATTGCGCAGACCATAACTGGAGCTAGGAATATCGGATTGAGACGCGGCCAGTTGCGTTGGAAAGCTAAGACAAAGAGCCACAACTTTCATGTTGAAGTAGAAAGCTAATTCAGAGCGCAAAGGAGTCATATTTACTCATGAATGTTCCAGACTTTATGTATTTTAATTATTTCGACCCGAACTTATGTTTTCGGCCCAATTTGTTTTAAGGCCTGTTTTTCCTTGCCCTTTAAATAGACAAAACGCAGCCTAAGAAACCCTATTCAGTACTCACGAAATAAAATAAGGATTTCGGCTGAAGCTATGGAGAACTAATTTCATCTTTCAATTCGTTGGTGTAAGGAACTCGATTTATAATTCTTGAGGTCTGTTTTTAATAATAAATTCAATTCTGTTTATGCTTCCTTATGTCGATTTAATTTCTTGTCCACTGCATGAATTCGTATTAGATGATTGCTTAATTATTATAATCGAATTTATACAGTAGACTTATTCGTTTTAGTTCATCGCTTGTTTAAGTTAAACCGAACAGGAATTGAATCGATATAGTTTTGCGCTTGCAATAGGTTGATCGAATATGTCATGATATTGACCGAGTTCTGTGACGCTTGTTCGCTTTACACGGTCGGTTGAACGCATACGATGCTTATCGAATGAATTCGTGTGTAAAACTGATTGTCGCTAGTTAAATTAGTTTTATAATCAACCGGAGCATAAATAATCAATTGAATAATTTTGTATAGCTGTGATAGAATTAAGATCGAGTTGCCTGAAGCCAATGAATTGATCGTTTTATATCAATTGAATTTCAACAAAAACACTTTCTGTTTGCAAAACAAAACCCCCATAATTTACAATTTTTAATCTGTTCTAATATTGTTAACTGATTGAGAGTCTTTGGGAAACGACCTAGGTTAACTACCTAGTACTATTCTTAAATTAAAACTTATTTTGATCACAAAACGACGGTGATCATATTGGCGCCGTTGCCGGGGACTCTAAATCGATTTTTAACACATATTAGGATTAGTAAAATTGAGAACTAACTAACATTACTAACAATTTTGTTTTGTGAGTTTTTGTTGTGTTTCAGGTTCTGACGTTGAATTTTGCAGTGACGCTGAAAAATAATTGATTTTCGGTTGATATCTCAGATTGATCCGAAATTTGGTCCACAAATCCGAAAAAAATCAAGGAACAAAACTTTCGTATCTTTGATACTAAAATTCAGGCTGAAATTGCGAAATTCCTTCGTTTAGACCACTTTTTATTTTTTTTGAATTTTCCATATATTTTAAAAAATCCGAAAAACATATATTTAGATTTGTTTGATTTTTAGAGATTTTAGGTGGTATTTTTATTTTTTTTAGATTTTTTGTTACACGATTTTGCATTTTTCTATTCATTTTCTTTTCTAGACCGAAAAAAAAGAGATTTTAATTTATTTAGTTTTTCTTAAGAAAAAAATGGGCAACTCATTGGATTAATTTATTTAGTTTTTCTTAAGAAAAAAATGGGCAACTCATTGGATGAATTGGCTTATCTTATTAATTTGATGGAAGCAAGAGGACAACAAGCATGGTCTCAAAATCATATTCCACTTGAGATTTGTAAAATTTGTTCTTCGAATTTTCATGTTAGTGATGCATGTCCTATATTGTTAGATACTAATATTTGTGGTGAGACCCAAGTTGTAGGTGATCTTCAAGGACAATACTATTGGGAACAAAATTCATATCTTGAAGAGCAGCCTATTTGGTCATATCAACAATTTCAACAAAATGTATCAACTGACACACAATCGTACTTGGAAGATATTATCAAGCAAATAAATGAAAATAATAAGCAAAATGGCTGAACAGATGCAATTGATTATTCATTATTTTTACATAATTTTTCTATGAATCTAGACCTTAGTTTAATTAATTTTCTTAGTTTTATTATAATTTTAATCACTTTAGAGTAGAAATCATCTTCATCTAATAGCTAGAGAAAATAGTTTGATTTGTGTTGATATTTCCCTAACCAGACAATGCTGGAGTATTAGTCTATGTTTATGTGTTAACAGGTACACAATGAGTATTTGAGGTTAAACTATGTTCCAGGAGTTTTGGAAAATCAACTATGAAAGTTAGTGTTTCAAATCAGAAGTTGGAAAAAATGAAGTCAAAGTTGCCACGCCCAGGCGCCATCCTGCCATGCCCAGGCGCAGCTATGATCACTTTAACATGATTCAACACTGCCTTCTCACGCCCAGGCGGCATCCAGCCACGCCCAGGCGTAGCTCTGATTTACACTTGCCACGTCTGTCACGCCCAGGCGCAGGTCTGCCACGCCCAGGCGTGCGACTGCGAGTTTACTCCCTATATAAGCCCAAAAATCATATTTTATTAGGGTTCAGAGATTTTTACATAGAATTGAGAGCAAACACTGTGCTAGGGTTTCGGAAGCCGCTGTTCAACAACAATCATTGGAGTTGAAGCTTCTTAACCTCGATCTTTATGTGTAATTCCTTACTTATCTATATTCTTTGTAATCTCTCATGAGTAACTAATTTCTCTATTGTTAGGGATGAGTTGAATTTGGATGAAAACTCTATGTTATGATTTGATACTATCCTTTTGAATAAATTCTAGTATGTTGTTTATGTAATCTTCGTTCTTAATGCTTTTTATTACTTGATCACTTTTAAATTGATTTATGATTCACGATTTGAAACGAGAGTGGAATTTGTGAATGCTTGAGATTGCATATTCTTGCCTTTGTAGTCTAGAGATAGATACAAACCCTTGAAACCATTATAATTTCTGATATTTATATGCTTATTCTTAATTTTGAATTCACTAAGAGATTAGGGATTATCTTGAGAATAAAGGTTTAATCACTAAGAGATTAGGGTTAAACAATCTAGGAAATTGGTAACAACATCTTGAATGAATTTGACACTAGAATCAAATTAATAATATAGAGTTAGAACTCAAAGAATACTCATCCCTGACATCTTTCTTATTATTAAATTCAAAGTAATTCTCTTTGTTAATTATTGCTTTTGCAACCAATCAAACCGGAACCTTTTGTTCAATTGAGTTTAAAATATAGTTCAACAGTATAACGCGATCCTTGAGTTCGACACTCGGTCTTACCGTTTTAATTTTACTACTTGCACGATTCAGTACACTTGCTGAAATCGCCAACAGCAATCATCTCTTCAAAGTTTAGCAGTCCAAGTTGAGCAAATAGTCTCCAATGTCCATCAATTTCAAGAGAAGAAGATGTTGCATGATGATGTACAACCTGTTGCACTATTAGAGGTAATGCAATGTGATACAAGTCTTGATGAAACTCCAGGTGAGCCCATTGAAACAATACTTGTGTCCATTGATGAACAAAAAATAAGCAACATAAATCCAAGTGAATGCATGCAAGAGATTACACCAGAAAATTTCTTGAAATCTGATCTGGATGAAATATATACTTCTCTTGAACTAGATAACTCTCTAGAAATTTTTGCTTGTGAATGTGGTGTTTGTAATGTTTGTCATGAGATTAATGCAGACATTTTAGGTGAAGACATTTTGATGCCGCCAACCACTTGTGCAGAAATTCAAGCAAATTCAACAACTCTTGAATTTGACACCAAAAGTGTGGATTTTAGCCATAAGCAACCATTGCCCAAAGCAGAAAAATTGTTGGTGGAACCACTGATTAAGCCACACAACTTGCAGCTGCCATTCGCCATTTGTGCATCTCTTCCACCTATTTTATCTGACTCACAAGCTAACTCTGAACTTTGTGATTTCCATGCTTTTGCTATTGCAGGTTTACCATATGTTGATGTTATTCCTCCTAAGCCACCAGATTGTTTACTAAAAGGCAAGTTCGCTTGCTATTTGCTTCTTCCTGTTACGTATATTGTAACAGCCCAGGCCTTCGGCGCTCCCGGCACTGCTACCTCACGATCTTCTCCAACCCCCTTCACTATTGGAGTTTTTGCCTTCCGTGGGAATCGAACCCATGTACCTGTGGATAAGTACATTATATTGGAAGGAATTTTGGAGGATTTATATGAAATTTTTAAATTTAGTTTAGGTAAAATTATATTCGCGGTCCTTAACTTAATTTTAGATAACGATTTAGTCTTTTTTCATGTTTGAATATAGATTTCAACTTTCAAATTATGGTTTTCTTTCTATGTGCACTCACAATCATAAATATATGTTATGCTCCAAGAAAAAAAGTGTAAATTTGAAACTTGAAAAATCATATTCAAACATGAGTGAAGGACCAAAAAGGATAAAAATTAAATGAAAAAAAGATAAAGGACCAAATCTTACCTGAAATTAAGTAAATTAAACGACTACAAATGTAATTTTGTCTTTAATTTATGTTGGTATAATATTCTTAAATTTAAAAATACATTAATCATAAGCATTTATTTATCATTCACCATAAAAAAGTACTCTTTTAAATAATGTAAAAAAGATATATTTCTATTTTTTTTTTTATTATCTACTTCTCTCCATCCAAAACCCTCTCAACAAATTCTCCCACACAAACTCGCAAACAAAGCATAAAATAAATTGCAATTAGAAGGTTTTACTTCTTCAAAGAGAGTTGTTAGAGCTCAGTATGTAGGTTTTTAGTCTCGTTCGTAAGCTTGAATGTTAAATGGTATCCATAAATAGGGGCTGAAATGAGTCAAGTTGGGTCCAACATAATTTAGCTCAACTCCACTACATAAAAATTAAATCATTTCGAAACTCGATTCGAATTTGTCATGAACTTTTTTTCAAGTCAAACTTGACTAGTTAAAACTCGATTTGAATTCATCATAGAGCTCAGTATGTTGGTTTTTAGTCTCGGTCCAGTGAGCAGATGGACCGTTGGCCCAATCGAGAACAGAAGGTAAAAATAATTTATCTGCTGCGGGTGTTGTTGTTGTTGCTTCTTTTTTTTTTTTAACTTTTCGATTTTGATAGGATGGTCACAAATGTCTCAACTACATGGAAAAGGCGACTACGTCTAATCTATTTTCGTTTGTATCCAAGTTGCTTCAATTCAATGCAAGTTGCTAGCACTGAAATGTTTCATCTAATCTAAGTAATATTGAGAACTAACAAATTGCATTGATCAATATGTATTCTTTTTTTTTTTTTTTTATTCTTTATTTACAAAGAGTGTTGATTATTTGAAGTATAAAAATTATGATAATAATGGAATAAAGTCTATTGTTAGAACTTATGAATTTGATTGTACCAAAAAAAAAAAAAAAAAAAAGAACTTATGAATTTGAAAATCGTTATGTAAAAATAAATATACAAATTTGTGAATGACTTTTGCAAAATAGAGAATTTGATAATTGGAACATGGGGTGGTAATACTAAGTGTATGTTAAAGTGTAGTATGATGAATTTGCCATATATATTAATGTAAATTTGATTTGTTTATATTTTATTAGTTTAAGATAAGGTTAGATATATTTTTATATTTTTTAAAATAGGTTAAATATATTTTTAGTCCATCTAAATGTATCAAATTTTATTTTTAGTTTATTTAAAAATTTTCCTTGAACTGTGGTCGTTTTTCTAAATTTTCAATTTTCAGTTTTAATTAGTCTCTTTCTTCTTCTTTTTTCCAAAAATTCACTTATCCTATTCTAAATGAATTTTTTTAAAACATGACATTATTAAGATCTCAAAATATCATTAGTTTTTTTTTTTTGTCAAAAATGATATATTGCCTTTATTTATTTATTAAAGTGGATAATTATAAGAGTGGACTAATGCAATAAAACTTGTATTATATATATAGTAATACACTTTTGAGCTCATCATACAAATTTAAAGATCACGAAAATAAAAACATAAATATGACAAAATTAGTAAAAGCACCAATTATCACATGCTAATAAAAAACTATGGAAAATGGTAAAACTATAATCTTAAAAAAATTAAAATAGTATTATTATTTATTAAGTTAATTTAACAAGGTTACACATTGACAATCCACTAATACGCACTTGGGAAATTCAGGAGGGATGCACATATATCTCGGACAATCTTGATCGTGATCGCACAGAAGCATTGCTGTGATTAATTATGTCAAATAAAAATTAAATAATGTTATTAAAAGGGAGTGAGAACATTGAGAATAATATAAAGAGAAAATAATTAGAAATGGTGACAAAAGGTACTTACTGCAGTTTGTTACATAAATAAATACGGAAAGAAGGATAATCATTGCATAAACAAACTTTGAAATTTTAGCCATATTTTTTGTTCTTTTTCAATGTAAAAAATGAAATTTGCTTGATCACTTTATATTGTGAAAAAAATTTCATGTCCTTGCTTGTCTCTTAGATTTATCTATATAAGTTTGTCTCTTTAGCTGATTGAATTAATCACTCGGCCTTTCATTATAAGTTTTAGAAAACTAGTAGTTAAAGGATAAGGATTGACATTAGTTTTTTTTTGCATGAATCAAGTATCATTTGTGCACAATTATATAAATTTATTTTAAGCTTTGTGCGACTCAAATAGCGAAAAACTCTTCTAAGAATTTTAACGCTGCATCTTTAAAATATGGATTGAACCTAAAACTTTGGTTAAGTTAAAAGAAAATCGTGTCATCTCTTTTAAGTGTTTTTGGGTTGGAACGGATATTAGTTAAAGAAAAAAATGTAAACTTTATTTTGAAAAGAACATTATCTATATTTTAAAAAGATAGACTATACAAATTTTAAAATTGCTTTGCTATATTTATTTTCTTAACTAATATTCCAAAATTATTAATTATTAGTTAGTGATATCCTAAGTTTTTTTACCCTTTCAACAGTTCGTAATAGAGATGGAAAAGTCTAAAAATATAATTAAGGAAAATGCTAAATAGTGCTCAGTAATTTAGTATTAAGTGTGTGCGGTCAATTTCTCAAAAGTATAAAAAGTGTTATATTTAACTTAAATTATTATTTTTTTATTTTCCTTAACCAGTACACCGAGAGTACCGGTTAGCATGACTCTATAATTAATGTGTTGAATGATTGCAACACTAGTTGTAGGAATAGGAATAACGTAGCATGTACTACAACCGTAGCAAGTGAATCTTTAGACTTTCGTTGATTAGGTCTCTTCATTTTATGCATTGTAGTTTATCAATCATAATTCCCATGTGTTAACTCATTGTGCTCATTGTAATAATCAACTTTCACTTTGTAATTTGGTAGCAAAACTCTTGTCAATTTTAGTTGAATATTCTTTAATTTGTTATTTGCTTATTGCTCTTATTTATTTTCAACACACTCACCATTGTTGGAATATTTTATTATATTCCAATAATATTAGGTGGGCAAATATCTTTTTTAATTATATTGACTATTTATCAATTTGGAGCCTTAATTGATTAGTGATCAAATTAAGTAAAAAGGCTAATTAGATTTCTATATGGGTAATTAATTAATTAAGTGATATGGACTCAATATGAGTGGATGTCGGGATGACCCATTTAGGAATAATGGGAACCTTAATGAGTCATCGCACTATATATAGGCTATGGTCCCCAATATACCGGACACGCAATATATTATCTCTTCTCCCCATCTAAAGAGAGTTAGGGCATAAGGAGTCCCGGTTGAGGAAGAACCACAAGCCAACGGATGTTCGTCATCCGTCTCTTTCACGTTTCAGGATTGTTATCGGATAGACTTACGGCTTGTTCATGTTCATATATCCAGGTATTCCTATAATCCTACGATCTTGATAAATCAACATGATGTAGATCCAGTTTATATATACATGCTCATATAGTTTTGGCTTCCTCACTAAAGTAAGATTATAGATTTAATCTTTGTTATTGAGCATGTCTATGATTAAGTTTAAATTAATTCCAACAAGTGGTATCAGAGCTGATCTTCATGTTTGGTTTATTGAAATTAGGAGATACCAATAGTTTATCACATTATATTTTGTGTGCATGATTCGGTGATCAATTGAAAATATTGTTGAATAAAGTTTTGGATTTTTAATTTGGTTCATAAAGTATTTGTGGTCGCGGACAAAATTTGTTTCGTTGCCTGTTAAAATATATGGATTCTTGAGATGCACATATTTATTTCCTTTGAACATACAGGGTTTGTATATAGCTTTTTTTTAAATTGAGTATCAGGAAGTAACATAAGGTTCGATTGATTTCAATGAATTGGTTAAACTTCCTAAAGTTTGTTTTATAAACTAATTAGTACTAATTATAGAAGTATTTTAATTTTGGATTGGGAGTTATGTTATTTCTTTTGGTCAAATTTTGTGTGACCATTCATATGGATTAAAGAATATGATTGTGCGTTTGATTTCCAGATGCAAATTTTGTTTTACTTTGGGATCATATTTTGATATTGAGTGGTAGTATTTTGGGATCATCTCTTGATGATATTTGGTTCTTGATTTGAAATCACGTAAGTTTGTTATATTTTGATATGATTTCGGTCACTTTCAGTTTTAGTGAAATATAAAAGATTTGATTCTTTTATATGGTTGATTTATAAAGA
Source organism: Trifolium repens (assembly GCA_030408175.1). Lineage (NCBI taxonomy): Eukaryota > Viridiplantae > Streptophyta > Magnoliopsida > Fabales > Fabaceae > Trifolium > Trifolium repens. The sequence continues at coordinate 6,930,857 of CP125847.1, forward strand.
AAGAATTTTATAAAAATAATTTCCATTCATTCAAGTGTTTGATGATCTTAATTTTTTGGTAATGATTGAGATCAATTCGGGACTGTTTGGAAAATAAAGTTTCCATAATTTTCGGCTAATTTTTTTTTGGTTAGATATTTGGTTTGAGTTATGTATAATTGTTGCCTAAAATAAAGATTTATATTTGATTTGGAATTTAAATTGATTCACATTAGTTTTGAATTTAAAGTTTATTTTGAGAAATAAGGTATATTTTTTGTAAGGAAAAAATAAGGTATATAAAGATTTGGTACAAATATATATATATATATGGTTATTATATATATTTTTGTAGAAGGTCAATTGCACTTAAATAGAAATTAATAATGATTCTCAAGATATTTTGATTCAATCTGGTATGTATAAAGTTCAAGTTTTTGATTCTTTAAACTTCGGAAAAATATAGATTCTATAGTTATTTATTTAATTATAGATATATATAGTTTTTGTTTCCTTCGATTTCGGGAAATACAGTTAAAGAACTCTATTATTTATTTAAAGAATCATTAGGGATATGTGAATCAATTGTGGCATGAATATGCTTTGGTATATATAACGATTTAATTTTTATTTGAAATTAAATACTTGGTTTATAATATGATTTTGGTGTTTGAATTTATTGTTATTAAGTTTCTACAATAATTTCTTTTGTCATACTCTTTGGTTATATTTCATGCCAATTTTAGTTTGGTGGTGAGAATTTCTTCTCACATTAAGGAATGTCATTTAATCTTATGATTATGAAGGGACATCATAAATGAATACAGCCTACATTTTCTGAGTAGTGCCTTGTAAATTAAGACTTTTCCCATTTGATTTAATAAATTGCCAGATGATTTTAATTGAGTTGGTTGATACAACAAGTTACCAAAGTAACCTCTGTTGTCTAGATTTAATTCAATTAAAATCACAAAAGGGATGTATAAAATTGTTCATGCAAGCTATTTGGGTCTTCCAAAAGGTTGACAAAGTTTGGCCGAATAATTACATACATATATATCCAATTTATTAAATTGTCTAGTAATGACGATTGAGTTGATTGAAACAACATGTTGCAAAAGTAACCTCTGTTGCATAGATTTGATTCAATTGAACTTACAAAAGGATGTAGTGTGAAATTATCCATGTGAGTTGTCATCGGCCCCAAGGAAGGTACAACTTGACCGGGTGATTGCATACTTGTGATGGTAAATGTGTGGTGATTATAAAGTTATTTACCATGTGAATAGTAGGATGCGCAAACGTGACTATTATTTGACATGTTATCACCAATGTTTGATCATTGCATTGAGAGTACCGCTTGCAGTTAATTCTTACAATCCAAAGATTGGGGATTGATGGTGCGCTTGGTATCTTGTTTGAGTCTTTTAATTTACAAATAAAGTTTTGCATGTCTGTATAATAACTTATTGGCATGTATAATAAAGTCGTGTTATTGTGAATCCATGTAAGTATTTAGTGGATTACAATCACACCTATGATGGTAAACATGTGACAATATCAGGACTATTGTTTATCAATATTAATTGTCAGTGTTTGATCATTGTAACCAAATACCACTAGCAATTGATGTTAATTTTAAGGGCTTGACATTGATGATGCACCAGGTATTTTGGTTGGTATATTTTTGTTCTCTGTAAACTACATAGTTTATGTATCTACAAAATTGTATTAGAATTTTAATTCTTAAAATTCTAACTTTCAAGAATATAAAAAGAACATTACGTTCTTGGATCTAGACCTGTGATAAGGATTGAGGAACTCAAATCTCTCACAATTCAGTAAAATAAAAGTGAGAATCAAGTTTAGAAAATGAGTATAATCCTAATCACGAATGTCGTGTGATCATAAAGTTTTAATTTCCAGGGACATTAGAGGTGTTATTTAAGATGACATAATTTTGTCATGTTTTTCTTTGCTCAAATTAAAGTGCATCTAAAGCAATAAAGACAAGCTCTCGTTGGAGAGATGACTTTTCATTAAGATTGTTGAGCAAAGAAAATATCAGGAGCACATTATGTCACTATTTAATCTTGCTAAAGAGTTGTGATTTCGACAATCAGGTGACTTGGTCGAAAATATAGTGTTTAGTGTTCTCTTTGCACAATTAATTCTATGACTGTCAAAGTTGGAAATAATTCTTTAATAGAACAATTTCATAAAGTGTGCAATGAAGAAAATGTTGAAGCAAGAGAAAATAAAATAGTGTTCATTAGGTAAATACCTCAAAGGATAAGGGCAAATAAAGAATAATAAGAAAATATGATCTAGACTTACAAATTCCAATGATGTTGAAAGACACATCAATCTAGAGGGAAATAAGTTGGTGAAGATTGATGATTTTTCAACTATTTGTTAGATTGTTGTTTTTAATAATATTTATATTTAAAAGACAATTTGGTGAATCATTTTTTGAATTTAAGGTTTTGTTTTTAATGTTATAAGTTCATTATTGTTATCTTAAAACGAGAGATTCGATTTGTCTTTTAAATTTAAATATAAGCATAGTCAATTCAGTTATGACTTGTGACAATCTTGAATTGTTGAAAATTTCGAGAAATATAAACTTTGGTCCCAAGTAAATGAAGATTTTGAGACAGGAAACGGAAAATCTCTTGAAGATATTGAGTTTGGGGGAGAGATATGGTAAAAGAACAAAATCGAGTGAGGAAGAATTGGTTCTAAACCAATTCATATAGTTACTATTTATATAGTAAATTTGGATCCTCATAAGGACATTAGTGTTCTCCTCTCAATTAAGTTAAGAAATTAATTCATGAGGATCAAACTAAATATCTTCAAGAAACTAAAGCATCAAGTGTCATAAAGTATTGACTGGAAAGAGAAATTACATTTGATTTAAAAACTCTATTAGGATAGTCAAGACACTTGTAATTTATTATGATTTTGGAGTTTCATAAGATGGATACCAAGATAGTATTTCTTAGTGGTGACATTAAGAAAAACAATACGGTGCAACCACAGAAAACTTTAAGTCAAAAGACACAAAGTAGATGGTTTGCAAACAGATGAAATCCATTTATGAGTTAAGGAAACTGTCTCATTAATGATACCACAAAAGTCTCATCAGGTAATAATCTCATTTGGTTTTGAGATGTATATTATGGAGAGTTGTGGGTTATACAGGTTCAGTGGGAGTATGTTTATGTCTTAGTTTAACGTGTCGATTTTACTTCATTAAGTCAACAATGATATATAGTCGTTGTGCAAAATCATGAAATCACTAACAAAAGTTTGGTGATAAAAGATCTTGCACACATCTCTTTTGTATTAGGAAATTTGATACATAGAGATTATTCTCATCGTATTATTCGGTTTTTTCAAAAGAGTTATATAAATAAAGTTGAGAGTAAATTCGACATGAAAGTCAATAAACTAAAGAATTGTTTTAATCATAAAGGAGACTGTTTAAAAGTCTCAATATTTGCCCAAAAAGAAAATCTGGAAATTTAAAAAATAAAGTATTTTCTTAAATGCTTCAGCTTTGAGAAACTTAAGTATGATCTTAATTATACGCATCCGGAAATAGCGTATATAATAAGACCATTTGGCAGATACTTGAGCAATTCAAAATTTGAGTTGTTGAAATGAAGCAACCATAAGGATTGTGTATCTTTTTAGTATTACTTATGTCGGTTAAAGTTATAACAGATTTAAAAACAAAGTTTTTATGCTGCATTGACTGTTCAGTATTTGTAAAATACCAAGAGCTGTAAATGTGGCCTTTTGCAGGCCAGAAGATGTTACTCAAAATGTTATTGAGCTTTTCACAAGAGTATGCTTTGCTAATTATTGACAATTATCCTTTTAAAAATTAGCAAAGCATACTCTTGCTAGCTAAGCCAAGGATCTCTGTTAAGTCAAAACTTGCACAACTTGAATTATCAAAACCCAATATTTCTCCTTAATTCAAGCTGCCAAAACTTACAATTCTCATTTCTCTTATGAGCATGAGAAATTGATCTTTCTTCATACCTTTAGTTATGATATTTCTAAAGTCCAACAACTTGTTTCTATCAGATCAGGATTCGATGTAGTTATAAATTCATTGTAGTCAGGTGTCGATGATCATCTGATTAAAATTAACAGTGCTGATTATATAGTGTTAGTTAAATTAAATAAACATGAAAATTGCTTCTTGTTAAAAAAAACATAAAAATTGCTTCTTCTTTTTTTTTTTAACTTTTCGATTTTGATAGGATGGTCAAATGTCGCAACTACATGGAAAAGGCGACTACGTCTAATCTATTTTCGTTTGTATCCAAGTTGCTTCAATTCAATGCAAGTTGCTAGCACTGAAATGTTTAATCTAAGTAATATTGAGAACTAACAAATTGCATTGATCAATATGTATTCTTTATTTATAAAGAGTGTTGATTATTTGAAGTATAAAAATTATGATAATAATGGAATAAAGTCTATTGTTAGAACTTATGAATTTGATTGTACCAAAAAAAAAAAAAAAACAAGAACTTATGAATTTGAAAATCGTTATGTAAAAATAAATATACAAATTTGTGAATGACTTTTGCAAAATAGAGAATTTGAGAATTGGAACATGGGGTGGTAATACTAAGTGTATGTTAAAGTGTAGTATGATCACTACTAGAAAATTCACTTTTAGCAACCGATTTAGAAACTGAAATTTTTCGGTCTCTTTAGAGACCGAATTAGAGACCGATTTTTTTATCGTGAAAATAAAAAAAAATTGGTCGCTATATCGGTTGTTACTTAATTATAGAGACCGAATTTGAGACTGATAATTAGCAACCATTAAATCAGTCGCTTTAGAGACCGAATTAGATACTATTATTTAGAGGTCAAAGCTAAAAACTTTTCGGTTGCTATATCGGTTGCTATAGAGACCGAATTAGAGACCGATAATTAGCGTTCAACAAATCTGTCGCAAACATATTTTTTTTTTACAAATAAAAAAAATTAACCAAATATTTATAAATTCTTTTATCACTAAAAAAAATTCCCATATCAGTTTTCAATTTTCCTAAATAGATTATCACTAAAATTAGATTTAGATTTTTTTTATAAAAGAACAGATATTTACTAGTTTTTTTTTTTTTTAAGGAGAAATTTATTAGTTTTGATGCTATCTAAATATTTCCTTTCCTTATTTATTTCCCTTAATTTCCTGTCAAAGTGAAACTAAAAGGGGAACAAGAAAAAAAAAAACCTAAGCTCAAAATTTGACAGAAATCAAATCAACATACTCTGAATACGATATTTTCCACTGGATCTCTCTCAACGTACTCTCGTAATTCCTAACCTGTAGACTCTCAATCGTGAATGCATCTCTCGCTAATTCTTCGGATCAGTCCACTATTCGCCGATTCCTCAAGTTGTTCGCCCTGCTTAATCGTTTCTGCATTGACTCGGTACCTTTATCTCTCTCTCAAATCCCTCGTTCTTCTTTTCTTTTGCTATGATTTCTTATCTTTCTTTTTTGGGTTTTTTGTTTATGTTCTTTATTTTTTAGGGTTTTGGGTTTTTTTAGGATTTGTGGTTTGTGAAGATCTTTGATTTTCTTGGGCATATTTTGTTTGATTTTTTTTTTTTTTTTCTGGTGTGATGTTTAGTTGAGCTGTTAGACCGATTCCTTGTTGCTTATTTTCTTGAGATTTTTAAATCACATCTAACCTTTTCAAGTATTTTGGTTGTCTTCTACTAGTGCTGATTTGTTCGCCCAGTATAGTGCCTCTTTATTTATGCTTATTCTTGACTTGTAGTAGTAGCTAGTTAGCTAATTAAAGTAACATTGTTGTGACATATTTCTATAATTATGTGAAAATTCATTAAAGTGAATGATTTACTACTTAAGATTATCAACTTAAGTGATTAAGTGATTTTGAGAAGCATAGATAGATACATCATCTACACCAAGAGCACTAGTTTCAATCATTTTAAGGGTATCCAAGGCTTACATTATTTTAAGAAGAGCTTGTGTGTGAGTCAAGTTCTTTCAATGTGATACATGTGCTTTCAAGCCATATTAATTTATATATGTTCATTGTGAAGCCTAATTTAGTTGTTTGACGTGAGTTGCTGTAACTTAATGACATGCTTTTAAATTTTACATTTATATGTGTTCATGTTTATAGTATTGTACATGACATATGATTAGTTCTTATGTTACTTTCTTTTTAAATTCTTAACATAAACTTGGATCATTTTTGTGCTTGTAGATGGTAGAGAAGCCCTCTGGATTTCATCAAGCTGGCTAGACACACTTATGCATCAATTCAAAGGAAGCATGTAAGACCCAAGATTTCATTGTATAGTTGGTTTAAGGAAAGATTAGGTTTTCGATGTGTTCATGTGGTGAAACATCGTGTAATTATAGGATTTTGCTGTAATCGAGTCTGTTTTGTGCTCGTGCACTGTAATTGTACAGACTTTTGTCTTGTGATCCTGTTGCTTGAATAAGAAGTTATATGTGTATTCAGAATAACGAGTTTTGGATTATTCTTGTTTTTGGAAAAACGAGTAGGATTTTACCCGCGGATGGAAAATCTTACTGCGTCTGTTTTGAGTGAGGTTTCGGATGGGAGTTTTATATATCTGCGTGAGTTAGGATATATTCTGAGATTAATTTTCTAAGGTATGGAAGAAAATTACAGTCGCGGAAAAAGATTCGGCGATAAGTTTTGGAAATGTTAAACGTTAGACGTTCTTTCCGTAGGTTTTGTGTTTTTGTGGTTTACGTTCGTCGCGACGCGCGAGAGCTGAACACGTGACTTGTTATGGATGAGTTGATGATATCTTGTGATTTCTCATAAAGCAAATTGATCCAATGGCTAGGGTTTAAGCTTGGACTTTTGACTTTGATCCAATGGTGGATTGGCTATCAAGAGGCTTGTCATAGTAAGGAGGTTTGATGACTTTGGTCACTTAGGAAAATCACAAACTTCACTCCATTTTTTCTCTCTTTCACGTGAACTCCATTCTTTCTTTCCAACCTTCACAAATTTTCCATTCCTCACCATTTGTGTCCATTTCAAGCTTGGAAGCTTTGAGGAAAATTGTAGAGAATCACTTTCTTAAGGTAACCACTTTTTTCCTTTTCATTTTGGTTGGTTAAAACTCTTGGAGTTATGGGTTTTAGATAATGTTCATGAGATGAAAATGTTAGGAATTGATTCTTGTTCCATGAATGTTGTTCATGAGAGTTTAGGAAGCATGCTAGGCTTTGTTGTTTTTGTTTTCCATGAGTTGGTGAAAAATCTCATGAGAAAAGTTAGGGTTTTGAGTTGGTTATGTATTGATCAATAACATGAGGTTAAGTTGTAAGGTTTTGAAAAGAAAAGTTGTCTTTGAACCTTTGGGCAAAAGGGAAATGCGTTGTATGGTTTTGTTTTAGAAAATCCGATGAAAAATATTTTGTGGTTTATGAAAATATTTCCTAAGTGTTTTTGGGTAGTGTTTTGGGGTCAAAGTGGTTTTAAAACTCTTGTGACATGTGGTGTCGCTTTTTACCTTGAAAACCTGTTTGAAAATGATTACCGGACGGTTAAGGCCCGTAATAAAATTTGTGCTTGGATTTGGTTTTGATTTTGGAAATGAAAATCAAATAACTTGCACTCGAAGCAACCAACAAGCTTTCGGAAATGAATTTCTTGCTTATGAAAATGGTTTGCTTTTGTGCCTTGAAAAAGTGTTGAGAACTAATAGAATCAAACTAGGCTTGGTTGGGGAAAAAGGTGGTGTGAGTTGCTGTCTTTTGCTGTCATGACAGGTGCAACTCGCCGGGCGAGCGTTTACTCGCCAGGGCGAGTGTCACAGGTCATGACAACACGCCAGGGCGAGCTCCAGAGCGAGTAAGACCAGTCCTCACTGCCTTCACTCGCCACCAACTCGCCAGGGCGAGCCCTGAGAGTTGAAATTTTGGATTCTGATTTCAAAACTTGATTTTTAGCTTTCTAATCCCTTTTTATTAATTTATGGAAGTGGCGGGGATTGGAAACGAGTTTTTCGAGTACTCGGAAAGTACGTAGCTTATAACGCAAGAAAACGGCCATTTTGCATTTCAAATTATTTAAGACTTTTGACAATTGTTTTGGGTCCTAAAAATAGTACAAATAACTCATGGGGGTTGATCAATACGGTAGTTTTTGGTATAGTATCCGAAAGATGGATTCTACCTTAGAGAGCCTTTGGTTTTTGGGGTTTTAGAGTCCAATTCATTAGGGAATGATTGGAAATGGTTTTGATTGTGTACTTTGCTTGTTTTAGGAAGCAAGTAAGTGTGGTGAGATCGGTTGATTGTTTGAGTGCTTGCCGAGGTAAGGGCTCCACTTTATTTCCGTCTTTCGAAATGGTTACGACATGCTTTGTTTTGCTGTGTATGCAATTGCTGTGTGCTTTGGTATGTTTGTATTTATGTATTCTCGTTGATGAGAACGTGGTTATAAATATGTGTGCAATTTACATATGATTGAGAAAATGTATGTATGTTGTGATGCTTTGTACATAGGCTTTAGGCTATGTGAATGTTTGCATGAGCATATATGAATGCGTGCGTCGGTTAGGACTACGCGAGGATTTTGTCTTGTGTGACTATCCCGTATATGCCGAAGAGAATATATGCCATGCATTTCATAGTTGCGTGCCTGGGTGTATGTCTTGTGTGACTTGCCTTCGTACCGGGCGTTTGTCTGTGCGACTTCGCCAAATCCTACTGGATTTTATTGAGTTGGTGGTTGTCTTGTGTGACTCTACCCGGTGTTATCCCACCAATAGTAGGAGGTGTTATCCCACCAGAGACCTACGCCTTCTATAGAGAGGTTGAATTCCGGAATTAAATCATGCATGTGGCGAACCAGTGATCGGTTGTCACACCCATTGTAGAAGTCTGCATTAGGCTTGGTGTGCATTATAAATATGAACCCGTTGGTGGGAATTGCTATCGTGTTAAAGAGCTTTCTCTTGTGTTTGTGGAAATATTTGTTATGTGTACAATCTTTCGCACCGGTTATATATATATATATACTTTTATTTTGTGGTGACCCTTTCTTTCATTTGCGGGCTCATCCCACCCCAGATGACGATGTAGGTCGAGAGGCTGGTGTTGGCAGCTCTAGGCCATAGTGAGCTTGTGTCGAAGCTTAGAGTAGTTAGACTATGCGCCGGTGTGTTTTGTGCACCGTGCTTTTGGGTTAGCATAGGGTTTTCTAACTTGTTTTGAATACTTAGACTTGGACTGTAATTATTCAGGAATACACTTTGCTTGTCGGAGCACCTTTTGGTAATGAGTTCTTTTGTATATTTGAATGCCGGCTCATTTAAAATCTTTTATGCGTAACTCTGATTGTGTACAAAAAAAATATATATATAGTGCCTTTTCTGGCCTTTGAAAAAACGGGTTGTTACAAAGCACCTGAAGGTAAATATATGATAGTCTAAATGTTCAAATTTAGACTTAATTGACATATATATATTTATGGGTCTAATTATGTTAAGAATTTTTTAGGGAAAAGAGAGAATTTTTGAGGGATTAAAAAGAGAGTTTTAGCATAATCTGTTAGATAATTTAACAGATTGCTATTTATTTTAGAAGGTATCTTGAATTTAAATAATTTGATGTATTTAATAATTCTTTTTTAAACACTATTAAATGATATATATAATGTAAGTTTATTCTTAGTTGAATGTAACCAGTTATATATTTTAGGGATGTATCTACTGATAGGTAGCGTTTAGTGCAACATTTGTCCATGTGATCAATGGATTTAATATTTTTAGTCATCCATTTCTTTGTGCATTGATCCTTGAATTAACATTGTAATTGTGAATGACCATGTAAAGCATGCCTTATTAACTTACTTTTCCCTCTTCCAACAGCCGTGAAGTTATTGTCACCGGCTAAGTGTTCTTTTCCGAAAGGATTATCTGTGTCGGTGTGTCCTGAGCCTAGTATAAATGTCATGTCACCGGCTGAGCGTTCTTTGCCGAAATATAGAAGGTTCTAACTGCTTGAAGATTGTTACTCTAGTGTGGTTAGGGTTACCTGATGCATACCCAGGCTGTTTTTGGTGTGTTCTTGCCTCAATCTTCAAAATTTTAATTACTTATGTGGATTTTGATTTGATATGAAATGCTACTTATTTTGGTTTTTTGGGATTTGTTTTGTTGTTTTTATTTATAGGTGAGAATGGAATAAGGATTAGAGAGCTTGTAGGCTCCTGTTTTTAGTGAAGATGCTAAATATTACATACAAGGTTGTATATCTAAGCTATCTCCGTTATGAAATCTGCTATTTTGTTGTTAACCCTTGCAGCTTTTCTTGTGTTAGAGTTATTAATGGTGTCTGATGCTCGTAATAATTATTCTTGGCAGTTCTAATGTGGCCTGATCTTGAACGTTTGTGATATTTAAGTTGATATAGGGTCAAGAATGGACTTTTGTGCATGCTAAATCCGAAATTGTGCATAAGGTGTGTGACATAGTCAAGAAACAATTGGCCGTGTGCCAGATGATTCAAATGCTACTGGGGGAGTCTAAATTTACTAACACTTGTGAAGGTTAGTTATCTACTGGTATCTCATTATCTCACTTTTTCTATTGTTATGAATATTATTATCTCCTTTAAAATGAACTAAAATGTTGTTATTAGTATGGAAAAATGATTAGTCTCCTATATATATTTGACAAAAGTGAAGTTAGTTATGATAAATTCATGTGCTTGCCAGCACCCTTTGAGTCATATTTAATAACTGTTCTTTTTCGAAAATTCTTCTACTTTAAGTATGTTTTTATATTCAGTATTACCTTATCAGATATTTTAGAGGTTTCTGGAAAGAATGGATAGATGCAGAACCAAGGGCATAATGACTATGACAGAGTGCAGCTTGGAAGTTTGAAGCCTGGTCTTATGTGTTCTTTAGACACTAATAAAAAATTTATTGGCTGGAACAAATTGTCAAATGAAATGAAGTAAGTCTTTTAACTCTGTTCTACACTTCTATATAATGATCACCATTGTTCTCCACTGTTCGTTCCATGTGAGGGTTGTGATTATGGTGACATTGAATTTGTATACATCAATTGTCCAGAAGTCTTGATGTGGGGCTTTTTCTTCTAGTGTATTTTGGGGATCTTTTTTTATAGACTATTGATTAAAAAATAACTATTGAATGCCTCAACTTTTGTGCAGGTAAGTGTAGTCATAGTACCGGGAATGTATATCACGGAGCATGTGGATTAGAGGCTTCTAGTATGATAGATGACGTAAAGCCTTGATGAACCAAAGCTTTAATTTATTTTCTATAGGAGATTTATTTTGTAATATTGACTTTGAAGAAAAAAGCATTAGTTAAAAACCTTGTTTAATACTATGCTAAGTTAGTCTAGGTATAGATTTAATGTAATAGCCGATACTTAAAACTTTAATTAATTTTCTATGGGAGATTTATTTTCCATATAATCTTTGATTAAACATATCTTTATAAGAATATAATTTACTAATGTATTTTGTTATATTTATGTTTGTGTGTGTGTGTGTGTGTGTGTATATATATATATATTACATGGGCTACAATTTTTTTTTTAAAAAATATCGAAATTAGCAACCGAAATAGCAACCAATTTGTTTTAAAATTAAATAAAGTGGTCACTAAATCGGTTGCTAATAGTGTCGACAATGCGTCGAACAATCTGTCTCTAAATTGTTCTTTCTATTCAGTCTCTTAATTGGTTGCTGATATGGGTCGCTAATTCGGTCTCAAAATCCAGTTGCTAATCTGTCGCTACAAAATCGGTTGCTAATTTGGTCACTACAGATCAGCGACCAAGGTTTTTGCTACTGATTTTAATTGGTTGCTAAATCGGTCACTAATTGAATTAGCAACCGATTTGGATGAAAATCGGTCGCTAAATCGGTTGCTAAACGCATGTTTTCTAGTAGTGGATGAATTTGCCATATATATTAATGTAAATTTGATTTGTTTATATTTTATTAGTTTAAGATAAGGTTAGATATATTTTTATATTTTTTAAAATAGGTTAAATATATTTTTAGTCCATCTAAATGTATCAAATTTTATTTTTAGTTTATTTAAAAATTTTCCTTAAACTGTGGTCGTTTTTCTAAATTTTCAATTTTCAGTTTTAATTAGTCTCTTTCTTCTTCTTTTTTCCAAAAATTCACTTATCCTATTCTAAATGAATTTTTTTAAAACATGACATTATTAAGATCTCAAAATATCATTAGTTGTTTTTTTTTGTCAAAAATGATATATTGCCTTTATTTATTTATTAAAGTGGATAATTATAAGAGTGGACTAATGCAATAAAACTTGTATTATATATATAGTAATACACTTTTGAGCTCATCATACAAATTTAAAGATCACGAAAATAAAAACATAAATATGACAAAATTAGTAAAAGCACCAATTATCACATGCTAATAAAAAACTATGGAAAATGGTAAAACTATAATCTTAAAAAAATTAAAATAGTATTATTATTTATTAAGTTAATTTAACAAGGTTACACATTGACAATCCACTAATACGCACTTGGGAAATTCAGGAGGGATGCACATATATCTCGGACAATCTTGATCGTGATCGCACAGAAGCATTGCTGTGATTAATTATGTCAAATAAAAATTAAATAATGTTATTAAAAGGGAGTGAGAACATTGAGAATAATATAAAGAGAAAATAATTAGAAATGGTGACAAAAAGTACTTACTGCAGTTTGTTACATAAATAAATACGGAAAGAAGGATAATCATTGCATAAACAAACTTTGAAATTTTAGCCATATTTTTTGTTCTTTTTCAATGTAAAAAATGAAATTTGCTTGATCACTTTATATTGTGAAAAAAATTTCATGTCCTTGCTTGTCTCTTAGATTTATCTATATAAGTTTGTCTCTTTAGCTGATTGAATTAATCACTCGGCCTTTCATTATAAGTTTTAGAAAACTAGTAGTTAAAGGATAACGATTGACATTAGTTTTTTTTTTTTGCATGAATCAAGTATATAAATTTATTTTAAGCTTTGTGGGACTCAAATAGCGAAAAACTCTTCTAAGAATTTTAATGCTGCATGTTTAAAATATGGATTGAACCTAACACTTTGGTTAAGTTAAAAGAAAACCGTGTCATCTCTTTTAAGTGTTCTTGGGTTGGAACGGATATTAGTTAAAGAAAAAAATGTAAACTTTATTTTGAAAAGAACATTATCTATATTTTAAAAAGATAGACTATACAAATTTTAAAATTGCTTTACTATATTTATTTTCTTAACTAATATTCCAAAATTATTAATTATTAGTTAGTGATATCCTAAGTTTTTTTACCCTTTCAACAGTTCGTAATAGAGATGGAAAAGTCTAAAAATATAATTAAGGAAAATGCTAAACAGTGCTCAGTAATTTAGTATTAAGTGTGTGCGGTCAATTTCTTAAAAGTATAAAAAGTGTTATATTTAACTTAAATATTTTTTTTTTATTTCCTTAACCAGTACACCGAGAGTACCGGTTAGCATGACTATAATTAATGTGTTGAATGATTGCAACACTAGTTGTAGGAACAGGAATAACGTAGCATGTACTACAACCGTAGCAAGTGAATCTTTAGACTTTCGTTGATTAGGTCTCTTCATTTTATGCATTGTAGTTTATCAATCATAATTCCCATGTGTTAACTCATTGTGCTCATTGTAATAATCAACTTTCACTTTGTAATTTGGTAGCAAAACTCTTGTCAATTTTAGTTGAATTTTCTTTAATTTGTTATTTGCTTATTGCTCTTATTTATTTTCTACACACTCACCATTTCTATGTGTGAGTCTATCTCTCACCTTAGAATTATATAGAAAGTAATTCAAGAATATACTTTTCATAATTCTATTCTTTTATACTTTATTGATGAAATTTTAAAACAATATCTTATTCAATCTTAGTGAGCTTTTCTATGTATCAAAGTTTGCAATTATTTGATCCTAAGACACCATCAAATGACCAAGAGGTAAAGTTGGTGGTGACAATTAGAATTGGATATTTGAAAATCTAAATTGGAATCATATCTACAAATCTTAATCATTAATGGAGGAACAGTTGAAGGCAAAGTTGTCATAATCGAGTTTTTACCTTAACTTGTTTTGCATAGATAAACTCGACACGTAAACTCGGATCGTAAACTTGCTCTTACCTAAAATTAAAATAATATTCAAATTATTATATATATGACATATATACTATTATAGTACTATAAAAATGTTAATATTTCAAAAAAAATAACTTAATAATAAAGCCAAAATAAACTAAATCTCCATATAAATAGTATATGTCCATAAACTTGCTTCAAAATAAGAAGATTCATAGATTTTTAATTTAATTATATTTTCTATAGAAACTTAATTTAGTTAGATGGCTATTGTAAAAATCACTTGTAAAAATTATTAGTGGATTTTTTTTTTGTTTTCAAAATGTATAGGGAAATGTGTCTAATAGGCCAAAAAATTGAAATTGGGTCAGAAAAATTTGAAAAGGTAAACTCGAGAAAACAAGTAAACTCGCCCGAGTTCACCCGATTTTAACGTTTTCACACCGAGTTAACTCGGTTAAACTCGTTTTTTCCACGAGTTTACAAAAAATCGAGTTTACATGCGAGTTAACCCGTTTTTCATACCTAAAAACGTAAACTTGGACGAGTTTACGTGTTAACACGTGATTTTGACAACCATGATTGAAGGCACACTAAGATTAGTGACTACGAAATCATGATATATAAGACATCTTTTTAAGGATTGAGAGGCGATGCCCCGATGTTAGAACCACTCCCTCTATTTTAATTTATAAGTAAGGAAAAATTCTTTTTTTTTCCCAAATTATAAATTAAACAAAAAAGATAAATTTTTATCTTTTTCAAAAATTTATGTTTACTTCCTTGCATTTAAATTGTTTTCTCTCTCATTTTTTTCATAGCTAATGTCCCATAAAATTATTTTTTTACATCTTCTAATAATTAAAGAGAGAGAACATTTACTACAATTATTTATACAGCTTTTAGAAATGGGAGACAAAAAAGTAATTTTTGAAATGGGAGACAAATGTTTTGTCAAAAATAAATGAAAATTGGGATAGTAAACTTTTTTAAAAAATAATTAAGGAAACCATAGATACATTTAAGCATTTTTTTTCGTGCTAGTAGTTTAACAATTTTTGAGTTTCTTCTTCTTCCTTCACAGATAAGGGGGTGATTTTAGATTATTTTTGGCCTAAAATCACCCCTTTGTATCTTTTTTCCTCTCTTTTACTTTAAATAAGTGGTTTTCAAATAGATTGTGGTCTTTAGTTTTTTCTATTATTGTGGTGTCGTCGTCTGAGTGCGATGTTGTGTTGTTCGTCTTAGTATGACGATGTTTGATTTCTCATTTTGTTGTGGTGTTCGTCAGTTCATATTGAAAGTTCAATTTTAATCAATTGCAGATTCAATTAGTGATTTGTTTGTCAATGTTTGCAGATCCGGAAGCAAGAGTATTTTAATCACTTTCATTTTATCATATTATTTGTAGACATTTTGCCGTTCTATATTATTAATTTGGATGTTGTGAGTTTGTTCACATATTTATCATTTTCAATTTTAGCGATGTTAAATTTGTATTTACATCTCATATACTCTATCAATTATTTGAATGAATGAATATCATTATTTTTTAGTAAAAAATTTTTTTGTCTAACAATTTGACTTCACATGCAAACTTAAGTGTGAAGAAATGCAAAATTTAGAATTCCAAAAAGTAGACACTTTTTTGTTCTAGAATTTTATTGTGTATATATTAATTGAGGAGGGATCCGTTGACTCCAGGAGTAAGTCTCCATTGACTTACTCCGCTTAATAACTCGATATCGGCATTATATTTCTTCGATCCAACCGTTGAATTCAAAGATCTCATTGAGTAGATCAATTCCACAAATTTTTATAAAAATTCAAAATCGTTTGATACTTTTTATGAACACTTCAATTGAACGTACGAAAAACTTTTAGAAAAAACCGTTGAATTTCAATAGTCTAAAATACATAACTACAATTTTTGAATTTTTATAAAAATTTGTGGAGTTAATCTACTCAATGAGATCTTTGAATTCAACGGTTGGATCGAAGAAATATAATATCGATATCGAGTTATTAAGCGGAGTAAGTCAATGGAAGACTTACTCCTGGAGTCAACGGATCCCTCCTCATATTAATTTATCTATGTAACATGTCATTTTTATATTTAATTATTTTGAAATGAATTTTAATTTTAAATTCAATTTATCTAAATGGTGCATTTATCCAACAAAATTTTGGAGTACTAAAGAACAGCTATTAGAAACTTTAAAAAGAAACAACAATTAAAAATAAACTTTAATGTTTAAGAGGTGTCAATTTAGTGATAAAAAATTTAATTTATAAACTTAAAGTACAAAGTTCAAATTTCCACAATATTAATATATATACTTCCTATTTTCCACTTTCATTAAAGGAACTTAATTATAAATTCAAAAATAATATTAAAAAAATAAAATCAGAATAGTTTATTTGTGAGAATAGTTTAAGGGTGTAATTTATTTTATATTTTATTTTATAATATTTTTCTTTCCATTCATTTTGAAAATATTATTATTATATTATTTTGTGATGTTTGTTTGTCTTCATCCTTAAAAATTAGAACCAAAAAACAAATTGTGTCCACGTAGGAACATTGAAACATGAAGAACAACAAAAATGCAACAAAACAAAGAGAAACATTATTCAAATTTTCTTTGTTTGTTAGATCCAACCTTGAATTCATGTCTTGATGTTTCTCCAATGTTGTTTTCCCAAAGGCCATAATTGAACCTTCATGTGTAAGCCATTTTCACCCTTTTTTTTTCCTTCATCAATTCAAATCTTTGATCTAACCCCACTTTTTCTTTTTTATAATTTAATTTTAATTTTTATCTTTCTCCACTCTGATTATTTGATTTTATACCCATGTTTTTCTGTATTTTTTTTTTAAATTTAATAGTTATTTTTGTTTTTTAATGTTTTTTTGGGTACCCACTTTTAGAATCTGGAAAATTTTGGATTTTGATTGATACCCATGTTGATTTATTGTATGTACTGCTTGAAAATGTTCATTTTTATGGATTTTTTCAATTTGGATTTTTTATGAAAATATTCACTCCTTTTTCTTTATTGCTATAGGGGGTGTTGTCCATGTTCTTCATTCTGAAAGATTTTGTGTTTTTTGCTTTTGATTTGCATAATTTGGTTTTGTAATGTTGATGTAGGTGCAGCGGAGTTTGGTTCATTTGGCTTGTTGGTTAGAATTGCTTATTAGTGTTATCATAGTTACTTTTGGCTTTTGTAAATAATTCGAGCCTCGTCGAGATTAAGTTGGATTTAGAACTGTGTTTAATTGTTGAATGATTTGGATGTGAAACTGTGTACAAGATTTGTTGCTGCTGTTAGTATCTATAGATTTATCTTCCTTGTTTTAGTTATAGTGAAGTTGAATTCAAATTCATAACCTAGGTGTCATTAGGGACGATAAATTCGATATGAATTTGTGGGTTACTATTCATCTGTTTAGACTTCTGGTTTTAGTACAGTAATTTTTTTGTCGTAACCCTCCGGTTGTGAAAAGAATTAGCAGCGGTGATTATGGCCTTAAATAAGACAGGAAACTTGTTAGGTACCAATGCCGGAGACGAGCATGGCTTGTTTTCTCAATACAACCAACAAGAATTACACAGTGGTGTTACAAATGTACATAATAATAATAATAATATCCCTAAACATGATGGAAGAGTTCCTGTTTCACCTTATATACCTCAAAATCGCGAGAATAGGTTTGGATTGAATAAGGAGAACGGCCGTGTTAGATACGAAGATCTCACCAATATTTTAGGGTTGAAGAGAATGGACTCTGAGACTTCTTCTGAGATGGGTGAGTTTATCCCTAACAGACAGCCAGCAGCACAAGAGATTGAAAACGGCGTTTCTCCAAACATTTTATGCAAAACTCAAAAGGGAGATGGCGACAACAGTGGCCGTGGTGTGTTGAAGAAGAGCTTTAGTGAAGTAATTAGTGACCAACATGGTACTAGGGCACCTGTATCACCGCCTATTTGCAGACATGAAAGATCTCACTCCAATGGATTTTCTGGTTCTGGAATTTTAGACGATTCTTTATCTTCCGGGAAAATAAAGTTTCTTTGCAGCTTCGGTGGAAAAATATTACCAAGGCCTGGTTATAGTAAACTCAGATATGTTGGTGGAGAAACCCACATTATATCTATCCGAAAGGATATTTTATGGGAAGAGCTTATGAACAAGACTTTAGGTATTTGCAGTCAACCTCACACGATCAAATACCAGCTTCCAGGGGAGGATCTTGATGCTCTAATATCGGTTTCCTCGGATGAAGATCTTCAAAATATGATAGAGGAATATCATGGACTTGAAAGTCACGAAGGTTCTCAGAAACTTCGAATTTTTTTAGTTCCTTTGGGTGAATCTGAAGAGACACCATCTACCGAGGCAAACACCGTTCGGCAGAATGATCCCGATTACCAATACGTTGTCGCTTTAAACGGCGTAATAGACCCTAGTCCTAAGAAAAACACCGGTGGACAGAGTTTGATAAACGAAGCAAATCAGCCAGTGACAACTTTCAATTTTACTCCAATAATTGTGGCTTCTCCTTTGGAGACCAGGGACGGTAATAAACGTATTAATGCTTTAAATCCAGATGGAATTTTGAATGATTCCCTAAATCTTCAAAGTGCATTACGAATTTCGCCTACTCCGGTTCAAGTTGCAGGTTCTAGTACAGGTTATATACAGTTGCTCGGTAACAACTCATGCCAGGGAAGTATTGACAGCAATGCATCATTTGTTACCGCTCAGGTAAACTCTGGAAATTCGAGCATAAATGCTGCTGATTGCCGATATCCTCAACAAGCATCTGTTACTTTGTTAAGTGATGGTCATCCTCGTCAACATGGCGACGTTGGTCCGCCGAAGAATCTCAATGGACAGTATTTTGACAACTACAATCCAGGCAATGGTTACAGTGATGAAGTTTTTGGTGGAACCTTGCATAAGGATAGAATACTCCACTCTGGAAATCCAATTGCTCAACAGGCCGAATCATATGGAACTAATAATGATCCGCCTCATGGGATGTCTCATGCTTTTTCTGATTCGCAGTTGCATGAGATTGGAGCACGGTCTGGTTACCGCTCACAAGAAGGAATTTCCCCGTCTTTCTCCTTGAACCTTGATAATTCCCAATTATCTTCGATGTTAGGTGTCTCACAAGTGAACCTTATGGAGGGTCAACATGATCCCTTCCTTCATCATCCTCAAATACAAAGTCGGATACCAAATGTGGAGTCAGCTGAGATGCATAGACGGCAAGGTATGGCATCTTCGTCTCCCTACTCGGAATCAGTAGGAACGAATGATCGTATCAATAAGGATAGCATTTTAACTGACAAAAAGTACCTTAATGCTCAAACTGACTTAAGTGGATCCGGCTTTGTAGAAAAGAACATCCCGGAACATTCTTTTAAATCAGAAAGGAGGATGATAAATGAAGAAAATAATCCTATTCCTAAGAAGGATAACAAGGTTTACGAGGGAAATTCCAGTGTCAATTATATGAGTGAGTTGCATCTTTTGGATACATTCCCTATTAATGACACAAGTGCTAAGATTGGTATGCAAAATAATCGGGAACAACCTTGTGAGGACATGCATCCTTCGTCATCAGGCATGATGGGACTCTCTCTAAATAACCTTGTGGACAAGACCCCGTCTGATCTGAATGGTAAACAAGCAATTGATTTTTCAGCCAGAAACATTGATTTAAATGCTCCGATCTTAATAGGTGCAGAAAGCTCGTGTGGCAAAAGTTCTGAAAGAGATCATATGTTCAAGTTTTCCTTTGATCCACATTCTCTTAAATCTGCACAAATTCAGCCTCCTCAGAATCAGACCGCTACAGTTTTTCATGATAATCCAACAATAAACTCTGAAAGTTTGTATCCTGCTGTACTTCATGATGATGTCCCTCCGAGCTTAAACTTGCCGGTTAGTGACCTGGATAATGCAAGTAACAATATTTCTTTTATAAAGGCGCCTTCTTTTCTCGATGACTGGCTTACAAGCACCGATCAAATGGCTGTTCAGTTTAAACGCGAACATTCTGCCTCCGGACTGTCAAAAGTTGACGATGTAATTTCAGGACAATCGAAAAACTCAGAAAGGTATAATGATGCAAACAGAGTGGCGCCATTTGTTGCAGTAGAAGATATGACTGGTGTTGTTCCTTCACATCAAAAGTCTTCAATAGTACACCCCCCGCATAATTTCGATGAAGCTGAAAGTGATTTATCTCCATCTCATACGGAAGTAGAGAGCACCATCCCAGAGTCTGATCTCGAGGTACGATAAACTGAATTAGACTCGAGTTTATTTATGATAAAATTTTTATGCATTCTGAATTATTTTTTTTTTTCATTTATAGGATTTTAAAGACGACCAAACCGACATGAATGATTTCCTTTCTGATGTAATGATAGCAGAAATGGAGGCCAGCATATATGGTTTACAGGTATAGACAATTACTGAAATGTTGTGGTTCTGGTTTTTACATGCTTTGTGTCATATATCTTGATAGAATGTTCTCTTCTGTCTTTTGTAGAAGACTCGTTTTTTTTTTTTTTTTTTGGCATCTAATACATATGTAGATGAATGGTTTTAAACCCTCTGGTTCCCAGGGAAAGGGGGCCCTGGTAATCCGAAGTCTGGCCAAGAATTGTTCCTACCAGGAATTGAACTCGGGTTCTCCCGAACGATTTGTCCTAGGGGGAGCTCATTAACCACTTGAGCTCAATTACTTGGTTACTATGTTGAGTAGTTTGACTCAATAGTAACTTGAAGCAATTGCTATAAATGCACTTCTGTTTTATAGCCAGGATCTAATAATCATTTTATAACGTATAATGCACAATCTTATTTCTCTAAATTGCATTGCAAGAAACAATAATTGTACCAGTATGTGATAACAATTTTGTATGACTAGGTTGAATTCAATTGATATGATGTGATAATCCGTATACGCACAGTGAATGCAACTGTATCTATCTGTTATTGGTAATCCTTATACGAGACATTTTATGTTTTGTCATTCAGATAATTAAGAATGTTGATCTTGAAGAACTTATGGAGTTAGGATCTGGTACCTATGGAACTGTTTATCATGGAAAATGGCGGGGAACGGATGTCGCAATCAAGAGAATTAAAAAGAGCTGCTTTGCAGGGAGATCTTCTGAACAAGAACGGTTGGTGAGTCTTCAGTGCAATTTTCTTCTCAATGCCATGTTATTTTGATGAACCTAGCTGTCATCTGGCAAACTCCATCTGTATGCAAGTCAATTATTGTATGCTAATGATTAAGGGTTTGTTTGGATTGTCTTATTTGAGTTTTTATATTGACATTAGCAATTTAGCATTAAGCACTTGTGAGACTGTTTTGAGAGTTTATGGAAACAGCTTGTGACATGTTCATAAATAACCTCTCCGGGATAGTTTATAAATATAGCTTAGATATAAGCATTAATATGATAAACGATTATGTTATAAGCGCTTAATTAAGATGGTTATCCAACCAGAGCCTAAGTGACTAAAGAATGACATATTTCCTTTTCCCTTTTCAGCATGGTTTCGGCAATATGAATTAGAACATTAGTTATTAAAATTCAGACCTCAAGAAGGGGTGTATCTTTCCGATAACTTGAAGTAAATTCACTTAAAAAATTATTCCATATTAAAAAGTAGTCTGCTAATTCTATAGAAACAACTAATTTTTTTTTAATTCAGTTTCAAAAGTAGTTTGATTTTTTCTATTGAAACAAAATTAATAAAATATGCAAATTAATCTGATAATGTATAATGGCTTGAGTAGGCAAAAGATTTCTGGAGAGAGGCACAGATCCTGTCAAATCTTCACCATCCAAATGTGCTCGCATTTTATGGAATCGTACCGGACGGAGATGGCGGAACCTTAGCAACTGTAACAGAATATATGGTTAATGGTTCCCTTAGGCATGTCCTTGTCAAGAACAACAGGTAGCCCTTATATAGTCTTGTTTTTTTGTGAATATCATTTTGAATAAATTCGCATACTGAATCTCAACTTTTACACAGATTACTAGATCGTCGTAAAAAGCTTATAATTGCCATGGATGCAGCTTTTGGTATGGAATATTTGCATTCGAAGAATATTGTCCATTTCGATTTGAAGTGTGACAATTTACTTGTCAATCTAAGGGATCCACAACGACCAATATGCAAGGTTAGAGTTCTAGAAGTCAATTTTCATCTGGTTTCATGTAAAAATACACGAAATGATAAACCTTGTCATAGTGTTTTAATTATACTCAATTTTTCTTATGAAAATGAACTTTAAAAGGCTTTCATAAAACAATGAAGAGTTATTTTGAACTAGAATAGAATCATAAACCACGCTTATTAATGTGGTTGGTTAGAAATGATAAGAGATACTCTATGTAATTGTCGTGTGTAATATGAATAATAATTTTTCGTTATTTTAACAACCGTTTGTTGATTATTTTTTCCTAGGTTGGAGATTTTGGATTATCAAGAATTAAGCGTAACACGCTTGTATCTGGGGGTGTGCGAGGAACCCTTCCATGGATGGCACCAGAGTTGTTGAATGGTAATAGCAGCCGGGTTTCCGAAAAGGTAATAGAACCGTTCATATTAAGTTTCACGATATTATCAATGGATCTTTCGGCTGGCATTTAGTTTGTGGAATGACTTTTACAGGTTGATGTTTTCTCATTCGGCATCTCAATGTGGGAATTATTGACAGGAGAGGAACCTTATGCAGATATGCATTGTGGTGCCATTATTGGTAAGAACATGTGCCTTAAAAAAGAAAGCTAAAATATTGTACCAGACAAGAGAAAATTGAAACCTTATTGTATGATAGCATTTTTTTATCGCTCTATTTGACTTTAGGCTCTTAACTGTGACTGACCGACCGATATCATAAGGTATAGAATGTGTAGGTTCTTGTTTCTTTCATAGGCTATTATGTGCTTGATCTCTTTGCATTATAAGTGTAAAACATTTGTCGCTTGATGGAGTTTTGAGGGTCTGCTCTTATCCTTTGAAGCACTGACAGAGACGCAGACATCAAACACTGCACTGACACGTCGATATTCATAATAATTTGAGAAAATGAATTAATCGAATGTAATTACATGTGTCGGTATCGGACACCGGACACGCCTTCAATCAGAATTGTCGGTGATACAAAATGCTAGTTTTGCTTCTTAATGAAAGATTAAGATAAGCATTAGGGTTTCATGAAATTCTTCCTAGTATAAAGAATCTTGCATGTGTAGAGAGATTAAAGTCAAATAAATATCGTTGCAAGTGTTTCATAGGATCTTTATATGTTACAACTACTTACTTGCTTTGCTTTTATTGACATGTTCATTTAGGCGGAATTGTAAAGAACACACTCCGACCACCGATTCCAGAACGATGTGATCCTGAATGGAGAAAGCTTATGGAAGAATGTTGGTCACGTGACCCCGAATGTCGGCCATCATTCACCGAGATAACAAGCAGGTTAAGATCTATGTCCATGGCCACTCAAGGAAAGGGGAATTATCAAGCATGGCAGTTAAGACCTAGTAATGAACTTTGATTGTATATAATGTCGTTAAGAAAGCAGTCAAGACTAGGATCGGCATGGTTCGAGGGTTATCGCGACACTTACCTATTGTTTATTGTGATTTATATTAGTTATTATATATTCATTTGTTTATTCTTTCTTGTAAAATTTGAGAGGTTGAGATTATATGGTATAGTTGTTTAGATATATCAATTTTGTATTTGGTGCAAGATCCAACATTTTGAAAGATATATATAGAAAGAAAAGGTGTCTTTGGTATATATGTACACAGACAACAATGATTGTAATATATGTTTGCTTAGCTTAATGTGAGTATCCTTTCTTTATCATGCATTTTTCCTTCCTCTTGAATTATGGCAATGAATAATGGTTTTGAAATAGAAGATACACGGACGGGTGTAAATTAATTTTACATTGATATGCCATAAACATCTTGTATTCTGCTTAAGAGTTTAAAAGACATGCACCGTGAGTGTAAATTAATTTTACACTGACAACCAATAAGAATGGTTTAACCTTCCATATATCAAGAATGTGGGGTAATGTGGTGGAAAACATGGTTGCGATTAATTGATAGTGTAAAATTATTTTACACTGTCAGTGCATATTCTTTTTTCTCTGCTAAATTACAAAGCTATTTTAAAATTTGTTGTATACATAGCCGATTGATGGTTTCTTATTGGATAACCGTCTAAAATTACTTTTCACAATGTATCAACTTCCCAAAAATTTATCTCAAAATCCAATTTTCATAGCAATTTTCCAAGAAAATATTGGTAAGTCATTGTACCTATCACCTTCTCAAAGCTTAAATAATGATAAAAACAGAAGTTGAAAAATCAACATTCGAGCGAGGCGAAAAGGATGTTAAATTTACAAAATCCAAGTATTGCAGCAGAAGCAAATATATAAATCACCACACCCCATCTTGAAATTTGTTTGTAATGACTATTTGTAACTACTAGAAGTATCTAACCTAAATGATAAAATTCCACAATCTAGACATAATATATCATTCCGACTTCGATAAGACTGATGTGAGGAATGTTGAGTGCCACAGCTGGACCCCTGCAATTCTTGCGCAGAATCGAGTATCCCACATCAATCACGAGCTTTTTCAAGAATGACGACGATTTCCTTGCTTTCACATACGAGTGTCCCATTATATACGCGACTCCAGCCTCTTTGGCTTGGATTAATTCTAAAATCTCTTCTCTAACAGCGTTATCCAATCCAGGACTGTTAGGCACTTGAAATCTTACTCGACGCCTTCTGACTTGCGGGTTTTCATCATCAAATGTGGATTGCAAGCGTCGCAGTGTTATAGATCTGCTACTAGGGATGCTTTCGTCCACATCAGTATCTTCTTGCTCGGATGCTATCAAGCTTGGCGATGATGCTAAGCTTCTGGTACCGATAACAGCCATCCTCCCATCAAATGAAGAAGTTTCGGAACTCGAGAGTTGCGGTTCCACTGCCTCCATCTGGATAAACTCCATTATGCTTTGTATGAGATGATTCTCAAACTCCCCGTCGTCCTTCTTAATGTCCTTGTATCCGTATCTAACAATGCACCTATACATTCGATACGGTCTCGGACAAGCTCGGCCAATCAGAAAACGTTCTTCTGGTGAGACATGTGGAACGGGAACTGATTTCACGCAAACAAAAACCAACACCTTGTGAAATGCAGGGAGGTTAGTTACAAAGTGGGTGAATATAGCTGGTATTCCCGTTGCAAGTTCCGAGTAGATGAGACCGATCCCTGGGACACGGATAATTCCGAGACTAGGGCCTAAACCTAGTAACCATTTCAATGAAACTTTGTTGTGTAGATCATATTTGTACTTCCTACGAATACCATAATGCCATACATACATAACAATCAAAAAGAAGAACGACAAGACAAGAGGAACCCATCCTCCCTGGTGCACTTTTAGGAACGCCGCTGATAAATACACACCTTCTATCACCCAAAAGAACAAAAGGAATATCGAAGCAACAAGGATGCTTTTCTGCCAGACAAAGATTATGACTAGCGCCATCAGAAATGTAGTTACGAACATTACCGTCATACAAGCTAGTCCTGCAAGAAAATACCCGAAAACATTAACGTTATACATTACCGTCATAATGCAGTCTCCCTATAGTTTTGATTTAAACACAAGACATAAAATGTTTCAAAACTAAATAAATTACCATAAGCGTTTCCGATTAAGGTTGTGTCATGAAATCCAATGGTTACAGCAAGAGTCAGGATCATAAGAATCCAGTTTATTTCTGGGATGTAGATCTGTCCAAATATGTGTTTCGAGGTGTGTACAACTTTAACGCGAGGAAAACAACCAAGTGCATGACACTGTTTGATGATGGAGAAAGTGGCGGTGATAGTAGCTTGACTCCCAACAATAGCAGCCATTGTAGCGATAACAAAAACCGGCCAAAATATAGGTCCTGCCGCACAAGCCAAAGCATTAATTAGAAAATAAAAACAAATAGATTTCATTAAAAAAAAACTATGGCACCGGTATCAACTATCAAGTGTTAACAAGTGAGAAACTCGGAATAACTAACCGGGTATTGAGTCGTAAAAACTATTATGAACAGACTCGAGGTTTTTAGACAAAAAAGCTGCTTGGCCCATGTATTGCATTACCAAACACGGATATATAACAAAACCAAACGCAATCTGCGTGTAACAAAAAACAACGTTACGGCATCTCATGATGAAGATAGATTTGATACATAAAATTCAGTCAAGCAACAAAGCTCACCCTTATTGACGAAGCAGTAAAATGACCAAGATCTGCAAACATAGCTTCGGCTCCTGGTGAGACACAAACGACATAATCATTCAAATTAGTATCTCAGCTTTAACATCTCAGCTTATAAAGATGAACTTCTTGTAGGACAAGAACTAACATACCAGTGATACAAAGAAGTATCCCTCCGAGAGAAATCCAACCCTCAGTTCCAGTCTTGATGAAGAACTTGACGATATATTGCGGGGAGATAGCAAAGACTATTTTTGGATTCCAGTGTATTATATTATAAACCCCGACAATTAAAATCGATAGAAGCCATATGATTACAATTGGTGCAAACATAAACGAGACTCTATGTGTGCCACAATGTTGTAGAGCAAATAGGCCAACCAGTATGACGCATGCGAGTATGACAAGTTCGCCTGGAAACAACATGAAATTTCTACGGTATAAGAATTCAATAGCAATGATAAGAACTGAAAATATCTTTAACGAATGGATTCCTTACCGTCATTGAACTTCGCCTGTGTATATTTTAATCCTGATACCGATGCCAGAACTGTACGGTAAGAGAAAGAGTAACGGTTAATTTCTTATTAGAATCGTGATAATTGTTATGTAAAGTTTAACACTGAATGTTATCAACTAATATCTAATTCAGTTAAACAATGATGAACAAGTCTAAGTGCTTGTTTGGATTAGCTTATTTTAGTTTATCTACTGACATAAGCACTTATGAAACTGTTTGAGAGAACCTATGGAAATAGCTTATGACATGTTTATAAACTATTTACAGCTTATTTCGAAAAGCTCTCCAAGATTTCTTATGAAAAAAGCTTATAGCTCATATGAAAATAGTTTGACTTTATTTTTATTTTATTTTTTGCTATAGAAATAGCTTATACATAAGCACTTACTCCCTTCTGTCACTATTACAAGCAAAAATTCACTTTATTGGTTCATTGAATAACTGACCAGTGAATTTTTTCTTATAATAGTGACCGGAGGGAGTATAAGATAAACACTTATGCTATAAGGGTAAGGGCTTAATTAAGCTATGTATCCAAACAGGGATTATACAAAAATGACGTGCTAAAAAGGGCCAGATACTCCAAATTTTTCAATTTCAAGACTACCTTACCTGAAATAGCCGGAGAAAGTACACCATCACCTATGACCATGCAAGCACCAAATAGCACGACAACAAGAAGGACTGTTCTTAACCGTCTGTGCTTCTCCAAAAACAACTTCAATGGAGACGTAGCTCCAGCCTGTGACGACGGACCGTATTTGTACGACGATAGCTCCTCATCGGCTGCTTGTTGATTTGGAAGCAAATTAAATTTGGCATGCCTGCATAGCAGTGAATAGAGAGCAAATGTCCCACCTGCCAATAGTTGCATCATAATCAAAACATTCATTTCATAATATTTTCACTAAAAAAACAAATCAAAAGGAAAATAGATATCGTTACTCGTTTGAATACCTTCACCATTATCGTCGGCACTCAATAGGATTAATACATATTTAAGCAATGGTATTAATGTAAGAGTCCAAAAAATCAATGAAAAAACACCAAAGATAGTTTCTTCATCATGATGGTCCTTCAATTTTCCTTTAAATGTACTTGTATACACATAGAGAGGTGATGTGCTTAGATCTCCATATACTACACCAAAGCTTTGATATGCTAATAATAAATTCCTAGACAAGTTAATCCACGACAACTGCAGAAAACCACAAAAAAAATCGATAAATTTTCATTCTTTAACATAGTTGAAAATCGATAAATTTTCAATATTTAGAGAATACTATAAAAAATTATTGCACCTAGAAACCAAAAATAGTTGAAATCAAAAGGAAGCAATATTGTGATATTTTTTTTAACCATGTTATTGGTGCGAAGTATATATGCATCGGCTTTGCTGATAACTAATCTTCATCAGGGAACCTGACTGGTCACCTTCTCTCTAATTCACAATGCTTGCCGTCGGCAATCCATGCCATTCACCTAAGCCGGTGCATCAGTGGTCGTTGGGTCAAGATCAGATCCAAATTTCAATGAAGATTTTGATTTTTCTTTTAAACTAAAAAAAAATACCGAGATTGAAATTTGGATGGTCTAATCTCAATCCAGTCCATCGGCCACCAATTTATCGACTGCATGAGTGTGGCAGATTACCAACTACAGGCAATCCAAATTTGTCTCACCTTCCAACCACAATTTTTTAAAATCCATAAAAATACACTAAAACTTATTTGCTTAGCTTAGCTTGAAAAAAAATTACACTAAAGAAGAACAATTGAATCATATCTGTCAATAAAAAATATAAAGTAAACAGAATATTTACATGAAAATCAACGACAAAAGTGTCTACCACTTTCTGGTTTCAATTGACCCATTAAAAGATATTATATTAAACTTCAAAACACATGAAATATGCTAAATTATAGGAATCCCCAAATCTCAAAGTATGAAATAAAATTTTCAAAAAATTATGAACTAAAATATTCAATAGAATACTGTAAGATTTGAAGCAAAATTATGCATAATAAAATACTAACTCTTTAGAATTCCATTTAATCAACAAACAAAAATAAAAAAAAAAAATGAAAAAAATCATCAGCAACAACAACAGAAACTGTTGAAATAAAGTAAAACAGATACATGAATCACAAGATACAGTTACTGAAAAAAAATTATAAAAAAAAAATGAAAATATGTGGTAGTGATATGAAAGTGTATACCTGAGAGGGATTTCGAGAAGATGAAGGTATGGATTCGGGTTCCATATGATATGATACGAATGAATTATTATGTGATGTGAAGAGTTTAGTTTTTTTGGGAGTAACCAAATGCTATATAGCGTGTGTGTAAGTATTATCACACTATATATTATTGTTATTCTCTTGTCTCTATTACAAAGTACACAACTATCTAATCTAATCTTAACTCATCTCAATACACTCTCCTCATGTTTTGTAACCTTGTCCCTTTATGTGTTTGAGGTTTCTTTGCTAAATTTTTATTTTTATTTTTTTTACCGCCAGTTTAATCTGGTTTCGGGGTCAGTTCTGGCATCAAGTGGTTCCATGCCCCCTCCCGATCGCAGTTGCAGGGATTGAACCGTGGTCCTCCCAACTAAGTTCAGCGTCAATCACTACTGAACCAACTAACGATTGGTGACACATATATATTTCATTTCATAGAAGAGTGTTTAGACGAAACTCGAAAGGATTATTTTTAGAATTTTTCTACTCACACCCCAAATAATGCTAGTTACACCCAAATTTCATAAAAGTTTAATCATAATACCAAAACTGCCCTTCCTTACATATATTTTTAAAAACAGTTTTCCATCTTTTATTATATTTCTAATGCTCCTCCTTCGCAGTTTTCTCCATCATAAATCCTATTAATGTGTTCTCTCTCAAACCCATTAACTTGTCATTAATTTCAATTAAAGATTGAATTTGAAGGTATTTTATCAAAACTCTATTGCATATGTTACTAAATTTATACTCATTCAATTCCATAGCATTCTCTATTTTCATGCGATATATGTTTTCTTGTGCGACTTAATGTTTATGTTTAGTGAACCGTTAATGATAATGTAATCTAAATTCACGTAGTGGAAAATAGATTTGCAAACCATTGTAAAGTGAGTTTACATATCCTAAGTAAACTCATTTCACATAACTTTATGTAAACTTAGTTCACACTTACATTTGACAGTTTAAGGGGTCTATGTAAACTAAACTTAGTTTACATAACCTCATGTAAACTTAGTTCACACTTACATTTGACAGTTTAAGGGGTCTATGTAAACTTAGTTTACATAACCTTATGTAAACTTAGTTCACACTTACCTTTGTTGGTTTAAGGGGTTTACATTTTACGTGAATTTAAATGAACTCAGTTTACATGTACACAAACAAACTCAGTTAACGTACGTGAAATAAATTCACGTTAACCACTTCAAACCCAAAAAATCAAAACACAACTCAAAACTGAGAGATGAAATTCAAAATCAACATAATTTCATAAAGAAGTTGCAAAATTATGAACTGGTAATTGAAAAACTTACCTTTTAAATTTGAGCGGAAGAGATGAACGCATTTTGAGCCGCGGAGATGAATGCGTTTTGAGCGGCGAAGATGAATGCGTTTTGAGCTGAGGAGACGACAATGGCGGAGATGAATGGAAGTAGAAACGTGCAAAGTTTTTTTATGGATTGGAATTTAATTTATTTTAAGGGTATTTCGGTCAATCTGGGGTGTAACCAGGTTTTTTAGGGGTGTGAGTAGCAAAGATATACTGGTGCAATTAAATCGTAGCCACTGATTTGTTATTGGTCCAACAAGGCCCACAAAATTATATGACTATGATTAATATTGGACATTCTTGTAAAAAAAAAATTACAAGAGATGATTCCTTCACGTTTAGTAGAATTAGGGGTGGCAAAATGGGCCGAGCCCGCGGGGGCGATCCATTTGGCCCGCCATTTAGGGCGAGTCGGGCTGAGGTTTTCAGCCCAGTACCCTAAGTTGGCCCGTACCGTCTAATCCGCTTAAAAAATGGGTTGGGGGCGGGCATGCCCGCGGGCTGTGTTATATTTATTTTTTTATTTTTTTAACATGAAAATTGATCATCTTAAACTCAATCCAATATATTATTTTCTTCTTGTTTTTGATAAAAAAAATCTTATTGTTTATTATTACTTTATTTCCTTTAAAAAGTTCATTCTTCCTTTAATACTATGCCACAAAAGCATCAAACGAAATTAAATAAGCCTTATGCAGTTATAATTCTTTTCTAATTTGAATAGCTTGATATATCATTATAGAAGATTTAGTATATATATTATTGTTGAGAAATTTAGTTGGGTGAATGTTTGAAGTCCAAATTTATATGGTTGCACAAATTTAAATGTGAAGTTATAATTCAAATTGTAAAAAAAAAAGTATTCGACGGGCATGCCCGCCAACCCACCTCCCCGCCAATAAACGGGCGGGCTTGAATTTTGAGCCCGGATACCTAAGTTGGCCCGCCCCGCTCCGCCCCACTTTTGAGCGGGCTTAAACGGGTCGGGCATGCCCACTTTGCCACTCCTAAGTAGAATGTATGTGTTAAAAAAATGAATTTTTGGTGTTTCTAAAATTCTATTTTTCTTTTTAACCATAGTATTTATGTTTTATTATAACTATTATTATTATTATTATATGTTACAATTAACTATATTTTAAATAGTGATTAATCTCTATCAAAATAAAATTGTTAAATCGTATGAGGTGGATTCTTCTCTTTGAATGGAGTTTTATATGTTTGCAAGAATAGAGTTTTTATTGATATATAGTTAAATTCTTTATAAAAAAAAAGTTGAATTTCCTTTTTTTTCAGTGTAACTTCCTAGTATTTCATTTCCCAGGGAGGGAGAGTGACTAGAAATGTCAATTTGTATCTGGTAACGGAATATCCGTGAAAATAATTTATACGGAGATTTAAAGTCACATATATTTTTCCCTGCGAAAACGAGGATGGAGGGAGAAATTTTCCCATATATAATTCGGGGCGGGGAACCGCGAAAGTTCCTCCGCCACCGAAGATTCCTCGACCCCGACCATATTATTTAAATTATATAATATATAATTATATCATTTAATTTATATGTTTTTTATAAAAAATAATAATTAATACGTTATAAAGGTTATGATTATGTATGGTAGAAACAAGTTCAATTGGATATTTATTTTTATTTTTTGACAAAAAAGAAATATTGGAAAGTATTTTTGATTTTTTTGTTATTGATGCAAAATGTACTTTTATTTTTTAAAAATGAAAGATACAAAATATGTACTATTTTTAAAAAAAGAAAGAAAGAAAAAACAAAATATTAGTGTCGTGCTTTTGATTAAAATATATAGCAATTTTGTTAATTTTTTATGTTCGTGTGGAACTTTGTGGATACTGTGGGGATGGGGATGGAGGGAAAGTTTCCCTCACGGCGGGGATTGGGGACGGGGAAAAGTTTGGGGAGCGGGGAACGGGGAAACAACCTCCGCGCATTCTCCGCTCCGTTGACATCCCTAAGAGTGACCTACTGACTAGTGAGAAGAAGCTTCTCAGTACCTTTGAAGCGGGTTGGTTTCACGCACAAGTTGTGTTAATTCCGTGTTGCTTTCAATTACTTCCTTCTTCTGATTGATTGTCAAAACACAAAAAATAAATAAATAAAAAATAATAATTTCCCCTTTCGATTTTTCCAAAATAATAATAAGGATCATGCTAAACAGTGAAGTAAATAAAAGACAAAACCAATAGTAATAAGATAACTTTTTACACTTTGAGACCATTGAATACATAATTTCCAAAAAAGTTTCCAAAATATTTTGTTTAATTAGTGCACCAAGTGCATTGTTTAGCATTTTCCTAATAATAATGCACAACAAGATAACAGCCCACTAAAACAAATTCATCATCAAAGTTTTTTTTTTCTAGCCTAAATCATCTTATATTTTGAACAAGGCCTAAATCATTATAGTATAATTATAAGTGAGAAAGAAAAAAAAAGAGAAATTATTAATAATTGAAGTAATACTGATAATCATTTTACGATTGTTTTTAATGAAATTTAAATTGTATATTTTGAATTACAATGTTTTACATGACAAAAAAAAAATCAATTTCAAACCATATGATGTGCTAAGAAAAATAATGATGATACAACTAATAATGAATTTGTCTAAGTGGCAGGTATTTTGGCCTCTTTAGGTAGATGATCAGCGGTTCGGTTCTTGGTTTTTGCTTGTGAAAATAATTCAATTGGGAGGCAATAACTCATCTTATATGCCTCACAGATTCTTGACAAAAATTAGTCGTATCTAATGACGACGGAAACTTCCTGCATATATCATAGTAATCTAGAAAAAATAAAGACATAATTACAATAGAGGTATTTTATCTTATTTATTTATAACATAAATAAATCTAATATCTTTATTTTCCCAAATTGATCTTTTATCTTCATAAACCTGCACATATTAATCATTTATCTTATTTTTTTGCCACATAGGTTCTCTATCTTTATAAATATAGACGAATTAATCTTTTATCTTATTCATTTTTAACATAATGAAGAGTTTGAAACATTGATATATATGTGAAGGGTTTGAAAATATTTCATTAAACTTTTAAAAAAAATAATAATCAAATTTGGTAACTTTAGAACTTAATGAGAATTGAAGATTATTCTTAACAAAGTATAATTTGGAAAAAAGTGTCACCATTTAAAACTATTGTTTTGTCAGATTTTTAAGTGAAAAGACTCGATTTATTCCTTAAATGGACCCATTAAAAGTGTCTACCACTTTCAGGTTTCAATTGACCCATTAAAAGATATTATATTAAACTTCAAAACACATGAAATATGCTAAATTATAGGAATCCCCCAAATCTCAAAGTATGAATACTATGGTTAAAAAGAAAAATAGAATTTCAGAAACACCAAAAATTCATTTTTTTAACACATGCATTCTACTTAGGAGTGGCAAAGTGGGCATGCCCGACCCGTTTAAGCCCGCTCAAAAGTGAGGCGGAGCGGGGCGGACCAACTTAGGTGTCTGGGCTCAAAACTCAAGCCCGCCCGTTTATTGGCGGGGAGGTGGGTTGGCGGGCATGCTCGTCGAATACTTTTTTTTTTACAACTTGAATTATAACTTCACATTTAAATTTGTGCAACCGTATAAATTTGGACTTCAAACATTTACCCAACTAAATTTCTCAACAATAATATATATACTAAATCTTCTATAATGATATATCAAGCTATTCAAATTAGAAAAGAATTGTAACTGCATAAGGCTTATTTAATTTCGTTTGATGCTTTTGTGGCATAGTATTAAAGGAAGAATGAACTTTTTAAAGGAAATAAAGTAATAATACTATGGTGGCAACTGGCAAGAACTCATCTTATATGCCTCACAGATTCCTGACAAAAATTAGTCGTATCTAGTGACGACGAAAACTTCCTGCATATATCATAGTAATCTAGAAAAAATAAAGACATAATTACAATAGAGGTATTTTATCTTATTTATTTATAACATAAATAAATCTTTTATCTTTATTTTCCCAAATTGATCTTTTATCTTCATAAACCTGCACATATTAATCATTTATCTTATTTTTTGCCACATAGGTTCTTTATCTTTATAAATATAGACGAATTAATCTTTTATCTTATTCATTTTTAACATAATGAAGAGTTTGAAACATTGATATGTATGTGAAGGGTTTGAAAATATTTCATTAAACTTTAAAAAAAAAAAGCAAATTTGGTAACTTTAGAACTTAAAGAGAATTGAAGATTATTCTTAACAAAGTATAATTTGGAAAAAAGTGTCACCATTTAAAACTATTGTTTTGTCAGATTTTTAAGTGAAAAGACTCGATTTACCCCTTAAATGGATGTGCCATATTTTAAATTGTTGTGAATTTGTCTAAAATCACACCAATAAAAACTCGATGTGTGAAGCAATAGTAATCAAGCACTCAATAATAAAGCGAATAGAGATAATAATACCAATAATCCAAAAGAAATAAACAGCGAGAAAAAGAGAACACACGAGAAATTATTTTATCCAGTTCGGTTAAAACAACCTCCTCTGGAGGAGAAAGCAAACTCTCTGTTCCACTAAAATCAAATAGAGTACCTTTACAATAAGATCTCAATTGGGTTACAATATATTAGCCTTGAATCCTAATTCTACCCAAATCTCAAATCTCTTCAAAAGGTGAATCAAGCATAATTTGTCAAACCCCTAAAATTATACAAGAGAAAATTCATTTTGTTTCTCTCTAAAATTGTAGCCTCTGTGGTGGCAAATCATAATCCTTTTTCTTTTCACTCTTATTTTTCTATGAATAACAACATCTATTTATAGAAAAATGTATGCCTAAATGACAGAAACAAGTCTGCTTTAAAATAAAACAGAATTCAAGTAACAGGTCTTGCTAAGGAGTGCCCCCGGAGCACTCTTTAAGCATTCCATGTAAAGAAATTTTTTATTCGAAAAGTTAAACACTGCAATTTTCAATAGGTTGACTTTACAAATTCCCATAAAATTTCTATAAAAAAACTTACTATTTAAGGTCTTAAAGAGTGCTCCGGGGGGACTCGTTAGCATTTACCTCAAATAATATATCATTCGAAATGATTTTTTCACAAAATTTGCACAAGACAAATCCTGGCTAGCACGCGCATATGCGCCTCGCGCAAGCCTAGCCGCGTCTTGCGCAGCTCACCAGTACCAAACTCCCTGGTGCGCTCCAGGATTGCGCCTCGCGTAGGCCACAACTTCCGAACTTCGAATTTTGACTTAGAGATTCTAAGGTAAACTCAACATAAATGATGGACAAATTAGAAATTTCTTAAGTATCTTATTCAGATACACACATGATTTTTATTTTATTTTTCAAAAGTGACAATGGATATTAATTATACACAATATTTCATAGTATAATTATTTATTTTGATTAATGCAAGTTATACTATTGAACAACAAACATGCATTAATTTAAATTGATAAAATATAAAAAATTAAACATAAATTCAACATCAATAAAAGTAAAAGGATAAATTTACAAATGTTATCAACCAAAGACAAAGCTGGATATGGGCTGGACATGGGTTGGACAGAGTCGCGACCTGACCCGATAAAAGAAAACAATTTTTTATAGAACAAATTACTTGTATACCCTAACTAAATATAATTTTGAAGACAAGAAACCCTAAAATCCACCAAATTCTCTTCTCCCTCTCGACACCCACTACCATCAGCTCTTCTTTCTCAGTCTCGCGTCTTTCCTCATTGTGCAACCTCACTTCTTCCAATTCTCTTTCACCATCCCACCTCGTTGCATCATTGGATCTTCTCATGCGTCTATCCTCAATCTGTCGCTGACTGTCATCGATTCACTTCAAGTTCAACAACAGGTTAGATTCTTGTTTGATTTTTTATGAGGTTATTAATTTGTAATTGTGAGGGCATTGATTTATATATTTTGATTATGAGGTTGGTTGATTGTGAGGATAAGGTTATCGATTCTGATTTTGTTATTTTATTTTTTTGCGAGCAAAATTAAAAGCGAGAAAGTGATAGAAGAATTAAAGTTTCAATTATATTGCTAAATATTTTGGTTCGGATTGCGTATGATGATTGTCTAATTAGAAGAGTTAGAGTTATAGGATTTTGTATTTTGGGGTTAACTTGTTTACAATGTATTTGTATACTCCCTCTTTTGGTTGCGTATGATTCATAATCAATAAAAGAATTTGTGTGTCTGTTTGATTTCTGTTTAGATTGTTAATGATTAGAGTTATACAATGTGTGTGCTGTGTGATTTATGTGAATATTTTTTTTAGATTTAGGGATTTTTTTATGATTTAATTAAAGTTTGCAAATTTTAGATTGTTGAGTTTTTTAAAATTGGGTTTAAATTTTTTCAAAAAAAAATTGGGTTTAAAATTATGGGTTTCAATGATGAATGTATGAAGAAGAATGATAGGAAGAAGATGAAGAAATGAAGAAAAAAGTTGGTGATAGTGCATTGTTATATATGGTGGACATGCAAAATCCAATGATTTTTTCTATAACAAGACCAAACAATAATTTTTTTTTATTGTGATTTATGATGGACGACATACAATGTTGGTCCACCATATACATTTGGTGTTAAAAGTTGATTAAAATGACTTTTTTGACTGACGAAATAAATTTAAAAAACCTATCTGAAACATTTATTAATTAAGGAATTCAAACAAAACCAAAAAATTAATTAAAGAATCAACACAATAATTATTATTATTATTTTTTTTTTTTACATTTGAAAGGAACTTCTCTCATCTCATTCACATAAAAAATGTTATCAACATCTATCTATATATTTATCAACAACTACCACCACTACTACAATACACTATCCCCACCTTATACTAGATTCAAACCCCTTGACTAAAAACCTCAAAGTCTCCATACCATAAATAACAATAATAATAATTTAAGTTGCTCTATCTAAATAACTAAATTCATCATCACAAATATAAATAATTTCTGTTACGTTTTTTCTCATTCCCTCTCCTAATTCTGTATTTATCTCTTCATTAAAAAATTAAAAAATAAAAAATATATAATCAAGAGAGAGTGAGATAAAGAGTTAGAAGAGGAAAAAACTAGTAGAGTAGATCCAATTTGTATCATCATACAAATTAATACAAAATAAATCTATTTTTTTTTAAGCAATAAAAAAAAAATTATAAACAACGTTAACCACATAATCTTCTTTCTCTTACCACTTGAACAAAGTACACACACACAGTCACACGTGTGGAAGCTTAAGCCGCCAAGTTAAGCCAAGCCAAATAAATAAGCTTCAGCTTATTTATAATAATCAATGGCAAAAATAACGGTTTGTAGAAGAAACCACAGTCGTCCGATTCATTCACTCTCTCTCTCTCTTCCATTCATTCGTCTCCGTCTTCGTCTTCTTCTCAACGTAACGCTTTCTCTTATCCATCATCGCACTCTTCTTTTCAAGGTTTATTCTTATTTTCCAATTCTTTTCCTAATTATTTCCATTATTCTTATTATTGTTATTAATAATTTCATTTTATTCGATTAATTGCACAGATTAAACTTCTTGTTTCACTAGGAAGTTGCTAAATTAACAAATTTATAGGTAATTATTTCTATTTTTAAATTAGGGTTTCATTGCTCCAAATCCTTAGAGGATGTAACTTGAATTTGGTTTTTCAAAATTTATTGTCTAAGTCGTGATTCTGTATTATTTGATTTTTTTTTTCTTATTGTCAATTATTCGTTGTAATTGTAATTTAAATTTCGTATTTGATTTATTTATTTATTTATTTTTTCACTCTTCTTATGGTAGTATTGAGTTATATGATTTTGTTTCTTATGGTTATTTTAATGTTTGAATTGACTTTTGAGTTGAAATTGTCAATGAATTTATAATTTACTTTGTTAATTTTTTTTCTTTCTCTATACTCGTGTTTATGCTCTACAAATGCTTAAGTTTGATTATTGTGCAAACGTGTGATTAAAAAAGGATATTTTGAAGTTTATGTTTAATTCTTGATGTAGAGATAAATGTAGAAACTTTATCGACGGGGTTTGGTCTAGTAGAAGGGGCTAGACTTCCACAACATGATGAATCAATGTTTGAAATTTCAGCTGGTATAGGAGGTATTTACATTTAGTGCTCGACGTGTCTCGAGTAGGATTACCTCCTGTGGATGGAATCTATGGGAAACTAATAGAAAAATAAATAAATTTAGAAACTTTTTTTAATGGTTGTATGTATGTATGTATGTATGTATGTATGATGAAATTGTTTATTTTTTATGTTGGTTATCTTGGTTTTATCTTTTATGGGGTGTTAAAAGTAACTGATAACTGGATTTCATTGCTTTTGTATAGAAACACTCACAAATGTTGTGCGTGTAACCCGAAAATAGAAATAGAATCAATTGGGTTGTTGTTGTTTACTGTTGTCTGATGTAAGCTCTGTGATCTACTTGATCAAAGCTATTTTATTTGTTAAAGAATGAAGATATGAGTTGTGTAGTGAAAGTCATATTCAACTTATCTGGACATTGGAACTTGGATTTGAAATTTTAGGGTAGCATTGACATTGTTTTCGTACGGTGCTTGGCAGGTTGCATATGGATGAAAGATTTTCGTTGGAAGTGAGGAAGATATTGTTTTTCTTCATATTCGTATTCTGTTGAAACATTATTGCCTCGTGTCAATGGCTGCTGATCAGAGGAGGAAACGAGTAAATGGGGCAAGCATTGTCGGTTATGGCTCTAAAGAGCAACACAGAAGTAAAAGAAAGAATCCGGGTCTAGTTCAAAATGGCATGAGATCCCACATCTCTGTTGAATGGGATAACAACCGGAAAATAGTTGTTGCCAAGCGTGAACAAGTTGGTATCAGTTGGAGACAAATGAAGCCGTTTGTCAATTATGTTTCTAAAGATCATAAAGTCTTAGCAGATGTGGTTACAGTGCCTCAAGAAATTTTTGACTTGGATAATTTAAGTGAAGTGCTTTCACATGAGGTAGATAAAATAGTGGTCACAGCCTGTTGTTTGCAAGCTCAGTTTTTTTATTTTGTCTAGGATTTATGCCTAAACCATCTCATATAAAACTTTCGGAAATTGGCAGGTTTGGACGACCCATCTTTCAGAAAATGAGAGAAGCCTTCTTATGAATTTTCTCCCTCGAGGCATAGAGCCACATCAAGTCGTGGAAGATTTGCTAGCTGGGACTGACTTTGACTTTGGAAATCCCTTTTTGAATTGGCAAGATATCATTCCTTTTATTTTTCTCATTATGAACATTGTGTGCTTATTACTTGTGATGTCACTATTTCTTTTTAGATTTCTGCTAAGTAGTTATTGATTTCATGTTATGATTAGCTTTTGGGTTGAGTTGAAAAGCATTACTAATTGCCTTTATTGATAACCCACCAATTCTGTTGTGTAATATTTGAAATTCAATTTAGGTTTAATCATATCTTACATCACATTGATCAGTTATCTAGTCTTCTTTTTGTTGCATATAAAATCTTCTCGACTTTCTAATTTGAAGGAGGGGCCTAATTTGGTTCAAATCTCAACTGTTCATCTTCTTCTTGCAAATTACGGCTTATATTTATTTATCTACTAGTTATACGCTCCTCTGGATCATGATTACCCATCAATATTGTATGTTATGGCTATATCATCTCAATCTCAGCAATAGTCTTCTCTTTTGCCTTTAGTGTTAGCAAAGCATTATCGGAAACGCATCATAATTTGCACAGTTTGCTGATTATTGTTGGAAATCTTATCTTTCTCATAATCAGAAATGTATTTATATAATTTATATAATTGCAGGGGTGCTTCAGTTTGTTCCGGCAATCTTCATCCAGATATAATTGTTGACCGTGAACAGCATCTGAAGTCTGAGAAGAGAGCATACTACACACAGTTGCACAATTATCATAATGAGTAAGCACTGTACATCCCCAACTTGTATATTTTGCATTGTAATAATGCAGTATTGTCATTGTTAAGAACCTTTCTTTTGGTATATTGAAAGAATTCCCAAAACTGGGCATAATTGAATAAACAAGAGAACGATTTTAACTAGAATAAATATTGTTCGACAAAGTTGAGACAAGAAGAATTCTTTGAATATCTTTTTGTTACCACCAATTGAATGGGATAATAGGATTGAAAAGAGAATACAAAAGGTATACAACGAAGATGATAATCTTGCACTCAAGGCTACCCCAAAGTATCAGTCTCATTTCCTTCTAGATAATTCTCTAGTCACAATTTAAGTATTCAAAACTATCTTTCCCCTCTACCAATTGAGCGCTATTTAAATACTTCCTAAAAATAACCAAATTAACAACTCTTAACAACTACCTAACAAACTGTTAGAGGCAGAATATACAAGGGATAAATAGGGATAAGAGTGAATATGAAATCTGCACACTTAATTGATAGCCTGCGGTGATTAACTCCAACAGGGCAGTTACAGTTACAGACAAAACATAGAAACTAACATAAATAACCACTCCTCCAGTAATTAGAGAGCCTAGTCTCTCCCAACATCCTGATGTCTAATACCAAACATCCTTATTTTATTTAAACACAACCCATACTAATAATTACAATTGGGTCTAATTAAATTTGGGACTGCGCCTGACATATACATGTTTAATAGGCGGCGGCTTACTAACACAAACTTATCAACCTGCTAACTTCTACCAACTCGTAACTACTCTAATTATCCAATATTTTTATATCATAACAGCCATTGTTTTATTTTGCAGTATGATAGGATTTTTATCTAAGCTGAAGGAGAGGTGGCAAAGCTGCATAGATCCAGAAAAGGAACTTTTGCAGAAGATGTGGAGGTTGTACCCTGGAAGACTTGCAATCTGCATAATGTGCACAACACATAATTTTTTTTAGGACAGGGCATATTCAATAATTCTTTTCATTAAAATGATGCCTTTACTTTGTTCTTCCACTACTTGCACTTCTTCAATATAAATGAAAGCTAACCGTTGTACAAGCTAGGGAGAACACAACTGGGATATATCTTAGACACCATATGATTAATTTTGTGGATATTTTGGTATGTCGTATTGAAGTCTGAGACGGTGAAATCCTGGAAATCTTTTCTTTGATGTATCTGATCAAATGAGACTTTTCCATTATGTTTTCTGCTTGACTACTGTCTTAATAAGTTCATAATGAGTCTGCTAAAGTGCATTACATATTTCTACTGATAGAAACCTATATAACCGTTTAAGCCTAAGTATTTACTTTCTTTCAGTTTTGATATTAAACTGTTTCAGTTCTAAAAATGAAAATATGTAGTTATCGCTGATATGTAAGAAATTATGTTATAGCAATGCAAGCAATGCGCAAACTTATTTGAAGTTGACTATTGAAATTGAATTATGTTCTGCAAATTTTTTAACTTGAATTTTAGTGGCAGTCGTTAATGTCATATGTTGTTTGGTTTGTGCAGACCAAAGCATGTTCAGAAAAGTATGCCCTTAAATGTGAATGCATCTAGAGTTTATGACCATGATGGGAATGTTACAGTGACATCTGAGTCATGCTCGTTTGATACAGAGGAGAAAGCATGTAGTAGTGACTACCTAATTTCTTCATTGAGAAAGGATGATAAACTTCAGAGAAAGTAAGTAGTGAATTTGTAACCTGCAAGATTATTTATTTATTTATTTATACAGTCTCTCTTAGTCAGCTATATCGTTGAGGGTTAAACTATGAACCTGGTGAAATTTAAATGTTTTTGTCATCGTAGTTGTTTTTGGTTTCTCAATACTTCTATTTCTCATATCCTCAAGCAGTGATAAAAATCTTTCTGGTGAAGCCGTGATATAGAAATTTGAGATATCTATACTTGGATAAAGATTGCTTAATAAGATTAGTAGAATTTTTGCTAATATAATTGAACTTTGCAGGGAAAAACTTCCTCCTTTATAAAGTTGATTGCCAAAACTCTCACCTTTTGAAGATCTTGAAACTGGCTACTGTGGTCAATTAAGAATTTTTAGTTGTGATTGTGATATCTTGGTTTACATGGCAGGCATAATGTAATATTGGCTGAATTTATATTTCTCGTTGAATGTCTTTGTCGTGTTATTTTGATTTATATCTCCTTCTTGGTGCTTAACTGTGTTATTAACTATATTTCTCATGTATAATCAACATTTAACTTTTTAATGTTTAATATTACTGTTCATGAAATAATTTTTGGCAGGGTGATTGAAAAAGGCATTGTGAAAGGTAAATCCAGAAATTTGATGCTTGCTTCAGATGGCATGCACATTAAGGGAGGAAAGCCCAAGATAGCAGACAAAGTACTCAAGCGTAACATTCATTTTATTGATGGCGACAAATACATGTCATGTATCAAGGTCAGGCATTCCCCCTTGTATCTGAGTAATACTGAATTGGCTGTGAGAAATATTATGGCAGAGTTTGCACAAAAAAAGTATGGCAGCTGGAACTGTTATCCCATTAGTGGTAGTAATTATAGAGGGATAATGGTTGATTCTCAATAATTGGAAAATTAATAATGTTTAAAAATAGAAATATGGATGAGAGTCAGATCTGAAATGAACCACTACATATATGGATTTATATAACCACATAACTAGAGTGTTTCCAATAATTCATTTTCCTTCTAGGCTATCGGCTATTTATACCCTCATGTTTAGATAAATTTAATGAAAAAAACAGAGAATTTCTGTGTTCTATGGTACATCCATGATCATGTGTGATCTTCTCCTATGTGACAATGGTACGCTGATATAAGTCATATAACTGATACTAGGGTTTCCCCTACTTAGAATGCTACGCCGATAAAAACATCCTGAGTATTTAATTTTTTGACCAAAAAACACCATGAGTATTTATTCATTGAAATTTCATCAGATTTTGATAAAACAATATTGGTTTCATCAGTTCGTCCATCCCAGCACATAACTCAAGTGTTTTCAAACCTCAAAAATTATTTTTCCTTCAAGATGAGGAACCCAAGCAAAATCTTTAATATTTTGCTAGGGCATTTGCTAATTATTTCCTTTATGCATATCAGATTAGCAGGCAGCAGCATGAACTTGTTAAGAATATGAATCAGTCTGGTAAAAGCATCCAATCTAAGTCTCTTAACCGTGTTTTGGGCAACCTCAATAACATTCATGTCCAGCCATACAAAGTATTTGTCAAAGAAGAACAGAAGAAATTGCATGAGCATTGG
Organism: Trifolium repens; assembly: GCA_030408175.1. Lineage (NCBI taxonomy): Eukaryota > Viridiplantae > Streptophyta > Magnoliopsida > Fabales > Fabaceae > Trifolium > Trifolium repens. The sequence goes on from CP125847.1 coordinate 6,974,786, forward strand.
TTAGTGAGGTTTTCAGAGCTATCCTTTTGTTATATTGTTATCATTGAACACTTTTCATTCTTAAACTTATCATCATCATTGCTCATTCGGATATATTTTATTTTTGTAGGTTGCAATTGGTGATCAAAGACCTCCCTGTGGCATATGCGAACTGGATGCAGAGACAGATACAAAGAGATGCAATGAGGAATTCTTTGCTGGAAGTGATGAAGGGCAAATCAGCTCCAATATTTGAGGTTTGTAGTAGTGTTGTTTCCTTCTGTCAGTCCTTCATAATTTCCTAGGATTGAGTTGCATATCCTGAATCTGTTTCTTGAATTCCTAAAAGATCCTTGCTCACATAATATAGTAGGCATTTTCTCATAATGGTTCTGTTAAAACATCTCATATTATATTTTGTCCTTCAGGAAGAGGGTAATGTGACCTTGGGGAGGGAGCTTCAAGATCAAGACGAGGCCATGAGCTTGGGGGGCGAGCCTAGGGATCAGAATGAGGATAATCTAAGCCCAACAAAGGATCAGAATGAAGATGTGAGCCCAGGGAGCGAACTTCATGATAAAGATGAGGATAATATAGGCCAAAGAGAGGATCAGAATGAAGATGTGAGCTCAGGGAGTGAACTTAAGGGTCATGATAAGGATAATATAAGCCCAATAGAGGATCAGAATGAAGATGTGAGCTCAGGGAGCGAACTTCAGGATCAAGATAAGGATAATATAAGCCCAATAGAGGATCAAAATGAAGATGTGAGCTCAGGGAGCGAACTTCAGGATCAAGATAAGGATAATATAAGCCCAACAGAGGATCAGAATGAAGATGTGAGCTCAGGGAGCGAACTTCAAGATCAAGATAAGGATAACATAGGCCCAATAGAGGATCAGAATGAAGATGTGAAATCAGGGAGCGAACTTCAGGATCAAGATGAGGATAACATGAGCTCAGGAGATGAGTTTCAGAATGTGGTGGAGGATGGAAGAGGTCTAAATGATCAGTCTAACTTGAAAGATTATGAGGATTCTGTTGTTAGGGCTCCAGAGTTCCGGTCCTCACATAATTCTTTCTCTAGTTGCGATTGTGCCGATGGTTTCAATCGAGTGAATTCAGATTCAGGAAAGAATATTGTTTTAACAAAATCACATGATACCTCACCAGATAAAGACAAGTATCCAAGGAATATGAACACTCAGGATGTTTCTACTGATGCAGTGCCTTTTACTTCTGGAAGTGATGTCTGGCAATCAGTTGATATGCCACATTCATACTATGACTCTGCTGTGAGTCACAAGTACACAGCCAGCGGGTTATCACTTTCTAACTCTCAAGTCAACGAAGATCATTTAACCCATGTGATCGATCTTGAAGCTGATGATTTGCATCAAGAAGAGACAGGTAAAGAGTTGTTACATGAGCATTTGGACAACGGGACTTCCTTCAGTTCTTACGAAAGCCAGAATCGAGGTGCCTTAATTCACTCTCTCTTCAATGGAGAAGGGCTGTTACCATATCATCATGAACAAAAAGGAGCCCCGTTGGATTTCCAGACTTCAAACAACGTTATGATGAGTGATGGTCAATGTTCTGGTCATTTCAAGGAGCCCTTGCAAATGTCGCTGACATTGGACCCTGGGCAGAGTAGAGCTACTGAGGTTTACATGCCAGAAAGTATGTCACAGAATATCCATTCTAATGCAGGAGGAAGGTACTTAATTCCCAGCCAAGATCCATTCATCCCCCGGCAAGATCCATTCATCCCTCGGCAAGATCCATTCATCCCCAGGCCAGATTCATTGGCTTCAGTAAATGTAACTGATTGGGCTCCTAATACTGCTTACATGGCAGCACCATCTCAATCTCAGTTGAATACGGGTAATTTTATTGGTCATCATTGGCCCCCATCTAATCACCAAGTTCGTGGTGGCTGGAATGGATCTGTTGGCAGCAGTCTTTCAAGTCAAAGTCTTGGCACCGGAGCTAACACTGATCAAGGCTTATTTAATATCCTATCACAGTGTAACCAATTACGGCCAGGTAGCTCTTATGAGTCAATCAGAAATCCTGATCAGTTTCTTGCACCAAGAACTTTTGGAGTAGATGCAGGGACTATCAGGATGAATCCTGCCGCTGCTTTACCACCACAGGCTTCCAATCCATTAGATTACTTCACCGGACGCGAGGCAGCGCCTAGTGGATTGGTGCCTGATGACATGGCATGGGTGAATTTGCAACATCCGAATTCTGCATTACATGATCCAATGGGAAAACCGTATTTAAGGTCGTCATGGAACCGGTAATGAATGCAAATGCGAAACCCGGGTATTCATACCCTTAGATGAGAAGGTTTCTGTACATACCTATTAGCAACAACACCATGTACAAATCTATCTAGATATTAGATAGGAAGGAAAGAAGCCAAGAGAAGGGGTTAAGATAAGTTTCAAGAATTTCAGGTTGTTAGTCAACAATTTACATATTTTATTCTTATTTTTTATTTATTTTTCCCTGTTTCCAGAGAGATTTTCTTCAATAATTTTGGAAGTTAAGAAATTCTGGAGGCTGGTGCCTCTATTTTGAGTTATCTTTTATTTTTCTGAAACTTCGACTTTAGTTGTGATTGTTGGTATTGGTAGCAACAAAATTGAGTTTTAGTACTTTTGGCATTTTATCAATGACATGTTATCATAGTTTCCTCTATGTCAAGCTAACAAATATAGATTGAATAAACCCCTCATACTATCTATTGAGAGTGAAATACTTCAAAATGTTGATTGATATATTTTCATTTTAAGATGACATGTTAGTTGCCTCTGCAACAGATTTTCACGTTTGTCATTTGTTTTTAAAGCTGGTTATTTAATCCCTCACTTTAGAGAAAATGTCATTACAGAGAATTTCAACTCCTCATAAACAACGTAACCTAATATCACTGCAAGTGAAGTATATCATTTTTTTTTCACCAAATATTAGTAAGTTAGTGATTATGGTAGATTATAGAATTTGAACTAAGAACCTCCTTTTTAAAAACTTTAATATGTAATTTTATAGTTTTCAAAGTTCAAATAAAAAGTTCAAATAAGTTTTTTTGCGTTAAAAAATTATCAAATTTCGTTTCTTGCCCCATTAAATATTCTTTTTGTTTTAAACAGTCTTTTTAAGTTGATGTATATTTTTGAATTATTATTTTGTACACATTTTTAAAATATTATAGAAAGTTCCTCCAATAAAAAGGAGTTCAAAATTTAATTGTAATTTAAAAATTCATATCGAATTAATCTCATTTTAAAGATGTTACGTAAGTCTTGTAAATTTTTTTTATAATCTTCTAAACATGTCTCAAAGAATTATTAAAAATTTAAGAATAAGTAAACAATTTTAATTTTTTAAAAAACAATTAGACTAAAACTACATACATACAAATATACAACTAACATAAACACACAAAAAACACAACATTGAAATTTTGTCAAATGTATGTGTCCATTTATGCATGGTTTGTCTTAGAAAGCAGCTTATTGCTTCTAAAATATCAAAACTAACACTATCAAACATGAATCAATCTATTTTAAGAATATAAAAATAACTTTGAATAAATCAAACCATATTTTCTTTTGTATGTGGTGATTTGTTACAATTCCATGAGGCATCTTTGTTCATTTTCCGCAAAGCAAGAATCTAATTCCATGATGTGTTGTTTGTTGTAACTTGTCGTGAATAATCACTTTAATTCATTCAAGTTACATAGATCCCTTTCTACAAGTAGCATATAATTCTATACTTTAAGCTATATCATTAATTTCATCTTTCAGATTTTGAGACAAATCATTGGAGTTGAAAGGAAAATGGAACATTCAAGTTTTGAAGAAGCTGCAAAAAAAAGTTTAGAAGATAAAAAGAAAGAAGTGATTCGAATAGAACGTGAATCCGTCATACCAATTTTGAAACCTAAGCTCTTCATGACATTGGCTAATCTTATTAGTATGTCTCTCTTTACTCCTTTTTCCCTCTATCTATTAGACATTACATTTTACCTATGAAGCACAAACACATTCATACAAAATCCGGACACGACACCGACATGTCAATACTGATAATAATTTAACAAAAATTAATTATGTGATGTTGTGTTGGTGTCAAATACTGACATGTCAGATATTAAGCACGGCGACGTACACAGAAATCCGACATGGCAAAATCGAACATAATCACATATATCGATGTCGTGCCGTTGTCAGATAGGATATATACCTTTGATAAGAAGTGTTAGTGTTATCGAAAATTTTACTCACTCTGTCTCAAAATACATGTCAATGTATGATATTAAACACAAATTAAGAAATATAGTTAATTAGTTAAAAAAAAAATTAGTTAATTTTGTGTGGAAAAGAAAAATTATAACTAGAACATTAGTTATATTTTATCATAATTTTCCAAAAATATAAATGCTAGAAAAAAGTAGAATTAACAACTAAAATTGGCATGTAAAAAATGAAACTTGTATCAATCAAATTTCATCTTAAATAAATTGGTAACAAAAGTAGAAATATATTTCAGAGCATAGTTCTGATCGAGCAGAGTTTTTGAAGCTTTGCAAGAGAATAGAGTATACAATAAGAGCTTGGTACCTTCTACAGTTTGAGGATATGATGGTATGTGTTATTTTGTTTACCATATATCTAGAAAAATATGTTTGGAATTAATCATTTAATGATTTTTGTGTCTACAGCAACTGTATTCACTCTTTGATCCTGTTTCTGGGGCCCAAAAGTTGGATCAACAAGGCTTAACTTCTCATGAAATTGATGTACTTGAACAAAACTTCTTGAGATACCTTTTTGAGGTAATTTAGATACTTCTATAGTTTATTTAATGAATTTAATTTGTATATGCATAATTATTGTAAATTTTTTTATATTATCGACCGATAACAAAAGTGACTAATGATTTTAAATTTTTGCGGTAATGGTTGCAGTTGTTGCGATTGCAGTTGCTGCAACGCGCAATGCAGCTGTTGCAGCGTGAAATCATTTTGAAATTTTACAAACTATATAAGATGACACCACCATATATATGCCACTATAGTACACACTGTTTACCCTCATTGCAAAGTCTTAGTTTATTCCATAGACACCAATTCGAATGTGCATAAAATACACGGTTGAGAGATTCTTAAAAGTAAGATTTTTCATTAGATTTGATGTAAATTAGGATTTGAAGTTCATAAATTTTATATTTTGCCGAGAAAATTTGAGCAAACATGGCCGAAATCATCCAATGCAACCGTACACGCGAATGAAAATCACACTGCAATTGCAGTGCGGTGCAATGCGGATGCGGAGGCTACCGCATCAGCAATACTACAGCCACAATTGCAGATGCATACCGCAATTTAAAACTTTATAGGCTCCCTTAAAGAATTGGGGGTAATTTAGTCAAATATTTACTCTAGTTGCAAATTTGCTTATATCATTAGAAAACGCCTCAATGACAAAACCATAAGTACACAAAAGATTATTTGATTAAATGAACAAAATGTCGTGAACTTGATTGAAAGAAAAATATCATTATTGTAGGCTTAAATTTGATCCTTTACTCAGGTCATGAAAAAGAGCAACTTCAAGATTGCAACTGATGATGAAATTAATGTTGCACTTTCTGGACAATATCTTCTAAATCTTCCCATCACTGTTGATGAATCTAAGGTGCAAACTTCTTTTTTTTTTTAATTTTTTTTTTTAATTTTTTTTTAATGTTTTGCTATGTAATATTTCAATATAAGGTAATTTGATGTTTGATTAATGTGCTTTTAGAAGTTGCTAATATTTGTGTTTTCTTTTTTTGTTGAATGTAGCTTGACAATATGCTTTTGAAAAAATATTTTGAAGCCCATCCCTTTAATAACCTTCCAGATTTCTATGATAAGGTAATACTTTAAATCTAATATTAGCAATGGTAAGAATTTTTTGGTGATAGTGTTCATTAATTCTTCTTTGTTTTAGGAACTTAATTTTTTTAATACATTGTTTGTATTATTGTTTATAAGTGGGGCAATTCTTACCTTACAAGTTAATTTTATAAGAATTGAGTTATATTCAACCCATATTTTATTGTGGTATATCAGAGTCTATCCAAAATCTGTTGGACCATCTGTTATCTGGTCACTACTATCGGACCACTTGAATCATGCTTCAGATGTCCATTCCTGAGCATGAGAGGTGTGTTATAAAAATCTTACGTTGAAATAGATAAAGTCTGATGATAGTAGTGAATCAATGATGCAAGGTAGAGAAAAAAATACACATTGAGAGAATGTATAGAGCTAGTTGATCTAACTAACTTATACAATAAATCTAGTTGATACTCGAATATATCTTTCATTAATTAGTTTGATCCTTAAATGTGTCTTCTGTTAGTTAAAATGGTCCTTGACCATCTCATAAAAGACACCTAGTGTAATATTTTTGTCATTTTGAAACATTCGGGGATCATAGTTAGTGACGGTGTCTTTATATATTTCGAGACCAAACTGACTCTTTAATTACTTGTGAAAAACATAAAAGAAAATGGGCATTTACCAACTATCCCCTACAAGAGTCACTTGTAGAAATTAGGTAGATCAAGATTAGATGACTCACATTTTGCCTTCAGAAAATCGGCCCAAAATACAACTTCAAAATGTTCTTTCTCCGATCAAAATCGGAGGAGCGAAATTGTTCGACTATAACAACTTCATGATTCTCTAATTACAGGAAATCCAAATCCCCCATTATAGAAAGAACCAATCACACACTTGCAACAAAGAATTGCAATATTAAAATGCTTGCTTTGTAGAATTTCATAAACCTATTCTTGCACATGATGAAGAAAACAAAGACTATACCATTGATAACAGCAGAAAAGAGAACTTTATAAATAAGCTTGATGTAATCACTTGTATTAACTTTTCTCATTTGTATCATTTTAAACTCATCAATACAATACACATGTATACTTTCTCTCTTCTCCTTCTATGAATAACATGTTTTCTAACAATTAGTAAAACTTATTTTATTATTTTAGTATATCATATTTCGGCGTGGCATTGGCATTGATCGAACAACGGATTACTTTATAATGGAGAAAGTAGACATGCTCATTGCTCGTTTCTGGGCATATTTATTAAAAGCACTCAGGTAATTAATACTGTATAATTAACGAACTTTATTGATCGATCTATCTGTCTGTCTATCTGTGTGTGTGTGTATTTGTGCGCGGATGTGTGTATATATCACTCTAGCAATTGAAAATATATGAAAAATTTACATAAACTAAACTTAAATATATGCATATTATGGTGCTTGCAGGTTGGAAAAATTGATTACCAAACGATCAAAAAGACATGGTAAGAAGTTAGATCGAAAGAAAGACGATGAAATAAAGTCGGAAGATTGTCAAGATGATGTATACGAGCGGATACGTCTTGAAAATATGCCATTGAGGTCTTCCTATTTCTATCTATATGGTTTGTTGTAGTTTCTTTAATTAGTTCATGTTCAATTGATTCTTCACTTTTTTTTATAAGAAAATAGCCAAATATATTGTACACACACACTTTGTCACTAATGAGATTATTTTTTGTAATTTTCAGTTCTGGTACTTTGCTAAGCAAGACCTTAATTCAAGAACCTACATTTGATAGGATCATTGTTGTTTACAGGTACATTATTTATAGAATACCATATACCAGCTTAATTAATTTATCTTCATAAGGTTAATCTTGTCTAAGTAATGCTTTGAGTTAAACATAATTGCTTGTTTAGGCGAGCCAGTTCCAATTCAAAACAAGAAAGAGGAATTTTTGTGAAGCATTTCAGAAACATCCCAATGGCTGATATGGAAATAGTTCTTGTGAGTTACTTCAAAAATATTTCTAATGCTTGTGTTGTGTTTACTGTTAGGCTAAATTACACTTTTGACCCCTTAATTTTTATAAATTTACAGTTTTGACCCCTAATTAACTTTCATAATAATACTTTTGAGCTCTAACTTTAGCCCCTTTTCTAGCCCCAGCGATTTTGACAAAGTGCACATGTGAACAGTGACTCACATGTCACGCAAACATATCTTTCCACATGGACAATGACTCACATGCCATGTCAGCATATGTGGCAAGACATGTTGACGTGGCATGTGAGTCACTGTCCGCATGCTACTCGACTTGGTTAAAATCAGTAGGGGCCAACCTTTTGCAAAAGAGGTTAAAGTTAGAGGGTCAAAAGTGTTATTATGAAAGTTAGGGGGACCAAAACTGCAAGTTTGTGAAAGTTAGGGGCCAAAAATGCAATTTAGCCTTACTTTTGTTACCTAATTAGAATAAATGTGGTTGCGGTAACACCGCAAACATTGATATTATGCCAAAATACAAAAAATGGTGTCTATGCGGCCGCAATATTGTGGTTGCAAAAACCTCTAAATTGTTTATATTGTGGCCGCAACTGCAGACTGCAATTTCGAACTATGAATTATCCTCCGACGAATGATCATAATTAGTTGTTACTTGACAGCCAGAAAAGAAAAATCCTGGATTGACACCAATGGATTGGGTGAAGTTTCTTGGAACTGCTATAGTTGGGTTGGTTAGTTTTCTCAAACACTAAATGAGTTTATCAACCAAAGTGTTTGTTTATATCCTAACCATATCTAACTAATCCATTCATTAAACATGTTTAATTTTTCCTTCATAGGTAGCTGTTGTTAGTTCCCTTCAAGCAGCAACAGCTGATTTGAGGGTTATTGGTGCTGTTCTCTCTACAATAGTTGGTTATTGTGTTAAAACATATTTCACGTAAGCATGTATTTGTTGCATTTCTAATGAGAATTGCATTTTTTAATAATTATATTGAAAATTTAATATTGTGATAAGTAGTATCTAAGTATTAGGAGAACCCTCCCTTAAAATAAGAGAAAAAATCAAGCCAATTAAATTCTTCATCGAGCCATCGACAACTAGCCCTGATACAATTGGCAAGTAGTAACTACTCCCTCCGTTACAAAATATAAGCAAAAGTGAATGCATTTGGTCTAAATTTTGAATCAAATACATCAAGTTTTTTTGACTCACTTTTGCTTATATTTTGTAACGGAGGAAATGGTTGCTTTAGACCTCTAAACATGTTGGGCCGGCCCCGGATACAAATTGGTAAGTATTGAAGCACCCTATACTACTCGATGTGTGACTTGGACTCACATAATACGCAACTCCGTACCATAACATTGCCTTTGAAGAGCAGACGACTCGGTGGTTGTAATACTCAACTTTTTTAGTTAGCCCTTTCGTAAGTATCCCTTTTTGAACAGTCAAGAACCAACTCTGATACCAATTGATAAGTATAAAAAGGAACCCTCTAAAAACTATCTATCTTAGAGGAAGAACAAACCACTTCTCTATCGAACATCTCATACTACTCGATGTGAGACCTAGATAAATCATAGTACCCGATTCATTATTAATTGCCACATTCAACATGTTTTTGATGTTTTTCTAGAAATATTTTGGGTTCTGCAATTAATTGTGTTTGATGAATCTACTATCAGAATAACTAATCATATATTTTCTTTAACTTCCTATATAAAGGTTCCAACAAAACTTGGCTGCATATCAAAATATGATAACACAGTCAATGTATGATAAACAGCTAGACAGTGGAAAGGGTACACTTCTCCATCTATGTGATGATGTTATTCAACAAGAAGTAAGTGCTAGCAAGATTCATATGATTTGTTTCCATTATTAATAACTTGCTTTTACTAAGCACCGACACAAATGCATTTGACACGACATTGACACGTCAAACACCGGTCATAATTTGAGAAAATGAATTAATTGAATGTATAAATATTGAACACCAGACACACCTTCAATCAGAAGTGTTAGTGTTACAAAGATTCTTTATAATTCGTAAGATTAAAGTAATTTATGATTACATTTTTGGTAAAACAACTTTTGCACAAGCCAAACAGGTAATAATAAGCTCAAACACAGATTTGATCAGAAGCGTTGGTGTTAAAGAAGTTCTTTATAATAATATATAACTTTTAAGATTGAAGTAAAATTTTTTATGACAATTGAAGTAATTAGTGATTAGATTGTTGGAAAAACAACTTTTGCACAAGGCAACATGTAAAAAACATTTTTGCTGATTTGGAATTCATAATGCGCAGGTGAAAGAGGTAATGATTTCATTCTTTATTCTAATGGAACAGGGAAAATCTACAAGACAGGTAAATTTTTCCTTCTTCCTAGCTAGCATTTTAATTATTTAATTAATTATTAAATTTGATTTGAAGAAACAATTAATATTAATGCTATTTATAATATAAGCTATATATTTGTGAATTAAGGAACTGGATCAAGGGTGTGAAGAATTAATCAGAGAAGAGTTCAATGAGACATGCAATTTTGATGTAGATGATGCTGTTCACAAACTTGAGAAGTTAGGAATTGTCACAAGGGTGAGTGATATTGTCTTCTCTTCTTTTTTTATCAAAGTAATTAGTAACCAAAATATCTCCCTTAAAGTGAATAAGTAGAGAATCCTAATTTCAATCTCCGACTCCTACATTTTGCAATGTTCATACAAACTAAGTTATGTTATATATCCTTCTAATAAAGTGTTCATTATATATATTTTTTGGACATGCTAACAAGTGTCCTGGAGAACACTTGTTAAACATATTAAAAAATGAAATCAAATACAAAATTGTATGCACAAACTCTAAGATGAATTTTTCTTTTTAATATGCTTAACAAATATCCCGAAGGTATCGATTAGCATTTCCCATATTTTTTTACAACTATATAATGTTGCATTAAATTCAATTAATATTATCTAAGACATATAGTATATTGTTGTTTTGAAGATTTTGATTTTTGTTAGTGATTGAAGTTTTTGTTGGAATACAGGATCCTATAGGACGATATCAATGTGTTGGATTGAAAAGGGCTAATGAGATAATTGGTGTTACCACAGAAGAGCTTGTAATTAAGGCAAAACAAGGAAACACCACTCCTTGATGCTTCTTTCATTAAAAAAATAAAACTCCTTGATAGTTGTTGTTTTGTAAAATTAATATATAATACTTGTCAATATGTATATGTTCATATAAATTTTTTTTCACAAAACCTTTAAAAACTCAATGAACTCATCAAATGTTCAAATCAGTATTGGTGGTACAAGGAGGACCATCCCTATTTATCATGAAAATGTAAACCAATGGATTAGTTTGCTTATAAGCACTGAGAAGAAGGTCTGTAATTCAGAATTCGACTGTAAGGTAAATAAAATATGTTCAAGAATTGTTTCCAATAGAAATCAAACTCGAATTCTCCTGAACAATTCGTTCTGGGAGAGTTTATTAATCACTTGAGTGCAATGTTTAAATGATAAATATAGTAACACAAATCAATTAAAAAAGTGATTTATTACTAGCTCACAAAGTTCAACAAGGACAAATATAGTAACACAAATCAATTCTCATGTACAAAAAGAAAAACTACCTCAACAAACATTAAAAATAAAAATTAAAAAACACTTTAACCAATGTACCAAAGATCATCACCACATTCACACACACTCCTTCATTATGCTAACAATCCTAACCTCAATAGTTCTTCTATTAATTAGGGTTCTTAGACTGATAAGGATGCAATTTCTTCTGAATAGTAACACTAAGCAACCCATCTTTACAAACAGCAGAAGCAGTATGAGTATTAGCATTATGAGGAACAACAAACTTGCGCATGAAGTTACCAACCCTTCTATCAAGAAGATGAGGTTTCTGACGAATATGAGGTTGTGTCCGATGAAGAATATTCCGACGAAGAAGATGAGGTGTCCGACGAATACGAGGTTGTGTCCGATGAAGAATATTCCGATGAAGAAGATGAGGTTTCCGACGAATACGAGGTTGTGTCTGATGTTTTGTCCGATGAAGAAGATGAGGTTTCCTGCGAATATGAGGTTGTGTCCGATGAAGAATATTCCGATGAAGAAGATGAGGTTTCCGATGAATATGAGGTTGTGTCTAATGTTGTGTCCGAAGAAGATGAGGTGTCCGACGAATACGAGGTTGTGTCCGATGAAGAATATTCCGATGAAGAAGATGAGGTTTCCGACGAATACGAGGTTGTGTTTGATGTTGTGTCCGATGAAGAAGATGAGGTTTCCTGCGAATATGAGGTTGTGTCCGATGAAGAATATTCCGATGAAGAAGATGAGGTTTCCGATTAATATGAGGTTGTGTCTGATGTTGTGTCCGATGAAGATGAGGTTTCCGACGAATATGAGGTTGTGTCCGATGAAGAATATTCCAATGAAGAAGATGAGGTTTCCGACGAATATGAGGTTGCGTCCGATGAAGAATATTCTGATGAAGGAGATGAGGTTTCCGACGAATATGAGGTTGTATCCGATGAAGAATATTCCGATGAAGAAGATGAGGTTTGCGACGAAGAATACATCGATGAAGAAGATGAGATTACCTTCAATGAAAAAATAAAAGTCGTTGGTATTGTTGAAACTTGTAAAAGGATTTTGGGAAAATAGGTAAACCCTACACAAGACAACAACAACTTAGGATTGTATGAGAGAGAGTTGATGAGAGTGGAGCGAGGTTTTGGGCCAGGAATTAAAAAAAAAATTGGTAAAAAAGAAAAATTGAACATTAGTATCATAGTTTTTTTTCTTCTTAATTATAGTTTTGGTCCCCCTATTTTGATTTTTTCACAGTTTTGGTCTTCTATTTTAATTTCAATCAGTTTTAGTCCCTTTTATACAATTTTGCTCTTATGTGTCATATTTTTAATGATGTGACAAACATAGTGCTGATGTGTCAGAATCCACATGTATTAACATTTTCCATGTCACTAATTATATATGAGGAGAGATCCGTTGACTCCAGGAGTAAGTCTTCCATTGACTTACTCCGCTTAATAACTCGATATCGGCATTATATTTCTTCGATCCAACCGTTGAATTCAAAGATCTCATTGAGTAGATCAACTCCACAAATTTTTATAAAAATTCAAAAAACGTAGTTATGTATTTTAGACTATTGAAATTCAACGGTTTTTTCTAAAAGTTTTTCGTACGTTCAATTGAAGTGTTCATAAATAGTATCAAACGATTTTGAATTTTTATAAAAATTTGTGGAATTGATCTATTCAATGAGATCTTTGAATTCAACGGTTGGATCGAAGAAATATAATGCCGATATCGAGTTATTAAGCGGAGTAAGTCAATAGAGACTTACTCCTGGAGTCAACGGATCCCTCCTCATTATATATATATTTTAATTTATAATAAAAACACAAAAATTAATATAACAAAATAATAATAATTACAAAACAACAAAATAAAAAAATAAAAAAAATTGTTACTGTTTGATTTTATAAATAAGAAACAAGATTGTTATTTGCAAGTTCCAAATTAATTCCAATTAAGTTTTCATTAAAACTTATGCTGATATGCACAACTGCAAAATACAAAAGCACTTGCTTCAATACTTCAATGGAGAGAATGATATTTGAAAAATTTGGGGTTGATTGTTTCTATTTTAGGGTTCTTGATTCTTATTTATGGAATCAAATAATAACAATATGATTTTCTATTTTATTTTTTGTTTTATAATAATTGCTATTTTATTATTTTAATTTTGGTATTTTTATTATTAATTAAAATAAATGTAATTAGTGACATGAAAAATACTAATACATGTGGACTATGACACATCAGCACTATGTTTGCCATGTCATTAAAAATATGACACATAAGACCAAAATTGTATAAGGGGGACTAAAACTGATTGAAATTAAAATAGGGGGATCAAAACTGTGATAAAAGCAAAATAGGAGGACCAAAATTGTAATTAAGCTTTTTTTTTATTAAAAAAAATCAAATATATTTGAGTGATGGTAGATAGAATTTTTGTTATCTCTTGTCTAAGGACCAATCAAAATAAACTTTGAAATACTTTGCTCGCTAAAACTATAAAATTTTGTTTTGAAAATCATTTGAATAGGCTAAAATAAGTATTTTTTTCTTCACAAAACTGGTTTTTGCCTTCATTGATTTGGATCATGATCTTTCTTTGTTTCTCTGATTCAAATCAAATAAGTTTTTTTTCTTTAAAAAAGAAACTTATTTTTTTTTCTTTATTGATCCGGATCATGACCTTTCTCGGTTTATCCGATTAGAATTTTGTTTATTTGCTTCATATCGATTAAATTACTATTTTTTTAATAAAAAAACTAGTTTTTTGCCTTCATTAATTTGGATCATGATCTTTCTATGTTTCTCTGATTCGAATTAAAATTGTGTATTGGTTCATTTTTTTTAACGGTTAAATTTTATTAATATCGTAACTGCGTGCAAGACGAGCACATTACAAGAAAGAAAATAAACTAAAACAACTCTTAAATCCACCGACACCCATAGCGGGTCATTACACCAAATACCATCAACCTGTCCATCTAACAGAAACTCCATCTCGACAATAACAATCCAAACGGCAGCCTCTAAGCCAAATAAAAATCACTGCACCATTCGCCAACACCAACACCTCTGAAGGACCCGAATCGAACAATTGTATTGGTTCATATGACTTGGCAGACTTGAATTTTAATTCAAATCAACCCTCCATCGATTCGAATAAATCTTCATTGGTTTATATCATTCTTCATAAAACCCAAATTTTGTTTTTATGTGATTTTGATTCGAATCACACTTATTCAAATTTTTGAAAAAGTTGTTTGATTGGGGAAAACATGTCTTCTTAGTTTACGAAAAATGCTTGCAATTTCCTTAATTGTAAGCATGTGAGGATTCCTTTTTTTTTATCTTGGTCTTCCGGTGGTGGCAAATCTTCATAGGAGCAACTGGGAGACATTAATAGAGCATCAATGTTAAATTCTATTTCTATTTTTTATTTGTCATTTTTGAAGATGCTAGTGGTGGTTAAGAGGAAGCTTACTCGAATCAAAGAAAATTCCAAGGGAGGGAGAAAGATTAATAGCATAAATTGGAAAGATGTTTGTAAGCAAATTACAGTGCCTTAGGTGTGAAGGATGTGAGTATAAGGTAAATTTAATTAAGTCATTTGATAAAGTGGCATTGGAGATTAATTAATCCAAAATGAGAGTGCCATTTGGAAGGAGGTTTTGGTAGCTAGATACGGAGAAAGAGTGAAACATCGAGTAGATTGGAGTGATGTTTCTACTCGTAGCTAGCAGAGCATCGTTGTGGTGAAAGGATTTGTGCGATATTAACTATGACCTATTTAATTCTCACAAATTCATACCTTGTGGATTTGTGATTTTTTATTGTATGGGAGTTTTGGTTTTGAAGAGTTGATTATAGATATCATAGTGTACCTTTATCATTATCCAGTACATGATCTAACCTAATTGTTATATGCTATATATATTGCGATGGAAACAAATGTGTTTTAAGACCGTTTAATCTGATAATTATACATTACTGCGTGGAACTGAGGCAATTCCTGCCGCAGGGAATCTATAGATCTGCGATGCGGTATAGCAACAAAATAACTACACAAAACAAAGAATAAATCATTGCATAAAAAACTACCATGTCATCATAATAAATCACAACCCTCTATATAGAAACATAACCACTGCATAACAAATCAAAGTTACTAGTAATTTGTAGGCTTAATTAGTCTGTAGGTCCTTTAAAGACTTTTTTGGTTTCACTTTGGTCCCTTAAAGAAAATAAGTTTCACTTTGGTCCTTATCGATATTTCTATCAGTCAATTTGGTTATTTCCGTCCATTTTTTCCAAAAACCGTTAATTTCTGTACAGGTGCCACGAAACAACCTATTTTGCCACATGTACAGAAGTTAACGGTTTCTGATAAAAAAATTGACAAAAAGGATCATATTGAGTGTCAGAGATATCTATAAGGGACTAAAGTGAAACTTATTTTCTTTAAGGGACCAAACTGAAACCAAAAAAGTCTTTAAGGGACCTACATACTAATTAAGCCTAATTTTTAGTACATCAATCAAATATCCCAAAAACATAATCAAATTCACAAACACTATATCATTATTCAAGCAATCCTAACTACCTCAATAGTTCTTCTAGTCTTATTAGGTTGAAGAATAGGCAATTTCTTCTGAAAAGTAACACTAAGCAACCCATCTTGACACATAGCAGAAATAGCATCACTATTAGCATTCTCAGGAAGAACAAACTTGCGCATGAAGTTACCAACCCTTCTCTCCATTCTCAAATACTTAACACCAAATTCCCTTTTCCTCTCTCCACTGATCACAATCACATTATCATCTTCAACTTCAACCTTTATCTCACCCGATTTCAATCCCGCCATGTCCATCTCCAACACGTACGATTCTTGATATTCCTTCACGTCTGCGGTAATTGCAGCAGCCATTGAACTAGAATCAACCAAGAGTGACGGTGCCGGTATTGTTGGTGGTTTCTTATCAGTAGGTTCATTATTATTGGAGGTTTTTGTTGGGGTTGATTGCAATGTAAGTCCCACATTGCTAAGAAAGGAAAAAGGGTCAAGAAAATTTTAGTGGAGAAGTCTCACATCGCTTAGAGAAGTGAAGAGTGGAGGAGCTCCATGCTATATATATAGAGACCTCAAATTTTTTGTTTCAACGCACCAAACAGTAGCACGGTAGTCTTGGATGTATTGCTCAACAAGTAGCAATGATAGCCAGTGACTTTCTGTCAGGAATTATAGGTGAGGGAGAATCATGTGTGGCATGTGGTTGAGAGGGTATATTAATAGGAGACTCAGGTTTAATATGAGGTTTAATAACAGGATAGAGCCCGGCCTGCTTGAGCATGTGCCCGGGCTCGGCCCAATACTTTCTTTTTTTGAATAATGTGTTTAATAATATGTATATTAGTTAATGTAGAAATGTTTATGATGAAACAGGTGGCTGAGCGGTCATGTTGTTTCTTTTTAACAAGAGGTCCTGTCCTGGTCTCAAGTCTGATATGCGATATTTTTTTATTTAAATGTTATTTATTTATAATTTATAAATGAAAACTAAAAACAAATGCACTGTTGTGGGATTCAAACTCATGCAATTGTGGAAGAAAATGCATTGTTATGCCACTAAATCATTAAAAGATGTGTTATTTGTAACGAACCTTGTAAATATATATTCCTAGTAAGTTTTAAAATTTAAAAAGTGTTAATTATTTATATTAATTGACATGATTTTCATTATAATTGGTGTTACTTTTCATTATATCAATTGACATGATTTTCATTATTTATATCAGTTTTTTTTATAGCTTTTTTATATAAAAGGTCTAACTTTAAAATTAAAGCGGGCCCTCCAAATTGGTTGGGACGACAATAAATTTATGTCATGTATGAATTTGCCGCTTGCGGTTAAAATTGTGTCCAAATTCTGTAACTTTCCTGCCTCCGCCAATGGTAACAGGATTAGTGGTGGTATTAGAAGGTGGGGTGTCAAAATTGTGACTAACATGATTATGTGAAGATGATGATGGTAAGGGAATGGTGGATGTAAAGGTCTCAGCGTTGGTGCTAGGATAAGTATCATTGACTTGTTTGTCAAGAAAACTGTCATCATAAGAGTCATAAAATGTATGATTGTTATTTGTTGGATTATATTTAATGATGGGCCATGTCAATATGGGTCTCAAGAAGAAGAAAATTTTTCTTTATACCCCTACACTTATACCTTTACCCCTACAAATCAATTTTATTTTCCAATTTTACCCTTTTTATCATTTGATTTCACCCGAACAACATTTTCAAACCAAAATACTTAAAGAAAAAGAGATCTGGTATGTAACAATCCAATCCATTACTAGTTGAAGATTACTACCGGAAAACTTTTTTGAGAAAGAATTCGGGAAAATTATAGCCACTGCCGTGGCTATATTGGAAAATCACTTCATTCATTCATTTGTTTCATTTTTCACACACACATACAAACCACATGGCAGCCCTCAATTCAAGCCAACACTAAATTGAGGAAAGCAAACAGAACAGAAAACTAGAGGAGTAGCAGAACACTCAAACTGATTTTGTTGCCTTCCACGAGATAACCTTTAATCTCATCCACAACTTCTTTCAGTTCCATAAATACCATAACATCCTATGCCAAATAAGAAGAAAACCCTGCCGCACATTTTTGTTCTTTGCCGCTCTATAAAAACACTGAAACAGTATGAACAGATTCGGTGGAATTATTAAATCCAAATTCAACCAAATACACACCTCCTCCATTCCTTGCCTTCATGATTTTGTTGATTGATCTGAGTAAGCATCTTGTGCCAAAAAAGTTTCTGGACAAAGTTGTTTACAAGACAGTATGGTTGTCTCGTGAGATATGCTTGAAATAGTGACTTACCGGAAAACATTTCCAACTTGTCCCGGTGTAAATGATTTGAGTTTTGTGTTGTTTATGATTACCAGAAAACATTTTTGAAGTGTTCCGGTTTGTAATTTGTCTATCGGAAAACTTAACTCAAATTCTTTCAAAAATTTATTCACTTTCTGATTTTGAAACCTAAATGAATACATTTTCTTGACCTAGAGTCAAGTGTTGCTTTAAAAATATATTTAGAGCAAGTGTACTTTATCGCAGAAGTAGTATAAAAGATTATCGTATCTACAGGGATTAATTAACAAATACCAAACTACTTAAGATTATTTATTATTTAGTCTAATCGATAATTTCATTGTTTATATTAGTTATGTAAGTAGATAGCGAGTAATTACTAACGAGATGCAAAGATGTAAATCAATAAAAAGAAAGGTCTAGTGTGACGGTTTCACTTATAATATTGGATTCCCTATGTCTAGTTCCACTTGAATTCTATTATATTAACTCAATTACCAATCTCTTTACTAAAACTATTAATTCCACTTGAATTCCATTATTTTAACTCAATTACCTATCTCTTTACTAAAACTATTAATTCCACTTGAATTTGAAGGTGTGAAAAACACAAGAATGGGGGGTTGAATTGTGTTTTGGGTAGTTTGAAAATTTCTTCTAAGTTATGGAAACTTATCAGAGTTTGCAGCGGTTTAGAAAACAAAACACAATCAAGAGTAACTTTGAAGGTAGAGAGAAAGAGAGAAAGATAGAGACAGAGATTTTATACTGGTTCCCCTCACAAACCGAGAGTACGTCCAGTCCTCTTGTACTTCCAAGAGAGTTCACTATAATCACAAAAGATTACAATTGCTCAAGCACACAAGCAAGAGACTTCCAATGCTCAAGTATACAAACAAGAGACTTCCTAATGCTCAAGCACGCAGGCAAGAGACTTCAAATCACAAGTATAAGAAAAAACAGAGTCTGAACAATTGATATAAAGATCAATGTTCAGTTACAAAATAAATACAACTTTTGATACAAGACTTAACTTAGAATCTTAATACAAAGTTCTAAGGTTCAACTAATGAATTAACAGAAGCTGAAACTAGAGTCTTGGATTTTGAATATGAGTTCAAGTTGTATTTGAAGTTTTGTGCTTTAGGATGATTTTTGCAGAGTAACAGCTCTTTTCAAAATTGTTCAAGTGTCGTATCCCAAAGCTTCAAACTTGCTCCAATTTATAGAAGAAGGTGGAGCGTGTTTGATTCGAATTAGATGCGGTGAGATTGCGCCAGCTGTAGATAGTACCATTGATAACCAAATCGGGTAACCTTGTATACGATCAATCTTGGGGAAAACGTTTTATCCAAATCAGGCAAAGAGTTCGTACAATAGTACAAACGGCACTATTCTGTGGATAATATTGATTCCATCAGCTTTTGGAATTTCAGAGTATAATCATTGATGCAGAGAATGTTCTTCTGACAAAACGGCTCTCACTGCTCTTATCAGAGTCTGTTATGCATCTTCTGATGAATAGAACTTGCATCCTCTGATGAGTCACATACGCATCTTCTGATGGCTTGAAGTTCTGATCAGAGTTTGCTTTTGCCATATCAGAGCTTCCAATGTGCTTCCAATAAATATAAGAATTAACTTGTATATCTGCACACTTGGATTAAATAATTAGTATTCCCTATTGTACATTAATACTTTTGTTATCATCAAAACTTAATTGGGTCATATCAGAACCTCTTTTGTTCCAACAATCTCCCCCTTTTTGATTGATGACAAACCAAGTATTAATTTACAATGGTTGTTGATAAAATTTATCAAGCATCTCTTAGGTTGATGAGTTTTGCAAGCTCCCCCTAAGTTCAGCAATGATTAATTTAACCAGTTTAAAAATAATTATTTGAATTTTGAACTAGACTAATACACTAGACTTTCAGAGGCTAGGTTTGCAAGCTCTCCCCCTAAGTCTGATACCTATGAAAGAAAATTGCACTTTTCTTTTATACGTACCATGTATCAGAAGTTCAAATTTCAACTAATATTTTCCTCAAAATCATATCATACGAAGACATAATTAAAAGAAATAAATTTGGAATTTTGGTTTCAGTTTAGCATCTCATAAATTAATAACAACTCTTACTCCCCCTTTTGTCATTAAACAAAAAGAAAATAAATCTGACAAGAAATAAATGACAAGTTAAAAAAAATGGTCAATATTAAAGTTTCAAGGCAGTCAAGGTGGTTACAACTACACCAATTTAATGGTTTGTCGTAAAACCATGAACTTGTCTATTTTGAAACCACTATATAAGGACCATAAACTTTGTCATTTCACTCAACACTTCCATTTCATTGTGAAGAATCATATGTTCCTCCCAGGGATGAATACCCTTCTTCTCCCTCTGATGCTACCAAGCTAGATTTAGAACTAGCTGTTTCTGATGTAGAATCCAAGTGAAAAGTTGGATAGGAACTTATGTAATCAACAATTTTCAATTGAATAAACTCTTTGTTTAGCTTTGAAATCTTTGTGTTGATACTTGTCTCAAAAACATTTATGAAAGCATAACATAAAAACATAAAGCAAATAAAAGATAACCAAATAAACAGATAAATAATGAACACAGAAGATAATTAACCAAGAACTTAACAAGAAATAATATCCAACAAGTTACAAAAGAAATAACAGAACATAATAGAGACATAAAAACAGAACAAGTGCATAGAATCCTAGGTTTAAGGTTGATCAGGTTGAGGAGGTAATCTGGCATTGATGCTCTGGAGGGTAGTCATTATAGCAGCCAGCATAGAAGAATGCTCATCAAGTCTTCTCTGAAAGTTATCTTGATTTTCCCTTATGTGTTGAGCATACTCTGGTGCATTTCTGGCAATTTGTTCAAGCCTTGCCTGTTCAGCAGCTATTCTAGCTTCTTCTGCTAGCCTAGCTTGTTCAGCTGCTTGCCTTTCCCTTTCTATGCGCTCATCCTCCAATCTTTTCCTTTCCCTCTCCTCAGCTTCCAATCTTTCTCTTTCAAGCCTCTCTTCCTTGCTATCTCATTCCTCAAATCCAGGTCTGTAGTATAAGCCTTTCTGACAGAACGAAGCATGAGTACCAAATTTTGTTCCATAAGGTCACACTCTTTGTCAATGTGTGCTGTGTCAATAGACCTGTGTGGAATAGCACTGGACATTCTCCTAAGATTCTTGTCAACAGCTTTTAGCAGATTAGTGATATCATCCTGGGTTTGGTCAAGAGGTTCATTGGCAATTCTAGAAGGTAGGTGTGGAGGGAAAAATATGCAGTCCATAGATAGATCCTGCATAAGGGATTTTAGGTGATTTGATTGGTTAGGAGGGGTTTTTGGAAGGATTTCAAGATTCAATGTAACAGCCCGTTTTTCATGGCCCAAAAGTAGGCACTTTTTTTTTTTTTTATAACACGGGACAGAGTGCGCGGAAAATATTTTACAATGAGCCGGCATTCAAATATGCAAAAGAACTCATTACCATAAGGTGCTTCGACAAGCAAAGTGTATTCCTGAATAATTACAGTCCAAGTCTAAGTATTCAAATACTTACAACAAAACAAGTTAGAAAACCCTATGCTAACCAAAAAGCACGGTGTACAACCCACACCGGCGCATAGTCTAACTATACTAAGCCAAAGCTCCAACCTCACACTGGGGCCTGGAACAGCCACCGTCGTCACCACGACCTAACCCAACATCTGGGTGGGATGAGCCCGCAAATGAAAGAAAGGGTCACCATAAAATACAAGTATATATATATATAACCGGCGCGAAAGATTGTACACATAACAATAATTTCACAAAACACAAGAGAAAGCTCTTAACCAACAAAGCAATTCCCACCAACGGGTTCATATAAGCAATGCAC
This sequence comes from Trifolium repens, assembly GCA_030408175.1. Classification (NCBI taxonomy): domain Eukaryota; kingdom Viridiplantae; phylum Streptophyta; class Magnoliopsida; order Fabales; family Fabaceae; genus Trifolium; species Trifolium repens. Next base: position 6,997,095 of record CP125847.1, read on the forward strand.
ACATAGCCTATAATGCAACCTCTACAATGCGTGGTACTAACCCTAGCTACCACGATGCATGAATTCCGGAATCGTAGGTCCAACCCCAACTAACAAACCAATACAAAACCCGTAGCCCATCACGGTCACTACGAAACCTGATAAAACACCGTAGAACAATAATAAAATCCCGTAGCCCATCTCGGACACTACGAAGATTAGAGTGGACCCAATCTCTGTCAATCACACCCCGTAGTCCCCTCTCGCAACTACTTACTAACAATGCATGAACATACGATCTTCAAATCTATGCTAATGCAACACGTACATATATAGTCACAATCATATGTACAACCCACACAAACATACATATATATCTAATCATATGTATTTCAACGCACGTATTGTAAACACTTTCTCATCACGAGAATACATCACAAAGACATGCTAAACACACCAACAATTGCATAAACAGCAAAACCAAGCATGTCAAACCGTTTTAAAAGACGGAAATAAAGTGGAGCCCTTACCTCAGCAAGCTTCCGTTACTTTACTTTTGCGAAAATCTACAATACGCGCTACCTAAAAGTTAAGCAGCGTACAATCAATAAAATATTCCTCGTTTATCCTATCGAAACGAAACTTGCTCTCAAAGCTCCAGAGGGGTCTAAAGTACTTTCTAAAGCTATCCCTCAATGATTTCAGGTCATTCTCATAGTGTTCAAAAATTCACGAAGTTAATTGTACTATTTTTATAACACGAAAATCATTTTTGTTCTCAAATCATAAATTAAAACCATTTTGGATTTTTCCACTTCAAGGACTTGTTTCACACACCACAAGACCATTTGAAACACAACTAAAACTTTTCAAAAATATTTTTATGAGAAATCGAAGTTTTCTTGCGTCACAAGTTACACATTTTTTTCTTCCTAACAACCTTTCCTATACTCATTTTTCTTCAAAACTAAGATTATCCAACACACACAAAATTTTCACACAATTGTGGACTTAGAAAAATTTTGGAATTTCTCTCCCACCCTTTAAAAAGGCCACGGCCATTTTTTAAAAAAACACACTCCCACACAAAATTTTTCACTTCTAAATGCATGGTAATATCCCATAATACCTAACTAGCACTTATCAAAATGATTTAGAAATTATAGAGTTGAATCGCAAATTTTCGAGAAATCTCAAATAAGGTTTTTCTTAAGGCAAGTGATCATTTTCTTTTCAAAACATCCCATAACCAATCAAACAATTAAACAATGATCATGGGAAGCTATTTGCCTCTAAACAATTTTCGAAATTCGATTCCTCGAACCCTATATGGGTGCCACGGCCAAATGAGGCAAAAAGAGCAACCCTACACATTTTTTTTCATTTGAAACCCTAGCCCACATGTGTTAGCCCGTAACGATATTCGATCGTATACCCGACTCTTTTTGAAACTCGAAATAAATTTTTTCTGAATTGTGTTCTTCGAGTCGCTCAAGAACACGAGAATAATTTTTTTCTCATTTTTCGAAACTAATTTCATATTCACCAATCCATTTTGTCACAAAGCTTGAAACTAACTTCAAAAACCAAAATCATACAACACACCCAAAGTTATGATCATTTCAAGAAATTTTCTTCAAAACCTCACCAACAAAATTGTGAAATTTGAAATCACCATGAGAATCACTTACATGCTTCACTAATATATCCTACTTAACACTCTTAAACACTACTATGGAATCAAAACTAATCAAAACTAAATTCTCAAAATTTTCTCTCAAGAACATAATCATAAAACTCAAGAATTCATGAGGTTTTTCATGGAGAAAAAGGAAGAGAATTGTTAGTTACCTTGAGGAGATGATGATTCTTGAAACTCAAGGATTCTAGCAAGCCAAAACTCAAAGCTTTGTGAAGAAGATGAAATTTTTGAATGGATGATGAGAGTGAGAGAGAGTTTGCCGTGAGAATGAAGAGAGGAAGGAGAGTTTGTGTGATTTTTTTGCTTCTAAGTCCAAGCCTAAACCTCCTTACTATTACATCCACTCTTGTGCAATCTAGGCCATTGGATCAAAATGACTTTTGCAAGACTAAACCCTAGCCTTTGGATCCAATTAACTCATGATTGCTTTTTGAACAAATATCCACTTTACGCCACTCAGCTCATCGCGTTTGTTCTCGGCGAGTCGCACCTCGCTAACGGACGGAAATCTCAAAAATCTAAAATCTACCAAATAAACGTCCGTCATAAACCGTTTCCAAATATTATCGCTAAATCTTTTTCCGCGACTGTAATTTTCTTCCTCACTCTTGAAAATTATTCTGACAATATATCCTAACTCACGCCGATATATAAAACTCCCATCTAAATTTCTACGGAATTCAGACATCGTAAAAATTTCCAACAGCGGGTAAAATTCCTACTCGTTTTTCCAAAAACGAGAATAATCCAAAACTCGTCATTCTGACTTTACAGAAATCTCCTCATACTTAAAAGAAGACTACAACCCAAAAGTCTGTGCCTTTCCAGCGCACGAGCACAAAACAGGCTCCGTTTCAGCAAAAATCTCATTTATGCGACGATACTCACAAAAACAGCTTCACCAAAAACCCTAGAACTCGTAGCCATTACTTATTTTATTCACCAAAAGGTACAGTGGAATTACGGGTCATACATTACTACCCTCCAAAAAGAAGTTTCGTCCTCGAAACTTAAATTAAGGATAACGACTCAACCAGTCATTACCATCACCAACACAACAAAATCCCACAGGATTAGGTGCAGCCTCACAGATGCCACCACCGGGTGAAGTCACACAGATACTCTCACCAACACACTGGCACAACCGTGCACCAACCGCAACTCTCAACGAGTTCACCACTCAAAATTAACCTTACAACAGAGGTTCACAACCCCTAGTTCCCAAAGATCCTCGTGCCCACACACAAAAATTTCCAAAGTCACCTCTTTCGCCTCCGCAACATAGCCAGTTTCCCTAGGTTCACGCGAAGCAGTTACTGGCTACCCTCCAAAAAGAAACACTGAAGTTCTCTGTGCATCACCAAAGCTAGCAAAACTAGTCAATTCCAATCAACACGATTCTCGTCTACCATCAACAATAAATTAAGGACGGCCAGTCCCTCAATTTGTCAATAGATAGTCGACAATCCTGTTGGTGGTTTAGACCCTCTTTACCCAACTTAAGTGATACTTCATTCCACTTGTGCTCAAGGTCCTCCGAGGCACAATGGTCCAACAAATCTTTCGAGGTTTTTTTTTTTTTTTTTTTTTTTTTTTTTTTTTTTTAATGTTCCCTCGATCTCTTACGAATATACGTCGAAATCGCAAGACACAACGCTCAAGACACGTAGCTTAAGCTATCATGCTTCCTTTCTTGAAGCACCCGTGGAGTATCATCCACTAGTAGTACCGTGCCACTACGGCAAGTACCACCCAAACCACTACATTCTGAGCAAGTTATCTTCTCTTAGGAAGAACTTCACACCTTACCAATATCCATGGGTCCGCGACTCAATGAATACGCCGGAACCGCATGCTCGCCCACGAATCTCATTCCAAACACGACTTACATAAAACAATCCCAACCTCCAGTTGGTGATTACCCTCCTCATAGTCTTGACACTTGCCAAACTATACCATCTATTTCTCTTGTACTCCTTTTATCCAAAACTCCAATTCCCCAGAATCGGTTCCTTATATGTTCACACTACTATTGTCCAACCATCCTAGTTGACACATCCGAATCCCTTACACTTACTCAATACTGATTTCCATCAACTTGTCATTAGATAAATTCTTATCCTTCTCATTTCTACATACAACACATGCACCGCCATGACATCCATTCAGGTGGTGCGTTCGAATCCTAATACACAATAAAAGTCCTTCTCACTATCGACTCTCATTGTCTTAGTATTCTTACTAACGAACTCCTTTTCTACTCAACCACGACATTCTTAGAAAATATCCAAAAATTCTCGTCCATAACTTGAATTTATTCAAAACTTGCCCACCTCCGCTCTCATGGTATCATAAATTCAAGCTGCTACTTCGTCCTTCATCATCGTGACTATTCTAAAGTCATAAGGTCTGTTCCCACTAGGGAATCAATTCCCAGATCTCAAGTTCTGGCCAATCATATTCTTACATCTATTCACTCATCGTTTTCTTATTCATTTCTAACTCGTCCTTAAAAGGTCACTGCAATTCACCTATAGTTTTGTCTCACATTGACATCTATACTTACTATCCCTCGAGCTATGTATAGATTGTCACGTACCAAAGTGATACTTGGTCTCCTACCTTCAATCAGCACGAGATTCATCCTTACAAATTTTTTTGTTTCGAATCTAATTCATCTCGCACACTTAAATTAAACCCTTAAGTTATCCACCATTCGCATAAAAGTCATCTAACACCACCAGGTTTTCTCAATCTTGACGTACAACGGTCTTTAATTCCAATTCAAGTCGCCTCAGTGATTATCCAATCATCGTAATAAAATCCAACTGACATCTCTGCATGCTCCACCATTCTACAATGGTTGCATCCTCTTGACAACTGAATGACTTCATCAAGTCTCACCCGAACTCACCAGAACGGATATCCAGCACCTTCTTCAAAAGGTATCCCAATCTGATCCTAACTTGCAATCCTTTATCAGTCGACGTCCACACGTCCGCACTCAACACCTCCGGGTGACAACGACCCATAATACTTCCATTGATTTACTTCCAAGAATCCTTTGTGGTTCTCGTTCGCCTCAAGTCCATCCTCCTCGGACCACTCTGTCTAAGGAATTCAGAGACACTCGTCGACTAAATTCGACCAATGCTCGGGGGTTTCACAATTCCACTTACTGAAGCCTCACTCCCTGCATTACTTCAGTAAGACACAAACCAGTGTCTAAGCATATCTCATGCTAGACTCAAAACAACCAAACACATAACCCACAACACAACAAAAACAACCGCTAGAACTAACACAACTCAAGCTATGTTCTAACCGACTCTGGACTAACGACTCAAGTATACACTTTCCCTTTGAAGATTTAAAGCCGTGCTCTGATACCAATTGTAACAGCCCGTTTTTCATGGCCCAAAAGTAGGCACTTTTTTTTTTTTTATAACACGGGACAGAGTGCGCGGAAAATATTTTACAATGAGCCGGCATTCAAATATGCAAAAGAACTCATTATCATAAGGTGCTTCGACAAGCAAAGTGTATTCCTGAATAATTACAGTCCAAGTCTAAGTATTCAAATACTTACAACAAAACAAGTTAGAAAACCCTATGCTAACCAAAAAGCACGGTGTACAACCCACACCGGCGCATAGTCTAACTATACTAAGCCAAAGCTCCAACCTCACACTGGGGCCTGGAACAGCCACCGTCGTCACCACGACCTAACCCAACATCTGGGTGGGATGAGCCCGCAAATGAAAGAAAGGGTCACCACAAAATACAAGTATATATATATATAACCGGCGCGAAAGATTGTACACATAACAGTAATTTCACAAAACACAAGAGAAAGCTCTTAACCAACAAAGCAATTCCCACCAACGGGTTCATATAAGCAATGCACACATAGCCTATAATGCAACCTCTACAATGCGTGGTACTAACCCTAGCTACCACGATGCATGAATTCCGGAATCGTAGGTCCAACCCCAACTAACAAACCAATACAAAACCCGTAGCCCATCACGGTCACTACGAAACCTGATAAAACACCGTAGAACAATAATAAAATCCCGTAGCCCATCTCGGACACTACGAAGATTAGAGTGGACCCAATCTCTGTCAATCACACCCCGTAGTCCCCTCTCGCAACTACTTACTAACAATGCATGAACATACGATCTTCAAATCTATGCTAATGCAACACGTACATATATTGTCACAATCATATGTACAACCCACACAAACATACATATATATCTAATCATATGTATTTCAACGCACGTATTGTAAACACTTTCTCATCACGAGAATACATCACAAAGACATGCCAAACACACCAACAATTGCATAAACAGCAAAACCAAGCATGTCAAACCGTTTTAAAAGACGGAAATAAAGTGGAGCCCTTACCTCAGCAAGCTTCCGTTACTTTACTTTTGCGAAAATCTACAATACGCGCTACCTAAAAGTTAAGCAGCGTACAATCAATAAAATATTCCTCGTTTATCCTATCGAAACGAAACTTGCTCTCAAAGCTCCAGAGGGGTCTAAAGTACTTTCTAAAGCTATCCCTCAATGATTTCAGGTCATTCTCATAGTGTTCAAAAATTCACGAAGTTAATTGTACTATTTTTATAACACGAAAATCATTTTTGTTCTCAAATCATAAATTAAAACCATTTTGGATTTTTCCACTTCAAGGACTTGTTTCACACACCACAAGACCATTTGAAACACAACTAAAACTTTTCAAAAATATTTTTATGAGAAATCGAAGTTTTCTTGCGTCACAAGTTACACATTTGTTTCTTCCTAACAACCTTTCCTATACTCATTTTTCTTCAAAACTAAGATTATCCAACACACACAAAATTTTCACACAATTGTGGACTTAGAAAAATTTTGGAATTTCTCTCCCACCCTTTAAAAAGGCCACGGCCATTTTTAAAAAAAACACACCCCCACACAAAATTTTTCACTTCTAAATGCATGGTAATATCCCACAATACCTAACTAGCACTTATCAAAACGATTTAGAAATTATAGAGTTGAATCGCAAATTTTCGAGAAATCTCAAATAAGGTTTTTCTTAAGGCAAGTGATCATTTTCTTTTCAAAACATCCCATAACCAATCAAACAATTAAACAATGATCATGGGAAGCTATTTGCCTCTAAACAATTTTCGAAATTCGATTCCTCGAACCCTATATGGGTGCCACGGCCAAATGAGGCAAAAAGAGCAACCCTACACATTTTTTTTCATTTGAAACCCTAGCCCACATGTGTTAGCCCGTAACGATATTCGATCGTATACCCGACTCTTTTTGAAACTCGAAATAAATTTTTTCTGAATTGTGTTCTTCGAGTCGCTCAAGAACACGAGAATAATTTTTTTCTCATTTTTCGAAACTAATTTCATATTCACCAATCCATTTTGTCACAAAGCTTGAAACTAACTTCAAAAACCAAAATCATACAACACACCCAAAGTTATGATCATTTCAAGAAATTTTCTTCAAAACCTCACCAACAAAATTGTGAAATTTGAAATCACCATGAGAATCACTTACATGCTTCACTAATATATCCTACTTAACACTCTTAAACACTACTATGGAATCAAAACTAATCAAAACTAAATTCTCAAAATTTTCTCTCAAGAACATAATCATAAAACTCAAGAATTCATGAGGTTTTTCATGGAGAAAAAGGAAGAGAATTGTTAGTTACCTTGAGGAGATGATGATTCTTGAAACTCAAGGATTCTAGCAAGCCAAAACTCAAAGCTTTGTGAAGAAGATGAAATTTTTGAATGGATGATGAGAGTGAGAGAGAGTTTGCCGTGAGAATGAAGAGAGGAAGGAGAGTTTGTGTGATTTTTTTGCTTCTAAGTCCAAGCCTAAACCTCCTTACTATTACATCCACTCTTGTGCAATCTAGGCCATTGGATCAAAATGACTTTTGCAAGACTAAACCCTAGCCTTTGGATCCAATTAACTCATGATTGCTTTTTGAACAAATATCCACTTTACGCCACTCAGCTCATCGCGTTTGTTCTCGGCGAGTCGCACCTCGCTAACGGACGGAAATCTCAAAAATCTAAAATCTACCAAATAAACGTCCGTCATAAACCGTTTCCAAATATTATCGCTAAATCTTTTTCCGCGACTGTAATTTTCTTCCTCACTCTTGAAAATTATTCTGACAATATATCCTAACTCACGCCGATATATAAAACTCCCATCTAAATTTCTACGGAATTCAGACATCGTAAAAATTTCCAACAGCGGGTAAAATTCCTACTCGTTTTTCCAAAAACGAGAATAATCCAAAACTCGTCATTCTGACTTTACAGAAATCTCCTCATACTTAAAAGAAGACTACAACCCAAAAGTCTGTGCCTTTCCAGCGCACGAGCACAAAACAGACTCCGTTTCTGCAAAAATCTCATTTATGCGACGATACTCACAAAAACAGCTTCACCAAAAACCCTAGAACTCGTAGCCATTACTTATTTTATTCACCAAAAGGTACAGTGGAATTACGGGTCTTACATTCAAAGTCTCATTGATTTGTTGAACATGTTTCTTAATGGGTGTAGATAGATCACATGAGTTATCCATAGCCACATGATGTGGGGATTTCTCATGGAATTCTTACTATAACTCACATATAATAAAAGAACAAATCAAATCAATTTCATGGTCATAATCTAGTGCATGTTATAAACCAAAACATATGTCAACATATCATAGAATCTACTAATACTCTATTCTTCTTACTTTCATAAAATTAGTTTCTCTTACATACAAGAAAATAATTTACATATTCAACGAAGTTTACATAATTCTAGAATCAATACAAATTTCAAAATTTATCACATGTTATAAAGAATTATATGAAAGACGTACATATAGACATACATAAGAGTTAACGCACAATCCCTACTTAAATTAGTTGGATTAGACTATCAATTCTATTAATCTATTCAAGTCATATTTGAATCAAAGTTGCATAAAACAAATCACATTATCCTATACAAGTTCAAATGACCAAAATCATTACTATCTTTGCACTTAATCTACTCACAATAAAATACAAAGAAAATAAGAATCTCAAGTCCAAGCAACTTATAACAAAACATCCTCAATGTCCAACATATATACTCATTTCCTATTCCAACATGAATACCTATTCATCATCAATTATACATATTTATATCATGTTATAAATACTCATTCATCACAAAATCCTAAATAGATAAAATTATGTCAAAACCACACAAGAGTTAGAGTTTTAAGCACATGCAACTATTATAAACGTAGAAGTATAACATTCATCATAATCTATAGTTCATGAATAAACAACGCCAAGTAAATTCATAAAACAAGCACATAACAACTCATCATCATTCATGAAACAATAAACTCATAAGTTAACACCGATTAAAACACAAGTTCCAAGAACCAAGTAAAACAACATGTTAACAAGGGACTAGCAAGAAGATTCATGAAATTAATTTCATACATAATCGATAAGTCATTTGCAATACATATAATTCACTAATACATTTTCATGCCAAAGTATTCAAGTAATCTCATTATTTCATTCATATATATAAGTTCACAATTAATTCCACGAATATATGCATATCATCGTTTTCATATTTCAATCATACTACACACTTAAGCATCATGAATAACTCATCACAATATTCAATTACGACATATGCATAAACAATCACACTTTATTTCATATAACATAGATTTTTCACCAATAAAGAAATCTATATATACTCATATACAAACATAATTTTAAATCAAGCAATAACGAGAAGACATCAACATCTAAGTCATTATCTTGAAATCAACAACAATCATATTCTCAAGTTTTGAAGAATAAGCACAATTTGTGACAATAATAATATTCGCTCATTTCATCGAATGAAAATATAAACAACAAAGAATATCATCATTAATTCACATTTCAAAATAATATCACATTCTTATCAAGTGTAAACCAAAACATCAATTTAATCAATTTAGTAAAACTTCACATATGATAAGAACAACGAAAAAATATAACAAGATTCACACACACCTTCACAAAATGGTGAAATAGTGACTAATGTGCAAGTGTAACTTCGCTAATTAAATCACAAGAGACACAACAATTACACAAGACACTATGCTCACTTAGTCTGACCGCACAGACTTGCTCTGATCGACACCTAACCCACACAGTCTGAAGACAACCAGGCTCTGATACCAAATTGTAAAACCCAAACTAATTATTTAACTATTTCTAGTTTTTATAAAAATTCTTTTCCAAAATGCACAACGGAAGATAAAGTTTGAATTTTAAAAACAAACAATAGTTCGAGTATCACTTTTACTTCAAAAGACTACTAATACTTTAATTAGAAAAATAACATCTATTGCAAAATTACAAATTCTATAATGATACACTTTTAAATGATAAAGACAACAACAACGACTCTATATATATAAAAGGTAACCCTTCCCGTGTCCTAATCAAATCAGAGTATCACCGACAACTTGGTCATAACCAACACCTGAGAACCTGGACCCCCAAAGGTCCAGCAAGTACACAAAACAGAGAGTTAGTAAGGAATCCCAAAATAAATGTAAGTATATCGTATACTATACACTTATAACAACATAATAATTCGTACTAACATTCGCACCATAAAGATGCAAGATTATACAAATAAGATACAATTATAATTTATAAATCAAGTATCAAATAGATCATATAATCCACGTATCATCAAATTACTCATAATTGACATACCAATGGTAATCACGTATCATCAACATTAAGTTACTCACAATTGATACACAATTAGCAATTAATGCACACCAATAGTATCAATTATCAAGTAGTTCACATAATGATTTCACCTTCATCTCCTAATGCAAACTAATGCCAATTATTCATGAAATGCTCCCTAGCATTTACTAATGCATGAGGTACCTTATCAATTCATTGGAAAGCTTATTCCAACTATACTTTAACCACCTCGTTAAAGTATTACCATACCTTAGTCACCTTACTAAAGTATCTGCTCATCATACATATGTGGATGCATGAATGTCAAATTACCAAACATATGGTTTAATCATTTCATCCTATAAAGGATATCACAATCAATGTACTTCAATCACCTTTTACAAGTACATCTCTATTAATTACAACTATGTACTTCAATCACCTTTTACAAGTACATCTACTCAATAAATTAAATAACATTAATTAATATATCACATACTTTAGTCACCTTACTAAAGTATCTACTCATCATAAGGATAACACAATTCATATATATATATATATATATATATATATATATATATATATATATATATATATATATATATATATATATATATATATATATATATATATATATATATATATATATATATATATATATATATTTCAATAACATTGTTATAAATACATATCATATATTAATTAAATCCCATTAATTAATCTACCCAAATCATTGCACATATACAAGAATGTCATCATCACATGATTCATTATCATTATCCTCCCACATATAGGATATCATGAATTATAACATCATCTCAACATACATAATCATCATACAATTTCATAATAATCATCATTTAACCAACATGTATGATATCATAACTCAATTCATCATCCACGACTCAATTTGAAGTCATATATACCATATAATCATCATAGGATCATAATACAATCATAGTTTAAGCATAAACATCATTTATCCAACAAAATCACAATTTCCTGCACTGATAAACTCGCCCGGCGAGCTCGGGGCGAGTTCAGAGCGAGCAAAGTCAGAACCCATCAGGTCCAACTCGCTCTGGCGCGCAATCACTCGCTCTGGCGAGTTGCTCATGACAGCACAACTCGCTCTGGCGCACAGTCACTCGCTCTGGCGAGTTGCTCAGGACAGCAAAACCTCATTTTCGGGTTTTTGGTGAAAAACCCTCAAATCTCGAAATTCCAACATACCAATTCATAAATGTGATAACTTTAAACATATATAAGCATACTAGACATAGAAGTACAATTCATTTCATGAATTAACAATATTTCATACAACAAAGTTATCATTGTTATCAATTTTCATAAAAACTCATAAACTTCAAACATCTACACATTCCCATCAATTAAACCCCAAAATTTGTGATTCCATTTATCATTTCATACATTCAATCTATCTATATCATAAAGTAATCATTTTTAGAAATCAAAACCCAATCCCAAAGAGAAAAGAGTGAGGAAAGATTGGGGTGGAGAGAAATAGATTTTCTCCTCTTTCCTTAATCACCCTAGAATTCAAATACCACTCTCATACCTTATGAATTTTGAATTCTTTAGTCCTTCCTTCAATCTCTAGGTTCTCCTCTTGCTCTCTTCTTCTTCAAAATGGGTTCTCTTCTCTATTCTCTTTCTACCTCCTTTTCTCTTCTCCAAATATGATTTCTATTCTTTCTCTCTTACCAACTTAACCTAGTTATAGTTAAAAGTCTCTAATACCCTTCTTGCCTCTTATTCTCTATTGGGCTTAGCCCATTCACACTTTAAGTCCAAATACTTACTATTCTAATAAGTAACATAGACTACTATCCTACTACTTCTCATAATTAACCAGTTAATCACTCTAATCTTATTCAGAGGCTCTTAATTAAATAATATTTCTAGTGGATTACTAAAATACCCTTTATTTAGCTAACACATAACTATTTCTAAAATCGAGAAAACACACATATTCAAATAATTAACTAAATAAATAAATAATAACATAAAAATCCTATTTATTTAATTACGGTTGTTACACTTGTTAAGGCCTATTTTTTAGCGCAAAAATTGGGGGCCTAAAACACACTTTACTTGCTTTGGGCTTGGACCGGCCCTGTCTTCACTCGTCTCTTGTTTTATCTACCTTGGAATTTTTTTTCACTTCTATTGTTAACGGTGAAGATTAAAAGCAGGATGAATATCAACAAAGAATTACTTGATAGAAAAGATATATAGTTTCATATAATTACGTGCTTATTAGACAAAGAAGCACTTCCTCAATTTATCAAGTCAATCTATCTAGATATTTTTTTTTTCAAATTCAAGCAAGGTATGAGTCAACACAATATTTCAATCTCATCTTAATATGGAAGAACGAATATTATCAATAAGAGGAGCATAGTAATGAGTAGTTAGAGCTCCGTCCTTGATAAAGGTCAATGCCGGTTGAGAATCCTACCCGCAAATCTATATCTATATTATATATAAATGAGACCTTCTTCATAAGAACGTGACACGTGGCATTTTACAATACAATTATTTATTGCATTAATTTTTAGTTAATATTTTATAACGTTATATTTTTAATTAAATACTAACATAAATAATATTTATATTATTTATTTCAAAATGTTACATTTTAATTAATTATTGATAACGTTACTTTTTATATTAAGTATTTTTTATATTTATTTGAACATTACATAACAGTTTTGTCGGTTACATATATATATATATTTATTTTTATATTAATGTTAAGTTGTAACGGATATTTTGTCATAAAATCATATTTATTTTTTGTCTTTCTAAAGTTATCTATAAATACAAATCATTTTGCCACAAAAACTCACAAAGTTTCGAAATCATTTTTGCCTACTTCAATTATCGCTAAACATGGGTCCAAAAATTAACCAAATTTCCGAAATCAACCAAAGCAGTAAAAGTTTGAATATTGTTAACAACAATGGACCATATCATATATTAGTGATGTGTAATTTGGATATGGGGTTAAAATATCGTGTAATTCGGATATGGTTGGTTAGTGATGTGTCAAGCAACAACAGACCATTTTCTTTGGATATGATACTAATGGATTCAACTGTAAGAAATTTTTTATAAGTTTAATTTTTATTTACATTAATTCTAGATTTTTTTATGTATTATAGTAATATATTAGGGAAACAAAATACAAGGTACAATGCGTCGCACTCTAATTTATAAGTTTGAAAAAGACTTTAAGAATGTAATGTTTACTCGATTACAAATTTTGAAGTTGTTGCAAACAATTGATCATACCGTGCTACTAGGCACGAGTATAAATTAAATTTTCAATTCCACACGAAGGTTAAACTTTGCAACTCGAAAAAAGTTTCTTCTGATATATATATATATATATATATATATGATTGAAAGTCCGGTTCCAGCATTTTCACTTGATTTGTGGTATCAATAATCGTGTGTATAATAATATTTTGTAGATATTATGGAAAAGCTAACCGACGTTGGAATTCAAAAGGAGTATGAACGCAATGGTTTGAAGACCAAAATGGTTGCAATTCAGTTGGACTATGATGGGTTAATACCACATATTTTGCAATTCAATCTATGACAAAATATTCCAATGCTTTAAAAATTCTTTAATCATATATGTATTATTTACACAGATTCAAGTTTAAAGTTCCCATTTTTTGTCCATATGTTGATGAGTTGAATGCATTCGTTGTGGCGGGCAAAACTGAAAACACAATAGTCGTTGTGTTAATGTTACATAATTAATATTTAATAAATATAAATTAATTTTGCACAACTAATAAAAAAGAATTAACTGTACTAAATTAACTATCATGAACTAAAATAATGTTTTGATATATGTATTTAACTTTCCAATAAAATATATGTCATCCTTTTAATAATATTCATGAGTTATAAACTATTATTTATTATTATTAAATCTCTATTATAAACAAATGCAACTTTATTCATAAGAATATGACATGTGCCCTTTTTCATTTAATTATTTATTACATTAATTTTTATTTAATATTTTATAACGTTACATTTTTAATTAAATTATAAAATAAGTAATATTTATATTATTATTATTCCAATACGTTACATTTTATTTAATAATTGAAGAGGTTACATTTTATATTAAATATTTTTTTATTTATTTGAACGTTACATAGAAGTTTTGTCGGTTATATACAAATTAGAATTAATTAAAAAAACGTTTTGGAATAATACAGGTGTAACTGATATTTTATCATAAAATCGTATTTATTTTCTGTCTTTCTTTAGGTAACTATAAATACATGTCATTTTTGTCACAAAAACTCAGTGTCATTTGTTAAAATTGGCCTACTTGAATTATCGATAAACTTAGCTCCAAAAATTAACCAAAGTTATGAAATCAACCAAGTCAATGAGAGTTTGAATGTCGTTGTAATTCAGATGTCGTTGGTTCCTGATGTGTCAAGAAACAATGAACTGTTTTCTTTAGATATAATACTAATGGATTCAACCGTAAGAACTTTTCAATAGGTTTAATCTTTATTTACACTAATTCTTAATTTTTATTATGTATTATATTAATATTCTCTTTTATTGTTCATGTAAACAAAATACACGGTACAATGTGTCGCACTCTAATATATAATTTAATGAAAAAGTACACTGGTCAGGTTCACATAAAATCATTTAATATTGTGTTTCTATAACTCACTATAAATAAAAGTTATTTTCCACAACAAAATCCACCAATTCATTTCACATTCTTCCATATCTAAAAATTTGTATTGTGTTGTTTCTCTCATTTTATTATTGATATATAATTAAAAAAATAATCATGGATATTGGTTGTAAGAGTTGTGCGTGTTTGGAAGATTTAATATTGCAAAAACAATAAACTTCAATTTTTTTTTAAAAAGTTTAGATTACGATGATTTATTATTTGTTATGTAGGGAGATTGAATTGGAGATTTTGTGCAAAAAATATTGATCTGCAAGTTCAAAGACCAACTTCAAGGAATATGGTTTACAAGATATCATCATTAGATGTTGGTTCTATCAATATTTATAATTTTATTATATAACAATATTCTATAGTAATTGTATTTATAAACTTCATATTTCACACTCGAAAGAAAAAATAAAAAAATTTCATACTTTGTGTGTGTGTGACTTGACTTAATATATGTGTCGAACAAAGTTTTTAATGATAGGATATAAAGAAAAAGAAATCCCAAAAGTTGTGAAAGGGGAAGAGATTCTTAACTTGGAGTGTGTCTTTACTATTTCAGTTAAAAAGATAAAGTTTTCATCAGACGAGACATAACTAACATCTAATGGAAATATCCAATGGGACAATAGGGTTATTAAAATAAAGAAATAGTTGTTGAACATAACTACATTTCTTTTGAGTTTTAGCTTAATGTTTCTTTATTGGAATTTCAATTTAATATAAATTTGTGTTTTCAAATATTATTTTTTACAAGATTATGGTCAATTTACCTATATTATTGTCTTCTATATTATTGTTTCTATAAACTTTTTGCGTTGATTGAACCTAAATTTTGCATATGACAAAAATATCAGTCTAGATGTAGCAATGGTGGATGGAAATAGAGTATAAGATGAATAAAATTATGAGTAATTGGTGCATATATGAGTACTTTGATACCTCGAAATTTATGTACAAGTACGAGTGCAAATATTGTTGCCCACACATATATGAGTATAATACAAACTTATTTAAAACTGAAAGGAGTATTAATTACCCGTACTCTGCACATACTCTATAAAAATACTTATTTTGTCACAAAAAAAAATCATCAGAATAACAAAAATACTGAAATTCAGTTCATAAGTTAACTCTCATTTTTATTCTCCTTCAATTGTTGGACAAAACTAGAGATGTCCAAACAGACTATCCGGCCTTCAATGGGCAGACCCAGATGGACTTCCAGCTTTATTGGTCCGGGGCAAAAAATCCATATTTAAATACTCTAAAAATATCCGGGCTAATATTTTAAGGTCCAAGCCCTACATTTATTCGTGTTCGGCGGGCTGGTGCATATGGGCTAACCCATTTTGACAACTTCAGAGTTGTTAAAACAGGTCGAGCCAAAAAGCCGGTATTTAAATTTGGGCTTTTTAGGACTGGGGTAAACCCCTAAAAAATCATTGCTAATATTTTAAGTTCTAATCCCTAAATTTATTTCGGCTTTACAGGTCGGTCAATATGGACTAGCCCCATTTTGATAGCTCTATAACTGTATCTCGAAAAGAAAAAAGAAATTCTTATAAAAGTTGAAGGAACAAGCAATAATGTTGTTGTTGCTACTACTGAGGAAGAAGATGCAGTTTATACACTATGTCTATCTATTCTACAACATTTTGTAGGGACAAACATCCCTATTGCGGAAAAATTGCAAACATTATTGCAAAACCTTAGATGCCCATCTTTAACTCATTTTAGATGGTATAAGGATACCTTTTTATCCAGAGTTTTCCAATTAAAGAATCCTAATTCTATACATTGGAAATCAAAATTTGTTCATGGTTTACCTCATCTTTTTGCTGAGAGAATAAGACAAACTCTTAGAAACAATAATGATGGAATAAACATTAATTATTCCGAGTTGACCTATGGCCAAATCATTAGTACATGTATTAATGAAGGATTGGCTTTGTGTAATGACATAAAGCTTAAAAACCAGCTTAAGAAGCAAAAGCTAACTGAGAAACACCAAATAGGTGAGTTCTGTGAGCAATTCGCTTTTGATTTAGAAAACCCTCCTGAAACCAGGAAGAAGGGTAAGATTGATAAATCTAGATCTTATAAAGGGAAGAAGAAGTACTCCCTAGATACTTATAAGTATCCTCACAAGAAGAAGCGTAGGAAAAATTATCCTAAACCAAAGCTTAAGGATTACACTCCTAACCCTAGTAGGAAAAGGAAAGCTAAGAAGCTTGACATAACATGCCACAAATGTGGAAGGGTTGGACATTATGCCAACCAGTGCAGGACTAAAAGAGCCCTAAACAGTATAGAAAATGAAGAACTTAGAAACCAACTAGAAAAAGTTCTTCTCATAAATTCTGAATCAGAAACCTCGGAAGATGATATTAGCTATAGCTCTTCTTCTAGCTCCTCTCCAAATATTTTGGATAGTGATGATAGTGATAAGGATTGCCAATGCAATGAAATAAGTTATTGGAAATCTATTGTTGAAATGAATGGTTTGAATGTGTTAACCAGTGAGCAAGATGAAGCTTTAAAAGCTTTAGAATCTATCCCAGATGATAATCTGAGAAGAAAGATGATTGAAGCCTTAATAAGGGATAATTCGAGGCAGAAAACTCCTTTAATCAAGGAAGCCCCTTACCAGCTTAGCGAAGTCTTATCCAGATTTCGTCAGTCTAATGAGCGTGAAACTCTTGTTTCCATAAATGATTTGAAAAAAGAAATAAATCTCTTGAAGTCTGAAATTTCTTATATCAAGAAAAACAATGAGGTTTTAGCCATAAGGATTAGTCAATTAGAAAATCCAAGCAAGGTTGAGAACATTGTTTCTAATAATGAGAGTCCATCATCTAGCAATAGCTATCTTAGTCTCCTCGAAAGGGTTACATCACAAAAATGGTTTGTAAAAATAACTCTTGTTGTTAACAAAAGTTTTGTTCTTAAGGATGAAATTGCCCTAGTTGATAGTGGTGCAGATCTTAACTGCATACAGGAAGGGATAATTCCAACAAAATATTTTGTTAAAACTACCCAATCCTTAACCCAGGCAGGAGGTGATAAACTCCAAGTTAATTATAAATTATCTAATGCCTATATTTGTAACAAAAATATTTGTTTACCAACCCATTTTATCCTTGTTAAAAACTTAACGCATAGGATTATATTAGGTACTCTCTTTTTGCATAATATTATGCCTATAGTTAATATTGATCAGAATGGGATTACTACTTTCATAAAAGACCAAAAAATTGTTTTTGAGTTTATTACAGATCCTCAAACTAGAATGCTAAATGAGGTGAAAGATATTCTTTTGAAGAAAGAAAAACAGTTATGTTTTTTAAAAGAAGATATTAGTTTGCTTAGTATAAGTGAACAGCTTGAGAGCTATGAGGTTAAGAAGAAAATTAAGTCTGTAGAGCAAGAATTTACTACAGAAATCTGTAATGATCTCCCAAATGATTTTTGGGATAGAAAGAAGCATGTTGTTTCTTTACCTTATATAGATGACTTTAATGAAAGTCAAATCCCTACTAGAGCTAGGCCAGCCCAGATGAACAATGATTATCTATCTTTGTGTAAAAAGGTACAATCTCTTTTGGACAAAGGCCTAATTAGGCACTCTAAGTCTCCTTGGAGTTGTACTGCCTTTTATGTTAATAAGGCTGCTGAGATTGAAAGAGGTGTTCCCAGATTAGTTATTAATTATAAACCTCTTAACAAAGTTTTAAAATGGATTAGATATCCAATTCCTAATAAAAAAGATTTATTAGATAGATTAAATGATTCGTTAATCTTTTCAAAATTTGATATGAAATCAGGATACTGGCAAATCCAGATCTCTGAAAATGATAGGTACAAGACAGCCTTTACTGTACCTTTTGGACAATTCGAATGGAATGTCCTTCCCTTTGGTTTAAAAAATGCCCCTTCTGAATTCCAAAAAATTATGAATGATATTTTTAACCCATATTCTGAATTTATAATTGTTTATATTGATGATGTTTTAGTATTTTCTAAAACAGTTGACCAACACATGAGACATTTGAAAATTTTCAAGAATGTTATCAAACATAATGGTTTAGTTCTATCGGCTGCTAAGATGAAAATATTTCAGATTAAAGTCAGATTTTTAGGTCATATGATTGATCGTGGAACTATTATTCCCATTGATAGAAGTATTGAATTTGCTTCAAAATTTCCTGATGTCATATTAGATAAAACTCAGTTACAGAGATTCTTAGGAAGTTTGAATTATATTTCAGATTATTATAAAAATTTGTCTAGTGACACTGCCATCCTTTATAAAAGGCTCAAAGATAAACCTGAACCATGGACAGATGCTCATACTAGAGCAGTCCAAAGGATTAAAACTAAGGTCAAATGCCTTCCATGCCTATCTTTGGCTAATCCTAGGTTTTTCAAAATTGTGGAAACTGATGCATCAAATATTGGTTATGGAGGAATACTTAAACAAGTTATTCCTGAATCCAATAAAGAAGTTTTGGTGAGATTTACCTCTGGTAAATGGAACCAAACTCAGTCGAAATATTCGACTATTAAGAAAGAAATGCTTTCCATTATAAAATGTATTTCTAAATTTCAGAGTGATTTATTAAATCAGAAATTTCTGTTAAGAATTGATTGTAGCTCTGCTAAATCAATAATTGAAAAGGATGTTAAAAACCTTGTAGCAAAACATATTTTTGCTAGTTGGCAAGCCCAATTATCTGCTTTTGAATTTGATATTCAATATATTAGAGGGGAAAATAATTCTCTTGCTGATTACTTGACCCGTGAATTTTTGCAGGGTAATGACAACCCCTTATAGGGGAAGAGGCCGCGGTTTTGGCCGTGGTGGCAGAGGAAGAGGGAGCAACAATATGTTGCCTCATCAGGAACCTAACATTCCTCTAATAGGGGATTGGACTACGGTGGGGAAGCTCAGGCAGTTACCTGCTCCACCAAAGAAAGAAGAAAAATCTTCTTCATCTTCATCCTCAAGTAAGATAATATCTTACAAGGATATGGCGATTAATGAATCTTAAGAACAGGCATTCGAATATTTCCGACAGATTCAATATCTTCCCTTATTTGAGAAGTAGAGGCTCTGGAGAGCTCTAAAGGAGCAGTATGAAACTCGCTCTTAGAGTACCTAGATGACATAGTTCTAGGCATGGATGTTATGGATCTTGGAATTCTAATACTCCTTTGAGGAGTAAATCTGATCTCAATATCTCCCTCAGTAGTTTGAGAGATTTGATCTGCATCCGTATTTATTATAGGATCAGGATCAACTTCTTGTGGTAAAGTCCAAGTTTCAGGAAAGTTTATTTCATTCCATTTTATCAACCTATTAGTTGCAATATTGGAAGTCAACAAATTTGTTTGAACCAAGGTCGTAGTTCCAGGAAACGATATTTGTTTCGCTTTGGGATTAAGAGTGTTCAAAACTCTATAATAAACTCTATAGCATATTGCTATTATTTCACTACCAGTTTTATAATTATAACCACTGGTGTGAATAGTTAACTGCATAGCATCACTTAGATGCTTGTCTGTTAAGGATAAACTCAAATTGGGTGAAACATCAAAATAGACTGGTCCATGACACAGGCTTGTTTCAATTAAGGCAGCTAGAGAAGGTTTAAAATCTTTACACCTTCCATCTCTAACATAAGCCATTATGCTAGAATTTAACCCTAACATAGTTAGAGGTTTAAAAGCTATTTGAATCAATCCAATATGGATGAAATTATATCCTTTAAAAGGAAGTAAATCAGCTTTACTCAATAATTTTATAGTCTTGGTATTACCAGTAACCTGTATGGTTCTTTCAACCGTTTTAACAGCATAACGAGATAATATATCAAAGGTTCCAAATTTATAAATTTGTCTAGAAGGGACAGAAGGAATAGTCCATCTGTTTAATTTTTCCAAATTTTTTGGATATTCTATAGAATCTTCATTCTTTATCAAATTATTTTGATTATTATCATATTCTTCAGGATCTTCCATAAAACAATAAGTTTGTTATGACTGGGCAGAATAGTAAATTTATCTGATGAAACCTTCAGTAAAATCTTTATCAACCTATCTTCAGTTTTCTGAGCAAACGCAAATAGCGTTTAACTATCAACCCGAAGGGATAGACAGACTAAGTCTCAAATCTCAGAAATTACATATTTCTTAGGAAAAATAGGCAAAAAGATCAACCAACTCCCTCCCTGGGGTAAAACGGGATCAAGCCTTACACTAAGAAATATGTCAAGTCCAAAAGAACAAAGAAGATAAGTAAACTCAATTTTACTAATTTTTTCATCAGATCTATTCACTAAACTGTCAAGCCATAACAGAAATTTAGCAACTAATTGTCATTACAATTAGTAAGGTAAAGAATAGATATATACCTGAATCTATCAGTAAAGAAAGGCTCTGATACCACTTTTGCTATTCAGAGTTCAGCGGAATGAAGGATTGTTATGATAAAGATATGAGAGAGAGAGTATATGATAAAGAGAAATTTTTATTGATTAGTAATTGAAGCGTGGTTACAAAATGAAACTTAAGATCCTATATATAGGAAAACTGGATCACTATTTGATCCGGTAACAAGGCAATATTAACCTACAGTTGCCGGTAAACAACAAAACAAACAAAACAAACAAAAGATGGTGGGATGAAAATATATATATATATATATATATATATATATATATATATATATATATATATCAATTTTTAAGAATACAACATTATTAAACTGTTTCACATTTGCAATTAAAAAATGTGTATTTATAATATAATGAAAACACAATATGAATATGTCAACAAAGATATATACAAATTAAATATTAGTATTATTAATAATAATTTTTTATATAATTTTCAAAAGTCAATATTAAAATATTTTTTTTAAAAATAATTATATTAAAACTATATTTTATATTTTAATTGATCAATTAAGTTTTAGTAAAGTGGAAGGTAATTAGTACAAGTATGAGTACTGTGATACCCAAGTGATACGTGTTTGATACATATACAAATATTATTAAAATATAAAAAAATGTTAATTATCCGTGCTTGGCACGGGATCCATTCTAGTTATATTATATAATATGTCATATAAGTTGTTCCTTAATAATTATTTTTTTAATTATTCCAATCAGATTGAAAATGAATTAAATGTTAAATATGCTTTAAGTCTATAAAATATTAATATTGTGATGCATGCTTTGTTTATAAAACTCAAAAATAAAAACACGGGAGCATCCTAGATTAGCTAATGCATCCGCACACTTGTTAGCCTCCCGATATATATGGGAGATTTAGACATTCCAATCCTTCTCCAGTAATTGCCCGATACGCTTTACCAAGGTGCCACCAGCATAACTCATCGTGCAGCCACTCTTGATCACACCAACCACTGCCTCGGAAAAGATCTTCTCTGCTAGGGCACAACGCTCCAGTAGGGCACAACACTGAAAACACCAATGAAAACAATGAGAAACACGATGAAGAAAAAGATCTACAGGAGCGAAGCACCAAGAAAAAGAAAGAAGGGGATCACTCTTTCTCTAATCACTCATCGCTGCCAAAGGATTATTCAGATGCGATGGATATGCAAGTGTCTGGAGGATCGTATCGTGATACGGTTCTTGGGAGGAATAGGCATGACATGGCTGAAGTGAGGGATGATGAGGAGGAGGAGGGGGAGGAAGAGGAGCAGGATGAAGGTGAGGGGATGAAGGTGGAGGAGCGGGTTATTGGGGACTATGAGTGTCCAGAGTTCATCTTTTCAAAAAAGGAAGATAAGAGACTTTACCATCCGTGGAGGAGGGGTGTTGTTGTGAAGCTGCTGGGCAGAAGAATAGGATACAAGGCCTTGGAGACTCGTCTGAAACAAATGTGGGTGAGGAAAGGTGTGATCAATATCATTGATCTGAGCAATGATTACTATCTGGTCGCCTTCTCACATGAGGAAGATCAATATGCTGCGTTGATGGATGGTCCTTGGTTCATCTATGATCACTATTTAACGGTGAAGGAATGGAGCCTTAACTTTCATCCGGCAAGTGATACAATCAAGGAGGTGGCTGTGTGGCTGAGAATTTCCGGGTTGCCAATTGAATATTATGATAGCAGAGCATTAAAATTCATTGGCAACAGAATTGGGAAGACTGTGAAGGTTGATAAGAACACCTTGTCTCAGGAGAGGGGGAAGTATGCGAGACTATGTGTTCAAGTTAATTTGTCACAACCATTGTTAGCTATGTTCACAATCAAAGGCAGGAAATACAACATAGAATATGAAGGGCTTCATATGCTATGTACAATATGTTGAAGGTATGGCCACTACAAAGAGGGTTGCCCTGATAAGGCCAAGGTGTCAGAAGAACATGGTAATGAGAAGGTAGGTGAAGCTACCGGTAAGGATGCAAATCGCAACCTTGCTGGAAGTAGTGTGGAGGGACCTTGGAGAGTTGTTCAGAAAACACGGCGGAACAAGAAGGCAAACCCGAGAAAGATTGGCGAAAGAGAAACAAACAACGCACACCCGGCGGCTGCAATTATTGCACAACCGGAAAAAAATCAATTTTCATGCTAATTCTACGGGATCCCGCTTTAACTCTCTCTTGGAGGATACTGCGGAACTGGAAAAGGAAAGTATGGATAAGGTGGAGAATGTGAGGGTGGTAGAAGTGGAAGGTGAGGAGAATCAGGGAACGAATCAACGAGAGCATGCTGTGGAATTTTCAAAAATTAAAAATAAGCGCGTGAATGGAGGAGGGGTGATTAATAGAGGTGATGGGGTGGCTGATCGTATCCCCAAAGAATCCAAACTGGCAACACGTGGAGGCAGTTTCAAAGGCAAAAGTAGTACACATGGGAAGAGAGGTGTGGATAACATAATGGACAGAGTAGGGGTTCAATTACTAGAAAATACATTGGGCCAGAGCAAGCAGGCAAATTTTAACCCTTCGATTTCAATGGGCTCTAACAATTTGGAGTTTGGAAAAAAATTTTCCTATCCCTACATTTATCTCTTTATCCCAACATATTTTAAAATATTCTCATTCTACCCTTATCTTACTCTAATATATATATATTTTTTTATTTTATTGTTTTAATTATCTTTTTTTTCTACCCCAACATTTATCTTTTTACCCCATCATGTTTGGAAAATTGTACACCCAAAAATATTATTCCGGTAGGGTATTATTTTTCCAGTATGTTCAAAGTGTTCTGGTTAACGGTGTTTTTGTTCCAATGTTGTTGTAACAACAACAAACACAAAAAACGATACACCTCGTGTTAGTGCTTTATCACTACCAAATTCTCAGCTTACATGTTCTATTCCTTCTGATCTTGGTTCCATTGAACATCTTCAAATTCTTGATCTTTCTAGCAATTCCATTAATGGGTCTCTCTTCCACCTTCCTTTTTTCAACCAAATTACAACCTTCATTTTATTAATTTTTCAAACAATTTGATAACAGGGGACGTTCCAGAGTCTTTAACACAGCTTAACTTTTCCGACAATGCTCTCACCCGAAAACTACCCAAGAATCTCTCAAACATGCAAAGCTTAGTCGTTGCTTCGTTTAAGAACAATTACTTCACCGGTTTTCTTCCGAAAAATTTAAGAACTTTGCAGATTTTAGATCTGTCTTCAAGTTTGTTGAATGGAACTTTAAATCCAGATTTTGGTGGTGACAAAATTCGTCACTTGAACGTTTCTTACAATATATTTTCCGGTGAAATTCCTCTGGAGTTCGCCGAGAAAATTCCGAGTAACACAACGATTGATCTCTCGTTTAATAACCTCACCGGAGAGATACCAAATTCCCCTGTTTTGTTGACCAAGGAAACAAAATCTTTCTCTGGTAACAATGATCTATGTGAAGAACCAATGAAATATAGGTGAAAATACATACCGGAGCACTTTGAAAAGTGTTCCGGTTTGTGTTAAATATGTTTTGGGCAAAAATATAAATCGGAACACTTTTCAAAGTGTTCCGGTATCAACAATAGGGCACAAATACAAATCAGAACACTTTTCAAAGTGTTCCAGTATCAATAAAATATATTTTTTATCCACAAATACATATCGAAACAGTTTTAAAAGTGTTCCGGTATCAATGAAAAAAATTCTTGAACTTTTAAAAAAATAACATTATAAAAAATAATATAATAAAAAAAGGATAAAATGGAAATATTATAAGAAATGTAGGGGTGAAGAGTTAATTGTTGGGGTGGAAAGAACATTTTCCTCTTAATTATAGAATTTCATTAGTCATTAGAGCATCTCCAATAAGGATATCTAAGAGAGTTTCATAGGTTACTGATACAGTACCTTGTTATTTTTATCATTGGAGTTCCATAACGTGGCATAGAGAGTATCAAAATTGATGATACCGGTACATTAAATAAGGTACCGTATCATCAATTTAATGTTACCTTTTTTTTTTGATCATTAAATGGTCATTTAATCTTTCTTTTTTTTACGAATATTTAATCATATTTCATATTTTTCTATATTACACAATTTCTATTTGTTTTGATCTCAAGTTATATTTTATTTGTTTTCTATCAAATGGATCTTTTTTTACGAATATTTAATATGCTTACATGAATTTGTTCCAAAACATATCTCCTACTCGTAAAACTTCCAAAATCATCCTTATTTTCTTTATCCATCACCACTACCCAATACCACTTTGGTTGAAGCTCCTTAAGTTCCACAATTATCAACTAAAAGTGGTCTAGAAAATATTAATAGGTTTGATGAAGAAGCACGTACTTCTCAGAAAAAAAAATCTCATTCCTTTCTCGCCACAAGAGAACTCAATTGGGAGCGTACCAGACAATAGAATAATCAAAATTAATTATTATATTTTTTATTAAATATTTCCCGTCATATTTATGTATTTTTCACCATTTTTTATTTATTGTCTTGTATTTCTCATTATATTTAATTATTAATTTATTTATCTATGCATTTATTAATTAAATAAATTTTTTATTTTATTTAGACAAAGTTAAAAAAATAAATATAGAAGGGACCACTTGTTAATAGGCAAGTGCTTCCATGGACGGGTCTTTCATATGGTCCATGATGGACCATGACATTTTAACATAAGCTTACGTGAGATCATCCACACCTAATCTCAATCTGTCATATACTTCCTTTCTTAAATTTTTCAACAATTTGACCGGCACATTTACGTTTTTTTTTTCAAGATATATTTTTGAAGCGTAAAAAAAAATCTAAGCCTAAAAATAGGAAGGAAAAAAAAATATATAAACCATAAAAATTAAAAAATTAATTCAAATAAATCTACACACAAAAATAGAAACAAAAACCATGATAAAACACTAGTGCAACATATATCTGACAAGTGTCCAAAAAAAAATCATTTCCCGACACTCCGTTGATCGATGTCCGACACTTGTAAAACACTTCTGCAACACATGTCGGACAGGTGTCCCAAATGATTTCTTCTTTTGCTTTTACTCTTCTTAGACACAAATTAGACGCATGTGCACAAAAATTAAAAATGAGTCGAAACAACAACATTGATCAATGAGGGATTGAAGACTTGATAAAAAATTTAGTTATTTTTTTATAGTAGGTGGATAAATAAATATCGAATATTATTGTATCTTGTTAATAAAACTTTAATTAAAATTAAATAAAAATCGATTTAGGACCCCCAAGTTTACCCCCTTTTGCATTTGCTAGTCTCCCATTGACTTTTTTGACTAAAAATTGTTTATGTGGCATGTCAAAAAACTAAAATATATTAAAAAATGTTTTTAAAATTAAAAATTTGTTTTGAAATTAATAGTTATCACTTTAATAAAAGAATTGAATAAATATATTTTATTAATAATTATAATTTATTACAAATATCATACACATAACAATAACTTTAATAAAAAAATTAATTTAATAAATTTTACAAGAAAGAACACAATGATTTTAGGGGTGATGATATCCGAACCAATCCAAAAGTAAACCCGCAAATCGAACTAATCCAAACCGAAAACCGAAAAACCGCATTTGGTTTGGATGTATTTGAATAACTTTTCTATTGAACCGCAAACCGCAAAGACCGCGGTTAACCGCTAAAACCGCATTAAGCTTCTATTATATTCCAATACCACTAAAACCACATTAAGTTTTTATTATATTCCAATATACATAGCCCAATTACCAAGCCAGTCCACCAAATTAATGGAACTTTAAGTTATTCTTATTTTTTGTATTGTAATGTTACTTTGGTGAAGTAATATTATTTTAGATTAATAACTTTTATCGGTACTATGATGTTATTTTGAAAATTTAAATTATTATTTTTGAATATTTAAAATTTTATGGTACTGTGATGTTATTTTGGATAAACAACTTTTATTGGTACTTTAATGTTATTTAGGAAATTCAAGTTTTCTTTTTTATGTTTAAAATTGTTTGATACTAAAATGTTAAGCTGTAAACCTCAACCACCGAACCGATCCTAACCGCATTGGTTTGATTTGGTTTGGATGACCTTTTAAAAACCAACAGAACCAAACCGAACCGCATACATTTTTATCTCACGGTTAGAATGACTTTTATGTTTAAAACCGAACCAAACCGCACCGCGATCACCCCTAAACTGTTTCACTTATATTTTAACAACATTTTATAACAAATTTTTAAATATGATATTTTCAATAAATTTTCTACCTTAATATGTTGACGAATTTAATTATTGAATAAAAGTGAATTGACTCGTGTAATTTATTGTAAAAATATACATGGGACAATAACTTTAATAAAATAAAACTATTAATTTAATAAATTTTACGTGAAAGTACAAAATATTTTATTTTTTTTTATCAAAAAGTGGAGAGCAAAGCGCTAACCACCCAAAACTTTATTCAAAATAGAGAAGAGAAAATACAAGAAGGGGTGGACTAGGCCAAAACCCCAACTAAGAAGTACATAAACGAAAGTTCGGAGAACCTTGCTTATTCTTATCAAAGCATTCTTTAGCAAACAAAGGTAGATTATTCCAATAGACAATGGATGAACAAGATAGACCATAATTAGCCAACAAGTCCGCAACTTGATTACCCTCCCTATAAATATGAGACACCATGAAAGTCATATGCCTGATCATGAACATTACATTTTTCCATCTGTTACGTAAGCTCCAAGCAACTGGTTTGTCAGGATTATTAAAAGCAGCCACCACAGTAGTTGAATCTGTTTCCAACCATAAAGTAGACCATTGATTGTGGTAGGCAATTCCTATTGCACGCATTGCACCACACATCTCAGCAAAATAAGAGTTTGCCACTCCTAAAGGTTCAGCAAAACTAAGAACAAAGTTTGCTTCATGATTACGAAAAATACCTCCACAAGCTGCATTGCCTGGATTACCACTAGAAGCTCCATCAATGTTGCATTTAATCCAATTAGTCAAAGGAGGGTGCCAATAAACTTCTTTATAAGAGGTTACTCTAGGATGATGAATTTGAATTTTGAAATTCTTCAAGAAGATGAAGTCACGCATGGAGTTAGAAGCCAATTTCTTGGTGTTGTTTCCTGACAAAGATGTGTAAGTAATGATCATGGAAATAGCAGCCAAACATGTTGTATTGGTGTCATTGAACCTGGCACTATTCCTCACTATCCAAATGGTATGCAATAGATTAATGATAGTAGCTATGATCGTGACTTTGCTTTGTGGAGACCAATTTGAATCACATAATTTCCACATGTCATCCATGGAAGTGAACTGAAGAGTTGTGTTTAGACAACCAGCCAACGATGACCATAATTTAATCGCAAATTCACATTGGAAGAATATATGAAAAGAGGATTCAACATGGTTGTGGCAGAAAGAGCACATGGAAGGAAGGGCACAACCTCTTGTCATCAAATTTTCATCCGTAGGAAGCTTTTCATGCATCAATCTCTACACAAGGAATGACTTAGATGGTGGAATATCTGTATTCCAAACCATCTTAGCCCAGTGTAGATCCTGAACTCGAGGCAGCATGAAATCATAGGCCTGCTTGAGCTCTAAGTCACCATTGTCTGTGTGCTTCCAAATAAGTGTATCATGAGTAACCTCCAAAGGAATAGAAACATGAGAAATAATGGAATATAAGTTAGCGAACATTTGTGAAAGAGCATGAGGAATGGACCAATGTCCATTAACAATAAAATCACTAACTTGTGAAACAAGTGATTGCCTTGCATGATCAGGAATACCAAGTTGTTCAACTAAAGGATCACCACACCAGCTATCTAGCCAGAAATTAATCCTTTCACCATTACCAACTAACCAAACCGTGTTATCTTTGATCACATTAAACTCCTCCTTTATGCTGCTCCAAATGGAAGAAAAAATATGATGCTGTATTGTCTTGCCCTTCCTAAAGACACGATCCTTGAGTAATAAGGCCCATGAAGTTTGAGAATTAACCATATTCCAACAAAGCTTTAAGTTAGAAGCTTTATTTAGATGAATCAAAGATCTAATGTTGAGTCCCCCTTGAGCTAATGGCCTACAAATTTTCTTCCATGATATAGTGAGAAGTTTTCTTTTCTCTATATCTCCACTCCATATAAAATTCCTTATGCATCTCTCAAGATCTTTAAGTAATGAAACTGACCAGGAATATAAAGAGATGCTGTAAGTGAGCATGCTCTGAATAACTGATTTGATAAGTTGTATTCTTCCAGCTATTGAGAGCAAAGAAGCTTTCCAAGCAGATAGCTTCAATTTGATCTTATCAGCAATAGGTTGGAGATGAAGTACTTTTGGCTTACCTCTAAAGATAGGTACACCAAGATAAAGAAAAGGCAGTGAACCAACCTTGAAGTTGAGTAGATCAACAATAGAAAGAAGTCTTGTATTAGTGATGGAGCCATGGAAAATAGTTGATTTGGCATTATTGATTACCTGACCTGACTCTAATGCATATCTGTTGAACAAGTCCTTTAATGCCCTCAAACCAGCAATGTTCCCTTTACAAAAAATCATTAGATCATCAGCATAAAAGGAATGTGAAGAAACAGTGACATTTCTAGTACCCTTGATCAGATGCAATCTGCCTTGTGACACAAGATTGGATATGCTTCTACTTAACACATCCTCAGCAAGACAAAAAAGCAAAGGTGACAATGGATCACCTTGCCTAACACCTCTACTGCACTGAAAATAACCATGAGATTTGCCATTTATAGAAACAGAAAGATAAGCTGATTGCAAAATAACATGGATCCAATTGCAAAAAATCTCATTAAAACCATAAAGCTTAAGCACTTTCAAGAGAAAACTCCATTCAAGAGAGTCAAATGCTTTAGTAATGTCAATTTTGAGAGCAACATTACCACCAAATGCTCTATTGTGAAGAAGGTTGATTGCTTCTGAAGCTGTGCAAAGACAATCCTTGATATCTCTACCATGTATAAAACCTTTCTGTTCAACAGAGATAAGTGTAGGCATAATGGTGGCTAACCTGTCAGCAATGATCTTAGAAATAATTTTGAATTTAAAATTGGCCATTGCTATTGGTCTATACTGATCAATTGAAGAAGCTTCAGGAGACTTGGGCAACAAGGCAATGATGTTGGAATTGAAACCAGGCAAGATCCAGCTAGATGTGAAAAATTGAAGTACAACATTAGAAACATCATGCTTCACAATCTCCCAGAAATGTTGATAGAAGAAAGCACCAAATCCATCAGGTCCTGGAGCACTATCCTTGTTTAATGCAAAAACTGCTGATTTGATCTCAGAATGAGAGGGCAAAACAGTCATGAGAGCATTGATATCATTGGTGACAAGAGGAGGAATAACTTCCTCAGCAAGTAAGGTATCCTGCAAAACAAAGTTAGAACAAAATAAATTTTTATAAAAGTTAACAATATGATCAGAGATGAGCGATTGTAACACCCCAAATTTGAATTGTAGAAATAACACTACTAATTAGAAATAAAAAGTTATGAAGATTAACTTAAATTAGTAGTGAGTGGAAGGACATTTTGGGAATTGCTCATTTAAAGGGTTATATAAGGGACTAAAGCATTCACCCACCTCATTTTTCCACTTCCTGAAACTTGGAACCAAGAAGCTACACTTTCTCTTCTCTCCTTCTCTGCATAAACAGCAGCAACAACACACTCCTTAGCCTCAATCCTTGATCTCACATCACCAATCTAGCATGCAATCAACACTTGATCTTGAGCCCAATCCCTTCTCACTTTCATACCTCCTCACGCCATCTCTCTCTTGCAACCATGGATAGCATGCATGTTCAGCCTCTCACTTGGATACAAGTTCTGGAATGGAATATTCAGAACCTATGGAGTCTCAGAGATTGAGGATTAAGTCTTGGGTAGTAAGAATTAAGGTATGATGATGGTTCTTAACTTTCCCTTTTCTAATTCAATTCAAAATCCAAAACCTAACCCTTGCTCAAATGGTAATGCATGTGGGTGGTTAACCTTCGTGGATGGCTAGGAGAAGCATTAGGAACCAAGGATGAAGCTTGATGTTGCAGCAGCAAGCAAACAGAGGTGTTTTTGGCAAAATCGCGACGCTCGCTTAGCGAGCATAACCGCTCGCCACGGCGAGCTTAACAGAGCAGCACCTGTTGCTGCAAGTGTTGAGTTCACTTTCCTGTGCCTTGTCCCAAATTCTTGGTAAGTCATTCCTAATCTCTCATTACCCTTCTCAGTGTCAGTGAAGGTCATTCTTTTACCTTGACCTCCTTTAGCTCTCAAGCACTCATTAACCCATTTCTTTTCCATTTTGTTTCAAGCACTCAAGTTGGGGTTCTGGTGAGTTCTGGTGCAGAGGGCTTTGTAGCTGTTGCTGAGTTTGAATTAGTGCTAAAGCTTCCATACCAGGTGGGTTCTTAGGTTAGTTAGTTAGATTTCCCCAAAATCAAATTATGCATGATAACTTAGGATTAATTAGGAATGTTGTGTGAGGGGAATTAACTCCCAAATTTCCCTCCACTCTGTCTTATATTATATATATTTTGCAATTGCACTGCTTGGTATGAGGATTGTAGGTGTTTACCTTTGAAAAATGTTGATTTTTCGCAAAACAGAGGCTATTCTGCATGAACTCGCCGTAGCGAGCAGCTAGCGACGTTCATGGCGAGCTGGGTTTTCTGGGCTGATGGTACTCGCCAAGGCAAGCTTTTGCTCGCCTAGCGAGTAGATTCAGGCCTGAACCTATAATCTCGCCATGGCGAGCTAGTGACTCGCCGTAGCGAGCCCTGGAGGACAGACTTGTAAACTCGCCAAGGCGAGCCGATGACTCGCCCTAGCGAGCTTACACAGAATTATACTTTTTCAAAATTATTTCTAAAACTTTCAACACTCGTTTTATATCCTCATCAGGGTTAGATAAATTGCAATTGTATGAATAAATATAATGTTTTATAGGGTGTTAATCACAGATGATCTTTAGGGAAATAACTTAGGAAATTTAGGTTGTATGCTCCCCGGGTTTTGGGATAATTATGGTAGTAAGAACTAATTTAGTATCAGTCAATCAAGAGCGATCTGTTATATCGCGCTATGGACTCCCAATGGGATAATCCATTAGGATAAGTTACTGTGAGCTGCATGCCGTAACCGAATCGGTTGACGGATATGGCAGGCCTCTGAGACATGCTCACCTCAGAGTGTCCTTGTGTCTAAAATGAATAAGAGTTTATAATCTGTGTTACATCTTTAATTTCAGTATTATGTTATGTTTATGATTATGTTAGTATTTGAAACGACTGTTTTAGGTGCCCCGGCGTAGTCGCCATTAGGAGGGTAGTAGGACTCACTGAGGCTTAGTAGTCTCACCCCACTCCAAACCAATTTTTTTAGGTAGACAGGTTAACTGGAGCAAGGACCAGGATGGAGCTGATGATTGGAGCTGAGCTTGGATCATCGCATTAGACGATTTAGTCTTCCCTTGTTTTTAGTTTATCTGTGTATCGAGGAATTAAATTCTAATGTCCGCTGTATTACTTAAGCTCATCAACTGTTGTAATGAATTATTTGTAATTCATGTGTTTTATCTCGTTAAATTTATTGTACTCAGATTCAATTATTTATGTCTTGACTAAATATTCTAGATATTTTAGTTGGGGCGTTAAAATTGGTATCAGAGCAGGTCGATCCAGTATCGGACCTTGCCATGAGTCATTCCAATCTTTCCTGAACAATACAGACCCTTTGAATCTGGACTGTTTACGCTGAAACCATCGCGTGCTGAGCCTGATCAACTCAGTATTGTGTATGGTAGGCAGGGTATTATGGTTTAGAACTGAAGTGAACTCTGGAATCTCAGCGTTAAGATCGTAGCACAGAGGCAGTCGAGGAGCCATCGTTAAGGGAAATTCTTATAAGAGATTATCGGGACAGCGACTAATGGTGCCACAGGAGTAAATTGTGTATGCAAGCACGGAATGCAAGTGTATCCATATACTGAATTGTGTAGTACACAACAGTATTCAACTGACACTGTGTGTCAAGTAAAACTCCCTGAGCCTATAAGTCACCTTATCTTGTCGAGAGCTTAATTTCAGCCAAGTTTGTGGACCATCAACACCAATGTTAGTAGGCAGTTAGCCAAAACTCGTCCTAAACTCAAGTTAGTATACGACTGGGAGTTGTGAGTATTGTGCAAGGTAGAGAATTGGACGAACCACAGAATTATCCTTCTGCACTCTGTCTAACTCGCTTAGCGAGTAAATGCGCGATGCAGCGAGCTTAGCAGTTTGCTGCTACTGCTTGTTGCTGCCTCACTCCCTGTTCAGTTGTTTTGATCATGGTGTGTAGCTTCCAATCCTCTTCCATAATCTCACCATTCAATCTATCGAGTTTTAGCGTGGAAAATCCTAAGCTACCTTGTGAGTATAAGAGTTGTTGAGGAACTACGTTAGGAGATGATATTAGGATTAGGAGACAATGAGAAATTGGACTGAGTGTACCCTTTGTACTAGAAGCCAGTAAGTATAGTAAAACTATTAGGAGCTTAGTCATGACTGATGTAACGGTTAAATCCTTGTAATTCGTATCCGTATCCGAGGAGGCATAACTAAGTTCAAACATGTATAGGAACCTGAATTAGCAACCTAGCGCAGAGAACTGGTAGATATCACTGTTATAGAAGTTCAAGTTGAACCGTCCGAACCTGAAGAAACCAAATTAGGACATCAGCACATTTCAATACCCCTTCCCATTATCTTGTTAGACTAACCACTAGTATGCCTTAACTAAGTCACTTTGACCCTTCATCTCGTGATAGTGTTCCTAATTCACCATTAAGAGCTAAACCTCGTTTAGCACTACAATTAGGGATTTCCTTCAACCACACCAGTCTTTAGTAGTAGACCCAGCGAACCCATTTAGTACCTTACTATCGTGTCTCTAAGGTAGTAACTCAATGGATTAGCACAGAACGATACTACGTGTCTAGAATTTCAAATCGAGCCAACTATAATAGAGAATTACATTAGAAGCCAACAATAAAACCTTGACACATAAGTATAGACCTTGCCTCACATTAAAATTAAATTCTTCCTTAGTGACGCCGTCATCCAATAGGTTTGTTAAGGACCGTTAAATTAAGAATCCATAAACTAGTAACCCAGCACTTCTGGCCAGTTAATTACCTCAATAAGGATAGTGGAATTTTAGCACCTATACTTTAACATTTTATTATTGCAAAACCTGTTAAGTGAACACCTAAGATAACTACCTTTAGATGTCAGTAAATAGGACCGGCCTATCAGAGTATACCAGTAGTCGCACCAGACCCTTGCAGGTTAAGTTTCAACTAGTGTAACAGTTGGGGATTACCGTTAGCACCGTCAGACGTCAAGTCAATCCGTAGTTGCCTTGCCATTAGATGGATTAGAGACCGAAAACTCAGTTCCATGTTAGGTTGACCATTCAGTTTACGAACCCCTGCAGTTAAACCATTTAGCTAAGAAATCAATAGGATCAGTTAACCGTACATTCGAGGGTTGTCATCCAGTTACCATTAGGCTAGTGAATCCATATTGTAGTCCCACTAGCCGCCCTGTTTAAGGATTAGGTTTGAACTACCATATTTTATTACTCTCCTGATGCCAACCAAGCTATATTACCACCTAAGATAATAACATTAGATGCCAGCGGCATAGGGTCAACATGTTGTGTGGGACGAACCTTAAGCCAGACAGTAGAAGACAAAATAGGAGACTGTGCCAATGTTACCAATTCCTGGAACATTCCTTTAGGTATATGTGTTAATTATCCAGACTTAAGTAACTAAGTTTGACCTTAGTCTTAGCCCCCGACACTCCTCAGTATATTCGGACCTTTCCGCTAGAAGATTGTTAGAAATCATTTAGACACACCAGAGAGAAATCGTCAGTAAGAAACTTGAGTGAGAATCCAGTTGTCCTAACCTGAGAGCTCTAGCAGCAGAAATAGAGATGCAGGACATTACCTTAAACCCAATAGGAAACCAATCTTCAATTACCTTTCGTTCGCTTTGAGATCCTCTTTCAGCCAGCCCATTGGACCAAGCAATGTCCAAATCTGCGTTCATAAGTCCTGGAACACTATGAACGTGTGTACGCTATAACTTGTCTGATTACGCGTCAGATGAGAAAATTCTTCTCGTGCCTTAAGTAACTTGTCAATCACATGTTATGCCTAAATTCAATTAGGATTCAAACTTTTCGAATTCCTTGAAGCCAATTAGTTACATTAATAGTGATTAATTTCACACAAAAGTAACCGCATTAGATGTTTTCAGTTTTCCAGTTGTGTTATTATCAAGAAAGACCTATCTGCGGAAGTTAATTATTCTTGAGAAGGTCAAAAATAATTTCAGTTTCATTTCCTGCTCGTTGGTTGATTTGTCAATCAACATCTGTAGTTGTTCTGGTACAAATGACTTAGCTCAGTATCAGAGAATCATTTAAATTTCGTGCACTCGAGCCTGCTAAGTCAATTCTTCAATGTAATTAGTTGTCTATCTTTGCGTACCCGTTGTAATCAAATTCAGAATTAAGTTCGGAGTTATTCCCAAACCAGTGAGGTTTAGTTGTTCCAGCGAAATCAGAGTTAAGGTTTCAAACCCGCCAGTTTCATCTTCTAAATTCATGTTAGATTAGCATGTGAACCTTAAGTACCTCTGCCCGAACGTTTCAACCTTCTAGCTTCATCCCTGTAATCTCGTGAGGTCTCGTACTGGAGCCCGAACGCTTGAACCTGAACATTTCAATTCCAAGTCTATTTACCAGTAATTAACATAAGTGTAAGAGTTATTTACTCGCTTGGAGTAGTATACCAATCTCATTTGGAAACCCTTTTCCTATCCTCAATGATCTATTAAGATAATTCAGTCAACCGCTCTAAGCTAAATCTTTCGATTCAGCCTCAGCATTACAAGTTTACACTTTAAGTGTGCAATCAGTCAAGTAGAGAATCTGAATTTCTCATCCCAGTTTCACGTATCAGTTACCAACAAAGGAA
The DNA here is from genome assembly GCA_030408175.1 of Trifolium repens. Lineage (NCBI taxonomy): Eukaryota > Viridiplantae > Streptophyta > Magnoliopsida > Fabales > Fabaceae > Trifolium > Trifolium repens. The sequence continues at coordinate 7,033,888 of CP125847.1, forward strand.
ATTCAATCAAGAGGGACCTTGACCTTTGTAACGCCCCGAACCCGAGACTAATAATAATTTAATTTTCAAAAGACTTTTTCAAAAATTCCTCTTTAAAGACATCACGCAGCGGATAAAAGAACTATAAAATTGGACCCAATATCAAAATTATTTAAAAATTATTATAAAGGTGAAACATAGTAACTTCTTTAAGAATAAAATACACTAGCTTTAAAAATAAAGTAGCAAAACATCCTAGACTCTAAGACTTCTTCCCAAGTGTCACAATCAGAGCGGGCTCCACTTGACTCGAACTCGAAACTCGATAACCTGTAGATACTGCGATTTCACAATCGCAGGGCCAAGCCAGACAAGACAAAAAGAAAGGGGTGAGAATACATTCACACAAGCATCGGTGTATTAACACATAAGAATAGGGAAAACATAAAACACACAAAATATCATCCTTTGGGACGATCAAACACATAAACATACACAACATCATAAACATAGCAACTCAATTAATTTAAATTCAACCCAATTAGACAATGGATGCAATGCGACCTAGACTCTTTAAATGCATGTGGTACCAAGGTCGGAGGTCAGAATTATATTCCTGAAAACACTCCTCAACACCGAATCAACACCGATTTATCAACACCGATTTATCACCACCGATTTCACCACCGAGGACTGACACATGAATGGATGCATGAACATATATTCCGACACCAATTAAATGTTCAAACAATGAATCAAACAACACCAAAATGAATAACAATTAGAATTGAAAACTCAAAAGCAACATCGTCAATTACACCTTTATATCAACACCGTTAACATCAATTAATAACAACACCGTTAAACAACACCGAAATAAACTCGACACCAAAACACCAATTAATTCGACATCAATTAAACTCAACACCAATTAACTTAAATTCACTTCACAATTAAATCAATCACTAGTAGGTTAAGCCCTCACTAAATCAAATAAGGCATATAACTTATTCTCAAGGAAGGAAGCAGTAGCCGTAAAGTAAATAATGAACCTTGTAGAACATCCCAAATCAAATCAATTATTATTACCTTCATAAAATTTTAGATTAATAAAAAAATATATGGTTCATCGCAAAACAGGATTGGAAAGCTCTTAATGTCCCATGATCTATTTAATAAAGACACATAATCTCTTGAGTGTATAAGCTAACTAGTATCACGTTTTCACTTACAGCAATGTACTAACCATGTTCTAATCTCTTTTTTTTTTTAGACAAAACAAACAAATCTTAATCATCACTTATTAACATAACCTATATTTGCCGTAACCAATTTGATTTAAAAATATAACCAACTTTATAAATAAATCAACTTAAAATATTTGATTTGTAAGCATGACAATTCACAAGGGCACTCATAGTAGAAAATACACAGAAAGTTAATAAACAAAAGACATAAGCAATAACAACAATCTCTAGATAAAATTATGCACATCAAAAGAAAGGAAAAAGAAAAAAGGAATGGGAAGGAGGGCAAGGTCCCCTCAACTACTCTTATGGTTAACACTACCCCTATGCATGAACAATCTCCCCCCTTACCTCGATTACGCAGAAATTCTTTAAAGGTTTGTTGGTGGTGATTCCTTTTCATATGCCCTAGCTCTCCAACGCCTTCTCTTGTTTCTATTTGATTTTGCTCTCCTAATTTCTTTTCTCTTTAATCTATTTATAGCACTAAACTAGGTTTCTTTTCCTAAAAGATATTCTTATCAGATTTGTTTCAAAAATATATTTTCCTAAAAACTCTCATCTTATTTTTCATAAAAATCTAATCTTTTATTTTCATAACATATTCCTATAATATATCTCAAAATTATATCTCTAAAATATGAATCTAAAATATATCATACTTATTCTATTTTTCAAATAATTCTTCCTTCTCACCAAATTAAATAAATTCTAACTTATCAAATAATTTACTTAGCACATAAACACCTAAATAAACCATATTCTGATTAAATAATTATTTCTACATTTTGGGGTGTTACAATTCTCCCCCCCCTTTAAGAATTTTCGCCCTCGAAAATTACCTAAGGTTCCCAAAAGTCTACTAGTTAACAAGCACTAGCTACTAAATATGCTTATGGTTGATTAACTAAATTTACCTGCATTGTTCTCATAAAAGAAAGTAAATCTAAACATTAACATATCATGCTAATAATTAAAATCATCAGTACCCCTAACAATCCACATAGACAAGAAACACAATTTTAAAGCTACTATAAGTTAAGGACACAAACCGCATGCATAGAAATATAAAGTAGAAAGATATGTCAGTTATCAATAACAATTCAAGGACTTGTCACACGTGTTGCAAAATAAATTAGTGACTAATGTGCAAGTGTAACTAAAAAAAATACAAGGTCGACACGACACTGACACTACACCCACTTGGTCTGATTGTACAGACCTGCTCTGATTGACACATAACCCACACGGCCGGATTGGACCGACCTGCTCTGATACCAATTGTAACGCCCCGAACCCGAGACTAATAATAATTTAATTTTCAAAAGACTTTTTCAAAAATTCCTCTTTAAAGACATCACGCAGCGGATAAAAGAACTATAAAATTGGACCCAATATCAAAATTATTTAAAAATTATTATAAAGGTGAAACATAGTAACTTCTTTAAGAATAAAATACACTAGCTTTAAAAATAAAGTAGCAAAACATCCTAGACTCTAAGACTTCTTCCCAAGTGTCACAATCAGAGCGGGCTCCACTTGACTCGAACTCGAAACTCGATAACCTGTAGATACTGCGATTTCACAATCGCAGGGCCAAGCCAGACAAGACAAAAAGAAAGGGGTGAGAATACATTCACACAAGCATCGGTGTATTAACACATAAGAATAGGGAAAACATAAAACACACAAAATATCATCCTTTGGGACGATCAAACACATAAACATACACAACATCATAAACATAGCAACTCAATTAATTTAAATTCAACCCAATTAGACAATGGATGCAATGCGACCTAGACTCTTTAAATGCATGTGGTACCAAGGTCGGAGGTCAGAATTATATTCCTGAAAACACTCCTCAACACCGAATCAACACCGATTTATCAACACCGATTTATCACCACCGATTTCACCACCGAGGACTGACACATGAATGGATGCATGAACATATATTCCGACACCAATTAAATGTTCAAACAATGAATCAAACAACACCAAAATGAATAACAATTAGAATTGAAAACTCAAAAGCAACATCGTCAATTACACCTTTATATCAACACCGTTAACATCAATTAATAACAACACCGTTAAACAACACCGAAATAAACTCGACACCAAAACACCAATTAATTCGACATCAATTAAACTCAACACCAATTAACTTAAATTCACTTCACAATTAAATCAATCACTAGTAGGTTAAGCCCTCACTAAATCAAATAAGGCATATAACTTATTCTCAAGGAAGGAAGCAGTAGCCGTAAAGTAAATAATGAACCTTGTAGAACATCCCAAATCAAATCAATTATTATTACCTTCATAAAATTTTAGATTAATAAAAAAATATATGGTTCATCGCAAAACAGGATTGGAAAGCTCTTAATGTCCCATGATCTATTTAATAAAGACACATAATCTCTTGAGTGTATAAGCTAACTAGTATCACGTTTTCACTTACAGCAATGTACTAACCATGTTCTAATCTCTTTTTTTTTTTAGACAAAACAAACAAATCTTAATCATCACTTATTAACATAACCTATATTTGCCGTAACCAATTTGATTTAAAAATATAACCAACTTTATAAATAAATCAACTTAAAATATTTGATTTGTAAGCATGACAATTCACAAGGGCACTCATAGTAGAAAATACACAGAAAGTTAATAAACAAAAGACATAAGCAATAACAACAATCTCTAGATAAAATTATGCACATCAAAAGAAAGGAAAAAGAAAAAAGGAATGGGAAGGAGGGCAAGGTCCCCTCAACTACTCTTATGGTTAACACTACCCCTATGCATGAACAATCTCCCCCCTTACCTCGATTACGCAGAAATTCTTTAAAGGTTTGTTGGTGGTGATTCCTTTTCATATGCCCTAGCTCTCCAACGCCTTCTCTTGTTTCTATTTGATTTTGCTCTCCTAATTTCTTTTCTCTTTAATCTATTTATAGCACTAAACTAGGTTTCTTTTCCTAAAAGATATTCTTATCAGATTTGTTTCAAAAATATATTTTCCTAAAAACTCTCATCTTATTTTTCATAAAAATCTAATCTTTTATTTTCATAACATATTCCTATAATATATCTCAAAATTATATCTCTAAAATATGAATCTAAAATATATCATACTTATTCTATTTTTCAAATAATTCTTCCTTCTCACCAAATTAAATAAATTCTAACTTATCAAATAATTTACTTAGCACATAAACACCTAAATAAACCATATTCTGATTAAATAATTATTTCTACATTTTGGGGTGTTACAACCTTGAGAGATAATCTGAACCTAAATGCATCTGCATGTTGGATGTGCAACTGCGATCACTGTGTTGTACCAGAATAGATTAAAATTGTAGGTGGGATTTTATCGGATAACTATAGATTCGTCTGCCCATGAGTCCAACTCATTGGCAGAAGAATCAGTAGTGTCTAGACGATTTTCCACTCGTTTTATATTTCAATCGATTCTGGAGTATTTGGACAACACGTTGTACAGGTGTATACTTGACGTGTCATGCATGAAAGAGTTCAGAAGGGATCAATCCTGGAAAGACGGAATTAGAAATTGTTGTTTTAACACTCGAGCTTATACCGTAGGTTTTAGTTTGTACCCCACCAGGCCTGATACCGACATCCACGTCCGACGAAGTTGGAGTTATATATCAGCGGTAACGGAAGAAGATTGACCGTAATTGAGGTGTCCAGGGAATCATGGATTAAGATAATGGCAACTCTGTCAGAAGATGAACGTAGGCAATTGAATCAGAGTGCGCAGTACTGGAACTTTTGAAATGTGAGGATAACCTTAGCCAGTAACTTAAGAGGAAAGTTTTATTCCAAGGGATTTAATGCTTTTAACCGGAGAATAGACGAGGTGTAGTTTCGTATGCAGGCATAAACAACCTACCCTGATGTGGATGGAGAAGTTTGAATTTCGAGGACGAAATTTCTTTAAGGGGGGGTAGATTGTAACACCCCAAATTTGAATTGTAGAAATAACACTACTAATTAGAAATAAAAAGTTATGAAGATTAACTTAAATTAGTAGTGAGTGGAAGGACATTTTGGGAATTGCTCATTTAAAGGGTTATATAAGGGACTAAAGCATTCACCCACCTCATTTTTCCACTTCCTGAAACTTGGAACCAAGAAGCTACACTTTCTCTTCTCTCCTTCTCTGCATAAACAGCAGCAACAACACACTCCTTAGCCTCAATCCTTGATCTCACATCACCAATCTAGCATGCAATCAACACTTGATCTTGAGCCCAATCCCTTCTCACTTTCATACCTCCTCACGCCATCTCTCTCTTGCAACCATGGATAGCATGCATGTTCAGCCTCTCACTTGGATACAAGTTCTGGAATGGAATATTCAGAACCTATGGAGTCTCAGAGATTGAGGATTAAGTCTTGGGTAGTAAGAATTAAGGTATGATGATGGTTCTTAACTTTCCCTTTTCTAATTCAATTCAAAATCCAAAACCTAACCCTTGCTCAAATGGTGATGCATGTGGGTGGTTAACCTTCGTGGATGGCTAGGAGAAGCATTAGGAACCAAGGATGAAGCTTGATGTTGCAGCAGCAAGCAAACAGAGGTGTTTTTGGCAAAATCGCGACGCTCGCTTAGCGAGCATAACCGCTCGCCACGGCGAGCTTAACAGAGCAGCACCTGTTGCTGCAAGTGTTGAGTTCACTTTCCTGTGCCTTGTCCCAAATTCTTGGTAAGTCATTCCTAATCTCTCATTACCCTTCTCAGTGTCAGTGAAGGTCATTTTTTTACCTTGACCTCCTTTAGCTCTCAAGCACTCATTAACCCATTTCTTTTCCATTTTGTTTCAAGCACTCAAGTTGGGGTTCTGGTGAGTTCTGGTGCAGAGGGCTTTGTAGCTGTTGCTGAGTTTGAATTAGTGCTAAAGCTTCCATACCAGGTGGGTTCTTAGGTTAGTTAGTTAGATTTCCCCAAAATCAAATTATGCATGATAACTTAGGATTAATTAGGAATGTTGTGTGAGGGGAATTAACTCCCAAATTTCCCTCCACTCTGTCTTATATTATATATATTTTGCAATTGCACTGCTTGGTATGAGGATTGTAGGTGTTTACCTTTGAAAAATGTTGATTTTTCGCAAAACAGAGGCTATTCTGCATGAACTCGCCGTAGCGAGCAGCTAGCGACGTTCATGGCGAGCTGGGTTTTCTGGGCTGATGGTACTCGCCAAGGCGAGCTTTTGCTCGCCTAGCGAGTAGATTCAGGCCTGAACCTATAATCTCGCCATGGCGAGCTAGTGACTCGCCGTAGCGAGCCCTGGAGGACAGACTTGTAAACTCGCCAAGGCGAGCTGATGACTCGCCCTAGCGAGCTTACACAGAATTATACTTTTTCAAAATTATTTCTAAAACTTTCAACACTCGTTTTATATCCTCATCAGGGTCAGATAAATTGCAATTGTATGAATAAATATAATGTTTTATAGGGTGTTAATCACAGATGATCTTTAGGGAAATAACTTAGGAAATTTAGGTTGTATGCTCCCCGGGTTTTGGGATAATTATGGTAGTAAGAACTAATTTAGTATCAGTCAATCAAGAGCGATCTGTTATATCGCGCTATGGACTCCCAATGGGATAATCCATTAGGATAAGTTACTGTGAGCTGCATGCCGTAACCGAATCGGTTGACGGATATGGCAGGCCTCTGAGACATGCTCACCTCAGAGTGTCCTTGTGTCTAAAATGAATAAGAGTTTATAATCTGTGTTACATCTTTAATTTCAGTATTATGTTATGTTTATGATTATGTTAGTATTTGAAACGACTGTTTTAGGTGCCCCGGCGTAGTCGCCATTAGGAGGGTAGTAGGACTCACTGAGGCTTAGTAGTCTCACCCCACTCCAAACCAATTTTTTTAGGTAGACAGGTTAACTGGAGCAAGGACCAGGATGGAGCTGATGATTGGAGCTGAGCTTGGATCATCGCATTAGACGATTTAGTCTTCCCTTGTTTTTAGTTTATCTGTGTATCGAGGAATTAAATTCTAATGTCCGCTGTATTACTTAAGCTCATCAACTGTTGTAATGAATTATTTGTAATTCATGTGTTTTATCTCGTTAAATTTATTGTACTCAGATTCAATTATTTATGTCTTGACTAAATATTCTAGATATTTTAGTTGGGGCGTTATAAGCTTTGGATCTGTAATCACTGTTTCACCATCTTGTAATGAGTGTATTTGTTTGGTTGAGGTTTTAATTTTGGCTAGTCTATGAAAGAATTTGGTATTTCTATCCCCCTCCAAGTGCCAGGTTAAACGAGCTTTTTCTTGCCAGAAGAGTTCTTGCTTGGATAGAGCATCTTCTAAACTCAAACTAGCCTGTTTCTCTTCAAATAACAAAGCCTCAGTATGGCCATGTTGTTGGATATGCATTTGAATTTGATCAAGCTTCATTTCAGCATTACTAACCAGATCATTAACATTTCCAAAGCAATCCTTGTTCCAAGACTTAAGCTTTGCTTTCAACATTTTTAACTTAGTACTGAGAACAAACATAGGGCAACCAACTACAACTGTGTTCCAACATTCTGAGATAACATTCCAACAATCAGGATGCAGTGACCACATTCTCAGAAATTTAAATTGTGAAGCATGTTTAGTGGTTGTCAATTTGAAATCAAACAGTAAAGGAAAGTGATCAGATCTAAGCTTGATGAGACTAGTGACTGAAGAAACACAACATGTATCCAGCCAAGCTTGATTACATATAACTCTATCAAATCTACGTTCAGTGTGTCTAATGCCACCTCTACCATTACTCCATGTGAATTCAGCTCCTCTAGTAGGTAGATGGATAAGATTGAAAGAATTTGTCCATTCTTGAAAATCCTCAATAGGTAGTCTAGCAGGAGAAGACCTACCCCTATGTTCATGTGCCCCCAAAATCACATTAAAATCACCTAAGAAACACCAAGGTAAAGAATGTTGAGTTTGTAACAAATTTAAAGCACTCCAAAGCTTTCTTCTAGTGAGATAATTAGTGGATGCATACACAGCAGAAAAAGCAAGGACATTGTTATTTTCACATATGGTGAAGGTTACTTGTTGATCATCTAAGGCTAAGATAGTAGGGGAAATGGAAAGTTTACAAAGACACCAGAGATTTGGTAAAAGGTTAGGTCTAGAATTTGAAGCAAAGAGTTTTAGGTTAAGATTGGCTAACCATCTTCTAGGAAGATTAGAAAAATCCATCCATGGTTCAGCAAGAAGGATAATGTCAGGTTTATGGTCATTGATAATTTTCTTTAAGGCTAATCTTGTGGGGGAATTAGCAAGACCCCATGCATTCCATGCAATGCACTTCATCTAAAAGGCTTGGGGGGTACCCTTGAACGGGTTGCATAGGAATCTCTACTAGACTGCAACAATTTCTTTTGAGCCTTTTTCTTATTCTTTGACAAATGAATTTGAAATCCATCTGCTTGCACAGTTGTATCTTCCACCCTTTGATTAGTATCTTCCTCCTCCTCAACCATATTGGCCCAAGATTCCTTCAAGAAGGCCATATCCTTAGCAACTCGATCTGGTGTAATCAAAGCATCAACAGGCCTGCTAGTTTCAACCTGAGGCATGAAAGGAGTTGGTGTATTGATCTCATCTGTCTCTTTGTTTTGATCCTTGTCAACAACATTGTTCACTAGAACCATGCATCCAACATCCACCTGAGAATCTTTAACCACTGAATCTTGTGAATCAGTGCTCCAGTCATCTTCAACATCATTTGTAACGCTCCTAATCGATTCGCAAGCAATAATTAATTTAAATCATTCAACATACAAATCATTAAGAACATTACTTAACACAAAAGAACTAATAGCATGCATTAAATTCACTTAAGCCAACAGAAGCATCATCTACTACTACATCAATAGTTATAGCAAATAATTCCAAGCATGCAAGTCATAAATCATATTACAACTTCAACTAGGTACTTCCACAACCTATCACATAATCCAAGATAATCCAACAAGTAATAAAAGATAAGATAATATAAGTAGCAAGGTCATACATGAAATCTCAAACAAGCGAAGAACCGAATACTAGTCTAAGCAAGGTTACAAGTATCAGAGCATATCCTAAAACTCTAAACTTCTAGGAATCCTCCTATCCTTCACCTTACCAAGCTATGCTAGTTCTCACGAGCTAAACTCCAAAGCCACGGAATCACTCCTCAAGTGGAGAATCTGGACCCAAACCATTACACATACACAAAAATAGAGAGTTAGTTGCAATTCAAGTCTATAATAATAAGCATAGTATACACTTATATTATATAAACAATATACTAAATTAAATCATGCATACACCACATTGTAATAGCAATGTTCAACAACGTAGTAAAATCATACTTATTAGATCATCTAATCAAATCCACATAATCCAAACATTCATAAGATCATAATAGAATGCAGTCACAATTACCAATTATCAATTATCAATTAGGTCACATAATTCCCTAATGCAAGCTAGTGCAAATACACAATGTATGTCACCCTAGACATATCTAATGCATGTGGTACCATCGTCTTTATTAGAGTATCTCACCTTTAATATCCGTCTTTATCAAATATTATCATTTGATATCCTCTTTATTAGAATCCACATGATCCTAATATCCGACTCAAAAGATGAATGCATGAATGTACACATACCTAATATTGATGATAATACTATACTCTACTCATGAATAATAGGCCACTCATCCCTATTATCCCTTCTTTAAGTTATTATTAACTTATCTCAACACATCATCATATCATCATTAAGGTATACATTCAAACATTACATAATAACACATGTTATCTTAGCTAATCATAGCTCAATCTCAATCAACATATTCCTATAAACATGTTATCATCACACCAACTCAAGGTTTAATCAATCCATACATATAACATATTATAGGACCAAATCTAAACATGTTATAAGCTCATAATCATCATGCAACATCGAGAAATTTCTCGAAATCAGGTCATGGTCGCTGGGCGACTACCAGCGATGGAACAAGCGAGCAGAGGCAGACAAGTCACCGCTCAGAGCGAAGCCTGGCGACGTCTGGTCGCTGGCGGTCGCTACTGGTCGCTGAGCGACCACATGAAATTCTGGGTTCGCGAAGAACACATGAATCCTCGCTTGGAGCGATGGATTGGTGGCTCAGCGACCAAACCCAGATTTTCATGCTCTGCTCACGGGTTTACATATAAATCACATAAAAACCACGAATTTCATGTCATAAATCCTTAAAGCTATCACATTTAAGCATACATATCATATATAGACTTAAAAGTACAAGTTCTAACATCATCAAACATCATTTCAAGTAGAAAGTAGAGATTTTTCCTCATTTTATTCAAAACCCATTTTCAAATATCAATAACAACAACTTTCATATAACACACGAAATTGATGATTGAAATAGCAATTAGGATCATATAATAACATAGTAACATCATGCAATAACACAGAAATTCATTAAATCACATTCCCTTGATTCCAAAACCCACCAAAAGAGATGAGAGGGTTTGGGTGTGGAGAATAGGCATCCCCCCCCTCTTTGATCATCTCACATGAATTGTAAACTACTCTCTAACCTTAGAATTGATGAAATTCTGATTCTTCTCATTCTCTTGAGCTTTCTCTAATCTTCCCCTCTACCTCCTTCTCTTCAACTTTCTCTTTCTACCTCTTTTCTATTTCTTAAGTTATGAGTAATATTTCTCTACTCTTACCACTATAACCTAAACCTACTTAGCCAAAGACAATAATAACCCCCTTACTAACTTAGGCCCAATAACATATAAACCCAACTCTATTTATCATAACTCTACCAAAACTTATTCTACTCAAACACTACTCTTTCCTAAAATAGCCATAATTCTAATAAAATCACTAACTCATCACAAAATACTATAAAAAGGCTAATCAACTCTAATTAAAAATAAAATAAATAAAGACGGGTGTTACATCATTCAATTCCTTCTCTAACTGCATGTCTTGATCTCTAAGCAAAGATTTAGGGCTAACCGGATCTAAGATAGGCTGTGTCTCCAAATGATTGTCTTGCTTTGATGAGGCAACCCCTTGATCAGCAATTATAGGAACTACCTCCATGTTGTTAACATCAGTGATGTGTTGAGGTGTTTTACTGTTTGAATCCTCCACATTGATAACTTCTTTCCCAGCATTACTAGTATCCTTGTGCTTATTAATCTGCAACCTCCCATCAGAGACAGGTACATAGGCTTTCTTTTTTTCTGTAATCTTCTGCTTCATCATGTTATCTTTGTTAACCCTTAATTCCTCTTCCTTGTTCCATCTATAGCAATTGTCAATGCTATGGCCAATCATTTTGCATTCAGAACAAAAATCAGGAACATGCTCGTATTCTAAGTCCAAAAAGAAAGCAAAGCCCTTCCTTTCCACAAGCAAATTATATCTTAGAGGCTGGAGTAAATCAATATCTATCAAAACCCTAGCAAACTGACCAAACGTACGTTCATGCATGGGTTTGGCAGTCACTGCATCGATGCAAATAGGTGTACCTAGACTACCAACAATGGTAAATAGGATATTTTTATGCCAATACTCCTGAGATAAACCAAAGATTTTCACCCACACTTGAGCTGAAGTGTTGTGTTGTGATCTAGGGTTAAAATCTTTTGTCCACGCGAAGAATTTGAGTATGCCAGGATTCAGATTCCATGAGGGAATGGATCTAACCCTTCTTACATCCTCCAGAGAAGAGAAAGTAAATTCAAAATACCCTTTTCCAAGCGAGATAACACCCCATCGAGATAGATCCTTCCAAATCAACGCTAACTTAGACTTCAAGGCAACAACTGATAGTGGCGTTGAACCCTTAGGCCACAGAATACGACCATGAAGATTGTGCTTACACGCTTCAAGACCCGCCTCGTATGCTTCTTCTGGGATTTCAATAGCAAGACGATCTCCTTTAACCACTGGCTGTTGGAATTGGGATAGGGGAATATCACAAAGGTTTGTTGGGGCTAGGGCTTGAGCGAAGGTTTTTTTGTGGTTTGGCTGTTTTGGATGGTTCATTGATAGTGATTTTTGGCTCGACAGTGAGATCTAGGCATTTCCAAGGTATATTGAAGGTGGTCATGGTGTTAGGGCAAAGGGTTAAGGCCAGTGAAGGTATTGATCGATGCAAGAGGTTGATGGTGAAACGATGATTACGTGATCGCCACTCTCTCTCTCTCTAGAAACATCTCTCTCTGAAAAAATATTATCTCAAAACACATTCCAATAATCTCACGTGAAAGTACAAAATTGTTTCACTTACATTTTGAAAATATTTATAACAAATTAATAAATATTTTATTCTAAATAAATTTTCTACTTTAGTATAATATCAAAATTAAATATCAAAGATGAGCATGTGCATTCACAAATATTATAATTCATTACAAATACACGACAAATATTCATCATGGGTACATAAAAAAAATTAGATAAATATTTGTCATTGATAATTATAATTCATTACAATAAATCATATGCATGTAACATATATTTAACATAAATCAATAAGCTAAATTTATGAACTTTTTAATATCTTCTAAATTAAAATTTGAATAATTAGAATATATTAATTATAATTTATTTAAAAAATACACACGAGCAAAAGCTTTAATGAAACAAATTTATAAAGTGAAAAAATATATTTATTAAAACAAATTAGAACAATAGTCTAACTTATATTTTGTAACAAATTTTCAAATATTTTATTCTAAATAAATTTATATAATGTGGAACTTAAATATCAAATAAAAGTCAATAAATCAGTGTGAATGCACCGAGGGGTGTTCAAAAATTCAGTTAACTGAACCAAACTGTAGTTCAACTGCACTTAACCATATTTTAATCTGAACAATTTAATACAGTTTTGAACTGAATCGCTTTTTAAAACAGTTACAATTCAATTTATAACCGGTGCAAAACCAGTTTGAATTTATGAACTGATTTTTATTAAAAAAAGAATATTTAATATTTTTTATGTTTTATCAATATTTTCTTTTTTAATTATAAAAAAATATATTTATTTATATTTATTAGTAGAAATATCGGTTTTTTCACACATGTCAATGCATAACTTTGACGATTAATATCTTTAATTGTATGATAGTAAAAGTTATACAAAGTTGATATTTTAGAAATACTCTTCGAGACGAATCTAAAAACATATTATATGTTAATGTTTATTTATTGGTAAAAAAATTGACTGTTTTACACAAATCAATGCATAACTTTGACGATTAATATCTTTAATTGCATGATAGTAAAAATTATAAAATATGATATTTTTGAAAATATTGTTCGAGACGAATTCAAAAACATCTTATATGCTAATGTTTATTTTTATTTATTAGTATAAAAATTGACTGTTTCACTCATGTCTAACTTTGACGATCAAAAACATCCCACATTCTAAATTACTTAATTAATTTTAATTAGAGCTTTTGCCTAATTTTTCTAAATTAATTAGTGGTGCTTGATTAATTAAAATCATGATGTTAAGTGTATTATGTGTGAATTAGTAAGACTATTGAGGACTAAACTACACAATAATACCAATATGAATTTAATTGGAGCATAAACTCAAGTTTCCCTCCCTCTTGTGAATCACACTCAACTCTCAATCTCAAGCCTCCACCTCTCCTAAAAACAATGAGTCATGTTTCCACTCTATACCAACCACCCTCTTGCATGCAATCAACCTCATTTCTATCATTAATCACCTCAGCAAAATCTGATCAAGCTAAGCTCTCTTCCTTCCCCTTCACGAGCAACAACAACAACACAAGCAACCAAAAATTCCAATCCCTTCCCAAATCACATGCTTATCATTTACTACTTAACCCACACTAACATCAGCCATGTAACAGAGATTCCTTCTGCATAACTCAGTTCTGAAACATTAAGCTATCATCTTTCCAAAGCATCACATGCCACTACACAACAACAACCCCAATCTCTCATTTTTCACACCCAATAGGATCACATGCAAGACCAATTCAGAACAAATACACTACTGTTCATAACTCAGAAAAACTCCCTATAAATACCTTCCATATCAGTTGAATCAAGCATCAAACCCTCTCAAATTCGTAGAGCAAAATAAGGGTATTCAAGAGTTCAAAATTCCAATTTCTGGTCTGGGGTTCGTGGGGCTTTGAGAGAGGTTTCAGTAGCTGCTTTAGGAGCTCAGAAGCAAGGGAAAAGCTTCAATCCAGGTGGGTTCTTAGGATAGTTTAGTTAGTTTCCCAAAATTAAACTTTTGCATGTTAACTTAAGAAAATTAGGGAAATGTTGTGTGAGAGGAATTAACTCCCAAATTCCTCTCCATTCTGTCTTATATTATACACCTTATGTGACTGCATAGCTTAGAATGAGGATTGTAGGTGTTAAACTTGTTAAAAATGGAATTTTCGTGAAACATGGCACATTCTGTGTACACTCGCCGCAGCGAGTTGCAAGCGTGCATTCATAGCGAGCTGGGTTTTCTGGGCTGATGAAACTCGCCGCAGCGAGCTTCTACTCGCTTAGCGAGTTGATTTAGGCCAGGACCTATAATCTCGCCGTGGCGAGCTAGCAACACGCCGTAGCGAGTTGATACAGAACATACCCATAACACTCGCCGTAGCGAGCTATGACTCGCTGAGCGAGTTTGACAGAACAGAACTGTATTTCTAAAACTGTTTTGTAATTTAAAGCACTCGATTTATATCCTCATCTGAGTTACACCTTTTTGCAGTAGCAAGATTTATATAATGTGAAACAGCATGTTAATCACAGATAATCTTTAGGGCTTAATCTAGAGATTCATAGGTTTGTATGCTCCCCGGGAAATTGGGAAATTCATGGTAGAATAACATAACTAGAATCAGTCAGTTCAGTTGCGAATTTTATCGCCTTATGGACTCCCAATGGGATAATCCACTAGGTTATGTTTGTGTGAGCTGCATGCCGTGACCGAATCGGTTGACGGATATGGCAGGCCTCTGAGATATGCTCACCTCAGAGTGTCCTTGTGTTTAAAATGAATAAGATATAATTTGTGTTACACCTTTACTTATGCTTATGTTTTATGATATAATGTTAGTATGCATGACTGATTAGGTTTCCCCGGTGTAGTCACCTTAGGAGGGTAGTAGGACTCACTGAGGCTTAGTAGTCTCACCCCATTCCATACAATTATTTTTCAGATAAGCAGGTTGGATAAGGTATGCAGTTGGTGTGCTCGTGGCGCTTGCTTGAGGATTGCATCTTTTTCATGCTTTTCTAGTTTCCTTTGTTGTCGTATTTCTGCTAATAAATTCTGTTATTCCGTTGCATTCGAGGTTTCGCTCCCGTTGTTTATCTAACTTGTTGTACTTAGCACCTGCGTGTGCTTGAATTTCCGAATTGTAATAATAATGTACTCGTTATCAATAATAAGATTCCACTGATATTCTAGACATTTATGTGGGGTGTTATAATTGGTATCAGAGCAGGTCGATTCAGATCGTGCCAGAGTTCATTAGTATTACAAATCCGAATCCCGGTTCTTGTCCGGATTTTTAACATCTGTTCTAGGTGTCATGTCACTTTAAGCCTAGCTAACTTGACTTGATATTGGCAGTTAGAGCACTATGTCAGGAGCAAGACGAGGACCCGGAAGACCAAGAAGGAATGTTGCTGATGATGATGAACCTGAAATGTACGGAGATGCTAATGCGAACATGTGGGCTGAGCTGATGTACCAGCAACAGCAGTTTCAAGCCCAACAGGCCCAACAGCATCAAGAGTTCATGACTATGTTTCAACAACAAATGAACAACCCTCCACCTCAGCAGCAAGGATCAAGCGCTGCCTTCCGTGAATTCTGCCGAATGAGTCCGCCGAAGTTTTATGGAGTGTACAATCCAGCGAAAGCCAGGGAATGGATTCAACGAATGAGTGGGATCCTAGAATCCATGGATTGCACCGAAGCTGACAAAGTAACATTCGTCTCCCGCTTCTTTAGGGGCGACGCGTGTAACTGGTGGGATGGAACCAAGTCGTACATGGAGGCCAGTCAGATGGAGATGATTGGGAAAATTTCCGACACCTTTTCGTCGGGCATTACATCCCAGAGAGTTACCAATTCCAGATGGAACGCGAGTTGACTGAACTGAAGCAGGGGAATATGTCGGTGGCAGAGTATACCATGAAGTTCAACGAGCTGGTCCGTTATGTGATGGATGGAAATGATGCTCCCAGTGAATCATGGAAGATGAAAAAGTACCGGTTCGGGCTGAGAGCTGACATAGCGCACGATGTCTCTATGCAGCATATTACCACCTTCGGTGATTTGGTGCAAAAGAGCTATCATGCTGAAGCTGATCTGTGTAACATTCATAAGGAGCGTAGTGAAGCCTTTCAGAAGAAGAAGGATTCTGGAAAGTTCAATCTGCAAGTGAGAACCAAAGGTACGACCAGTAAGGGAAAGCAGAGCTACTCTCAACGTTCACCAAGGAATTGTGCAGAGTGCGGTTTCCCTCACAGTGGAGAATGCATGAAGGGAAAGAATATGTGTTACTATTGTAAGCAGCCAGGCCACTACAAGCATGAGTGTCCCAAGCTGAAGAGACAGGGAGATTCCAGCGGTGCCTCAAAAAGCAAAGGTCGGGTATACTCACATGACGGTGAGAATGTCAAATCTAATAATGCTTTAATTATGGATGTATGCAAGTTAGGCCAGTCTGAAGTTTTAGTCTTGTTTGATTGTGGAGCCACTAATTCCTTTATAGCCGTTGACTGTGTTCAGCGACTACAATTACCCTATGTGCCTTTAATTCCTCCTATGACTGTGGCTGTCGCCACAGGAGGCAAGGTTACTTCCAAACGTGTTTGTCAGAATTGTCCTGTTCTTGTGGGCAGCAAGGTCTACCATATAGATCTGATCTGTCTACCTCTGAAGGATATAGATGTGGTCCTAGGCATGGATTGGCTTTCCGCCAATACTGTGTATATTGGATGTGTGATAACACCAAAAATAGACTATTTATTTAGTTAAAATAATATAATATTTCAAATATTTTTATTTCAATTTCGTAACTTTATATTATAAATCGTTGCTAATTCCTCATTTTTTATTTTCTCAGTTGAAAAGTAGACGAATTGAATAAAGGAGCGAAAACGGATCGAAAAGAAGCAAAAACGGACGAAAATGGGCCACACAAGTGCAGCCAAGTAAGCCACACAAGTGCAGCCCATCAAAAAGGGATACGTGCACCCCCCAATACATATGCCGCCCGCCATGAAGTTAATGGGCTAGCTTCAGCCCAAATCCAACAACATTTATTAAGTTTCCTTTTTTAGTTCACCATGAAAACTATATATATAGGTCATCATTCCTCATTGTAACACAACAACCAACTTGAAAAATAGTTGAAGAGAGAATTGAAAACTAGACCTTTGTCTTAAAAAGTTTTCTTCTCTTAGTTTAAAATTTTATTTCGGTGTCCGTACTTCCAGTCTTTTTAATTCAGGTTCTTATTTTATTTTCTTGTCTTATTTTATTTTATGCTTTTATTTATTTTATGCTTTTATTTATTTATGTCTATTTATTTATTTACTTATTTTATTTTTATGCCTTTAGTTTTAATTATGTCTAGCTAATTTAAATATTGCTAGGATGTGTAATTAGGAGCTATTAGGGGTTCGGTAATTAAGTAGTGTGACTATATTTTTATATCCAATTTTTAGTAACGCGTTTTTATAATTTGTCACGAGAGTGAGAATTAATTAAGGTATAGGCCAACATTGACGAGAGTTGAGGCTTACACCAGATAGTAAAAATTGGACATTAATTCTAGAATCCGCGAGAGCTATTTAGGATTAATGAAATAGTTTTCTAAACAGTTTTTAATTAAATCGAGATTTATAATTTGTCGCGAGAGCGAGAATTAACTAAAGTAAAAATCAAGAGAGCGAGAGCGTGAGATTTCTACTAGATAGTAAAAACTGAACATTAAGTCTAGTTTGCAACGAGAGTTGGAATTAGAGTTAATTAAATTATATTGATTTTCAAAGAGTACTTTATTAGCGGATGTGAGGACGCATCACCTTTATAATCTATAACGCTAGTTAAAATCTGCGAGAGCTGAGGTTAGTGTTTTTAAATAAATATAGTTTCGAAAACTAAAATTTGTAGTCAAACACGACTTAAGTACTGAACCCCCCAAACGCAACTAAGATCACATTCTAGCAATACGCTTTTCTATTATTACAAAATCCGAAAAATATTTTATTATTTAAAATCTTCTTATTCAATATTAAGCCTTAGATTTACAACGCAACATTAGATAACGGTAGGTCGATTATTGGTCCTTTGGGTTCGATAATCTTTTAAAACTACACGGCATATCTGTGCACTTGCAGAAATTCCGCATCAATGTGCTGAAAAGAATCTCTTCGTCCCAACCGAAACTTCAGCAGAAAGTAGAGCTATTACCGCTTTACTCCAGAACACTCATCAAATGATCCAGTACTTAGGTGCTAGCAGCAAATGTTTCAGTGTCTTGTTCACCATCGATCCGGAGCCCAGTCTGAGCCCCGGGGATATTCCTATTGTTAGTGAGTTTTTAGATGTATTCCCAGATGATGTTATGAGTCTACCTCCTGAAAGGGAAGTTGAGTTTTCTATCGACCTTATTTCTGGATCCCAGCCTATCTCAGTTGCCCCTTATAGGATGTCTCCCTTAGAGCTTCATGAACTGAAATCTCAATTGGAAGAGTTGCTTCAGAAACACTTCATTCGACCCAGTGTCTCACCTTGGGGAGCACCGGTGTTACTTGTCAAAAAGAAAGACGGTATGATGCGTCTGTGCATTGATTATCGCCAACTCAACAAGGTCACAATCAAGAACAAGTATCCTTTGCCCCGTATTGATGACCTTTTGGATCAACTTAGAGGTGCCACTATCTTTTCCAAGATTGATCTCCGTTCTGGATATCATCAAATCCGCATCAAGTCCTCGGATGTTTCCAAGACAGCATTCAGGACCCGTTATGGACATTATGAATTCCTGGTCATGCCATTCGGTTTGACTAATGCTCCAGCTGTATTTATGGACTACATGAATATAACGCCCCAACTAAAATATCTAGAATATTTAGTCAAGACATAAATAAATGGATATGAGTACATGAAAATTTCAGAATAAATAATGAAGTTACAACTTGATACGAATACAACGTGATGACTTGAATAATTACAGCGGAAAGAAACTAAATTCCTGAGTAAACAAGGTAATATAATAACAAGGAGAAGAATACAATCTTCAAGGCTGACAATCCAAGCTCAGCTCCAACTATCAGTCTCCTACCTGGTCCTTGCTCCAAATAACCTGTTTATCTAAAAAAAATTGATTTGGAGTGGGGTGAGACTACTAAGCCTCAGTGAGCCCTACTACCCTCCTAATGGTGACTACACCAAGGGAACCTAAATAGTGTGATAATCTAAGTTCAATTTGTTTTACATATCCATGTATTAATCAATAATAATAATAAAATAAGGTGTAACACAAAGTTATTATCTTGTCAAATTACTCTTCAAAGGTCACCCGAGGCAAGCCGGTCTCAGGTGCCTGACTCTGCGTAATACCGAATATTGAGGTTCGGATTCCGCCGTTGGCTCGCATAATAAAATAGTAGAATTCAGAGGAATTCTTTAATCATGGTATATAATTACCATTTAATTTTATTGAGTATAAACAATTCTAACCAATATATCCCACCCAGGGTATCCTAAACATGTTACTGAATCATATAAAATATACTTATTATTCTCTGACCCATATAATCTGTTAAACACTATTAAACAGGTTTAAGAAACCAAGTTGCATTCGGGTATAAAACGAGTGATGTAGTGAGTTTTCAAGAATATACAGGTTATATTCTTAATGCACTCGCTACGACGAATTCTTACTCGCTACGGCGAGCTTTTAGGTCAACAAACCTGTAACACTCGCCCTGACGAGTCAAAGACTCGCCTGGCGAGTTATACAAGACGTTAACACTCGCTGTGGCATGTAATCACTCGCTGCGGCGAGTGTAGCAGAATAAACCCCTGTTTTCTGTAAATTGTTGTTTTTCCAAAATATCACCTACAACCTCTATGCTACTCGTTTTAAACATGTTTCATAATATATAATAGATTACATAGGAGCAAGAACTGAGATTTATTCTTGCTCTTTCGTTAATTTGATCATAAATCCTATGTTGACATGCATAACATATTTTGGGAAACTAAGCTCTAAAATAATACTAAGGTTAAGAACCTAGAGAACCCACCTGAAAAAGACGCTTAATTCGGACTCTACGAGTTTCCTACGGCTTTGAGATCAATCCCGATTACTTCAAGGACTCCCCTCTATTGCCTCCAACACCCTAGCATCAAATTTCGTCACTTGTAGGACATTTTTGCCCTGAGAAACTCGCTGGGCGAGCTCATTACTCGCTAGGGCGAGCTCATCAGCAATTCCTGCATAATTCAGCATCAGACCCTAAACTTCAAACTTGTCCACAGACTTCAATGTTAGGCCAAAACCTGCGAAGTTGGTACTCAAAACGAAGGGAATTTCGTTATCTTTCCAGAATTTCAAGAACCACTTCAATCAGAGTTCCAGAGAGAGAGATATTACCTTTTGATTGAAGGCCTGTCTAACCAACGAATTTCCAAATCTTTTTTCCACACTTATCCTTGAACCTTTAGTTGCCTTAAGTTCTTAATCTATCATCAATTCCTTGATTTTCAGTTTCATAACAATTACCCAAAACCTCTTGCTCCATGGAATTTCACATGTAATTATCACAAACATGCAAGGAATCCTAATTAATATAAATGTCATCACAATTAGGAAAAGAAAGAATTCCAACCCTACCATAGGGTATTCGGCCAGAATAAGGAAAAAGAAGGAAGCTTGGGTTTCTATGTCTTACCTCAACTTTAGAACACTTAAAGATTAAACTCCAAAAGCATCCCAACATGCAAGCTTTCCAACTATTCATATGGTAAGAAGATAGCTTAAGCTATGGGGGTTTTAGTCACGATGACAGAGGAAGGGAAGTAAATTTGAAGTGGTCTCTTGTGTACTCTATGTGAAATGGTCTTTGGAGGAAGCAATTTGTACATGCAATGGGTTTTTTAATCATATGGAATAAAGAATCAAAATTTGGGGATTTATTGGTTGATGAATCACGGCCAAGGATGAAGAATTGGAATGAATGAAAAACTAAAATTGAACATGGATTATTGCTAAAGAAATAATTAGAATAAGAGGCACTATACATGAATGAAATTAAAAGAGTTGAAGCATCTTCCATAGAGGTTGGCAAAGAGGTTTCTGCGTTCAGAGAGAAGAAGAGATAAATTGTGAACTTTACTCCTCAACTTAACCCTTATACTACCCTTTGGTATTAAAAGTGCAAGGTCCATTTTGCCCTTTAGCTTCCACATAACAAAATCATGTCTTTTATTGTTAAGTTACTCCAATAATTATTTCTAATTAATATTCTTCTATTAATTAAAATTAGGGATGTTACAATGAATCGGATATTCCAGCCTTACCTTGACAAGTTTGTTGTTAGCTTTATTGATGACATTCTGATCTATTCCAAGGATTCGCAGGAACATGCTGAACACCTAAGGATTGTGTTGAGCATTCTTAGAGAGAAGCAACTGTATGCCAAATTCAGTAAGTGTGAATTTTGGCTATCTGAAGTTAAATTCTTGGGACATGTCATATCGCAAGGCGGTGTGTCTGTTGACCCATCCAAGGTAGAAGCAGTGTTGAATTGGCAGAGACCCAGAAGTGTAACTGAAGTCAGGAGTTTTCTTGGCTTGGCAGGTTATTACCGGAGATTCATTTTAGGATTTTCGGAGATTGCCCTGCCGTTGACTCGTTTAACCAGAAAGGATGCAGTCTTTGACTGGGATGCTGCTTGTGAATGGAGTTTCCGAACCTTAAAGGAAAAGCTAACTACAGCACCAGTGTTAGTAATTCCTGACCCAACCCGTAAGTACGTGGTGTACTGTGATGCGTCCAACAAGGGACTTGGATGTGTACTTATGCGAGATGGTGCAGTTGTAGCATATGCATCCAGGCAGTTAAAGCCTCATGACCAGAACTACCCTACTCATGATCTGGAGTTAGCAGCTATTATCTTTGCCCTTAAGATCTGGAGACATCATCTATATGGAGTGCAGTTTGATTTATTCAGCGATCACAAGAGCTTGAAGTACTTGTTTGATCAGAAGGAGTTGAACATGAGACAAAGGCGATGGATGGAATACCTTAAGGACTTTGACTTCAATCTCAACTATCACCCTGGAAAGGAAAACGTTGTAGCAGATGCCTTGAGTAGAAAGACCCTGTATGCGTCAGAGTTGTTGATGCATCAGTGTGACTTGTATGAGAAGTTCAGAGATCTTAACTTGAATGTGGTATATCGGAAGAGCGGAATCCGAGTCAACAGAATTGAGTTGTCCTGTGAACTGCGCCCAAGAGTTGTGCACGCTCAACAGGATGATGTAGAGTTACAGAAGAGAATAAATCATCCGGAGTCTTCAGTAGCTACAGACGGTGCCATTCTCTACGAAGGCAGACTTTGTGTACCTCAGGATGATGAGCTGAAACGGTTAATCCTAGAAGAGGCACACAAAAGTGGATTTTCAATTCACCCTGGATCCACCAAAATGTATCGTGATCTGAAGGAGAACTATTGGTGGCCTAACATGAAGGCAGAAATTGTTGAATTCGTGTCAAGGTGTATTGTCTGTCAACAAGTGAAAATTGAACACCAGAAACCTGGAGGACCGTTGCAGCCTCTAGATATTCCTGAGTGGAAGTGGGAACATATCACCATGGACTTTGTAGGAGGACTGCCACGTAACCAGCGAGGTCAAGATTCGATCTGGGTAATCGTGGACAGGTTGACTAAATCAGCTCATTTCATTCCAGTGAAATCCACCTACAAGGCCCCTCAATATGCAGCCATTTTTATGGAGCAAATTGTACGGTTGCATGGTGTACCTATGAGTATTGTGTCAGATAGAGACCCAATATTCACTTCGAGGTTTTGGAAGGCCTTTCAGGATGCGATGGGTACTCGGTTGAAGATGAGTACGTCACATCATCCTCAAACTGATGGTCAGTCAGAAAGGACTATTCAGACTCTTGAGGATATGCTTCGGGCATGTGTGTTAGAAGATGGTGGTTCGTGGAGTAATCACTTACATCTGATCGAATTTGCTTATAACAACAGTTACCATGCCAGTATCGGTATGGCGCCTTATGAAGCTCTGTATGGCAGGAAGTGTAGAA
The DNA here is from genome assembly GCA_030408175.1 of Trifolium repens. Lineage (NCBI taxonomy): Eukaryota > Viridiplantae > Streptophyta > Magnoliopsida > Fabales > Fabaceae > Trifolium > Trifolium repens. The sequence continues at coordinate 7,057,560 of CP125847.1, forward strand.
CCCCGTTGTGTTGGACGGAAGTTGGTGATCGTGGATTCTTGGGACCAGATATTGTCCAAGAGACCACATTAAATATTAAGTCTATTCGGGATAAACTGAAAGTTGCTCAGAGTCGGCAGAAGAGTTATGCCGACAAGAGAAGGAGATTTCTGGAATTTCAAGAAGGTGATCATGTGTTCTTGAGAGTTACTCCTTAGCTGAGTTTGCGAGGTGTGTTCAAAACTAAGAAGCTCTGTCCTAGATTTATTGGACCTTATCAGATCCTTCGACGCGTCGGTCCTGTAGCCTATCAGTTAGCTCTTCCTCCATCTCTGTCAGGGTTACACGACGTGTTTCATGTGTCTCAGCTACGGAAGTACATTCCTGATCCTTATCGTCCAGTGGAACTGGAACAGATCGATCTTCAGCCAGATCTAACCTATCAGCCGAATCCTGTTCGAATAGTTGAACGTGATGCTAAGATACTTCGGAACAAGAGGATTCCCATTGTCAAAGTTGAATGGGCTCAGTCTCCTGACGGTGAATTCACTTGGGAACTGGAGTCAGACATGCGGGGGAGCTATCCTTACCTGTTTTCGAGGTAAATTTCTTAATTTCGAGGACGAAATTTCTTTAAGGGGGGTAGGTTGTAATATCCCACATTCTAAATTACTTAATTAATTTTAATTAGAGCTTTTGCCTAATTTTTCTAAATTAATTAGTGGTGCTTGATTAATTAAAATCATGATGTTAAGTGTATTATGTGTGAATTAGTAAGACTATTGAGGACTAAACTACACAATAATACCAATATGAATTTAATTGAAGCATAAACTCAAGTTTCCCTCCCTCTTGTGACTCACACTCAACTCTCAATCTCAAGCCTCCACCTCTCCTAAAAACAATGAGTCATGTTTCCACTCTATACCAACCACCCTCTTGCATGCAATCAACCTCATTTCTATCATTAATCACCTCAGCAAAATCTGATCAAGCTAAGCTCTCTTCCTTCCCCTTCACGAGCAACAACAACAACACAAGCAACCAAAAATTCCAATCCCTTCCCAAATCACATGCTTATCATTTACAACTTAACCCACACTAACATCAGCCATGTAACAGAGATTCCTTCTGCATAATCTCTCATTTTTCACACCCAATAGGATCACATGCAAGACCAATTCAGAACAAATACACTACTGTTCATAACTCAGAAAAACTCCCTATAAATACCTTCCATATCAGTTGAATCAAGCATCAAACCCTCTCAAATTCGTAGAGCAAAATAAGAGTATTCAAGAGTTCAAAATTCCAATTTCTGGTCTGGGGTTCGTGGGGCTTTGAGAGAGGTTTCAGTAGCTGCTTTAGGAGCTCAGAAGCAAGGGAAAAGCTTCAATCCAGGTGGGTTCTTAGGATAGTTTAGTGAGTTTCCCAAAATTAAACTTTTGCATGTTAACTTAAGAAAATTAGGGAAATGTTGTGTGAGAGGAATTAACTCCCAAATTCCTCTCCATTCTGTCTTATATTATACACCTTATGTGACTGCATAGCTTAGAATGAGGATTGTAGGTGTTAAACTTGTTAAAAATGGAATTTTGGTGAAACAGGGCACATTCTGTGTACACTCGCCGCAGCGAGTTGCAAGCGTGCATTCATAGCGAGCTGGGTTTTCTGGGCTGATGAAACTCGCCGCAGCGAGCTTCTGCTCGCTTAGCGAGTTGATTTAGGCCAGGACCTATAATCTCGCCGTGGCGAGCTAGCAACACGCCATAGCGAGTTGATACAGAACATACCCATAACACTCGCCGTAGCGAGCTATGACTCGCTGAGCGAGTTTGACAGAACAGGACTGTATTTCTAAAACTGTTTTCTAATTTAAAGCACTCGATTTATATCCTCATCTGAGTTACACCTTTTTGCAGTAGCATGATTTATATAATGTGAAACAGCATGTTAATCACAGATAATCTTTAGGGCTTAATCTAGAGATTCATAGGTTTGTATGCTCCCCGGGAAATTGGGAAATTCATGGTAGAATAACATAACTAGAATCAGTCAGTTCAGTTGCGAATTTTATCGCCTTATGGACTCCCAATGGGATAATCCACTAGGTTATGTTTGTGTGAGCTGCATGCCGTGACCGAATCGGTTGACGGATATGGCAGGCCTCTGAGATATGCTCACCTCAGAGTGTCCTTGTGTTTAAAATGAATAAGATATAATTTGTGTTACACCTTTACTTATGCTTATGTTTTATGATATAATGTTAGTATGCATGACTGATTAGGTTTCCCCGGTGTAGTCACCTTAGGAGGGTAGTAGGACTCACTGAGGCTTAGTAGTCTCACCCCATTCCATACAATTATTTTTCAGATAAGCAGGTTGGATAAGGTATGCAGTTGGTGTGCTCGTGGCGCTTGCTTGAGGATTGCATCTTTTTCATGCTTTTCTAGTTTCCTTTGTTGTCGTATTTCTGCTAATAAATTCTGTTATTCCGTTGCATTCGAGGTTTCGCTCCCGTTGTTTATCTAACTTGTTGTACTTAGCACCTGCGTGTGCTTGAATTTCCGAATTGTAATAATAATGTACTCGTTATCAATAATAAGATTCCACTGATATTCTAGACATTTATGTGGGGTGTTATATTTATGATAGTCAAAATTATAAAAAATTTATATTTTGAAAATACTAATTGAGATGAATTCAAAATCATCTTATATACTAATGTTTATTTTTACTTATTAGTAGAAAAATTGAGTGTTTCACATATATCAATGCATAACTTTGACGATTAATATCTTCAAGGAAAATGCTAAACAGTGGCCCCGGGGCAATGGTTAAGCATATTAAAATAGGAAATTTATTTCGAAATGTGTGCATTCAACACATTAGAAATGTAAAAAGTTGTTTTCTCAATATTAAATTTTTATTTTATTTCCTTTTTTGGTATGCTTAACCATTGCCCCGGGGGCACTGTTTAGCATGACCCTCTCTTTAATTGTATGATAATAAAAATTATAAAAAAATTATATTTTGAAAATACTCTTTGAGACGAATTCAAAAACATCTTATAATAAAGAAATGAAGATTGTGATCTAATTCAAATATTGTAGGAATTTATTTAGATTAATGGTAGGAATTTAGAATTTTATAAGATTATGATCCATTTTTTAAAATCAAATAAAATTAAAAATGGTTTAAAATCTAATTCCTATTTAAATAAAAAATACAAAGATTGATTTTTTAAAACACGCGGAAAACTGATTTAAAATTGGTTTTTCAAAAACAAATCGATTCTATTAGAAAACCGGTTAGAAACTAGTTATTTGAAACTAAACTGGTTCTAAACTGAACCTGCTTTGAAAAATAATTTGGTTTTTACTAAAATGGTTTTTATGAACTGAACTGAACCATGAACACCTCTAGCACGAGTCTCAAAATTAGTTTATTTAAAGATGAAATTTCTAGCCACTAGAATACATGATTAAAAAAATGGTCATGTTAACATGTGTTTAAAGACACATGTTAAGGTACCTAAAAATGAAAATTTAGCATTTAATAATGTAAGATATATAATATTTATAAAATTAAATACACTATTATCAAAAAAATATTCCTATATTTATCTTTTTAAGGCACATGTTGACATTTTTTAAAAAAAGTAGTAACCTTCTAAACTATGGTTGGCAGGATAATTCTGAGGAGGATTTAATTCATGATGAGGTTTTTAATTTTTATTTATTTTGAATTGAGAAAAATCTGAAGAGAGAGAAAAAGAAGAGAGATGAGTGATTGAGAAGAGAAATTATGTGTGGAGGGTGTATGGTATTATAGTGGATTACAATTCAATCCAAAGGTAAAAATTCATTGTCCATCATGGACCATTTGTAACATCTGTCTATATTAGAATTAGTCTTTGTTAATAATGTATGATACTCAAAGTAATATCACCACTGGAGCAAGTCCCTTACCACTTATTTACCACATGGATTTACAAAATTGGAGGATCTTGTTAAGGCATATTTTTTAGCGCAAAAATTGGGGGCCTAAAACACACTTTACTTGCTTTGGGCTTGGACCGGCCCTGTCTTCACTCGTCTCTTGTTTTATCTACCTTGGAATTTTTTTTCACTTCTATCGTTAACGGTGAAGATTAAAAGCAGGATGAATATCAACAAAGAATTACTTGATAGAAAAGATATATAGTTTCATATAATTACGTGCTTATTAGACAAAGAAGCACTTCCTCAATTTATCAAGTCAATCTATCTAGATTTTTTTTTTCAAATTCAAGCAAGGTATGAGTTAACACAATATTTCAATCTCATCTTAATATGGAAGAACGAATATTATCAATAAGAGGAGCATAGTAATGAGTAGTTAGAGCTCCGTCCTTGATAAAGGTCAATGCCGGTTGAGAATCCTACCCGCAAATTATATTATATAATATGTCATATAAGTTGTTCCTTAATAATTATTTTTTTAATTATTCCAATCAGATTGAAAATGAATTAAATGTTAAATATGCTTTAAGTCTATAAAATATTAATATTGTGATGCATGCTTTGTTGATATAAATTAGTTTAAAAAATTTGTTGGGAATAGTAGCGGGTTTATAGCTGAACTTTGGTGTCTCTATGAAGGTTTAATTTATCCTCAACGGTTGCTGAGGCTAATGTTGATTCATTGAGTATGGTGCAGTTTTTGAATGGTAAAAATTCAGGGAGTGGCATGGGTGGCGCGTTCCTTCGGAGAGTTCATTAATCATTACATTTTGATTGAGAAGTTGTGGTGAAGCTTGCTTCTAGGAAGACTAATCATTGTGAGGAGTTTAGATTTAGTTTTTTTCCAGATTGAGGATGAAGATTGATTAATTTTTTTTGGCGAAAATGAACGCTGTGTTGAAGAAGCTTCTATGTTGACAATGGGATGACGCTGTGTTGTTGTTTGGGTATTTATTTGTTTTTTAAAAAATAATTGGAAGATTTCTTTCTTTTCTTTTTTTTTTTATGGAAAGTTTTTTTCTTAAATACCATTGGTTGACATGTGTCACTATATTATTGGTCAGCACATTTTAATAACGAAAAAATTTATAAGATATTTTTTTGACCATTTTTAAAATGTATGGATCATTCTTAACAAATTTCGCAAAATATAAGAACTAAAAACATATTTAACTTTATATACTATGCTCAAAACAAGAAAAGCCATACATTAATAATTTATTCAATCATCAATAAAAAAACAAAAAAACAATTTATTCAATCAAACATAAATTGTCAAAATAAAAAACGATTTATTCAATCAGACAATGACTTTTTCTATAGGTTACAATTTTACCAAATCGTTCCTGTGATTTAAGACCAAGATTCTCAATCTTCTGGGTGCTTATATCAAACCAAACCAGTTCACTATTTTCTTTCCGAAAGAAAATATTACCATTCTTCCATGTTCCAATAGGATGTTCAACACAAGGCATAGGTCCGACAACAAAGAGTTTGGTCCATGAATCTTTTTTACCAATTTCACCCAAAATTGATATGTTAAAAGTAGTCATTTGTGAATAATTTGAAACCATGGCAATGTATCCATTTAACACGACCAAGTGCTTACGTGCATATCTGATGTTAAAACTATCATCCATGTCCAGGGGTATATGTGTTGTAACAAACATCTCATTGCTCATGTTAAATGACACCAAATATTCTTCATCATCATATCTTATGCCTAAAGCTAACCAATGACAAACTCCATCCATATATAATCGAAATCCCTCCATATCTCCATAACAAAAAGGCATATTAATATAAAGTTTTTTCCAAGAATTACTTTGAAGACTATATATCTCCCAAAAGGTGTCGTAAGATATTTTTCCTGGACTTTCAACAAGGGCATCGTTATGTGAACGAATTGTTATGTGTCGAATCACTTTATAATCATGTTTAAGGAGGTCATAACCAAATCCATGAAGTTCGTCCAAATGAGATACTGATTCAATAGGACTGGAAGGAATGAATAATCTTAAATTTCCCAATTGCTGGGTTCCAAAACACAATTTTTTTATTCTCCCCGAAGTATCTATAGAGACATAGAATGCCATTAATACTACTAGAACCTAAAATTGAAAAACCAGGATGATCATCTTCAAATGGATTTGGCCAATTTATTAGGCTCTTATTCTGAAACCTCTCCCCAGAAAGCATATATAATTCCATTTTAAAATCTAAAAAAGGGTGATCCTCATTTCCAGCCTTGTTGAGATGTAGGAGAAGAGTTGAATCCTCATAATAAGAATGATCATAAGACAATAATTTGTGACGGTACATACTCATGAAATCTGAATTTTTAAATAGTAAAGCCCATGATTTATGCACAACTCCAAATCGTTTTAAAGATTTTAGAGGTAGTTTTGATAAAATTAAGTGGACAAGATCATTAGGTACAAAATTACTAACCTTCTTTTCTTTGGTAGCTATAGATTTCTCCATCTCCAAATACTGTAATCAGCGAATGAAATTGAAAGACGGCACTCTATAGCTTTGTTGAAAGTGTGACAGACTTCTTTATTTTGTATACACTGAATTTATAAAAAAAAAAAAAAAAAAAACTTTCTCAAATATTTAATTAAATATTTTTTACCAAATTAGTTAAGACAGTATTGCTTGGTCAAAAAATTAAGACGGTATTGCTGTATACATAAAAGACTTCATAAATGAGTGCTCTGAATGCCATAAATGAGATATTTATTTCCATAAAAGATGATTTTATATGTTAATTTTTTTTGACAAAATATGTTAACTTAATTCATAAGTATTTCCAAAAATAAAAAACTTAATTGAGAAGTAACTGTAATTTATTTATAAAAATGACCAAACTGGTACCAAAATGACCGTAATCGAGTTAACTTTCCAATGAATCAAACTCCACTAAATTTGGAGTTACATAGAGAGATTAATTGCCGTTTTAGTGAAACAGGGGGGTAAAATTCCGATTTATTCAAAATAGGGGGGGTAAAACTGCATTTAAGCCAAAATGTTTCTATTCAAAACGTAGGAAACTTAATTTATAAGTAACTAGAATGGATCCCGTGCCAAGGACAGGTAATTAACATTTTTTTTTCAATTTTAAATATAAGTATTTATCATGATTTATGAAGCATAAATACACATATGGATATTGGACACGACATAGATACTAATATATTGACATTGATAATAATTTGAAAATATAATATAATTAAGTGTAATTATAAGTGTTGGTGTCCGACATGGGACACTACTAATCCGAGGAGTGTCCCCGTACTTTATAGATCCTAACGCATATCCGCCTATATAACAATATTTGTACCCGTATCAAACACATACTATTTGGGTATTACATTACTCATACTCGCACTTATTACCTTCAATTAAAAAATAAGATATCGTTTTAATATAATTAATTTTTTTAAAAAAAATTTAATGTTGACTTTTAAAAATTATAGAAAAAATTAGTATTAATCATACTAATATTCGTATATATCTTTGTTGACATATTCATACTGTGTTTGCATTATATTATAAATACACATTTTTTAATTGCAAATATGTAACAGTGTAGAAGTGCTGTATTTTTTAAAAATTGATATACATATATTTTTATATAATAATATAAATAACAAATGTAAATATATATATATATATATATATATATATATATATATATATTATTTGAGTATGATGAGAGGTGAGTACTAAGGTACTCATACCCGTTCATTATTGCGGATAATTACTAATGTGTGTACTCATTTTTTGCGGATACCTACTGTATATGGGTCAACTTGTCATCCTTAAAAACAAAACAACTCTTTAGATACATTTAACGTCGCTTTGAGCATGCAATATGAATTATATAAAAAAAATAATGGATTAAAATTTAAAACATAAAATTTAGAGGAATCAAAGTTCAAAAAAAATTTATAGAGGTGATTGGGTCAGTTCGCTAATTGTGAACTTTTACATTGTTTTATCCGTTTTTAAATGTTTGAGTATGATGTTTCTAATATGGTAGTGAATGTTTCAGTGTTTTTGTTGTTCTGATAATTTTTTTATGGTCATATTAATGCATTAACGACATTAACTCTATTCGAGATACAATTCTAGAGCTAACAAAATGGGCTAGCCCATATTGGCTGGCCTGTAGAGCCGAAACAAATTTAGGGATTGGAACTTAAAATATTAGTCTAGATTTTTTAAGGGTTTACCTCAGCCCGAAAAGGCCCAAATTTAAATTTGGGCTTTTTGGCTCGACCAGTTTTAACAACTCTGAAGTTGTTAAAATGGGTTGGTCTATATGCACCGGTCTACCGACCATGAATAAATGTAAGGCTTGGACCTTAAAATATTTGCTTGAATATTTTTAGACTATTTAAGCAGTATTTAAATATGGATTTTTTCCCCGGCCCGATAAAGCTGGAAGCCCATCTAGGTCTGCCTGTTGAGGGTCGGATAGTCTTTTGGACATCTCTAGTTTTGTCCAACAATTAAAGGAGAATAAAAAATGAGACTTAACTTACGAACTGAATTTCAGTGTTTTTGTTATTCTGATAGTTTTTTTGTGACAAAATAAGTATTTTTATTGAGTCTGTGCAGTGTATGAGTAATTAATAATCCTTTCAGTTTTAAATAAGTTTGTATTATACTCATATATGCGTGAGCAACAATATTTGCACTCGTACTTGTACATAAATTTTGAGGTATCAAAGTACTCATATCTGCACTCATTGCCCACAATTTTACTAAGAATAAACTGATAAATTAAAAACATATGATATCATTTTAACATAACATAAAATTTGTCAAAATATTTAGGCTTAAATAGGCAGTTTTTCCTCATAAGTTTACGTTTTTTAGCTTTCATCCTTGTATCTTTTTTTTTAGCTTTCGTCTTTGTGTCTTTTTTTGTAGGAATAACCCATTGAAAGATTGAAATTGTTTGATTTTGATCTCATACGTTAGTCATCATTAAATAAACACAAAGTAGCAAACATAGACATACATGTCACATAGTGGCATTGCCATTGAACATCAGCCCAATCAATTCTTTAAATTGAATGACTAAATCTAAATAAAACTTAAAATTGTCAAAATTTCTAATTTCTTCTTCATCTTCTCATTACATTTTCTTCTCTTTTATTCATCATATACTCTATTTCCATCCGTCATTGCTACATCTTAGACCGATATCTTTTTCGTATGCAAAACTTGGGTTCAACCAACCAAAAGAGTTTATAGAAACAATAATATAGAAGACAATAATATAGGTAAATTGACACATAATCTCGTAAAGAATAATATTTGAAAACAAAAGTTTATATTAAATTGAAATTTCAATCAAGAAACATTAAGCTAAAACTCAAAAGAACTATATTTATGTTCAACAACTATTTCTTTATTTTAATAATCTTTTTGCATCATTGGACATTTGCATTAGATGTTACTTATATCTCGTCTGATGAAAATATTCTTTTTTTAACAGAAATAGTAAAGACACACTCCAAGTTAAGAATCTCTTCCCTTTTCACAACTTTTTGGATTTTTTTTCCTTACATCCTATAATCAAAAACTTAGATTGACACATATATTAAGTCAAGTTACAGAGTATGAATTTTTTCTTTCGGTGTGAAGTATGAAGTTTATAAATACAATTAACATAGAATATTGTTATACAATAAAATTAGAAATATCGATAGAACCAACATCTAATGATGATATCTTGTAAACCATATCCCTTGAAGTTGGTCTTTGAACTTGCTGATCAATGTTCTTCACACAAAATCTTCAATTAAATCTCCCTACATAACAAAGAATAAATCATCATAATCTAAATTTTTTTTACAAAATAGAAGTTTATTGTTTTTGCAAAATTAAATCTCCTGAACACGCACCTCTTACAACCAATATCAATAATTGTTTTCTTAATTATATGTCAATAATAAAATCGTCCATAAGAGACATATATATATATATATATATGCGAGTATGGGGTGAGGTGGGTACAACGGTACCCATATCCGCTCATTATAAATTAATATTGAAACAGTTAAATTATAAATTAATATAGGTAGAATGACACATAATCTTGTAAATAATAATATTTGAAAACACAAATTTATATTAAATTGAAATTTCAATCAAGAAACATTAAGCAAAAACTCAAAAGAAACATATTTATGTTCAACAACTATTTCTTTATTTTAATAATCTTTTTGCCCACTTAGACATTTACATTGGATGTTACTCATGTCTCGTCTAATGAAAACATTATCTTCTTAACATAAACAGTGAAGACACACTCCAAGTTAACAACACCCATTTCACAACTTAAAGGTTATTTTTTCTTTACATCCTATCACACACACAAACACAAACACAAATTATGACATTTTTTAATTTTTCTTTCAAGTGTGAAGTATGAATTTTATAAATACAATTAAAAATTACAAACATCGATAGAACCAACATCTAATGAGAATATCCTGTAAACTATATCCCTTGAAGTTGGTCTTTGAACATGCAGATCAATGTTATTCGCACAAAAACTCTAATTCAATCTCCCTATATAACAAAGAATAAATCATCATAATCAAAAAACTCATCCAATTCAAACTTATATATTAGAGTGCGACGCACTGTATCGTGTATTATTTTCATGAACAATAAAAGAGAATAGGCTTAAATGCAGTTTTACCCCTCCTATTTTGAATGAATCGGAATTTTACCCCTCCTATTTTAAAATCCGGAATTTTACCCCTCCTATTTTATAATTTTTTGGATTTTGCCCCCCTAAAGCACAAATGCAACATGTAATGCTTGGTTTAATCGAATGATCCGAGGAATTGTGAGACAAAATGCATAAATATTGGATTATAGCATTCGAGAGTTAGATTATATAACTTGCTCCTATGCTGGAATTATCTCTATTTACCACGCTGCTTCAAAGGTTTGTTTCTTGAATTGTGTCTCAGCGTTAAGTGTTTTTTTTCCTTTCTAATAACATTAGCCAATAAGAGTGTTAAATGCAAGTTGTACCTGTATGCTGTTAATTAAGCATAATTGTTTTTCTACATATTTGGCATGGAGACATTGAATCGGCGTCTGCAAGCTCTAATGAATGCTTTTAAGAATTATCTTGTGCCACAAGGGGGACTTTCTAACCGTTCTAATATTGTTCATGACCTACCTTGTTTTCCTTATGATAGTTCATCAACCCCAACTTGCTGATATGGATGTGCTTTGTAACTTACCTGTTTCTGGTGGTGGAAGCGATCTGGATTCTAACAATATGGATCTTAGTAGTATATTGAATGATGTATCTAACTGTCGTATGCCATAATCCAATATTTATGCATTCTGTCTCGCAATTCCTCGGATCATTTGATTAAACCAAACATTACATGTTGCATTTGTGCTTTAGGGGGGCAAAATCCAAAAAATTATAAAATATGGGGGGTAAAATTCCGGATTTTAAAATAGGGGGGGTAAAATTCCGATTTACTCAAAATATGGGGGGTAAAACTGCATACAATACAGCAAAAAAAATCAAGAATTAGTGTAAATGAAAATTAAACTTATAGAAAAGTTCTTACGGTTGAATCCGTTAGTATCATATCAAAAGAAAATAGTTCATTTTTGTTTGACATATCACGAACCAACCAAATCCAAATTACACGAACAACAACATTCAAACTCTCATTGACTTGGTTGATTTCGGCATTTTGGTTAATCTTTGGAGTCATGTTTATCGATAATTCAAGTAGGCCAATTTTAGCAAATGACTTTGTGTGTTTTCGTGACAACATAACATATATTTATAGTTACCTTTAGAAAGACAGAAAATAAATACGATTTTATGGTAAAATATCAGTTACAACTTTATTATTCCAAAATGTTTATTTAATTAATTATAATTTATATCTAACCGACGAAACTGCTACGTAACGTTCAAATAAATATAAAAAATATTTAATATAAAATGTAACGTCTTCAATTATTAAATAAAATATAACGTATTAAAATAATAATATAAATATTATTTATTTTAGTATTTAATTAAAAATCTAACGTTATAAAATATTAAATAAAAATTAATGTAATAAATAATTAAATGAAAAAGGACATATGTCATGTTGTTATGAATAATGTTGCATTTGTTTATAATAGAGATATAGAAACTTAGTTAATTTAATATGAATTTCTACATAAGATAATAATATAGGTAAATTGACACATAATCTCTTAAATAATATTTTTTGAAAACACAAATTTGTATTAAATTGAAATACTAATCAAGAAAGATTCAGCAAAAACTCAAAAAAAACATATTGGTGTTCAACAACTATTTCTCTATTTTAATAATCTTTTTGCCCACTTGGACATTTGCATTGAATGTTACTGATGTATCGTCTAATGAAAATATTCTCTTCTTAACATAAATAGTGAAGAGACATTCCAAATCAACAACCCCTCCCCATTTCACAACTTCTAGGTTTTTTTTCTTTAAATCATATCATAAAAAACTTAGCTAGATTGATACACATATTAGGTCACATTATATATATAGACACACACACACACACACAAAGTATGAATTTTTTTTTTCCTTTCGAGTGTTAAGTATGAAATTTATATAAGAACCAACAATTTTTATAATAACATTACAAACATCAAAAGAACCAACAATCAATGAGGATATCGTGTAAACCATACCCTTGAAGTCGATCTTTGAACTTGTAGATCAATGCTCTTCGGACAAAAACTTCAATTCAATCTCGCTACATAACAAAGAATAAATCATCATAATCTAAACTTTTTAACCAAAAAATAGAAGTTTATTATTTTTACAATATTAAATCTCCCAAAACGTACAACTCTTACAACCAATATCCATGATTGTTTTCTTAATGATATGTCAATAATAAAATCGTGTGAGAGACATTGCTTTCACAAAAAAATGAGAGAAACAACATAATACAAATTTTTAAATATGGATTGTAACACCCCAAATCTTATATTTTATTATATTTGATTAATTGATGTTATTTAATTAATTGTATATGTTAATTGATATGTTTTATATGTATTAATTAATTGTTGCATTTATGTTTATTGATGATGGGCTTTTATGAGTATTGGGCTTAATTAGGATGAATAAGAGTTTATGGTAGCACTACAAGAAAACTGCTTTGGAGCGTCCGCCCAAAACAGACGCTAATTACCGAAAAACGGACGCTACAAGGTATTAGCGTCGGCTTAGAGTCTGTGTCGTGGTGGACACTTAATTGCCTGAAGCTAACAGTTGCGTCCAGCAGACGCTACTTTAGCGTCCGTCTGCAGAGATGCTATGTTGAAGCTACCATCACAGGTATACGGCAGACGCTAATAGCTTCCGTTTTTGTGTGACGCTATACATATGGTTTGGTTTGACTCATTGTTGCCGATAGAGTCCGTTTGGCGGACGCTATATCTAGCGTCGGCTTTATGCTGAAGCAATTTATTCACCAAATAGAGTCTGTTTGGCGGACGCTATTTTATTTTTGAAAAAAAAAATATATTTTTTAGTAACTCTCTCCCAACTACACATAGATTCATAAAATCAATAGTGACACAAAGTAACAACCACAATATCTCAACCAACAAACAAAGTAAACATGAGAATGTAAAAGAATCACAACCATTATGAGATACAACAATAACACTACGAAAAATAAACCAAGTGTATGTCTAACAAATCGAAAGTAAAGTCTACACAAAAAAACTAAATCCAAAGTAAAGTCTACACAAAAAAACTATTAAAATCAAACATAATTTGTAAGACAAAAAAGAGTGGCAAACAAATTCTTTCGTGACGACGGCATTTGCATAGTGCTGATTGCTACATGTTTGCATAACTTCCGAAGCATCCCTTTCACAAGTTGCATTTCTTTTGATCTTCCTTTCCTGATGGAACAAGTATACCCCTATATAAATAAAGCATGAAATCAAATATTATTAGGTTTAACTCAAACTCCCGTATATTCAATGGACATAAAGCAACTCAAACAGTTTCATTTCTACTAATTACCGTGTTCTACATAACAACCCTTTTTACTATCAAATTTCTTAAGATATTATTGATCACAACTTGTATTGAAGCAATAATTAATATGGTATATTATTCAAATTGAAGGTTGCAAAGAGTACCATATTAGACACTTGTAGTTTTAAGCACTTCCAAAATCCAAATCATCTGTAACAACATTGAAATTATACACAAAAGTGGCTAAATTTATCATGAGGAAATTCAAAGAGTAAAAACAAATTTCAAGCTCAAGGGAAATACAGCCAAAGTGATTCCCAATGACAAACAACAGTCCATGATATAGGTAGGGAGGAACAAAGGAAAATACACCCTACATATATCTACATATAAAGAAAAGATCAAAGCACCTTCTTCACCATCAAAGACCACCCAAACCAGCACCCGCAACTAAGCCACACAACTCGGACGAACAAGTCATTGGGTCAAAAGAACCTGCATATCATACTAGGGTGAGGGAGTAACAAGAGAAAGAAGAGCAGTAGCAATAATAGTTGTCCAACCAAGGCAAAAGGACGAAGAGATGGGTGGTAGTCATAAAGCACCAGTACAGAAGTATGTTTGGAAGGTTAGGGAAAATGATATAAAAGCATGCTCAAAAGAGTGAAATATGGGATCCAAAACCAATTAGGTCCTCGGGTCAAGCTTTTAATAAATATGTTAGTCTTTCATAAGGTACAACATGATCACAGTGATTAAAATGAATAAAATGGATGCTGCAATATCTTTCCAATACGCTAATAATTTGAAAAGTCGAGCACATGGCGGAACCTCTCTGAGTTCAAAATGATTTATGTTAATTGGACGAAGAGAGAAATAAAACTAGAGAATAAAAAAAATCCAGTCCTGATAATATAATAAAATTTGCAAACCAATTATGATACAATATATCAATGATTGTTCATGAGTCATGACATGTTATCATTAGTAATTTTAAAAAGATATCTATCAATCACACACTACTCTATCATAGTTCTACAAGGGTTATACAACTTATCATTAGTGATTTTAAAACTTTTTTAAAAACAATGACGGTGAATATTAATAAGCTTGTTAGCAACAATTTTTTTCAAAAAAAAAAGAAAAAGCTTGTTAGCAATAATAAGAAAACAAAGTAGCAAAGCTAGGTTCATCAAAGTTAATTGGATAGTCTGATTTATAAAAGGCTCCTATGTAAAGTTCACTGAAGCACATAAATATGAAAGTGGGATAAACCTTGTTTTATTGCAGGGCTTTGTTGAAATTACTAAGCTCCACGAATATACCGTCAAGATTTGACCATGCAATAGCAAAGGTAAATTGAATACACAATGTCTCGACATGACAAATTGTAGAAAAGTAACAGCCTCTGCAAGTTCATCATGGTGCACACATCTCATTAGCCATTCCACACACAAATAGAAACACTAAAAAAGTAAATAAAAATAAATATAAACGCAAAGGAAACCAATATCAACCATAAATCTGCCTATCTAGACCAAATACATGATACATAAGGTAAAAGCATGGCTTCTTAGTATTCAATAAAGGTGTACAACATAAAATTGAAAACAACAAAGTTATTAAGAGAAAAGACTTGATCTAGTGATCTACCTCTTCTTTTAATAGCAGTGGAGAGAAGGAAAATTAACAACTCTTAGAGATTGGCTTATCAATATACAATTTTAGGAAAAATCATAGACCATAACAATACCATTAAACAAATTAATAATCGTTACTGATTTATCATCAAAGAAAAGAGTCAAATACACATACTCTAGAAACACACATATGTGATCATGACTAATTCAAAATCATATGTGTAGCATATGTACTATATTCATGGTGGTACAATTGCTTTTACCAAAATGTTATCTAGTATATTTAACTCCTCATTCAAAGCTCAATCATAAGTTAACAAGAATCATAAATCGACTAGAAAATCATAAACATATTTCTTAAGTTTAAGACCACAAATATTTGAGGGACATGAAGGGTCTTTGTAGTAGATTAGATAATATTTTTAACATCTTAAACTAACAATCATGACAAAACTTCAAACAATAGAAGAACTAGAAAACAAATATACCTCCATATGGTTTTCCATCTGTCCTTGAGTTTCTTGCACTCATGTCCTATTTTTACGTTAGAACAGGTCATGTGATTTATGCAAGTTATATATACTCAACTACCTAGGACAAGACCAAATTGAATGAATAGCTCCCCCAGTCAATTGGAGAGCACAATATTTAAAAACAAAGTATATCACAATAACCTTGTTAACAATATTTAAAACTTTATAAAGAGTGCACAATGTTCACAAATTATTAACCTTTATAGAGACCACATGAACCACCATTCTTTCTAAGTAAGCTATCACACACCCATCTACTGAATTTTCCAGGACCACAGTGCATAAGGAAGAGCCAACATTGTCGCCAAAACAAAAAGTCATCCAATTAAATTCAAAAAAGAAGCATATCAGTCACAAACAAGGGGTAATTAGCATTTAATATAACCATCCCACATAATAATTGATTATCCTCCTAGACATACCACAAAATTGGAATCCTCTTGGTCACACATTCATACAAAGAAACTAGCTGAAATCATAACATATGGAACTAGAAGAGAATTCATATTTTCATGTTTGACAAGTTATTTGTGATCATTGAAACATAATGAGTGGTCTCTAATCTGAGAAAGTAAAATAAAAAATCCAAAATAATCAGACCCATGCACACATAAATTTTTTGACATCTTATTGGCATCACAAACCAACAAACCAAAAACTCTAGCAAAAAAATGCATCACAAACAAAGTTTGCTTGCTAAAAAATATAAAGCCTTGGTACCAAAATCTGAACGAGAGAGGAACAGACCTAGAAACGGCGGATTCTGTGAGAGCGAGAGAATCACACGATGATCGATTGAGCAGCAGATTCTGAGATAGAGCAAGATTGGTGAATGGGTCCGATTGAGCGGTTAACCCTAGATGAAAATGGGTTCGATTAAGAAAGGGTTTGTGTGAGATTGATAAATTGGTAAAGAGTTCAACAAGATTGAGGAACGGTTCATGTGAAATTAAGGGTTTGTGAGGTTTTAGCTTCTTGAGATTGAGAAAGGGAAAAGGGTTCCATGAGATTGAGAAAGAGAAAAAGGGTGTGTGTGAGATGGAGAAAAAGAAAGAGGGAAATAGAAAAAAGTCAAAAACATTTAGTGAAAATCAAAGTGTGGGAAATAAAAAGGTTTCCCGGTTAAAAATTAAAATCTCAGATTTTACTAAAAAAATATTAATTTAGTCTCTCTAGCGTCCGTGAAAGCTGACACCACTAAATTCATTTAATAAAATTTAAAAGCATTTACATAATTGAGTCTAACAATGCAGACGCTAAGATTTGATAAATATTTTATTATTTTTAGCATTGACTTAGCGTCCGCCCGAGCAGACGCTACATTTAATGATCCTTTAAAATTTAAAATTAAATGCAGAAAAGTTCTAGCGTCCACCTAACAGACACAATTGGGACGCTAGTAGCGTCAGTGTCGGGGCGGACGCTAAAAAGTTTGAAGCTAAAACACATTTTTGTTGTAGTGTAGAAGTAAGGGTAATATGGTAATCTAGTGAGTTAGTGGATTGTGTAGAGATAAGAGTGGCACTTTGGTTATTATCTTAAAAAGGATAGAGTGTCTTGGAGATAAAGTAGTGGCAATGGTGTAAATAGTACAAGAATTTGTGGTAATAGTAAAGTGGGGAATTATGAGTGGAATTAGTAGTGGAATTAAGGGTAGTATGGGGATTTGACTATAACCTAGAAGAGGGATATATATAAAGGAAAGATTTTTATGATATGTAGTGTTGTTGTTATTTATCATAGAATTTGAGAAATAGAGAGGTAGAAAGATAGAAGAGAGAAAGGGTTTGAGAAAGAAAGAAGACATGAAGGAGAAGATCAAATAAAGAATAAGCCATGGTAGATTAAAGGAAATCAAGTGGTGGAGTAGAGATTCCAACTTTATTAAGGTAAGAGGCTTAGATAATATAACTTTGAGATGATCAAAGAGGGGGGAGATGTCTATTCTCCACACCCAAACCCTCTCATCTCTTTGGGTGGGAAATGGGAAATCAAGGGAATGTGTTTATAGCTTTATATGTTATTGTATGATGTTAACATGTTGCTATATGTTTCTATTTCGAATTTCCATGAACAAATTCGTGCTAATTGAAGGGTTTATGTTGTTGATGTTTGAAAATGGGTTTTTGTCAAACTTTGGAAAAATCATTGCTTTTATCATGAAATGGTGTTTGATGATGTTAAAGTTTGTACTTCTAAGCTTATACATGTTAGATAGACCTAATGTTAATAACTTTCAAGGTTTTTATGATGAAAGATGGGATTTTTGATGGATTTTGAGTTCAAAACCGAAGCAGAGTTTTGCCTTCTGTATGAACTCGCCGGGGCGAGTAGATTACTCGCTGTGGCGAGCATTCATGTTTCTGGAAATTCCAGAAATGCATGAGCTCGCCATGGCGAGTCGTAGCTCGCCGTGGCGAGTAGGAGCTCGCCGTGGCGAGTTGGTGGCGAGTGGTTATAGTAGCTTCTGACTTGAGCTCGCCATTCACTCGCCGGGGCGAGTTAGTGCAGTATGAACAGTAATTTTTTAAATTGAGAATGATGACTTATGATTAACTTAGATGTATGCGTTATTGTACATGCTAATTAACTATGAGTTTATGAGTATGTTGAGATGAGATTATGTTGATGATGATAGATAATTAGTAATGATGTGTGATGATTAATGATGTATGAAGATTAGTTAATAATGTATGATTAGCTAACGATGTGTGATGATTAGAAGTTAATTAATGATGATGAATTATGATGTTCATGTTTTATGATGATGAGTATGTTGTTGTATCTTGCTTGAATGTATACCTTAATGATGATATGATGATGTGAATTTGATGCGAATTGAGAAGGGGTAATAGGGTTGAGCGGCCTATTATTCATGAGTAGATGTTTGGTGTTATCATCATTATATGGTATGTGTACATTTATGCATTCATGAGTCAACTTGATGCGAGTCCCCCATGACTTAAAACTGACTTGATGCGATGGATATATGTTTATCCTAATTTGATGCGGGTACCACATGCATTAGATATGTCTAGGGTGACATACATTATGTGTTTGCATTAGTTTGCATTAGGAAATTGTGCACTCTAATTGTTATTTGATAATTGTGGTTGTGTTCCATTATAATTGTGAATGGTTGAATAATGTGATACTTATAATGGAGTGTTTTATGAGATGTGTAATATTAATTGATAATTGATAATGACGTGTATACTTGTCAATTGATTGAGGATGTGATATTATTATGATGCATTTATATTTTATGATTACGAAATATGAATGACATGATATTGATATTGTTTATGAAATGAGTTGTTAGACATGACCATGCTATGTCCTAAGTATTAAGTGTGTGCTTGTACTTAGTTTTCTTTTATGGTTATATTATCTAACCCTCTGTTTTGTGTATGTGCTGGATTTGGGTTCCAGATCTTCAGGTTATGTTTGTGATCGAGTTGTCAGTGAAGCTCCGCTCTGATGTGACACGGGGATGGGATTATTTCTATAATGTATTATTTAGAGTCTTGCTTTTATTTCCAATGTATTTAGATGTGTATTTTCTTATAAACTTATTTGTACAATAATCGTTTACTAATTAAGCTATTGGTAAGCTTTTATGTGTACGTTGTAATACTCGAACCAAACCTTTTGTAAATCCAATTTTATTTCCGTTGCGTATTCTCGAGTAATATTTTATAAAAGCATAATTTATATAATTATGGGTTTGGGTGTTACATGGATGAAAATGAAATGACTTTGTTGATTTTGTTGTGACAAATGACTTATATTTATACTGAGTTATAGAAACATAAAATTAAACATGAATTTATGACAATTAATAAAATATTGAGTCGTTTTTTTAATAGTCTTTAATAGTATTAATAATTTTTAATAACATAACTGTTACAACTTTAATATATCGAAACGTTTATTTTATTAATTATGACTTGCATGTAACCCACAAAATTACATTATTTTGTAACGTTATCAATTATTAAATAAAATGTAACGTATTGAAATAATAATATATATTATTTATATTGCATTTTAATTAAAAATGTAAAGTCATAAAATATTAAATAAAAATTAATGTAATAAATAATTGAATGAAAAAGGACACTTGTAAGCTTCTTATGAATAGGGTTGCATTTGTTTATAATATAGATTTTAAGAATTTGCTTTGTGAAAAAAAAAAACTATATTTAACCATTTTAGTTTTTTTTTACTAACCCTTCGATTTCAATGGGCTCTAACAATTTGGAGTTTGGAAAAAAAAATTTCTATCCCTACATTTATCTCTTTATCCCAACATATTTTAAAATATTCTCATTCTACCCTTATCTTACTCTAATATATTTATTTATTTTTTATTTTATTGTTTTATCTTTTTTTTTCTACCCCAACATTTATCTTTTTACCCCATCATGTTTGAAAAATTGTACACCCAAAAACATTATTCCGGTAGGGTATTATTTTTCCAGTATGTTCAAAGTGTTCTGGTTAACACCATGGTCATGGAACGGTGTTTTTGTTCCAATGTTGTTGTAACAACAACAAACACAAAAAACGATACACCTCGTGTTAGTGCTTTATCACTACCAAATTCTCAGCTTACATGTTCTATTCCTTTTGATCTTGGTTCCATTGAACATCTTCAAATTCTTGATCTTTCTAACAATTCCATTAATGGGTCTCTCTTCCACCTTCCTTTTTTCAACCAAATTACAACCTTCATTTTATTAATTTTTAAAACAATTTGATAACAGGGGACGTTCCAGAGTCTTTAACAGAGCTTAACTTTTCCGACAATGCTCTCACCCGAAAACTACCCAAGAATCTCTCAAACATGCAAAGCTTAGTCGTTGCTTCGTTTAAGAACAATTACTTCACCGGTTTTCTTCCAAAAAATTTAAGAACTTTGCAGATTTTAGATCTGTCTTCAAGTTTGTTGAATGGAACTTTAAATTCAGATTTTGGTGGTGACAAAATTCGTCACTTGAACGTTTCTTACAATATATTTTCCGGTGAAATTCCTCTGGAGCTCGCCGAGAAAATTCCGAGTAACACAACGATTGATCTCTCGTTTAATAACCTCATCGGAGAGATACCAAATTCCCCTGTTTTGTTGACCAAGGAAACAAAATCTTTCTCTGGTAACAATGATCTATGTGGAGAACCAATGAAATATAGGTGAAAATACATACCGGAGCACTTTGAAAAGTGTTCCGGTTTGTGTTAAATATGTTTTGGGCAAAAATATAAATCGGAACACTTTTCAAAATGTTCCGGTATCAACAATAGGGCACAAATACAAATCAGAACACTTTTCAAAGTGTTCCAGTATCAATAAAATATATTTTTTATCCACAAATACATATCGAAACAGTTTTAAAAGTGTTCCGGTATCAATGAAAAAAATTCTTAAACTTTTAAAAAAATAACATTATAAAAAATAATATAATAAAAAAAGGATAAAATGGAAATATTATAAGAAATGTAGGGGTGAAGAGTTAATTGTTGGGGTGGAAAGAACATTTTCCTCTTAATTATAGAATTTCATTAGTCATTAGAGCACCTCCAATAAGGATATCTAAGAGAGTTTCATAGGTTACTGATACAGTACCTTGTTATTTTTATCATTGGAGTTCAATGACGTGGCATAGAGAGTATCAAAATTGATGATACCGATACCTTAAATAAGGTACCGTATCATCAATTTAATGTTACCTTTTTTTTTTGGATCATTAAATGGTCATTTAATCTTTCTTTTTTTACGAATATTTAATCATATTTCATATTTTTCTATATTACACAATTTCTATTTGTTTTGATCTCAAGTTATATTTTATTTGTTTTTTATCAAATGGATCGTAATATGTAAAATAATAATATACATGCTTACATGAATTTGTTCCAAAACATATCTCCTACTGGTAAAACTTCCAAAATCATCCTTATTTTCTTTATCCATCACCACCACCCAATACCACTTTGGTTGAAGCTCCTTAAGTTCCACAATTATCAACTAAAAGTGGTCAAGAAAATATTAATAGGTTTGATGAAGAAGCACGTACTTCTCAGAAAAAAAAATCTCATTCCTTTCTCGCCACAAGAGAACTCAATTGGGAGCGTACCAGACAATAGAATAATCAAAATTAATTATTATATTTTTTATTAAATATTTCCCGTCATATTTATGTATTTTTCACCATTTTTTATTTATTGTCTTGTATTTCTCATTATATTTAATTATTAGTTTATTTATCTATGCATTTATTAATTAAATAAATTTTTTATTTTATTTAGACAAAGTTAAAAAAATAAATATAGAAGGGACCACTTGTTAATAGGCAAGTGCTTCCATGGACGGGTCTTTCATATGGTCCATTCCATGATGGACCATGACATTTTAACATAAGCTTACGTGAGATCATCCACACCTAATCTCAATCTGTCATATACTTCCTTTCTCCAATTTTTCAACAATTTGACCGGCACATTTACGTTTTTTTTTAAAGATATATTTTTGAAGCGTAAAAAAAAATCTAAGCCCAAAAATAGGAAGGAAAAAAATATATATAAACCATAAAAATTAAAAATTTAATTAAAAGAAATCTACACACAAAAATAGAAACAAAAACCATGATAAAACACTAGTGCAACATATATCTGACAAGGTTCCAAAAAAAATCATTTCCTGACACTCCGTTGATCGATGTCCGACACTTGTAAAACACTTCTGCAACACATGTCGGACAGGTGTCCCAAAAGATTTCTTTTTTGCTTTTACTCTTCTTAGACACAAATTAGACGCATGTGCACAAAAATTAAAAATGAGTCGAAGACTTAATAAAAAATTTAGTTTTTTTTTTATAGTAGGTGGATAAATGTAATATTCCACATTCTAAATTATCTAATTAATTTTAATTAGAGCTTTTGCCTAATTTTCTAAATTAATTAGTGGTACTCGATTAATTAAAAATCATGGAATTAAGAGTATTAAGTGTGAATTAGTAAGACAAGTGGGAACTAGACTACACACTAATATCATTATGGATTTAATTATTCAAAGGAAAAATTCAAACTTCCCTCCACCACCTCCCCTCCTCTCTCACGTGTTTCTCTCACTCTCTTCCTCTCATGACTCATTTTTCCACTCACCTTCTCAACCACTAACTAAGCATGCAAGGGATCAATTTCATTTCTCACCACATCAGAAATCTGAAGCAAACTTCCTCTCCAACTCCCTCATTTCTCACGCCAAAACCCAACAACAACAACCCAAAAATTATCAATTATGCATAAACTCAAGATTTTGTCATTTCTCCAACCATGACTCTACAAACAGAGATTCCTCACATGCATTCACATCAGAGATGAAATCTCTGTAGCCACTGCAGAATCATCAAGCCCCAAAGCTTCACATGATGCTAAACAACAACAATCTCAATCTCATCAATTTCAAGCCAATGAACCTACATGCAATCCAACTCAGAAACAAACCTCACACTGTTCTTCCACTCAGAAAACCCTCTATAAATATCACCCTAGTTGCTGAAACAACTCATCAAACACAACACAAATTCTTAGAGCAAACTAAGGGAACGAGAGTTCAAAATCTTCCAATTCTGGTCTGGGGTTCGTGGGGCACTTTAGGAGGTTGCAGTAGCTGTTTCTAGGAGCTCAGGAGCTAGATTAAAGCTTCAATCCAGGTGGGTTCTTAGGTTAGGTAGTTTAGTCTCCCAATTTTATGAAATTATGCATGTTAACCTAGGAATTAGGGAATTGTTGTGTGAGGTAAATTAACTCCCAAATTTCCCTCCATTCTGTCTCATATTATATGTTTTATGTTTCTGCACTATCTTAAATGAGGAATGTAGGTGAAACCATTGCAAATTTATGAATTTCGCAAAACAGGGGCCATTCTGCATGAACTCGCTGTTGGAACAAAGTGGGTCTGACATGAACCTCTAAGTTTTTAAGTGGTTTTGATGATAACAAAGTATTAAAATTGCAATTGGAATTACTAATGATTATTCTAGTGTGCAGAATTACAAGTTAAAATTCATTCAGAAACACTATGAATAATAGCAAATAAGCCAGTCAAGATAAGCTCTGAAAGCATGACACTGTTCATCAGAAGCTTAAATTTTGCATGTTGAAGAAAGTGCCTCTGAGGACAAAAACAAGGCTCTGACGGACTCAGAAGCTAAAAGACCTCAAGAAGCTATGACAACAGCATCTGAAGCAAAAGAAATTTACGTCACTCAAGAACTGACATAATCAGAACCAATGATTGAAGAACAATCTACTTCAAGGCTCTGCTACGTCCACAGGAAGGAATATTCGTTGGTACAACGTTAACCTTATCCATATGTGGAGCGCAATTGAGGATCGTACCATTGTACTATTATTACTCAAAATGGATGAGTGATAATTCAAATAGCAAGGTAGTGGAATTGGATATCTTTGCCAAAGAAGGCAACTACAGCTATCACAATTGTACGAGTAAATTCCAGCTGGCACATCTCTCTCTGCAACGGTCATCATCTTCCTCCAAGTATAAATAGAAGACTCAAATGGAAGAAATGACTACTGTTCTATTACTGCGTTTAAGGCTCTGAAGCATTCTGACATAATTTGTATAATCTGTCATTCAAAGTCTTAAAGCTATTTGCGTTGTATTTTGTAAACACCTCTGATAGTATATCAAGTGTTCCTAAACATTCATTCTTAGATTTTAAGTTTGTTTGTGAAGTCTCTCGTTAAGTGTAACTTGAGCATTGAGAAGTCTCTTGCAAGTGTGCTTGAGCAAGTTGTAATCTTGTGAAGATTATAGTGAAAAGCTCTTGTTAGTAACAAGGGGACTGGACGTACCTTCAAGTTGTGAAGGGAACCAGGATAAATCTGTGTGTCTATCTTTCTTTCTCTCAGCACCTCTTTGAATTTGTTTTAAATCAGCTGCATTTAATACCTTAAGAACCAAAAAGTTTTAAATTCCTAAAACACAATTCAACCCCCCCTTCTTGTGTTTTTCCACCTTCAATTGGTATTAGGAGCTGGGTTGTTGCCTAACTCTCACCTAATAGTGAAACAGTAAAGATCCAAGAGGAAAAACATGTCTGCTGAGAAAGGAAACAATAGCAACAACAATAACGTTAGTTATGACTATGACTCAAATGCTAAAGACAGAAGGTTTTCTGATAAAGTTCCCTTCTTCAATGGAACTGAGACTGGTTACCCTTTCTGGAAAACCAAGATGTACAGTCACATCATGGGTATTGATAGTGACTTGTGGGACTTGGTAGAAGATGGAGTTAACTTTGAAAATATGGACTTAGAAGGAGTAGTCAGCTCTCAGAACAGAAAGGCCTTTACACCTACTCAAAAGCTAGAGTACAAGAAGCATCATAATGTAAAAGGAATGATGACAAACGCCATCTCTCATGATGAGTACCTTAAAATTGGAGATAAAAGAACTGCAAAGTCAATTTGGGATTCTTTAAAATCCAAGTATGAGGGCAACAAACAAGTTAAGGAAGCAAAGGCTAACTTGTTGGTACATCAGTATGAGTTGTTTAAGATGAAGGATGGAGAGGATATAGAAACAATGTTTGCAAGGTTTCAAATCCTAGTATCTGGACTTCAAGTCTTGGACAAGAGTTATACTGAAGCTGATCATGTGAGAAAGGTACTCAGAAGCTTGCCACCAAAATGGAGACCAAAGGTGACTGCTTTTCAAGAATCTAAGGACTTAGATACTGTATCCCTTGAAAGCTTGGTTAGTTCACTCAAGAGTCATGAAATGGAATTAATGACTGATGAGTCAACTAAGAAGATAAAAGGGATAGCCTTAAGCTCCAAGAGTTCATCAAAGGCTCTGAAAGCTAAGGTAATAGAATCTGAGGATGAAGCTTCGGAAGAGGGTCAAGAGATTGGGTCTGATGAAGAAGAAGAGATGGTTCTGATGGCTGCTAAGGTTTCACAATGGGCAAAAAGAAGCAAGAAATATGCAGGCAAGTTTGGAGGATCTTCCAAGAGAACCAGTGCTTCTAAAGACAAAAAGGAAGATCAAAGCAAGTGCTTCAAATGCAACAAGCCTGGCCATTTCATTGCTGATTGTCCAGAAAACAAAAGTAGACCATCAAAGCAAAGCTCTAGCAAGGAAAGGTACAAGAGTAAAGTCAAGATAAGCTTTCTAGCAACATGGGAAGATCTTGATAAAGACTCTGATTCAGATGGTGATGAGGAAGCAAATCTAGCTCTAATGGCAACCACCTCTGACAGAGAAGACTCTGAAGCAGGTTCAGACTCTGAAGATGAGGAAGAGGTAATTGCTAAACTATCTAGAACTGAATTAGTAGATTCTCTTAAAGATGCCTTAAAAATGCTCACTAAAAAGGCAGGTGAATGTAAGGTCTTGAAAAAGGCTTACAATAACCTAACTGAGAAAATGAACATAATAGTTGAAGAAAATGAGTCTCTACAAAGTAGAAATTCATTTATGGAAACTCATTATGTTTATGATGATAAGGTTCCTCCAGAACATGAATTTGTTCTGCAAGAATTTCTTATAAATGGCATGAAGAGAAGTAAGATAGCATCCTTAATATACCATGTTAGTAGAAATAGAGGTGAAGGTCTTGGATTCTCACGTTTTAAAGATAATCCATTATTTTCTAAACCCTCTAACAATGATAATTCAAAACCTAAGACCGTGTTTGTTAAAAGTCCATCAGAAGCGATAGTTATACCAGAACCTGAAAAGGTTATTGTGTCAGAAGCTAAGAAGTCTCAGACTCTGAAACCTTCAGAGCCTAAGAACTCAAAGCCTCAGAACAATGTAAAAACAAATAAAACTCTGGTATACTCTAAAGCTAAACCTAAGAGTTATACAAAGCCAAACAATTTTTCAAAAGGCTTCAATAACTCTAGAGGTCCTGATAGGCCAAATAAACAAAAACAATCTAAGGTTATGAGAACTAACTCTAAAGGACCCATAAAGGTATGGGTACCAAAATCTGAGATTGTGTTTGCTTCAGATTTGCACTCAAAGAAAGCCAGAGCACCATTCTTGGTACCTGGACAGTGGCTGCTCGCGTCATATGACAGGAGACAAGCATATGTTCCAAACCCTGACTCTGAAAGAGGGAGGAACTGTGGGATTTGGAGGAAACCAAAAAGGGAAGATCACTGGTACTGGTACTGGTACAGTTGGTAATTCTTCTCTTTCTATTAAAGATGTTTGGTTAGTTGATGGTCTTAAACATAATCTACTTAGCATTAGTCAATTCTGTGATAGTGGATTTGTTGTTAAGTTTAATAAGGATGCATGTACTGTAATCAAAGAGTCTGATGAGTCCATAGTGTTCAGAGGCTTAAGGAAAGGCAATGTTTATAAAATCAATCTGTCAGAACTCACAGAGCAAAAGATAGTATGTCTTTTATCTGTTAATGATGAGAAATGGGTTTGGCACCAACGCTTAGGACATGCTAACTGGAGATTAATCTCTAAGCTTAGCAAACTAAGCTTGGTTAAAGGCCTACCAAATCTCAACTATCATTCAAATGCTCTGTGTGGCCCTTGTCAGATTGGTAAGATTTCAAAAACATCTTTTAAACCTAAAAACATTGTCTCCACCTCAAGACCTCTAGAACTGCTTCACATTGATTTGTTTGGCCCTGTAAGTACGGCCTCAATCAATGGAAAGAAATATGGACTGGTCATTGTTGATGATTACAGTAGATGGACTTGGGTCAAATTTCTAAGAGTGAAAGATGATGCATATGAGGTGTTTACCATCTTCTGCACTCAAGTACAAAGTGAGAAGAGTCTCAAGATCCTAAAGATCAGAAGTGATCATGGGGGTGAATTTGAAAATGAACCCTTTGCAACTTTTTGTGAAGACCATGGAATTGTCCATGAGTTCTCAGCTCCTAGAACACCACAACAAAATGGTGTTGTAGAGAGAAAGAACAGGTCTTTACAAGAGATGGCAAGAACCATGATGCATGAGACAAAACTTGCTAAGTACTTCTGGGCAGAAGCTGTAAACACAGCTTGTTACATTCAAAATAGGATCTATATCAGACCTATATTGAATAGAACAACATATGAACTCTTCAAAGGAAGAAAACCCAACATCTCTTATTTTCACCAGTTTGGATGTACATGTTACATTCTAAACAATAAGGCCTACAAAAGAAAATTTGATGCCAAAGCTTGTAAGGGAATCTTTATAGGTTACTCTGAACGTTCAAAGGCATACAGAGTGTATAATTCTGAAACTAACACTGTGGAAGAATCTATACATGTTAGATTTGATGATAAAGAGCCTGACAGTAAAATGTCAGAGCAAGATGATAGCTATGCAGGTGTTCCTTACCAATACATCAATTCAGAATCTGAAAGAGCATCAGAAGCTATTGAGACTTCAGAAGCTGCATTGGAAGAAGATGCTGAAGGAGCATCTCCAATAGAAGCATCTGAAGAACATGATGATACTTCAGAAGATGACACCCAAACAAGTACTGAAACTAATGAAGCTCCAAAGAGAAAATTCAAGTACAGATCATCACATCTAGAAGATCTCATTCTTGGAAACAAAGAGAGTCCAAGAAAAACAAGATCAGACTATCAACAACAAGATTCACTTCTAGGACTCATATCTATGATAGAACCCAAGAATGTTGATGAAGCTCTTACTGATGATGGATGGATTGTAGCAATGCAAGATGAGCTTAATCAGTTTCAGAGAAATGATGTGTGGGACTTAGTGCCAAGACCACCACACAAGAACATCATTGGAACCAAGTGGGTATTCAGAAACAAACTGAATGAACAAGGTGAAGTGGTAAGAAACAAAGCTAGACTTGTAGCACAAGGCTACAGTCAGCAAGAAGGCATAGACTTCAAAGAAACATTTGCTCCAGTGGCAAGACTGGAAGCAATCAGGTTACTTTTATCATTTACTGTTAATAATGGAATCACATTATATCAAATGGATGTTAAGAGTGCCTTTCTAAATGGTGCTATTTCTGAAGAAGTGTATGTTAAGCAACCACCAGGGTTTGAAGATTTGAAAAATCCTGACTATGTTTTTAAATTAAAGAAATCACTTTATGGTCTTAAACAAGCTCCTAGAGCTTGGTATGAAAGACTAAGTAATTTCTTATTAGAAAATGGTTTTCAAAAAGGTCAAATTGACAATACACTATTCAGAAAGACAACTAAGAAAGATATCTTAATTATTCAGATATATATTGATGATATAATTTTTGGCTCTACTAATGCTTCCTTGTGCAAGAATTTCTCTAAGCTTATGCAGGATGAATTTGAAATGAGCATGATGGGTGAATTGAAGTTCTTCCTTGGGATTCAAATCAATCAAGGAAAAGATGGCATTTACATTCATCAAAGCAATTATACAAAAGAGCTTCTGAAGAAGTTCAACCTTGATGACTGCAAGATAATGTCTACACCCATGCATCCTACAAGTAGCCTAAGCAAGGAAGAGATTGGAAGCAAAGTAGATCAGAAGCTGTATCGAGGTATGATTGGTTCTTTACTCTACCTAACAGCATCTAGACCTGATATTTTATATAGTGTATGCTTGTGTGCAAGATTTCAATCAGATCCTAGAGAACCCCATTTAACTGCTGTTAAGAGGATCTTTAGATATCTGAAAGGAACTACTAATCTAGGACTTCTTTATAAAAAATCCCTAGATAGTAAGCTAGTTGGATTCTGTGATGCTGACTATGCTGGAGACAAGATTGAGAGAAAATCCACTAGTGGAAATTGCCAATTTATTGGTGAGAATCTCATATCTTGGGCCAGTAAGAGACAAACAACTATTGCTTTGTCTACAGCAGAAGCAGAATACATCTCAGCTGCTAAATGTTGCACACAGCTACTCTGGATGAAATATCAGTTAGAGGATTATAACATAGCTGAAAGTAGTATTCCACTATATTGTGATAATACTGCTGCTATTCATTTATCTAAGAACCCTATTTTACACTCAAGAGCTAAACATATTGAAATAAAACATCATTTTATTAGAGATCATGTTCAAAAAGGTACAATAGATATTCAATTCATTGATACTGAACATCAATGGGCTGACATATTTACTAAGCCTTTAGCTATTGAAAGATTTGACTTTATTAAAAAGAATTTGAACATGCACTTTATCTCTGAAGAAAATTAGCTCTGAGAAGTAAAATAGAATTAGCATCTGAAGCTCTCTCAGAGCCTCTGATAATTTAGAGTCTCCTTTGGGAAGCTCTGAATAATTTGGGTTCTGAAGGGTAACAGGGTCTGATGAGGTGTCAGATACAAATGAGTTTGGCTCTGAACTAAATGGAAATGAAACGTTTAGTACTAGTAAGTGTACAACAGTTGTCTGTACACGCGTCAGCTATGATTAAGTCCTTTCAACACGTGTCTAGATCCTGACGGGCAGAGAACAGTTAATGATGATTATGGCAGTTAAGTCTATTATTTAATTTTTAAAACTGCTCGCGCTCCCTCCCAATGTTTGCTTTCTCTGAGTATGTGTGCTAGTTACTATTTATAAGTCACTTCACTCACATTGCACAACTTTTACACATAATCACTACCTACACAACCCTAGACCTTACAGAAATTCCCAATTCTCTTCTTCTTAATTCTCTGCAACAATGGCTGCACGTTCTTCAAACACAATCGTTCAAGAACCTTTCAATCCTACTTTACCACCTATCATTGATCTCAAGGCTCAAGATAATCTCGTCTACAAACACAATGAAACTGACGCTGGTCCAGACGCCTATGAATTCAATACTGAAAAGTTTGTGGACTTCGAGAGTTTGAAAGCAAATGGAATAGACGTTCAAAGCTTGTTCTACGATCAACAATGGCAGAACTACTTTGAGATGCTAAACGGGTTTGTTTACTATGATATTGTTAAGTATTTCTGGCAGAAGGCAACGGTTTATGATAGGGTAAGTGCTGATGAAGAGATGAGAAAATTGGTTGAAAAGAACAAGTCGCTAAGAGGTAAAACCAGACAAGAACTAGGTTTGAAACCTTATAGGGGAAGGGAAATAAGGTCAAACATTCTGGGTATCAATGTTGTGATCACTCAGGCACACATTGATAAGCTTCTTGGTCTGGATAACAAAGGAGAAGATATAGAGGTGTATGATGATAAAAGCAAGCTTCTGGAATCAATTAACAAGGACCTATTTGAGACTGGTAGTTCTAACAAGGATTTTGGTAGAATAAAGTTTATGAGGCACAAGTTTGCTTTTGCCTTCAGAGTATTTCTTGCCACCATTGTAACTAGAGAAGGTGGATTAGATTCTATTTCCATTCAACACAAACACTTCATCTGGTTCTTATACAAGAAAGTGAAGATAAATCTTGCCAAGACTTTATTTGATCATCTGTGCTCAACCATCACCAAGAGTAGAGCAAAATTACCCTCAATCATTCATCATCCCAGGCTAATTTCAGAGCTTATAAGGCAAACTAAACTCACTGACATTCTGAGTGCCAAAGAGAAGCTCAGAGTGTTCAACACTGCTAAATATGATGCAACTGTTCTGGTGAATATGAAGAGGAAAACAAAGGAAGAAATCATCAAAGTTCAGAATCCTCTACAAGCTATATACGAAAAGTACTTCTGGTGTGATGGGTTTCCCACTATATCAGAACATGATAATGAGGATGTTATCAAAAAATTTCTTGAGATTGTGAGAAGAGAAACTGGAGTAAGGATGCCTAGAAAGATGGTTGTTAGTGTCCCAAACTGGGATATCTTCAAGGGTCCAAGAGCAATCACAAGGTCTCAAAGGAAGCCAAGAACCACTGAACAAGAGATTGTTGAAGATGGTTCTCAGGACCAAGAAAATGATGATGCTGATGAGACTGAGGAAGGAGAAAGTGGTGCTGGAGGTATAGCCACTGAAGGAAATGCTGGGAATGATGAAGCTGTTCAGAAAGAAAAGAGAACAAAGAAGAGGAATGACAGGCCTCTAGCATCTGAGGAAGATCAGAAGCCTGCAAAGCCTGCAAAGAGATTAAAGACTAGAGCTTCTAAACCTCAAGGTAAATCCTCTAAGTCTAATACTTGTAGCATTCCTGTAGCTCAGGATGTTAATTCTCAACCCTCTATTGCTCCACCCTCTACTTCTCAACCTTCTCACCCTTCTGAACAAGCAACTCCCATAGACTTCACTTTACCTCTTAGTGTAGTCTTGCCTGATTCTAAACCTTTATCATCATCATCATCATCTGACTCTAGCACTGGCTCTGATGAGTTCATTGCTAAGCTTGACAAAGAAGTGAAAGAAAAACAAAAGAAAAAGAAACCATCAAAGAAAATTCACTTCAAAAGAACCACCAAGAGAACAACCAAGAAGCCTATTCATATATCTTCTGATGAAGATCCTCCCATCATCATTGACACTACCATCCTTGACCAACCTGCCAATCCTGAATCAGTTCTTGACCATCTTCAACAACATCTATCTGGAGATGCATTTACACACTCCAATCCAAATTCACTACCTCGTTTTCCTTTCATCAACACTATTGCTGATTCATCTATCCAAGAACCACCTACTACACAAGTCATTCAAACTCCACCTCCATCCCTTGACCATATTTCACAAGAAAATCCACCCACTTTTACACCTATTCAGGATGAGACAATTGGTCATTCTGAAGCACAACAGCAAACACCTCGAAATTCACCAGTTCCAACTGTCAATGAACCACAAATAACTAATGTTCAAGAATTCCCTATCCATGACAATGCTTCTGAACAAAACAAATCACCCACTCCCACCAATGATGAACCACCTCATCACTCACCAGCTCAAGATATAGCTGAACAACAACAACAAACACCCACACCGCAACCTGAAATCACAACTTCTGAGCCTAACCCAGAATCACCAACTGCTGCACCCATTTATGGCCCACTCTATAAACCTTTGATTTTAGAAGAGGTTCTTGAGCTTTATAATCATATCTTTAAGGCTGAAGAACAATTCTTGAAAGATGCCATAAACCTTGATGATGATATAATACCCCATAACCTTAGCAAGATAAAAATCATCAATCTTAAGAGAAAGAAGCCTGAGCCAACCATCCCTTTTGACCCATCCAAACCATTCTTCAATCCTGCTTCTGAACCAAATCTTGAGCTACTAAATATTGCTATTAGTCTTAGGCTCAAGAGATTTAAACAAATGGATGAAGAGGTTCTTGTCTTCCCTTCTGACATTGATGCTGAGGTCAGAGAGATGGAGTATCTATTCAGTCAATCATTGAAGATTCTAGGTACTCATCTGAAGCACAAGATACAGGGTAGAGGAATGGCTGCTATGAGAAGCTTGTTTGATATTGTGGAAAGGTCACGTGCTCCAAGGCTTACATTCTACAATCATGTTGAGGAGCGAAACAGATTGAACCTTATGGCTGCTATTGAAGAAAGTCTCAGAACTGCTTCTATCAGTGCTCAAATGATGATCTTACAAGAGGCAGAGTATCTTAAGAGTGTTGAAGCTGAGCAGGCTAGGATAGCTGCTGAAGCTGAGCAAAAGAGGCAAGCTGAGATTGAACACAAGAGGCTGGCTGATCAAGAAGCTCTCAAGTTGTTGGTAAGTATGGGTACACACATTGCTACTATTGAAACCAACAAAATTCTGGCAGATCAAGTTGTGGCAGAGAATATTGCATTGTTTGACTTGCTTCAACATGAACAAGAAGACACTGAAATGCTTGATCAGAGCCCAGTGGTTGAAACCCCTGATAAGGGAAAAACAGCTATTGTTGACAAAACCCCTCCTACCTCTCCAAAGATTGAAAAAGGTTCTCCATCTTCAGATATACCTCCTGCTGTTCAAAGAGCCTTAGATACCATCAGAACTGAGTTAGCAGAAGATATCAAGGATGAAATTGATGAACTCAGGATTGATTTAAGAACTGATTTGAGAGCAGATTTCAAGGCTGATATTACTGCATCTGAGGAAGCTACTCGTCAAAGGATGGATGCCATGATGGAAACCCTTCTTAAGGCCATTGCAGACATTAAGAAGCCTTAACCCCTATTTGTGCACTTGTCTTTATTTCTTTTTGATTTGTTTTGTTAATGGTTCTTATGTACTATTTGGATAATTTTATCTTTTTGCTTCTTAATTAATATTTGTTTATCCATTTTTGTGTGTTTGTTTATTTGCTTGTGTGTTTATTTTATTTTTGTTTTTCAAAATTTCGCTTCTCTATATACCCTGATATTGTCTGGTACTCTTGTGGTTACTGGCTCTAGTGTGAGGTGTTGCAGAGCATCTCAGTTTTAAAACTAATAGCCTAGGATTTTCAAAACCTAAGAGTCCCCCTCATCGGTACTCCTGTTTACTCTTGAAATGGCTTCTTAGTATTAAAGCCTGTTTAACAGCGGGGCAACGATACCGAATGAGGCGTGTCTGGTAACTGGTTTTCTGACGATAGGAATGAGGTATATAAAAGAAAGCAAGCTTAAAAGAGAGAGATAGGTAGAGGAACAACTTTATTTTTATTAATAGAAAAGTTCTTTATTACATATGAAAACATAATTCTACTTAGACTAAGGCTTAGATTTAGAAGCTTCTGATTCTATACTCTTCAGTTTCTCCTTGAGAAGAGATAGTGCTTCATCAGCAAGCTTCTGAACCTCAGCTGGATAATCTTCTAGTTTATCTTCATATGTCCATAAGAACTCTTCCAGATCAGAGCCCAACTCTTCCTCCTCTGATTCTGTTAAAATCAGTTCTTCCTTGTTTCTCTCAAAACGAAGCCTGTTTTCTTCGCAGCGCCAGGGTTCTGCTCCCTTCTTGCTCTTTTCTTTTGAGCCTGAAGCATTCTTGGTAACCTGCTTTTCCATTGTGTGTTTTTCTTTTGATGTTACTTGATTACTCTATATGAGTAAAATGAGAGGAATCATCCCTTTTTATAGTGCCATCAAGCTCTCTTGTCAGTGTGATAATCAATGCAATTCATTTAATGAATTTGGTTGTCACTATCTTTTGACTTGACTACCTTGTTTTGGCGCTTTGACTGCTTGGTTTTCTGTGTCTTTTTGACTGATGCCAAAAGGGGGAGTAAGGGTAGCGTTAAAATTAATGTTGATTGATACTAATGTTGCTGAATCTGAAACTGTTATGTTAAATGCATTCTGAATCAATTTTTATCCATTCTGATTCTTTCTCATTCTGAACGTTATTGAAAGGGGAGGAAATTTAAGAACCTAAAATAAAATTCATAGACAATGTCAGAAGAGCTTGCAAACCTCTTCTGAGCATTATCAGACTCTGAGAAGCAAAGCTTACAAAACTATGCCTCTGAGAGTTAAATATGAAAACTTATTTTAAGTTAATAAATTGACTCTTAAACTGTTTTAATTAATTATGGATAAGACTTAGGGGGAGCTTACAAACCTACCCTTATGGATTATCAGACTCAGGGGGAGATTGCAAACCTTTGAAACCTGAAGTCAACATAATTGAATTAAATCAACAACAATTGAATTTTAATGCTTTAGTTTGTCATCATCAAAAAGGGGGAGATTGTTGGAACAAAGTGGGTCTGACATGAACCTCTAAGTTTTTAAGTGGTTTTGATGATAACAAAGTATTAAAATTGCAATTGGAATTACTAATGATTATTCTAGTGTGCAGAATTACAAGTTAAAATTCATTCAGAAACACTATGAATAATAGCAGAGAAGCCAGTCAAGATAAGCTCTGAAAGCATGACACTGTTCATCAGAAGCTTAAATTTTGCATGTTGAAGAAAGTGCCTCTAAGGACAAAAACAAGGCTCTGACGGACTCAGAAGCTAAAAGACCTCAAGAAGCTATGACAACAGCATCTGAAGCAAAAGAAATTTACGTCACTCAAGAACTGACATAATCAGAACCAATGATTGAAGAACAATCTACTTCAAGGCTCTGCTACGTCCACAGGAAGGAATATTCGTTGGTACAACGTTAACCTTATCCATATGTGGAGCGCAATTGAGGATCGTACCATTGTACTATTATTACTCAAAATGGATGAGTGATAATTCAAATAGCAAGGTAGTGGAATTGGATATCTTTGCCAAAGAAGGCAACTACAGCTATCACAATTGTACGAGTAAATTCCAGCTGGCACATCTCTCTCTGCAACGGTCATCATCTTTGTTGACTATTTGATGTTGGCTGCATTTTGGTAAAACAATATTTAGGCAGGATGTGGTATGTAATGTTACAACATCATGACCTGACGTGAGCGCGCCAGCTGGCGGCAGCATTTAATGCGCGCGGGTTTTATTTTTAGAGAAGATCTTTTCTCTTACATATCAGTTCTTGGCTTGTGCATCAAGGAAGTTTTATTTCCTAAACAGATCTTTTGCTCAGAGATTGGTTTGGGAATTATTATGAAGAATTATATTTTCTAAACGTATCTTTTTAAGATATGGTTTTATTTTATATTTGTGAGCTGGATCTTTCTCATGGGCAAAGCTACTGAAGCCCAAATTTAACCAGCTTTATATTGAAGAATCAAAACCTAATTTAGGCAGTTGTTCAAGCGATATTGTTGAGTCTGGCCGTATTAGGATTCGTGTGTGTGCTTGTGTTTTGTGAGCCTTTCTTGTATCTCTTTGATGCAAGCTTAGGACTGTGTGTTCTATTGAGTTGTAATCACAATTGTCTCTGAAGCTTTTAAGCAAGGAGATAGTTGTTGTGTGTGTGTCCACTCCAAAGCTTTTAAGCAAGGAGTTTGGATCTTAGTGCGTGTGTATCACTTGAAGCCTTTAGGTAAAAGTGATCTAGTGTCTAGGAGAGTGTCTCCATCACAGTGGTTGAATTAACAATAGTGCTGTCTGTACTATTGAGCTTAAGGAGTGAGTTGGGAACTCATACCTAGGAGTTCCTAGGTAGAAGGACATAAGGATAGTTGCTAGGTGATAAGTTGTAAACGAGGAGTTTGCTGTAAGACTTTGAACTAGGGCTATTAGTGGAATTCCTCCTGGATTGGTATCCCCCAGACGTAGGTGCGCCGAACTGGGTCAACAAATCACTGTGTGTTTATTTATTTCTGCACTATTTACTATTTTACGATTTGTCTATTAAAGCTGGTAAAAGTGTTGTAACATCGTGTACAACATCTTGTACTGGTGTGCCAGAATTTTCAATTGGCATCAGAGCAGGCACCCTGCCTGTTTAGGGTGAGATTCAGGAAGTTTTAACTGGCAAAATGGACAAGGAAGGAGGATTCGTGAACAGACCCCCTATGCTGACTGGTTCCAATTATGATCATTGGAAGCCAAAGATGATTGCATTCCTAAAGTCCATTGATAGTAGGACTTGGAAGGCAGTTTTGAAAGGTTGGGATCATCCTTTAATTGTGACCAAAGAAGGTACTTCCACTGGTGAACTAAAGCCAGAGGCAGATTGGACAAAGGAAGAAGATGAAGCAGCTCTCAGCAACAATAAGGCAGTAAATGCTCTCTTCAATGGAGTAGATACAAATATGTTCAAGCTCATCAAAAAATGTCTATCTGCAAAGGAAGCCTGGGAGATATTGATGACATGCTATGAAGGCACCTCTAAGGTAAAGATGTCAAAGCTTCAAATTCTTACTACCAAATTTGAAAATCTGAGAATGAAAGAGGAGGAAAGTATTCAAGATTTTCACATGAGTTTGGTTGACATTGCTAATGCCTTTGAGGCACTTGGTGAGAAAGTATCTGATGAGAAGTTGTCTAGAAAGATGCTCAGGTCACTTCCAAAAAGGTTTGACATGAAAGTGACTGCCATTGAGGAAGCTCAGGATATAGCTAACATGAAGATAGATGAACTGGTGGGTTCTCTTCAAACTTTTGAACTGACCATTAATGAGAGAGGAGATAAAAAGAGTAAAAATGTAGCTTTTATCTCAAATGATGATGAAGAGGAATCCCAGACTGTTGTTGAAGGAGATGAAAGTATTTCTGATGCTCTTGCTCTAATTGGAAAACAATTTGGAAGAGTTCTAAGGCGGGTTGATAGGAGAGCCAGGCAGAATGGGCAGAACATTAGATTCGACATCAACAAACAGCAAAACAATGTCAAGAAAGCTAGACCTGAGGAGAAAAGTGGACCAGTCAAAGAATTACAATGTCATGAATGTGAAGGTTATGGACATGTCAGAACTGAATGTGCAACCTTCCTGAAGAAACAAAAGAAAGGTTTGTTTGTTTCTTGGTCTGATGAAGATCCTGAAGAAGGTGAGGAATCTGCTAGACATGTTTCTGCTATGACTGGGGTTTGTGATACTGTGGCCGATTCAGATGATGATGTGGAGGTAGTGTATGAAGAGCATTCTGATGATGAGGAGAATGACACCTATGAGGAATTACTTGGTCTCTACAATGACCTTCTTGTTCGCTATAAAGAGGTGTGTAGAATCCTGGAGAAACAGAAGAAGACTATAAATCAACTTCATACAGAAAAGGATTTCCAAATTGGCCAAGTGCTGAAAGTTGAGAAGGAGTTAACTCAAGCAAATGCAGACATGGAAGAGTTGAAGAAAAGATCAACTGAACTGTGGGGCCAACTTACTTGAGGAAATCTTAGATGGTGTCCCTAGTACAAGAATGAAAGCTATAGGATATAACTACACTGCTCTTAATCAACATCAACAGGACAAAAACACCAAATTCCTTCCAGCTGATGAGGTAATTAATCCATACACTGGGGAAAAGATGTTACAACCTCCTGTACCACATCCTAAAACCTATCCAAATGTTAAGCTTGGACAAGGCCCCAGGACTTTTGCTAACCATCGTCGTGCCCCAGGACACCATGGTCGTTCAAGAAAATGGTTCTGTCATCATTGTGGAATGAAGGGCCACATAAGGCCTTTTTGCTACAAATTGTATGGATATCCAAGACATTGGCAACAACCAAAAACTGCTCCTAGAGAGGATCCTGTCAGAAAAGTGTGGCAACCAAAAGCTGAGAACAGAGGGCTGATTGCACACACATCTCTCAGAGCATCATCCAGAGAAGACTGGTATTTCGATAGTGGCTGTTCTAGACACATGACAGGGGTAGAGACGTATCTGAAGGACTTGAAAGGGTATGCTTCTAGTTCTGTAACTTTTGGAGATGGAGCCAAAGGTGAAATTCTGGGGATAGGCAAACTTGTCAACAAAGAGTTGCCTAACTTAGAAAATGTGTTGCTAGTAAAGGGACTCACTGCAAATCTGATCAGTATAAGCCAACTGTGTGATCAAGGATTAAGGGTGAACTTTACAAAAGAAGAATGTCTTGTTAGCAATGATCAAGGAGAAATTCTGATGAGAGGTGGCAGATCCAAAGATAATTGCTACTTGTGGGTATCCCATGAAGAAATACAACAAGGAAAATGTCTACTTGGTAAAGAAGATGAAGTTCAACTGTGGCACCAGAAACTTGGTCATCTAAGCCTAAGTGGAATGAAGAAAGTTGTTATTGCTGAAGCTGTCAGAGGGCTTCCCAAACTAAAAATCACTGAGGGAAGTATATGTGGTAAATGTCAGATTGGAAAACAAACCAGGATGTCGCATCCAATGTTGGAACATCAGGTAACATCAAGAACTCTAGAACTTCTACACATGGACCTCATGGGGCCTATGCAAGTTGAAAGCTTAGGAGGTAAGAGGTATGCATTTGTGGTAGTAGATGATTTCTCCAGGTACACCTGGGTTAATTTCATTAGAGACAAATCTGACTCATTTGATATCTTCAAGACTCTATCCACTCAAGTTCAAAGAGAAAAGAACTGTGGAATTGTGAGAATCAGAAGTGACCATGGAAGAGAGTTTGAAAATGAAAAATTCAGTGAGTACTGTGCGAATGAAGGAATTAAGCATGAGTTCTCATCACCCATAACTCCTCAACAAAATGGTGTGGTGGAAAGAAAGAACAGAACTATTCAAGAATCAGCTAGAGTGATGTTACATGCAAAATCCCTACCCTACCATTTCTGGGCTGAAGCTATGAATACAGCCTGCTACATACACAACAGGGTGACTATAAGAAAGGGGACATCAGCTACTTTATATGAGCTATGGAGGGAAAGAAAACCAACTGTCAAGCATTTTCATGTTTTTGGTAGCAAATGTTATATCCTGGCAGACAGAGAGCAAAGAAGGAAGCTTGATCCCAAGAGTGATGAAGGGATCTTCCTTGGATACTCTACCAACAGCAGATCTTACAGAGTATACAACTCAAGAACTAAAGTCGTTATGGAATCTTACAATGTGGTAGTAAATGATGTGGAGACTGAGAAGGTTGACAATGTGGAATACGATGTTGGAACATCAGGCCCTGTCCTAGAAGAGCATGATCTAGGAGAACAATCTGATGATAAACAAGAAGAGAATATTGAGAATACTACATGTGACACCACTAATAATGTGAACAAAGGACCATCTGTGAGGGTCCAGAAGAATCACCCCTTGGATCTAGTCATTGGAAATCCTGAACAAGGAATCACCACTAGAAGATCCAATGATGTGATAGCAAATTCCTGCTTTGTTTCCATGTTTGAACCTAAGAATGTGAAAGAAGCTCTCACTGATGAATTCTGGATTGAGGCTATGCAAGAGGAATTGAATCAATTCAAGAGAAGTGAAGTGTGGGATCTGGTTCCAAGACCTGATAAAGTAAATGTCATAGGTACAAAATGGATCTTTAAGAATAAATCTGATGAAAAAGGGGTCATTACCAGAAACAAAGCTAGGCTGGTTGCTCAAGGTTACACTCAGGTAGAAGGGCTTGACTTTGAGGAGACCTTTGCCCCTGTAGCTAGATTGGAATCAATTAGACTACTATTGGGGGTTGCTTGCATCCTGAAATTTAAACTCTATCAAATGGATGTCAAGAGTGCGTTTCTGAATGGGTATCTTCATGAAGAAGTCTATGTGGAGCAACCAAAAGGGTTCACTGATCCTGTGTATCCTAATCATGTCTACAAACTGAAAAAGGCTCTCTATGGTCTAAAACAGGCGCCTAGGGCCTGGTATGAAAGACTTACTCAATTCCTAGTAGGTCAAGGCTATAGAAAGGGTGGATCTGATCAAACCTTGTTTGTAAAGCAAGAGAAAGGTAAGTTCATGATTGCACAAATTTATGTGGATGACATTGTCTTTGGAGGAATGTCGAAGACGATGGTACAACATTTTGTTCAACAAATGCAATCAGAATTTGAAATGAGTTTAGTAGGAGAATTGACCTACTTCTTGGGACTACAGATCAAGCAAATGGAGGATACTATCTTCATTTGCCAAAGCAAGTATGCCAGAAACATTGTCAGGAAGTTTGGTCTAGATAATGCTTCTCACAAGAGAACTCCTGCTCCAACCCATCTGAAGCTAACCAAAGATGAACAAGGTGTGGGTGTAGACCAAAGTATGTATAGAAGCATGATAGGAAGCCTACTGTACTTGACTGCAAGTAGACCAGATATTACCTTTGCTGTAGGGGTTTGTGCTAGGTACCAGTCAGAACCAAAGGTAAGCCATCTCAATCAAGTCAAGAGGATTCTGAAATATGTCAATGGAACATGTGATTATGGGATGATGTATTCACATTGTGAAGATTCAAGCTTGTGTGGATATTGTGATGCTGATTGGGCTGGTAGTGCTGATGACAGGAAAAGCACATCTGGTGGGTGCTTCTTCCTAGGAAGTAATCTTATTTCTTGGTTCAGCA
The DNA here is from genome assembly GCA_030408175.1 of Trifolium repens. Lineage (NCBI taxonomy): Eukaryota > Viridiplantae > Streptophyta > Magnoliopsida > Fabales > Fabaceae > Trifolium > Trifolium repens. Next base: position 7,099,527 of record CP125847.1, read on the forward strand.
AAAAGCAAAATTGTGTGGCCCTATCCACAGCTGAGGCAGAGTATGTAGCTGCTGGAAGTAGCTGTACTCAACTTGTTTGGATGAAGCAGATGCTGAAGGAATATGATGTGGAACAAGATGTTATAACATTGTACTGTGATAATTTGAGCGCCATAAATATTTCAAAAAATCCTGTTCAACATAGCAAAACCAAACACATTGATATTCGCCATCACTTCATCAGAGATCTAGTGGAAAATAAAGTTGTGACACTGGAGCATGTAGGAACTAAGGATCAAGTGGCTGATATCTTCACCAAAGCACTTGATGCTGTTCAATTTGAAAACTTAAGGGGCAAATTAGGGATTTGCCTATTTGAAGATCTGTAGCAATTACAGTTATTTGGAGGGAGATATGCAGCAGTTATTATTTCTCTCTCTCCAATCCTTGTGCTGCACGATAAACAAGGCAATGATGGTTCTTACATCCCTATAAACACGCCACATAACACTAGTGGTTATTTCCTTACCAAATCAACTTTCAAATATTTTCTTTCTAAATTTCACCATCTCTCTAACCTCTCAAACCGTTCCAATTCTCAGAACCTCTACATTCAAACTTACTCCATCAAAACTCAAACCTCAATCATGTCTCAATCACCAAACACCATCTCTCCCATGAACTCCACCGATTCACCAAACTCGTCACCTATCAATGCTACCCCCATCACCACCGTTCATCCCTCATTCGCATCTGCTCTCAACCCAAAACCAAAGAAAACCACCGCAAAGAGGACTTCTACTTCCAAAGTTCCAAAATCAAAGAAGAAATCTAAGACCTCTTCGTCCTCTGTTTCGAAGAAATCAACAAAAGCCAAATCATCAAAATCGAAGCCGATCCACACCATGCAAGAGCTGTATGTGGATGATCTTACTAAAGGGAATGCGGAATCGAATGTTGAAGCGTCCAACAATGATACTTCTGATTTGAATGTTAAAGAAGGTAACTCTGATTTTGTTGTTGAAACCCTAGAAAACCAAAAAGGGGTAACAGGTGACAATACTGTTGTGACTGAAGCCGTTGGTGGAGGAATTGTTCAGGATTCGCCTGATGCTGAAGAAACAATGAACAATCAAGTTGTGGAGGAAGCTCTGAACTCCTTGAAGGATACCATTCCAACATCCAATGTTGTGCCGGATGTTGAAACATCCTTGGCACAGGATGAACCAACTCCTGATATAGTTGGTAATGCTGTTAATTATGCAGAACAGGTTGATGAAGGACCTGCTACTGATGAGATTGTGGTTCCACAGACTGAAAAGGAACCTGTTACTGATGAGGAGGAAGATACAAATATACTTTCTACTGACAATGCTATGTCAGTAGATGATGATGTGGTTGATGTGGATGCTATGGAGGATCTGGAGCAAACAGTTAGTGAAGTGGCTAGTGGTAGCATTGCAAGAAGGTTAAGAAACAGAAAAGGGAAAGTTGCTGATGTGGTAACTGAGGTTGTGCCTAAGGCAACCCCATCCAAGAAGAAAAAGGTGATTGGCCCTAGCAGAAAGCCTAGCAAAGTTGAAATTGCTAGTGAAAAGAAGAAAGCTAGTGGGAAAAGAAAGCATGTTGAAGCTGGAGACTCTGACTATGAAGTGGAAGAGGATGTGCCACACATTGCATCCAACATTGTGTCCTCTGCTAAGAAGACAAGTCAGAAGAAATTTCGCAGAGCTGCTATACCAGAACTTGATGTGGTACATGATGTGCCAAACATTGTGTCTACTGGTAAGAAGAAAATTGGTGGAAGGATTATTCCCCAAAATGTTCCTGATGTCCCCATGGACAACATTTCATTCCATTTCATTGAGAGTGCTCAGAAGTGGAAGTTTGTGGCTAATAGAAGGTTGGCTTTGGAGAGGGAGCTGAGTGCTGAAGCCTTGGAGCAAAAGGAGATTATTGCTCTCATTGAGAAGGCTGGGTTGATGAAGACTGTGTCTGGCATTGGTGAATGCTATGAGAAATTGGTCAAGGAATTCTTGGTCAATATACCTGAAGACTGTGATAATCCTCTGAGCAAAGAGCACCATAAAGTGTATGTGCGAGGTAAATGTGTTCATTTTTCTCCTGCTATTATCAACAAATTTCTGGGGAACAAAGAAGATGGCTATGCTGAATTGGAGGTCACCAACACTCAGGTCTGCAAGACCATCACAGCTAATCAGGTCAAGGTTTGGCCAATGAAAGGTAAAGTGCCCTCTGTCATGCTCTCGGTTAAATATGCCATCCTTAATAGGATTGGCACTGTAAATTGGGTTCCCACTACCCACACCTCTGATATTGCTACTAGCTTAGCTAGGTTTGTATATGCTGTTGGTACTGGTACTGAGTTCAACTATGGGGCTCATATTTTTGAGGAAACTGTGCAACATGCTAAGTCATGGGCTGTTAGAATGCCTATAGCTTATCCATCTCTTATCTGTGGAATCATTTTAACTCAACACCCCACTATTATAACTGCTGATGATGAGGTGAGTAAGAGGGAATCTCCTCTTGATTTTCACCCTAGACTGTTTGAAGGAACACATGCTGCAGATATTGAGATTACAGGCCCTTCTGTTGCTGCTCCTACTGGTTCTGGTTCTATGAGCAGGAAGGAGATGATAGCTTCTTTGGAAGCAGCTTGCAGAGCTCTAGATGAAAAGAAAAAGAGCCTTGAGCAAGTGATTGTGGCTCTTAAGCAAGAAGAAGCTGCTGAAGAGGGTGAGCAGGTGCAGGTTGGACAAGAAGGAGGTGATCAAAGTGAGGATGGAGGCACTGAGGAGCTGGAGCTCTCAGATGCTAGTGCTGATTTTTAGTGGTTGTATTCCACCTTTATGTGTACTTTTTTTTAAAGTTGTTTATGTTTCTGGCTGTAATTCTGGTACTTATGTTCTTCTGTTGGGCTATGCCCTGGATATTTTAAGCACTCCCTAGTGCATTTGGATGTAATAGTACTTAGTACTCTGTGATCTGTGCTACTACTACTCTATTTTGGCTCCCAAAAACATCTTTGTCAAATTTGTGGTAAAAAGGGGGAGTAGAAAGTTACAACATTTGTTTCCACATGTTCTCTGGTAGTAGTTTAGTTGTATGTGGTAGCTGGTAGTAGATGTATGGTACTCTGGTAGTGGTAGATGTTCTGTGCTGAAATGATCTGTCATGATATGCCTATGTGTTAGTACCTGATTGATATGCATGATCCTATGTGTTAGTCTACTATGCACCATTTCAGGGGGAGTACTATGTATGTGATGCAGGGGGAGATGTTGTATGTGATGTTGGAACATTCTGTTCGTGTAATCCATGCTTATGTTTGTGATCACTTAAGGCGATGTAGTTTTCTGTGCTTCTGCTGTTGCATGCCTCTGATGTGCTCTAAAGATACGACTGAATTCTGATCTAATGTTTCCTTGAAGGAGTATGGTTGGAAATTATTCTTGAAGATGTGCTACGCTTCTCTTCCTTTGTGTGTTTATGTTGATGTGAAGAAGTTGTAGTGATGTATGTATCTTTGTAGCTTGTCTGTGTGATCCCAAGTTGTTTTAGCCAAAAATTTGCCAAAGGGGGAGTTTGTTGACTATTTGATGTTGGCTGCATTTTGGTAAAACAATATTTAGGCAGGATGTGGTATGTAATGTTACAACATCATGACCTGACGTGAGCGCGCCAGCTGGCGGCAGCATTTAATGCGCGCGGGTTTTATTTTTAGAGAAGATCTTTTCTCTTACATATCAGTTCTTGGCTTGTGCATCAAGGAAGTTTTATTTCCTAAACAGATCTTTTGCTCAGAGATTGGTTTGGGAATTATTATGAAGAATTATATTTTCTAAACGTATCTTTTTAAGATATGGTTTTATTTTATATTTGTGAGCTGGATCTTTCTCATGGGCAAAGCTACTGAAGCCCAAATTTAACCAGCTTTATATTGAAGAATCAAAACCTAATTTAGGCAGTTGTTCAAGCGATATTGTTGAGTCTGGCCGTATTAGGATTCGTGTGTGTGCTTGTGTTTTGTGAGCCTTTCTTGTATCTCTTTGATGCAAGCTTAGGACTGTGTGTTCTATTGAGTTGTAATCACAATTGTCTCTGAAGCTTTTATGCAAGGAGATAGTTGTTGTGTGTGTGTCCACTCCAAAGCTTTTAAGCAAGGAGTTTGGATCTTAGTGCGTGTGTATCACTTGAAGCCTTTAGGTAAAAGTGATCTAGTGTCTAGGAGAGTGTCTCCATCACAGTGGTTGAATTAACAATAGTGCTGTCTGTACTATTGAGCTTAAGGAGTGAGTTGGGAACTCATACCTAGGAGTTCCTAGGTAGAAGGACATAAGGATAGTTGCTAGGTGATAAGTTGTAAACGAGGAGTTTGCTGTAAGACTTTGAACTAGGGCTATTAGTGGAATTCCTCCTGGATTGGTATCCCCCAGACGTAGGTGCGCCGAACTGGGTCAACAAATCACTGTGTGTTTATTTATTTCTGCACTATTTACTATTTTACGATTTGTCTATTAAAGCTGGTAAAAGTGTTGTAACATCGTGTACAACATCTTGTACTGGTGTGCCAGAATTTTCAATCTTCCTCCAAGTATAAATAGAAGACTCAAATGGAAGAAATGACTACTGTTCTATTACTGCATTTAAGGCTCTGAAGCATTCTGACATAATTTGTATAATCTGTCATTCAAAGTCTTAAAGCTATTTGCGTTGTATTTTGTAAACACCTCTGATAGTATATCAAGTATTCCTAAACATTCATTCTTAGATTTTAAGTTTGTTTGTGAAGTCTCTCGTTAAGTGTAACTTGAGCATTTGAGAAGTCTCTTGCAAGTGTGCTTGAGCAAGTTGTAATCTTGTGAAGATTATAGTGAAAAGCTCTTGTTAGTAACAAGGGGACTGGACGTACCTTCAAGTTGTGAAGGGAACCAGGATAAATTTGTGTGTCTATCTTTCTTTCTCTCAGCACCTCTTTGAATTTGTTTTAAATCCGCTGCATTTAATACCTTAAAAACCAAAAAGTTTTAAATTCCTAAAACACAATTCAACCCCCCCTTCTTGTGTTTTTCCACATTCACTCGCCATGGCGAACTGGTGGCGAGCATTCATGGCGAAAATAAGGTTCTGGGCTGAAGAACTTCGCCAGGCGAGTATTCTCTCGCCAGGCGAGTTGTTTAGGTCAGTACCTGATATTTCGCCGTGGCGAGCTGGCGTTTCGCCGTAGCAAGATTGTTCAGAATGACCTGTAAACCTGCCATGGCGAGCAGGTAACTCGCCGTGGCGAGCTTACACAGAACAGCCTGCAACTTTTGATTTTCAAACTGTTTTAATCACTCGTTTTACTTCCTCATCTGAGATAGACAAATTGCAGAAATGTGACTGATATAATGTCAAATAGAATGTTAATCACAGATGATCTTAGGGTATAACCTAGAATTAATTAAGATTGCATGATCCCCGAGCATTGGTAATTATGGTAGTAATAACTAAACTAGTACCAGTCAGTTCAGTTGCGAATTATGTCGCTGTATGGATTCCCAATGAGATAATCCACTAGGTTATGATTGTGTGAGCTGCATGCCGTGACCGAATCGGTTGACGGATATGGCAGGCCTCTGAGATATGCTCACCTCAGAGTGTCCATGTGTTTAAAATGAACAAGATATAAATTGTGTTACACCTTTATTTATGCTTATGATTTATGATAAAATGTTAGTATGCATGACTGATTAGGTTCCCCCGGTGTAGTCACCTTAGGAGGGTAGTAGGACTCACTGAGGCTTAGTAGTCTCACCCCATTCCATACAATTATTTTTCAGATAAGCAGGTTGGCTAAGGTATGCAGTTGGTGTGCTCGTGGCTCTTGCTTAAGGATTGCATCTTTTTCATGCTTTCTAGTTTCCTACATTGATGTATTTCTGCTAATAAATTCTGTTTTATCGTTGTAACCGTTGTTATGCTTCTATTGTTTTATCTATTATGTTGTACTTAGCACATGCGTGTGCTTAATTTCCGAATTGTAATAATAAGGTACTCGTTATCAATAATAATATTCCACTGATATTCTAGACATTTATGTGGGGTGTTATAATAAATAAATATTGAATATTATTGTATCTTGTTAATAAAACTTTAATTAAAATTAAATAAAAATCGATTTAGGACCCCCCAAGTTTACCCCCTTTTGCATTTGCTAGTCTCCCATTGACTTTTGTGACTAAAAATTATTTATGTGGCATGTCAAAAAACTAAAATATATTAAAAAATGTTTTTAAAATTAAAAATATGTTTTGAAATTAATACTTATCACTTTAATAAAAGAATTGAATAAATATATTTTATTAATAATTATAATTTATTACAAATATCATACACATAACAATAACTTTAATAAAAAAATTAATTATAAATTTTACAAGAAAGAACACACTGATTTTAGGGGTGATGATATCTGAACCAATCCAAAATTAAACCCGCAAATCGAACTAATCCAAACCGAAAACCGCAAAAACCGCATTTGGTTTGGATGTATTTGGATAACTTTTCTATTGAACCGCAAACCGCAAAGACCGCGGTTAACCGCTGAAACCGCATTAAGCTTCTATTGTAACACCCAAACCCATAATCATATGAAATATACCTTTATAAAATATTACTCGAAAATACGCAACGGAAATAATACTTGATTTACAAAAGGTTTGGTTCGAGTATTACATCGTATACATAAAAGCTTACCAATAACTTAATTAGTAAACAATTATTGCACAAAATAAGTTTATAAGAAATACATCTTTAAATACATTGAAGATAAGAAGCAAGACTCTAAATATACATTATAGAAATGATCCCATCCCCGTGTCATGATCAGAGCAGAGCTTCACCAACGACTGGAATACAAACATAACCTGAGGATCTGGATCCCAAATCCAGCACATACACAAAACAGAGGGTTAGATAATATAACCATAAAAGAAACTAAGTATAAGAACACACTTAATACTTAGGACATAACATGGTCATGTCTAACAACTCATTTCATAAACAAATATCAATCTCATATCATTCATATTTCATAATCATAAAATATAATGCATCATAATAATATCACATTCTCAATCAATTATCAAGTATACACATCATCATCAATTACCAATCAATTATTACACATCTCATAATACGCTAAATCATAAGTATCACATTATTCAATTCAATCATTCACAATTATAATGAAAAACAATGACAATTACCAAATACCAATTAGAGTGCACAATTACCCTAATGCAAACTAATGTCATCATCAATGATATGTCAACCTAGACACATCTATATGCATGTGGTACCCTCATCACAATTTTAGGATAGAATTATATCCAATTCATCATCAAAAACAGTTTATAGTCATGCAAGGACTTCCTCATCATGAGTGCTATGCATGAATGTACATTTACCACCTATGATGATACTCTTCACATCAACTCCTGAATACTAGGATATCTCCACCTAATATTCCTTCTCAATCTTCATCACAATCATCACAATATATATCATCACTTATGGTTACATGTACAAGCACACATATTACATAGCAATAATCACGTCATCTTAAATTTATAATCGTATCTCAACAAACATAATCATCATACTTAAACCATATAAGTAATATCATAACTTAATTCATTAATCTCAATTCAATTAAGTATACAAGTTATTATTATTATCACTAAATAATAACCTTCACCATAATCAATCATCATGTAATCAAATCATATATGCATATACATATACTCTTCATTCAAACATATTCATAATCATATTATCATCATCACTAATCATCAACAATTATCTATCATCAGCATAAACATAATTAATCTATTTAATCAACATGTATGATATCACAACTCAATTCAAGTACATATAGTAAGTTATTAATTCAATTAACAAAGTATAACAATCCTACACCAAAACAGAATAATCCAAGCATGATCTTTAAAAACTAACATCAAAAATGGATTCTACGCGAAAACTCATTAAAAATAGGTTCCGGGTGCATAAGTCAACAAAAAGTCAAAAAGTCAATCAAAGTCAAAGTCAATCCTGCTGACTGGGCTGTTAAGTTCGCGCAAGCGAGCTAGGTTCGCGCAGGCGAATTTGGCAGATTCTTACTGCAGAAGTCTGTCTCACCAAAATGGCCATAACTCGGGTTACGTTCATCCAAATGAGATGTGTGAACATGCGTTGGAAAGCTAAGAACGAGAACTACAACTTTCATGTTTAACAAAAATTCCAATTCGAAGTCTAAAAGGGTCAAAAATGACGATCTTTCTTCAGGTATTCTAGAAGACAACTTTTCTTACACAATTCCTTGATTTTCCGAAATACAAGTTGAAACCCATTAACTCAAATGTTCTTAAATCATTATCCAATGCATAAAAACACATAAAGGAAGCAACTTTAATCATTTATAATCATACTAAGCATAGAAGTACAACTTATAACATCATCAAACATCATTTCATCCAAAAGTAATGATTTTCATATATTTATTCAAAACTTCATAACAACATAAAATCCTTCAGAAACATCTACAAATTCCCATTTCAAAACCCCAAGATTCATAATTTCATATTGTAATAAGCTCAATAATCATTAAATCATGCAAATGTACCATTTTTATTCCATGAAAACACCCACCCAAAAGAAAAGAGTGTAGAGAGTTTGGGAATGGAGAAATAGAGATTCTCCCCTCTCTATGCTCACTCTAATTATATTATCTAAACCTCATACCTTAATAAAGTTGGAATCTCTACTCCACCACTTGATTTCCTTTAATCTACCATGACTTAATCTTTATTTGATCTTCTCCTTCATCTCTTTCTCTTTCTCTACTCTCTCAACTCTCTCTTTCTCTTAACTTCTCTTTCTCTCATTTTTATGATAATAAAATCACACCACTACTCTTCACAAAAACCTCCTATATATAACTCCAACTTAGGTTATAGTCAAATCCCCAAACTACCCTTAATTCCACTACTAATTCCACTCATAATCTCAACTTTACTATTACCACAAATCCTTATACTATTTACACCATTGCCACTACTTTTTCTCCAAGACACTCTACTCTTTAAGATAATAACCAAAGTGTCACTCTTATCTCTACACAATCCACTAACTCACTAGATTACCATATTACCCTTAATTCTACCACACACTCTTATTCATTCTAATTAAGCCCAATACTCATAAAAGCCCATCATCAACAAACATAAATGCAACAATTAATTAACACATATAAAACATATCAATTAACATACACAATTAATTAAATAACATCAATTAATCAAATATAATAAAATATAAGATATGGGGTGTTACATCTTTTATATTCCAATACCACTAAAACCACATTAAGTTTTTATTATATTCCAATATACATAGCCCAATTACCAAGACAGTCCACCAAATTAATGGAACTTTAAGTTATTCTTATTTTTTGTATTGTAATGTTACTTTGGTGTTGTAATATTATTTTAGATTAATAACTTTTATCGGTACTATGATGTTATTTTGAAAATTTAAATTATTATTTTTGAATATTTAAAATTTTATGGTACTGTGATGTTATTTTGGATAAATAACTTTTATTGGTACTTTAATGTTATTTAGGAAATTCAAGTTTTTTTTTATGTTTAAAATTGTTTGATACTAAAATGTTAAGCTGTAAACCTCAACCACCGAACCGATCCTAACCGCATTGGTTTGATTTGGTTAGGATGACCTTTTAAAAACCAACCGAACCAAACCGAACCGCATACATTTTTATCTCGCGTTTAGAATGACTTTTATGTTTCAAACCGAACCAAACCGAACCAAACCGCACCGCACCGCGATCACCCCTAATCTGTTTCACTTATATTTTAACAACATTTTATAACAAATTATTAAATATGATATTTTAAATAAATTTTCTACCTTAATATGTTGACGAATTTAATTATTGAATAAAAGTGAATTGACTTGTGTAATTTATTGTAAAAATATACATGGGACAATAACTTTAATAAAATAAACTATTAATTTAATAAATTTTACGTGAAAGTACAAAATAGTTTCACTTACATTTTGAAAATATTTATAACAAATTAATAAATATTTTATTCTAAATAAATTTTTTACTTTAGTATAATATCAAAGATGAGCATGTGCATTCACAAATATTATAATTCATTACAAATACACGACAAATATTCATCATGGGTACATAAAAAAAATTAGATAAATATTTGTCATTCATAATTATAATTCATTACAATAAATCATATGCATGTAACATATATTTAACATAAATCAATAAGCTAAATTTATGAACTTTTTAATATCTTCTAAATTAAAATTTGAATAATTAGAATATATTAATTATAATTTATTTAAAAAATACACACGAACAAAAGCTTTAATGAAACAAATTTATAAAGTGAAAAAATATATTTATTAAAACAAATTAGAACAATAGTCTAACTTATATTTTGTAACAAATTTTCAAATATTTTATTCTAAATAAATTTTTATAATGTGGAACTTAAATATCAAATAAAAGTCAATAAATCAGTGTGAATGCAGCGAGGGGTGTTCAAAAATTCAGTTAACTGAACCAAACTGTAGTTCAACTGCACTTAACCATATTTTAATCTGAACAATTTAATACAGTTTTGAACTGAATCACTTTTTAAAACAGTTACAATTCAATTTATAACCAGTGCAAAACTAGTTTGAATTTATGAACTGGTTTTTATTAAAAAAAGAATATTTAATATTTTTTATGTTTTATCAATATTTTCTTTTTTAATTATAAAAAAATATATTTATTTATATTTATTAGTAGAAATATTGGTTTTTTCACATATGTCAATGCATAACTTTGACGATTAATATCTTTAATTGCACGATAGTAAAAATTATAAAATATGATATGATTTATATTTTAGAAATACTCTTCGAGACGAATCTAAAAACATATTATATGTTAATGTTTATTTATTGGTAAAAAAATTGACCGTTTTACACAAATCAATGCATAACTTTGACGATTAATATCTTTAATTGCACGATAGTAAAAATTATAAAATATGATATTTTTGAAAATTTTGTTCGAGACGAATTCAAAAATATCTTATATGCTAATGTTTATTTTTATTTATTAGTATAAAAATTGACTGTTTCACTCATGTCTAACTTTGACCATTAATATCTTTAATTTATGATAGTCAAAATTATAAAAAATTTATATTTTGAAAATACTAATTGAGATGAATTCAAAATCATCTTATATACTAATGTTTATTTTTACTTATTAGTAGAAAAATTGAGTGTTTCACACATATCAATGCATAACTTTGACGATTAATATCTTTAATTGTATGATAATAAAAATTATAAAAAAATTATATTTTGAAAATACTCTTTGAGACGAATTCAAAAAAATCTTATAATAAAGAAATGAAGATTGTGATCTAATTCAAATATTGTAGGAATTTATTTAGATTAATGGTAGGAATTTAGAATTTTATAAGATTATGATCCATTTTTTAAAATAAAATAAAATTAAAAATTGTTGAAAATCTAATTCCTATTTAAAAAAAAATACAAAAATTGATTTTTTAAAACACGCGGAAAACTGATTTAAAATTGGTTTTTCAAAAACAAATCGATTCTATTAGAAAACCGGTTAGAAACTAGTTATTCGAAACTAAACTGGTTCTAAACTGAACCTGCTTTGAAAAATAATCTGGTTTTTCCTAAAATGGTTTTTATGAACTGAACTGAACCATGAACACCTCTAGCACGAGTCTCAAAATTAGTTTATTTAAAGATGAAATTTCTAGCCACTAGAATACATGATTAAAAAAATGGTCATGTTAACATGTGTTTAAAGACACATGTTATGTAACACCCCAAATTTGAATTGTATAAATAACACTACTAATTAGAAATAAATAGTTATGAAGATTAACTTAAATTAGTAGTGAGTGGAAGGACATTTTAGGAATTGCTCATTTAAAGGGTTATATAAGGGACTAAAGCATTCACCCACCTCATTTTTTCCACTTCCTGAAACTTGGAACCAAGAAGCTACACTTTCTCTTCTCTCCTTCTCTGCATAAACAGCAGCAACAACACACTCCTTAGCCTCAATCCTTGATCTCACATCACCAATCTAGCATGCAATCAACACTTGATCTTGAGCCCAATCCCTTCTCACTTTCATACCTCCTCACGCCATCTCTCTCTTGCAACCATGGATAGCATGCATGTTCAGCCTCTCACTTGGATACAAGTTCTGGAATGGAATATTCAGAACCTATGGAGTCTCAGAGATTGAGGATTAAGTCTTGGGTAGTAAGAATTAAGGTATGATGATGGTTCTTAACTTTCCCTTTTCTAATTCAATTCAAAATCCAAAACCTAACCCTTGCTCAAATGGTGATGCATGTGGGTGGTTAACCTTCGTGGATGGCTAGGAGAAGCATTAGGAACCAAGGATGAAGCTTGATGTTGCAGCAGCAAGCAAACAGAGGTGTTTTTGGCAAAATCGCGACGCTCGCTTAGCGAGCATAACCGCTCGCCACGGCGAGCTTAACAGAGCAGCACCTGTTGCTGCAAGTGTTGAGTTCACTTTCCTGTGCCTTGTTCCAAACTCTTGGTAAGTCATTCCTGATCTCTCAATACCCTTCTCAGTGTCAGTGAAGGTCATTCTTTTACCTTGACCTCCTTTAGCTCTCAAGCACCCATTAATCCATTTCTTTTTCCATTTTGATTCAAGCACTCAAGTTGGGGTTCTGGTGCAGAGGGCTTTGTAGCTGTTGCTGAGTTTGAATTAGTGCTAAAGCTTCCATACCAGGTGGGTTCTTTAGGATAGTTTAGCTAGCTTTCCCCCAAATCAATCAATTGCATGTTAATTTAGGATTCTAGGAAATGTTGTGTGAGAGGGATTAAATCCCAAATTCCTCTCCGTTCTATTTTATATTATGTTAATGTATGTTGATGCACTGACTAAAAGGAGGGTTGTAGGTGTTGTATTGAAAAATTATGATTTTTGCAAAACAGGGCACTTCTGCATGAACTCGCCCCGGCGAGTGATTAGCGAGTATTCATGGCGAGCTGGGTTCTGGGCTGATGAAACTCGCCATGGCGAGCTACTGCTCGCCACAGCGAGTTGATTTAGGTCAGGACCTATAATCTCGCCATAGCGAGCTGGTGACTCGCCAGAGCGAGCTTGAACAGAATAGCCTGCATTTTTATAATTATCCTTGAAACTTCATGCACTCGTTTTATACCCTTATCAGAGTCAGATAATTTGCATTAATGTAATTGACATAATGTTAAATAGAATGTTAGGCACAGATAATCTTTAGGGTATAATCTAGAACTATTTAGGATTGTATGCTCCCCGGGTTTTGGGAATTATGGTAGTAAGAACTATTTTAGTATCAGTCAATCATGAGCGACCCGTTATGTCGCGCTATGGACTCCCAATGGGACAATCCATTAGGATATGATATTTGTGAGCTTCATGCCGTGACCGAATCGGTTGACGGATATGGCAGGCCTCTGAGACCTGCTCACCTCAGAGTGTCCTTGTGTTTAAAATGAATAAGGGTTTATAATCTGTGTTACACCTTTAATTTCAGTATTATGTTATGTTTATGATTATGTTAGTATTTGAAACGACTGTTTTAGGTGCCCCGGCGTAGTCGCCATTAGGAGGGTAGTAGGACTCACTGAGACTTAGTAGTCTCACCCCACTCCAAACCAATTTTTTTTTAGGTAGACAGGTTAACTGGAGCAAGGACCAGGATGGAGCTGATGATTGGAGCTGAGCTTGGATCATCGCATTAGACGATTTAGTCTTCCCTTGTTTTAGCTTTTATCTGTATACTTGGAATTTTATTCTATTTCCGCTGTTTTTGTCTTAAGCTCATCAACTGATGTAAAGAATTATTTTGTAATTCATTTGTTTATCTCGTGAAATTAATGTACTCAGATTCAATTATTTATGTCTTGACTAAATATTCTAGATATTTTAGTTGGGGCGTTATATGTTAAGGTACCTAAAAATGAAAATTTAGCATTTAATAATGTAAGATATATAATATTTATAAAATTAAATACACTATTTTCAAAAAAATATTCCTATATTTATCTTTTTAAGGCACATGTTGACATTTTTTTAAAAAAGTAGTAACCTTCTAAACTATTGTTGGCAGGATAATTCTGAGGAGGATTTAATTCATGATGAGGTTTTTAATTTTTATTTGTAACACCCCAAATCTTATATTTTATTATATTTGATTAATTGATGTTATTTAATTAATTGTATATGTTAATTGATATGTTTTATATGTATTAATTAATTGTTGCATTTATGTTTGTTGATGATGGGCTTTTATGAGTATTGGGCTTAATTAGGATGAATAAGAGTTTATGGTAGAAGTAAGGGTAATATGGTAATCTAGTGAGTTAGTGGATTGTGTAGAGATAAGAGTGGCACTTTGGTTATTATCTTAAAAAGGATAGAGTGTCTTGGAGATAAAGTAGTGGCAATGGTGTAAATAGTATAAGAATTTGTGGTAATAGTAAAGTGGGGAATTATGAGTGGAATTAGTAGTGGAATTAAGGGTAGTATGGGGATTTGACTATAACCTAGAAGAGGGATATATATAAAGGAAGGATTTCTATGATATGTAGTGTTGTTGTTATTTATCATAAAAATGAGAGAAAGAGAAGTTAAGAGAAAGAGAGAGTTGAGAGATTAGAGAAAGAGAAAGAGATGAAGGAGAAGATCAAATAAAGAATAAGCCATGGTAGATTAAAGGAAATCAAGTGGTGGAGTAGAGATTCCAACTTTATTAAGGTAAGAGGCTTAGATAATATAACTTGAAGATGATCAAAGAGGGGGGAGATGTCTATTCTCCACACCCAAACCCTCTCATCTCTTTTGGGTGGAAAATGGGAATCAAGGGAATGTGTTTATAGTTTTATATGTTATTGTATGATGTTAACATGTTGCTATATGTTTCTATTTCGAATTCCCATGAACAAATTCGTGTTAATTGAATGATTTATGCTGTTGATGTTTGAAAATGGGTTTTTAGTGAAACTTTGGAAAATCATTGCTTTTATCATGAAATGGTGTTTGATGATGTTAAAGTTTGTACTTCTAAGCTTATACATGTTAGATAGACCTAATGTTAATAACTTTTAAGGTTTTCATGTTGAAAAATGGGATTTTTGATGGATTTGAGTTCAAAACCGAAGCAGAGTTTTGCCTTCTGTATGAACTCGCTGGGGCGAGTATTCATGTTTCTGGAAATTCCAGAAATGCATGAGCTCGCCATGGCGAGTCGTAGCTCGCCATGGCGAGTGGGAGCTCGCCGTGGCGAGTTGGTGGCGAGTGGTTACAGTAGCTTCTGACTTGAGCTCGCCATGAGCTCGCCATTCACTCGCCGGGGCGAGTTAGTGCAGTATGAACAGTAATTTTTGAAACTGAGAATGATGACTTATGATTAACTTAGATGTATGCGTTATTGTACATGCTAATTAACTATGAGTTTATGAGTATGTTGAGATGAGATTATGTTGATGATGATAGATAATTAGTAATGATGTGTGATGATTAATGATGTATGAAGATTAGTTAATAATGTATGATTAGCTAACGATGTGTGATGATTAGAAGTTAATTAATGATGATGAATTATGATGTTCATGTTTTATGATGATGAGTGTGTTGTTGTATCTTGCTTGAATGTATACCTTAATGATGATATGATGATGTGAATTTGATGCGAATTGAGAAGGGGTAATAGGGTTGAGCGGCCTATTATTCATGAGTAGATGTTTGGTGTTATCATCATTATATGGTATGTGTACATTTATGCATTCATGAGTCAACTTGATGCGAGTCCCCCATGACTTAAAACTGACTTGATGCGAGTCCCCCATGACTTAAAACTGACTTGATGCGATGGATATATGTTTATCCTAATTTGATGCGGGTACCACATGCATTAGATATGTCTAGGGTGACATACATTATGTGTTTGCATTAGTTTGCATTAGGAAATTGTGCACTCTAATTGTTATTTGATAATTGTGGTTGTGTTCCATTATAATTGTGAATGGTTGAATAATGTGATACTTATAATGGAGTGTTTTATGAGATGTGTAATATTAATTGATAATTGATAATGACGTGTATACTTGTCAATTGATTGAGGATGTGATATTATTATGATGCATTTATATTTTATGATTACGAAATATGAATGACATGATATTGATATTGTTTATGAAATGAGTTGTTAGACATGACCATGCTATGTCCTAAGTATTAAGTGTGTGCTTGTACTTAGTTTTCTTTTATGGTTATATTATCTAACCCTCTATTTTGTGTATGTGCTGGATTTGGGTTCCAGATCTTCAGGTTATGTTTGTGATCGAGTTGTCATTGAAGCTCCGCTCTGATGTGACACGGGGATGGGATTATTTCTATAATGTATTATTTAGAGTCTTGCTTTTATTTCCAATGTATTTAGATGTGTATTTTCTTATAAACTTATTTGTACAATAATCGTTTACTAATTAAGCTATTGGTAAGCTTTTATGTGTACGTTGTAATACTCGAACCAAGTCTTTTATAAATCAAGTTTTATTTCTGTTGCGTATTCTCGAGTTAATATTTTATGAAAGCATAATTTATATAATTATGGGTTTGGATGTTACAATTTGGTATCAGAGCTCCGGTTGTCCTCGGACATAGTGAGCTAGTTGTGTGTCGTGTGTCAATCAGAGCAAGTCTGTGCAATCAGGCTAAGTGAGCATAGTGTCAGTGGTGTCCTCTTGTGATGTAATTTAATAGTTACACTTGCACATTAGTCACTATTAATCATTTTGCGGATGTATGATGAGTTTATTGAATCTTGTTTTATTGCTTATTGGCATGTGTTTTGCTTGATCCTTAAAACTTGTGTTTTAATTGGTGTTGACTTATGAATCTATGGTTTCATAAATGTTGATAAGTTGTGATGTGTTCATTTTATGAATATACTTGGTGATTGTTTATTCATGAACTATGAGTAATATGAATTGGATTATGTTATCTATTCTTTTGGTGAGTATTTGATGAGATTGATAATTATCTTAGTTGTAAGTTATCGATTCAAGTAATGAGCATGTATTCTTTGATGTTGATTCATGATGAATGTTATTCTTTTATGATTATAATAGTTGTATGTGCTTAAGGTTATAATCTTTGTGTAGTTTTGACATGATTTTATTTATTTACGATTTCATGATAAATGAGTGATTATAACATGATATAATTGTGCGTAATTGATAATGAATATGCATTTATCATTGTTGTTTTGATTTCAAGATAATGACTTAAATGATAATGTCTTCTTGTTATTGCTCTATTTAAAATGATTATGTTCGCATGTCAGTATATTCATTTGTTGATGAAAATCTATGTTATATGAAATTATGTATGATTGGTTATGCATATAACGCCCCAACTAAAATATCTAGAATATTTAGTCAAGACATAAATAATGGAATCTGAGTACTATAAATTTAACGAGTTAAAACAGATGAATTACAATTAAATCATTACAACGGTTGATGAACATCAATAATACAGCGGAAATAGAATAGAATTCCAAGTATACAGGTAAACTAAAACAAAGGAAGACTAAATCGTCTAGTACGATGATCCAAGCTCAGCTCCAAATCATCAGCTCCATCCTGGTCCTTGCTCCAGTTAACCTGTCTACCTAAAAATTGATTTGGAGTGGGGTGAGACTACTAAGCCTCAGTGAGTCCTACTACCCTCCTAGAGGTGACTACACCGGGGGCACCTAAATCAGTCGTACATATCTAACTTAACTAGCATGACATAATAGCATTAAATAAAGGTGTATCACAGATTAATAAACTCTTATTCATTTTAAACACGAGGTCACTCTGAGGTGAGCAGGTCTCAGAGGCCTGCCATATCCGTCAACCGATTCGGTCACGGCATGCAGCTCACAATAACATATCCTAATGGATTATCCCATTGGGAGTCCATAAAACGACATCAAAAATCGCACCTAACTGACTGATACTAGTTTTAGTTATTACTACCATAAATACCCAAAACCCGGGGAGCATACAAACCTAATAATAGTCTAAGTTATGCCCTAACAATTATCTGTGATTAACATTCTGTTCGACGTTATATTAATTATATTACTGCAAACTATCTGGCTCTGATGAGTATATAAAACGAGTGTGTGGAGTTCGTTAAGAAATTAGAAAATGTAGGCAGGCTCTGTACAAGCTCGCTGTGGCGAGTCACCAGCTCGCCATGGCGAGATTATAGGTCCTGACCTAAATCAACTCGCTGTGGCGAGCAGAAGCTCGCTACAGCGAGTTTCATCAGCCCAGAACCCAGCTCGCCATGAATACTCGCTGCTTACTCGCTACGGCGAGTTCATGCAGAACTTACCCTGTTTTGTCAGAAATCATAGTTTTCCAAGAAACACCTACAATACTCATTTAAAACCAGTGCAGCAAGATAAATTGTATAACATAAAACAGAATGGAGGTGAATTTGGGGATTAATTCTCCTCACACAACAATTCCCTAAATTCCTATATTAACATGCAATTTCATGATTTTGGGGAAGCTAACTAAACTATCCTAAAGAACCCACCTGTAAAAGGAGCTTAATTCTGACTCTGCGTGTTCCCTACGATTTTGAGATCAATCCCGGTTGCTTCAAGGAGTCCCCAATAGTGCCTCCAACACCCTAGCATCAAATTTCCAACTTATAGAGCATTTCTGCCCTGAGAGACTCGCCGGGCGAGCTCTTACTCGCTACAGCGAGTACACCAGAAATTCAGCACAACTCAGTATCAGATCTCCAACTTCAAAATGCTCTACAGACTTCAATTTTAAGGCAAAACCTACGAAGTTTGTACTCAAAACGAAGGGAATTTTGTCAGCTATCCATAGAAAAAGGAATCGTTTCAAACGGAGTTACGAGGAGAGGGTAATTACCGTTTTAGTGAGACCCTGTCCAAGAATACGGGTTTGCACAATTCTTCCAATTTCCACTTCTCTATGATACCCATACTTTCCAATCATCTCCAAACTCGTATTCCAGGGAAATAAACACACATGCAACAAGAATTTCAAGTGAGGGTTCAAGGTTAAGTGTTTGAATCAAAAGAGGGATTTCATAAGATTGAGAAGATTGAGTTTCTTACCTTAATTTTCTGAGCAACAAAACCCAATCCAAACTGGTGGCAACTTACAGAGAGGCAAGGACCCAAATCCTCTCATTGATGATGAAGAATTTGAAACTAAAGGGGTTGATACATGAAAGGGGTTTTCGGCCAAGAGGGAAAAGGATTTAGAATAATGGAGCTTGCTTGATTCCTTGACTCATGGGGATTTCAGAATTGCTTTTGCATGTTTCATTTAGTAAGAATCATAAGACTTAGGAGAGGGAAAGGTAATGGCGTGAGAACAAGAGAGGGAGAGAAGCTTGGCTTTCTGTTTCATGACTTCAGAAAGTAGGAAAAATTGAATGAATGAATTTTGTTCCAAGAGGTCAAGTACTAATACAAAGATGTGGGCCCCACTTGCTCAAGTATTGGTCTCTCTCTCACGTGAAAGAAAAGAAATAGGTAGAAAAAGCTTCATGACATTAGTTATCCCATTTTCATTAAATAGAAACATCCCAATTAATTCCTAAATTTTAACTCTAATTGATATCCTTTATTAATTAGAGTTGGGATGTTACAATGCATGTGTCTTAAATGAATGTTGTGATGATTTATTTATGATAATTACTTGTGTAGTATGATTGAATTAATTAAATGATGATATGTATGTATGTATGTATGTATGTATGTATATATGTATGTATCTATGGAATTATTTGAGAATTTATATGCATGAATGAAATAGTGAAATTACTTGAATGCTTTAACATGACGATTATTGGTGAATATTCATGAAAAGATTGTGATCTATTAAGATGAACATGTATTGGTAAATTCTATGTATTCGAATAACTTATTGAATAGGTGTGAGGTTGATTTCATGAATTTTATTGTTAGTTCCTCGTTAGTATGTTGTTTTACTTGAATTTTTGGAATTTATGTTTTAATTTGGCAATAACTATGACATCTATAATTTTTACTTCATGTTTGGAAGTTAATTCATGATTATTACTATGCTTCTATGTTAGCTTATAACTTCATATGTCTAATTAGTACATGATGTGATTGTATCCTTGTTGATTGGTGATAAATGATATTTTATTCTAGTTGCTTGAATATGAGACTATTGTTTTCCTTGTATGTTATCGTGAGTAGATTAAATGCAAAGATAGTAATGGTTTTGATATTTGAACTTGTATAGGGTAATGAGATTTATTTTTATACTACGTAGTTTCAAATAGTACTTGAGTATGTTTTATAGTTTAATTAAACTATTATAGTGGAGTTTATGTGTATTCTTGAACATGCTCTTATGTGTATTATTGTGCATAATGCTTTATGACATATGATGATTCTAAAACTAGTAGCTATTCCTTATGATGTGAATGATGTTGAAAATCTATATTATTTTCTTTTGAGTGAATGAAACTAGTTTTTCGTGAAAATGGAAAGAGTAGAATATTAATGAATTCTAGAATATGTTTGACGTATGTTTTGCCTTATATGATTAAGCTAGATTATTTCTCTTGCATGAATATACTTATGTGTGTATGATTTGTTGAGCTTTGGAATTTGTTGCTATGGAATATTTATCTTTTCTGGTTTTGATGTGATTGTATTTTTCTAAAATTTGGAGAAGACATGTATGTTCCTTAAATGCTATCATGATTTTGTGTAGATGATTGAGTGTCGTGTTAAGTTAATTATTTATCTTGTATGATATGCTTATGTGAAATGTGTATCATGCTCTTGTGCAATGTAGAATAAACACTTGTGCGTTCGATTTGTCTTACAAATATTTATTGTTAATCATTGTTGAAGTATTTTGAAATTATTTAGGTGATAAGTATGTTTAGCATAACTTGTGTTAGATAGATAATAATATGCACTATATTCGTAAATTGTTGCAATGTCTTTTAAGGAGTTGTCAATTGTATCATTCTTTCTTTTGAAATTTTTTGAGAATGAATGAATTCAATGTGATGCGAAATCTGATGATCTTATTTGATTAGGTTGATTATCATGCTAAGTTAATTGTTTCCTTGCATGATTTATGTATGTGAATGTGAATCCTTGAGTTACTTAGAATTCGATGTTATGAAATGTTTGTTCTTTTACCATGACCAAACTCTTAGATTGATGATTTAAGAATGAGAGGTTTCATGTAAGTATTTGTTTGTGTATCCTTGTGTAGATTATGCATATGTTGACAATGTGTTATTTTTGGATTATTGCGATTCTAGATGAATACAACATGATAGATTCATTGTAGATTATTTGAATATCCTTTACCATGATTCCTATGGGAGTAACTATATGAATTGTGCATTGTGAATGAATCTCTCAAATGTGCTATTTTCATAAACATGTTTTCATGACTTTATGGATTTGTCAAATTGTGAATTCCTATTTTGATGAATTTTGAAATGTATGAATCTATGTGTGAATGCTCTATGTCTCCATAATTGTTTCTCTTATTAGTCATTGTACGATTTTAAATGTGATGTTTTGGTGAAAGTGTCCTTGTTTGGTAAGAATGGTTGAATTCTTAAAATTTATTGTTGTGGAATATCTATCTTTCTTGTTTTAAGTTGATTAATTGACTTTTAAGTTTAGAGGCAATGTATGCTAATTAAATGTTCATGCGAGACGATGTGATATGCTTTTGTATGCTCATGTGTAAATGTTTTATATATTTATTCAATTATGCTACCTCAATATTATGTTTACTTATTGATAAATGCTTATGTGTTTCGTGCTTAAGAAAACACTATCGTAGCTTGGTAAGGATGGTTTGAACCACCATCATGATTGTTGTCCATTTATTAACAAATTAAGGAACTGGCCGTCCTTGATCTCTTGTTAATGGATAGACATGATTGTGTTGATTGGATGATACTAATCTTGTCAAACTTTGGTAGTGTCTAGAGTTTGCTTAGAGAAGAGGAAAATGATTTTTATAGAATATATTGACCGTGTTTTGCGAACTTGAAATTTTGCGATGAATGTGTATATGTGATGATTATAAATGATTTTTATGAGAGTAAGTTATTTGGTACTCCATGATATGTCTAGGGTTGTGCTAATTTCGTAATTTGTATGACTTTATTATGTGCGCATCAATGACATGTGAGTTTGCATTTTGTGGAGTTAATCTTAGTTTTAAATTATGTTGAAGCTATAACTTGAAGTGTGAGACATGTTATCTTGTTGATTGAAATATCATATCATTTTGTGTATATAATTTGTAATAGTATGAGGTAATGCCATGATTAGGTCTTGTCCATTTTGGTATTATATGCAATTGGTGATGAATATTACATTTATTTGGTATGGTTATAACCGTTGATTATTATTGATTGATCTATGAATCTTGAACTTGTTAGTTGTAACTTTTGCGTGAAATTTTCGAGGACGAAAATTCTTTAAGGGGGGTAGAGTTGTAACACCCCAAATCTTATATTTTATTATATTTGATTAATTGATGTTATTTAATTAATTGTATATGTTAATTGATATGTTTTATATGTATTAATTAATTGTTGCATTTATGTTTGTTGATGATGGGCTTTTATGAGTATTGGGCTTAATTAGGATGAATAAGAGTTTATGGTGGAAGTAAGGGTAATATGGTAATCTAGTGAGTTAGTGGATTGTGTAGAGATAAGAGTGGCACTTTGGTTATTATCTTAAAAAGGATAGAGTGTCTTGGAGATAAAGTAGTGGCAATGGTGTAAATAGTACAAGAATTTGTGGTAATAGTAAAGTGGGGAATTATGAGTGGAATTAGTAGTGGAATTAAGGGTAGTATGGGGATTTGACTATAACCTAGAAGAGGGATATATATAAAGGAAGGATTTTTATGATATGTAGTGTTGTTGTTATTTATCATAAAAATGAGAGAAAGAGAAGTTAAGAGAAAGAGAGAGTTGAGAGAGTAGAGAAAGAGAAAGAGATGAAGGAGAAGATCAAATAAAGAATAAGCCATGGTAGATTAAAGGAAATCAAGTGGTGGAGTAGAGATTCCAACTTTATTAAGGTAAGAGGCTTAGATAATATAACTTGGAGATGATCAAAGAGGGGGGAGATGTCTATTCTCCACACCCAAACCCTCTCATCTCTTTTGGGTGGGAAATGGGAATCAAGGGAATGTGTTTATAGCTTTATATGTTATTGTATGATGTTAACATGTTGCTATATGTTTCTATTTCGAATTCCTATGAACAAATTCGTGTTAATTGAATGATTTATGTTGTTGATGTTTGAAAATGGGTTTTTAGTGAAACTTTGGAAAATCATTGCTTTTATCATGAAATGGTGTTTGATGATGTTAAAGTTTGTACTTCTAAGCTTATACATGTTAGATAGACCTAATGTTAATAACTTTTAAGGTTTTCATGTTGAAAAATGGGATTTTTGATGGATTTGAGTTCAAAACCGAAGCAGAGTTTTGCCTTCTGTATGAACTCGCTGGGGCGAGTATATTACTCGCTGTGGCGAGTATTCATGTTTCTGGAAATTCCAGAAATGCATGAGCTCGCCATGGCGAGTGGGAGCTCGCCGTCGCGAGTTGGTGGCGAGTGGTTACAGTAGCTTCTGACTTGAGCTCGCCATGAGCTCGCCATTCACTCGCCGGGGCGAGTTAGTGCAGTATGAACAGTAATTTTTGAAATTGAGAATGATGACTTATGATTAACTTAGATGTATGCGTTATTGTACATGCTAATTAACTATGAGTTTATGAGTATGTTGAGATGAGATTATGTTGATGATGATAGATAATTAGTAATGATGTGTGATGATTAATGATGTATGAAGATTAGTTAATAATGTATGATTAGCTAACGATGTGTGATGATTAGAAGTTAATTAATGATGATGAATTATGATGTTCATGTTTTATGATGATGAGTGTGTTGTTGTATCTTGCTTGAATGTATACCTTAATGATGATATGATGATGTGAATTTGATGCGATTTGAGAAGGGGTAATAGGGTTGAGCGGCCTATTATTCATGAGTAGATGTTTGGTGTTATCATCATTATATGGTATGTGTACATTCATGCATTCATGAGTCAACTTGATGCGAGTCCCCCATGACTTAAAACTGACTTGATGCGAGTCCCCCATGACTTAAAACTGACTTGATGCGATGGATATATGTTTATCCTAATTTGATGTGGGTCCCACATGCATTAGATATGTCTAGGGTGACATACATTATGTGTTTGCATTAGTTTGCATTAGGAAATTGTGCACTCTAATTGTTATTTGATAATTGTGGTTGTGTTCCATTATAATTGTGAATGGTTGAATAATGTGATACTTATAATGGAGTGTTTTATGAGATGTGTAATATTAATTGATAATTGATAATGACGTGTATACTTGTCAATTGATTGAGGATGTGATATTATTATGATGCATTTATATTTTATGATTACGAAATATGAATGACATGATATTGATATTGTTTATGAAATGAGTTGTTAGACATGACCATGCTATGTCCTAAGTATTAAGTGTGTGCTTGTACTTAGTTTTCTTTTATGGTTATATTATCTAACCCTCTGTTTTGTGTATGTGTTGGATTTGGGTTCCAAATCTTCAGGTTATGTTTGTGATCGAGTTGTCAGTGAAGCTCCGCTCTGATGTGACACGGGGATGGGATTATTTCTATAATGTATTATTTAGAGTCTTGCTTTTATTTCCAATGTATTTAGATGTGTATTTTCTTATAAACTTATTTGTACAATAATCGTTTACTAATTAAGCTATTGGTAAGCTTTTATGTGTACGTTGTAATACTCGAACCAAACCTTTTGTAAATCCAATTTTATTTCCGTTGCGTATTCTCGAGTAATATTTTATAAAAGCATAATTTATATAATTATGGGTTTGGGTGTTACATTATTTATTTTGAATTGAGAAAAATCTGAAGAGAGAGAAAAAGAAGAGAGATGAGTGATTGAGAAGAGAAATTATGTGTGGAGGGTGTATGGTATTATAGTGGATTACAATTCAATCCAAAGGTAAAAATTCATTGTCCATCATGGACCATTTGTAACATCTGTCTATATTAGAATTAGTCTTTGTTAATAATGTATGATACTCAAAGTAATATCACCACTGGAGCAAAATATGTACGAGTTGCATAAGTATTACATGACATTGTAGGGACCACTTGTTAGTAATGTATGAAAGTGGTATCATCATTGGAGATGCTTAGAGCCTAATATCTTACATGTATTTTTGTGTGTTTCTTTTTAAGGAATTGTGTACATGTGGCACTCACAGAAGCATGCTCTTCTATAATTTGTGAAAACCAATTAAGTTGATTTTTTTTAAAGCTATATTTGTGGAGTTAATTGATATACTTAGATGGTATTGATTTAATTGATGCTCGAATTATTTTGAAAGAAAATTGGTGTTGAAATTGTTTGGTATTGAGTTTAATTGATGTCGGAATAATTAGTGTTTGACTTTTAAATTGATGTTGAGTTTAATTGGTGTCGAATTAATTGGTGTTTGGCTTACTTGGCGTTGTTTTAATTAGTGATGTTTATTAAATATAATTAGTGTTGTTGTTTAATGTCGTGGTGGCCATTATGTCACCATTTGTCGTGTTGCTATGGGACATTACGTTGAGAAATTATGTTGGAAAATTTCATTGAAAAATTATGTTGGGAATTATGTTGAGATAACATTGTTAATAACGTTTGAGAAACTATGAATTTAAATGTTGAGTATTGTTGTAGTGTCAATGAACTATTTACTTATACTTGTGATATGTTTGATCGTCCCAAATGATGATATTTTGTTTTTATGTTTTTCCCTATTTTTGTGTGTTAATACACCGATGCTTTGTGTGAATATATCTCACCACTTTGTGGTTTGTGTTGTCTGTCTTGGCGCTGCGGTTGTGAAATCGCAGTATCTACAGGTTGTCGAGTTTCAAGTTCAAGTTAAGGGAAGCCCGCTCTGATTGTGACATTTGGGGAGAAGTCCTAGAGTCTAGGATGTTTTGCTACTTTATCTTAAACACTAATGTATTTTATTTAGAAAGATGTTACTATGTTTCACCTTTTATAATAATTTTTATGAAATTTTGATATTGGGTTCAATTTTATAGTTCTTTTATCCGCTGTGTGATGTCTCTTAAGAGGAATTTTCAAAAAAAAATTTAAAAATTAGAATATTAGTAGTCTCGGGTTCGGGGCGTTACAACCCTCCTTTGTATTGACAAAATTGGAGGATCTTGACTCAGAACGACCCTAGTCCCTTATCACTTATTTGCCACATGGATTCACAATAACATGCTTAAGAGAGTCAAGTCCCTTACCACTTATTTACCACATGGATTTACAAAATTGGAGGATCTTGTTGTAACACCCAAACTAATTATTTAACTATTTCTAGTTTTTATAAAAATTCTTTTCCAAAATGCACAACGGAAGATAAAGTTTGAATTTTAAAAACAAACAATAGTTCGAGTATCACTTTTACTTCAAAAGACTACTAATACTTTAATTAGCAAAATAACATCTATTGCAAAATTACAAATTCTATAATGATACACTTTTAAATGATAAAGACAACAACAACGACTCTATATATATAAAAGGTAACCCTTCCCGTGTCCTAATCAGAGCAGAGTATCACCGACAACTTGGTCATAACCAACACCTGAGAACCTGGACCCCCAAAAGTCCAGCAAGTACACAAAACAGAGAGTTAGTAAGGAATCCCAAAATAAATGTAAGTATATCGTATACTATACACTTATAACAACATAATAATTCGTACTAACATTCGCACCATAAAGATGCAAGATTATACAAATAAGATACAATTATAATTTATAAATCAAGTATCAAATAGATCATATAATCCACGTATCATCAAATTACTCATAATTGACATACCAATGGTAATCACGTATCATCAACATTAAGTTACTCACAATTGATACACAATTAGCAATTAATGCACACCAATAGTATCAATTATCAAGTAGTTCACATAATGATTTCACCTTCATCTCCTAATGCAAACTAATGCCAATTATTCATGAAATGCTCCCTAGCATTTACTAATGCATGAGGTACCTTATCAATTCATTGGAAAGCTTATTCCAACTATACTTTAACCACCTCGTTAAAGTATTACCATACCTTAGCCACCTTACTAAAGTATCTGCTCATCATACATATGTGGATGCATGAATGTCAAATTACCAAACATATGGTTTAATCATTTCATCCTATAAAGGATATCACAATCAATGTACTTCAATCACCTTTTACAAGTACATCTCTATTAATTACAACTATGTACTTCAATCACCTTTTACAAGTACATCTACTCAATAAATTAAATAACATTAATTAATATATCACATACTTTAGTCACCTTACTAAAGTATCTACTCATCATAAGGATAACACAATTCATATATATATATATATATATATATATATATATATTTCAACAACATTGTTATAAATACATATCATATATTAATTAAATCCCATTAATTAATCTACCCAAATCATTGCACATATACAAGAATGTCATCATCACATGATTCATTATCATTATCCTCCCACATATAGGATATCATGAATTATAACATCATCTCAACATACATAATCATCATACAATTTCATAATAATCATCATTTAACCAACATGTATGATATCATAACTCAATTCATCATCCACGACTCAATTTGAAGTCATATATACCATATAATCATCATAGGATCATAATACAATCATAGTTTAAGCATAAACATCATTTATCCAACAAAATCACAATTTCCTGCAATGATAAACTCGCCCGGCGAGCTCGGGGCGAGCTCGGGGTGAGTTCAGAGCGAGCAAAGTCAGAACCCATCAGGTCCAACTCGCTCTGGCGCGCAATCACTCGCTCTGGCGAGTTTCTCATGACAGCACAACTCGCTCTGGCGCACAGTCACTCGCTCTGGCGAGTTGCTCAGGACAGCAAAACCTCATTTTCGGGTTTTTGGTGAAAAACCCTCAAATCTCGAAATTCCAACATACCAATTCATAAATGTGATAACTTTAAACATATATAAGCATACTAGACATAGAAGTACAATTCATTTCATGAATTAACAATATTTCATACAACAAAGTTATCATTGTTATCAATTTTCATAAAAACTCATAAACTTCAAACATCTACACATTCCCATCAATTAAACCCCAAAATTTGTGATTCCATTTATCATTTCATACATTCAATCTATCTATATCATAAAGTAATCATTTTTAGAAATCAAAACCCAATCCCAAAGGGAAAAGAGTGAGGAAAGATTGGGGTGGAGAGAAATAGATTTTCTCCTCTTTCCTTAATCACCCTAGAATTCAAATACCACTCTCATACCTTATGAATTTTGAATTCTTTAGTCCTTCCTTCAATCTCTAGGTTCTCCTCTTGCTCTCTTCTTCTTCAAAATGGGTTCTCTTCTCTATTCTCTTTCTACCTCCTTTTCTCTTCTCCAAATATGATTTCTATTCTTTCTCTCTTACCAACTTAATCTAGTTATAGTTAAAAGTCTCTAATACCCTTCTTGCCTCTTATTCTCTATTGGGCTTAGCCCATTCACACTTTAAGTCCAAATACTTACTATTCTAATAAGTAACATAGACTACTATCCTACTACTTCTCATAATTAACCAGTTAATCACTCTAATCTTATTCAGAGGCTCTTAATTAAATAATATTTCTAGTGGATTACTAAAATACCCTTTATTTAGCTAACACATAACTATTTCTAAAATCGAGAAAACACACATATTCAAATAATTAATTAACTAAATAAATAAATAATAACATAAAAATCCTATTTATTTAATTACGGCTGTTACAACTCTCCCCCACTTAAAAGAATTTTCGCCCTCGAAAATTGCACGACTCAAACACACGAATAAACTACTTTATCCATTCTCCAACAAAATACCCAAAACTCTAGACATTACCAAGGTTTGACAAGATTAGTCTCATCCAATCAACATAATCCTGTCTATCCATTAACAAGAGATCAAGGACAGCCAGTTCCTTAATTTGTTAATAAATGGACAATAATCATGATGGTGGCATAAACCATCCTTACCAAGCTACGATATTGTTTTCTTAAGCACGAAACTTCCATTGAGTATCATTCCATAGTTCTCAAAATACTACCACGCAACAAGAATAACTAACTCACTCTACAACTTCTCGGTTTTCTATAAGTCTTAAATCTCTTAGCTTCGCCAAATCGTATATTCATATATAAATCTTACTCCAACTACTCACTTGATGACGCAATCTCGGCATCACTTTTCCTTTTGAGCTACTAATTTCATCCAAATATATCTTAAGTCCTTTACTTTCCTCATCGAGTACTATGTTTATGCTACACCACTCTTCGTTGCATCAAATACTATGAATTAAATCTTACTAATCTTTACCAACTTTCTACACTTAATCTTTACGATAGACAACTAATTAACTTGCTCTTATTTCCAAAAGACTACAAAAGCGTCCTCCGATACTTATGCTTAACACATCCTTCCAACAACTAGCTTTCTCATTCCTCATCTTCCATTGGTGACACTTCGCACCTAACTTTATCTAAAATCTCATGTGAAATCTTTCAATCATACCTCTCCACTTAAAGATCTTTTCGTTCTAATTCCACCACAATCTCATCTTAAAAATTCTCTCGAACCTGGTAATCTCAATCACATAATCACATATTAGAATCTCATAACATTTCCCTCACCTACTTCAAGGTTCGTCTCTTCACTTTGACTGATTTGCATCAATCGGTTCATTCAATCTAATTCACTTTCCCATTTACCAATGGTTCACTTAACTCTAAAACAAATATCACTACCGCATAAACGCTCTCATATACTTGAACATCTCAGAGGAGCATAACCTTCTCCCCCACTTGTCTCAAACTCACCTACAATCATCTCTTGAACTCATGATCCTCGCACCTAATTGTAGGCTCCTACGGTTCCAAACTTATTCCTCCCAAAAGGAAACTAGCATTGACAGTGTCCACACACATGTCGCATACAAAGGGTAACTACGAAATACAAAATATAACACCTACGCATTCATTAACATCAATAAATAATCATAATATTGAAGTAGCATAAATAAATAAGCACGTAAAGTATATACACATGATTATACAAAAACATATCACAATATTCCACATAAACATTTAATTAGCATACATTGTCTCTAAACTTTAAAAGTTAAGAATCAAATTTAAACAAGAGCGATAGATATTCCACAACAATCAATCCTAAGAACTCAACAATATGTATTCACTTAAACATAACATATATTTTCTAAGAGTTGAGGATCACATCGAAATCAAGAAAAGATGCATTTACCAAGATAGCAATTCTCAATTAGGTCAACAATTCATATTTATGTAAGCATATCATTCAAGGAAATAATCAACCTAGCATGATGTAATTAACATGGTAGGATAGAGTAATCAAAACATGTGCATCATATCTATCAAATCTATCTTAGAGAAAGTAGCATAGCTTTGTAAACACTTTAAATTTATATTTGTGTTTGTTTCTTTTTCTCTTATGCTTTTGTTTTAGAGTATTCAATATGTAGTTCAAATATTTACTTTGGAGAGTGTGGGTGTACTGGGGCCATGGGGTGGTTGAGAGTGAAGTCTATATGTTGTAACAATTTTCATATAGTGTTTATAGGGATGTCAATTTACCCATACCCAGTGGGTACCCATAAAAAATACCCACAACGGGTAGGGTAAAAACCTGCATTTTGGGTACGGGCATGGGCATGGGTAATTACCCACAAAATTGAACGGGTATGGGTGCGGGTACGGGTACCTTAGTACCCACCCCATATGCCCACATAGTATATATTTATTTATTTTAATTATATTATTATATAATAATATATGTAAATAAATTTTAAAATATACAACATTATTATACTATTACACATTTTTAATGAAAATGTTTATTTATAACATAATCCAAATATGTCAATATATAGATAAATGAACTTTAACTTGATATTACTAATAATTTTGTTCATAATTTTCATGAGTCAACATTAAAATCTTTAAATTTTTTTAATTATATTAAACTGATATGATATTTTATAATTGATGAATTTATTTTTAGCAAAAATGCGGGTAACGGGTACGGATATGGGTACTTAGGTACCCATAGGGTATGGGGACGGGGACAAAGAGTGTCACCCACGCGGGTATGGGGATTATAACGCCCCAACTAAAATATCTAGAATATTTAGTCAAGACATACATAATATGGATCTGAGTACAATTAAAATTTACTGAATAAATTAGCAAGATACAAATTGCTTCAAATACAAAAGAGATAACAAATAAAATACAGCGGTAAACGCTAGTATTCTGAGTAAACAAGATAATAAACTAATAGCAAGACGAAGAAAATAAAATCTTCAAGGCGGACAATCCAAGCTCAGCTCCAACTGTCAACCTCCTACCTGGTCCTTGCTCCGAATATCCTGTTAACCTAAAAAAATTTGTTTGGAGTGGGGTGAGACTACTAAGCCTCAGTGAGTCCTACTACCCTCCTAGAGGTGACTACACCGGGGGATCCTAAAATCAGTCGTTTCAAATACTAACATAACCATATCATAATAACATAAATATAGGTGTAACACAGAAATTAACTCTTATTCATTTTAAACACAAGGACACTCTGAGGTGAGCAGGTCTCAGAGGCCTGCCATATCCGTCAACCGATTCGGTCACGGCATGCAGCTCACAATAACTTATCCTAATGGATTATCCCATTGGGAGTCCATAGCGCGATATCACAAAATCGCTCATAAGTGACTGAACTAATTTAGTTATTACTACCATAATTTCCCAAAACCCGGGGAGCATACAAACCTAATTCTAAGTTATCCCCTAATATTCAGAATTGTGCTTGACTTCCCGTTTAACATTAAATACATTATATATCTGTAAGTTATCTGTCTCAGATGAGGATATAAAACGAGTGCTTTAGGAAATATTTTAGAAATTAAAATATGAGTCATCCTGCACTTAGCTCGCTACGGCGAGTCTCCAGCTCGCTATGGCGAGATTATAGGTCCTGACCTAAATCAACTCGCTGTGGCGAGCAGTAGCTCGCCATGGCGAGTTTCATCAGCTCAGAGCCCAGCTCGCCATGAATGCTCGCCAGCAACTCGCTATGGCGAGTTCATGCAGATACATCATGTTTCACGAAAAATCATTAATTTAAAAGGGTACACCTACAATCATCCTCTGAGAAGTACAGAAACATAATATAATTAATATTAGAACAGAATAGAAGAGAAATTGGGAATTAAATCTCCTCACACAATTAATCCCTAATATCCTATGTTAACATGCAAATATTCAATTTGGGGAAAACTATCTACTCTATCCTAAAGAACCCACCTGATAAAATGAAGCTTTAGCACTGAATTGAAGCTCTGCTACAGACACAAGCCTTCTGCAATAGAACTCACTGAAAACCCCATTTTGTGCTCTTGAACAAAACTAGAAAGGAATGGAATTAGGATGATTTTAAAGCTTGCTTAGGGTTAAGAGAAGGGATATTGTCCTAATAACAATTGAGAAGGAATCAGAAGAGTTAGGAATAACTTACCAAAAGTATGGAATCGACAGAACTGGGCAAAATAGCAACATGCAGTGGCTGCTCCTGATGAGCTCGCCACGGCGAGAGTGTGCTCGCTAGGCGAGTGCGTCGAAAATCAGAGGAATGGCTCTGTTTTGCTTACTGCAGCAACACCCAACTTCAACCATGATCTTTAAGTGTTCTTACAGTCACTCACGAAGGTTTAGATTGGACATGCAGCACCAACACAGATAAGAGTGAGAATTTCGGATTTTGGGTTTAAATCTTAGAAAGAAGGAAGATTGAAAATCATGGCCATACCTTGTTCTCATGAATTAGGGTAGAGAATGCTTAACAAATTCCCCTTAGTTCCCTGTTGAAACTGAATCAGTAACCCAAGCTAAGTGAGGAGAATGAATGCTTGGATTGGTTCACTAGAAGCTTTGAAATCTTGAACTTAGACATGATGGGGTTGTGGTTTGTTGTTTGGCGTGGAAAGAGAGGAGAAAGTGGTGATTCACAACAACATTTCTGTGTTGTTGTTGCTGTTCGTGAGGGGTGGAGAAAGAGAGAGCAAGAGAATTTGTGAAATAACTAAGTTGAGAGGATAATGAGCTTTCAGGTGTTGTGGGTTAAACTTATAGTCACAGAATTGTTCTATTACCATTTTATCCTTTCCTCAATGGTTACCCAAGACCACTTATGATACTTATGCTCTCAAATTACTCCTCCATACTTGTTCACTCAATCCCAATTTAAGTTCCAAAATTGCCTCTAATTAATATTCTTTATTAATTAAAGTCTAGGGATGTTACAATCTACCCCCCTTAAAGAATTTCGTCCTCGAAATTCAAAACTCCTTCGTTCTACAACAGGATGGATCGTTTACATCCGCGTCCAATTCCACGCTTCACCTTTCACTGGGCAATGATGTTCAATCCTTTGGAATAAGACTTTCCTCTCTTAAGGGTTACTGGTTAGAGGCTATTCCCACATTCTCTAAAGTTGCAGTGCTGCGCACTCTGATTCAACTTCTTACTACCATTACACTTCTTCCATTTCCAATGGAATTAGTTCCAGTTTCAACTGAGTTAGAGGGTCGGTATCTGGCCTGGTATTGATATTGTCATATCCAAGTTCTCCCAATTATATTGTCGTTCTCCTTTCTGGACACCAACATGCTTGACATGTTATATGTACCTCTGTATCACGTGTTGCGTAATTTCTCCGGAATCGATCGAAATATAAAACGAGTGGAA
This sequence comes from Trifolium repens, assembly GCA_030408175.1. Lineage (NCBI taxonomy): Eukaryota > Viridiplantae > Streptophyta > Magnoliopsida > Fabales > Fabaceae > Trifolium > Trifolium repens. The sequence goes on from CP125847.1 coordinate 7,133,737, forward strand.
AATTGTCTAGACACTACTGGTTCCTCTGCCAACGAGTGGAACTCATCCGCAGACGAACTTATAGTTGTCCGATAAAATCCCACCTACAATCTCTATCTATTCCGACACGACACGCTGATTTAAGTTGTACATTTAACACGCGGACGCACTTAGGTGCAGATCATTCCTCAGGGTTACATGCCAAACTTGTTTGAAGTCCTTCGCTGGTAACTAATATATGAAACTTGGCTAGCTGGAAGCATAAGGTTTGAATTTGTGATGTTAAGGCTGGGTTGAATGGTTTGCCTTAGAACGGTTGGCTGAGTTATCTTAACAGATCACTGAGGATAGGGAAGGGTTTCTAATTGAGGATGATAGTTTTCCCAGGCGAGTAATTAACATTTATACTAGCTAGTTACTGGCAACCAGACTTGGAGTTGAAATATTCTGGTCTAGGCGTTCAAACTCCAGCGCTTGATGTTACGAGATTACAGGAATTGAGTTTTGGAAGATTGAAACGTTCGGGTAGAGACACTCAAGGTTAACACACTGGTCTTACATGGTTAGAAGTACGAAGTTAGCAGGTTTTGGATTTTCAGCTCTGCTTTCACTGATATAACTTAATTCCACTGAATTTGGAATTGGTCCAACTTAATTCTGAATCCGGCTGATAAGGCTACGAAAGATAGATAACTAACTTTATTGAAGGACAGATTACTGGATTAGAGTGCACGAAGTTTACTGATTTGCTGATACTGGGCTGGATAAGTTTTACCGGGGTGGCTTGAAGTATGTTCATTGGCAGATCAACCGAGCGAGTAGGAAATGAAACTGAAAATATTCTTGACCTTCTCAAGAATATTTATCTTCCGCAGATAGATTTCTGTCAATAACAACTTGACTGAAAAACTGAAAACACTTAATGCGGTTGCTCGAGTGTGACTTCATCACCCTTGATGTAACCCATTGGCTTCGAGAAACTTGAAAAGTTTGCACCCTAATTGAATTTAGGTACAGCGCGTGGTTGTCAAGCCATTAAGGCATGAGAAGAATTTATCCAACTGAGGCATGATTAGACGGGCTAGAGAACACACACGTCCATGGTGTTCCAAGACTTGTGAATATTGAATTGAGCATTGTTCGGTTCGATGACTCTGCTGAATTAGGATCCCTAGAGATATATAGACAATTGAAGATTTATCTTTTACTGGTTTATACTTATATTCTACACTTCTAATTCTTCTGGCAGTCTCTCAGGCTAGGACAACTACGTTTCCACTCAATGTTTCTTGCTGGCAACTTCTCACCGGTAGGTCTAACTGATTCACATAGGCTCTAAATTGGAAGGTTTTGTCATGAGGGAATGTCGGTGTTGGTTGATGCTAAAGTTAAACCTAGCTACTTGTTTCTGCGTAAATAACATATACCTAAAGATTGATCTAGATGTTTGAAGTCTGCTATGGCCTGCTACTAATATTGGTTTCGCACTGAAATGGTGGCCCTGCATCACCTATAACTAGTATTAACATCCTAAATGATATTCTAATTGGCTGGTTAACTAATCTTACCGGTCTCTTATTTCAAAGGTCCTAATATAGGAACTTGCTTGGTGACTGGTCGAACTAATGTTGAATTGAATTTATCAAGTCGTGTTCCTTATTATTTGGTACTATGCTAGTGGTAGGATATGGCTGGCCAAATCTAAACCTCATCCGGCTAACTAATTGGTCTGTAATATTGGATTACTAACCTAGGGACAACTGATAGGCAACTCCCGAAGCACGGTTACTAATCCTGCTCACTCCTTAGCTAGGTTACTAGTCTATTTAATTGTAACGGTCTTAACAAACCTATTTAGGTGACGGTATTGCTAGGGAAGAATTTAGCTTTGATGTGAGTCAAGGTTTATACTTATGTGACAAGGTTCCATTATTGGTTTGATTGCTAAACTATTCGGTACCAGTGTTCCCGGAATTTTGATTGAAGGCTCTCAGGACGTCATAAGGACTCCTATCTGTTGATCTAATTTATCTTTGGGCCTCTAAAATTTGCTGGATATATTGCTAAAGACTGGTGGGGTTGGAAAGGAATTTCCTAACTCTTATGCTAGATGTAGTTTGATTCTTGGTAGCGAGGCAGAAATGTTCTCACGAGGTTGAAAGGTAAAAGTAGCCTAATTTAAGGACATTCTGAATGGTAACCTAATAAGGTGACTTGAAGAGATATTGAAATGTGCGTTTGTCCTAATTGGGTTCCTCAAATACGGACGGTTCGATTTGAACTTCTATAACGGTGATATCTACCAGATTTTCTACGCTGGGTTGCTAACTCGAGATCCTATACATGGTTGAACTTAAATACGCTTTCTCGGGTACGGATACAGATTCCCAGGATTCTAATTGTCACACTAATTACGGCTGAGTCCCAGTGCTCTCAGTTTAGTCATTGTTTTTTATGAGGACGGGTTTACTCATTCCCACTTCTAGTTTGCACTCAACTTTTAATGTTACCCCAAGTTGTGTTTCCTCAAAAATCCCTAAAGTACAGGTTGGCTTAGGGTCAAATACGCTGAAATTCTAAAAGATGGAATGTTAAGAACATGAATGAGGGCTAGGGACTGTTCACCACGGTTAATCATGACTGAACAGAGAACCAGGTTGCAGCAAGTAGTAGCAGTAGCCTGCTAAGCTCGCTGTAGCGTGTGCTTGCTCGCTAAGCCAGTTAGACAGAGTGTAAAAGAACAATTATGTGGTTCGACCAATATTCTTCGTTGCATAACACCATAACTCCCAGTCATATACTAACTTGAATTTAGGGTGAGTTTTGATTTACTGCCTACTGTTTTAGGGTGTTGATTGGCTCACAGACTTGGCTGAAATTAGGCTCTCGCTAGGATAAGGTTACTTATAGGTTCAGGGAGTTTATCTGACACACAGTGTCAGTTGAATACTGTTGTGTACAACACAATTCAGTATATGGATACACTTGCATTCCTCACTGGTCTTCCTACATCTTACTCCTGTGGCACCATTTGCCACGTTCCAATATCCACTTTTAAGAACTTCCTACGACGATTGCTCCTCGGTTGTAGTTTCACTACGGATTTAACTCAGGAATCCAGAGTTCACTTCGGCTCTAAACCATAATACCCTGCCTACCATACACAATACTGAGTTGATCAGGCTCAGCACGCGATGGTTTCAGCGTAAACAGTCCAGATCCAAAGGGTCTGTATTATTATGAAGGATTGGAATGACTCATGGCAAGGTCAGATACTGGATCGACCTGCTCTGATACCAATTATAACGCCCCAACTAAAATATCTAGAATATTTAGTCAAGACATACATAATATGGATCTGAGTACAATTAAAATTTACTGAATAAATTAGCAAGATACAAATTGCTTCAAATACAAAAGAGATAACAAATAAAATACAGCGGTAAACGCTAGTATTCTGAGTAAACAAGATAATAAACTAATAGCAAGACGAAGAAAATAAAATCTTCAAGGCGGACAATCCAAGCTCAGCTCCAACTGTCAACCTCCTACCTGGTCCTTGCTCCGAATATCCTGTTAACCTAAAAAAATTTGTTTGGAGTGGGGTGAGACTACTAAGCCTCAGTGAGTCCTACTACCCTCCTAGAGGTGACTACACCGGGGGATCCTAAAATCAGTCGTTTCAAATACTAACATAACCATATCATAATAACATAAATATAGGTGTAACACAGAAATTAACTCTTATTCATTTTAAACACAAGGACACTCTGAGGTGAGCAGGTCTCAGAGGCCTGCCATATCCGTCAACCGATTCGGTCACGGCATGCAGCTCACAATAACTTATCCTAATGGATTATCCCATTGGGAGTCCATAGCGCGATATCACAAAATCGCTCATAAGTGACTGAACTAATTTAGTTATTACTACCATAATTTCCCAAAACCCGGGGAGCATACAAACCTAATTCTAAGTTATCCCCTAATATTCAGAATTGTGCTTGACTTCCCGTTTAACATTAAATACATTATATATCTGTAAGTTATCTGTCTCAGATGAGGATATAAAACGAGTGCTTTAGGAAATATTTTAGAAATTAAAATATGAGTCATCCTGCACTTAGCTCGCTACGGCGAGTCTCCAGCTCGCTATGGCGAGATTATAGGTCCTGACCTAAATCAACTCGCTGTGGCGAGCAGTAGCTCGCCATGGCGAGTTTCATCAGCTCAGAGCCCAGCTCGCCATGAATGCTCGCCAGCAACTCGCTATGGCGAGTTCATGCAGATACATCATGTTTCACGAAAAATCATTAATTTAAAAGGGTACACCTACAATCATCCTCTGAGAAGTACAGAAACATAATATAATTAATATTAGAACAGAATAGAAGAGAAATTGGGAATTAAATCTCCTCACACAATTAATCCCTAATATCCTATGTTAACATGCAAATATTCAATTTGGGGAAAACTATCTACTCTATCCTAAAGAACCCACCTGATAAAATGAAGCTTTAGCACTGAATTGAAGCTCTGCTACAGACACAAGCCTTCTGCAATAGAACTCACTGAAAACCCCATTTTGTGCTCTTGAACAAAACTAGAAAGGAATGGAATTAGGATGATTTTAAAGCTTGCTTAGGGTTAAGAGAAGGGATATTGTCCTAATAACAATTGAGAAGGAATCAGAAGAGTTAGGAATAACTTACCAAAAGTATGGAATCGACAGAACTGGGCAAAATAGCAACATGCAGTGGCTGCTCCTGATGAGCTCGCCACGGCGAGAGTGTGCTCGCTAGGCGAGTGCGTCGAAAATCAGAGGAATGGCTCTGTTTTGCTTACTGCAGCAACACCCAACTTCAACCATGATCTTTAAGTGTTCTTACAGTCACTCACGAAGGTTTAGATTGGACATGCAGCACCAACACAGATAAGAGTGAGAATTTCGGATTTTGGGTTTAAATCTTAGAAAGAAGGAAGATTGAAAATCATGGCCATACCTTGTTCTCATGAATTAGGGTAGAGAATGCTTAACAAATTCCCCTTAGTTCCCTGTTGAAACTGAATCAGTAACCCAAGCTAAGTGAGGAGAATGAATGCTTGGATTGGTTCACTAGAAGCTTTGAAATCTTGAACTTAGACATGATGGGGTTGTGGTTTGTTGTTTGGCGTGGAAAGAGAGGAGAAAGTGGTGATTCACAACAACATTTCTGTGTTGTTGTTGCTGTTCGTGAGGGGTGGAGAAAGAGAGAGCAAGAGAATTTGTGAAATAACTAAGTTGAGAGGATAATGAGCTTTCAGGTGTTGTGGGTTAAACTTATAGTCACAGAATTGTTCTATTACCATTTTATCCTTTCCTCAATGGTTACCCAAGACCACTTATGATACTTATGCTCTCAAATTACTCCTTCATACTTGTTCACTCAATCCCAATTTAAGTTCCAAAATTGCCTCTAATTAATATTCTTTATTAATTAAAGTCTAGGGATGTTACAGGGATGGGGACTGTAGTACCCTAACCATACCCTACCCATTGCCATCCCTAAGTGTTTATTCTCTGGTTGTCGGTTTAGACAACGGCCGTGGAGTTTCCACGTTATATTCTTGTGTTGTTGATTGTGTTCTTTTATTTTCTCTATGCCGGTTTTTTCCAACAATTGGTATCAGAGCTTTTTTGTTTGATTCAAGGAGGAGGGAGTTCCGCTGTGAAGTTTAGGCTAGAGAATGTGTGCAATCAGGGTTACACAAGGTCAGCCTGGAGAGGCGGTGGTAAGAATACTCAACATCAGTCTGGAGAGGCGGTGATAATAATACTCGGGATTACGTTTTGAAACAACAACTTTGTTATGGGGATGCGGAGGCACTAGTGGAAGTTGGGAACCGGTGGAGTATTAAGTCGTGGACTTTGGATGCTCCCGATCACATGTGTTTGAAGAAGGAATACCATGAAAATCATAGAGCTAGTTGAAGGTGAAGTTATTCATCTTCAAGACGGGAAAGCTTGAAAAGTTTGAGGTATGGTTTTTCGATTTGTCTTACGATATTTGACAATCGTGTGTTTCTTTTTACATGATGTTAGGTATGTTCCTGAATTGTAATGCTAAGATAGTTGGTTCTACTATTTGTTATGCATTGGTTACTAGTGGCAATTCTCATGTGGTTGAGTTTTAAGACTTCGGTTGATACTTTGTTAGTGACATAAGTTTAGTTGAACTAGTGAAATGAGGTTTTGCTAGGTGTTGGAACTAAACTGAAATTGTTGGAGACTAACAATGGCATGAAGGTGGTTTCAGAGCAGTGTGAATTTGTTCAAGTGGCACATGGGCATCAGTTGACATAGATGCAAGATGTGTGATGATAGCGTGCGGGCATTGGTTGGTGTAAGACCCGTAATTCCACTATACCTTTTGGTGAATAAAATAAGTAATGGCTACGAGTTTTAGGGTTTTTGGTGAAGCTGTTTTTGTGAGTATCGTCGCATAAATGAGATTTTTGCTGAAACGGAGCCTGTTTTGTGCTCGTGCGCTGGAAAGGCACAGACTTTTGGGTCGTAGTCTTCTTTTAAGTATGAGGAGATTTCTGTGAAGTCAGAATAACGAGTTTTGGATTATTCTCGCTTTTGGAAAAACGAGTAGGAATTTTACCCGCTGATGTAAAATTTTACGGCTTCTGAATTCCGTAGAAATTTAGATGGAGGTTTTATATATCTGCGCGAGTTAGGATATGTCCTGAGATTAATTTTCTAAGGTATGGAAGAAAATTACAGTCGCGGAAAAAGATTCGGCGATAAGTTTTGGAATGGAAAAACGATAGACGTTCTTTCCGTAGGTTTTCTGTTTTTGCGATTTCCGCCCGTTAGCGAGGCGCGACTCGTCTGTGAGGCGTGAGTTTCTCATGAGAAAGAAATATCTAAAGTGGATAGACTCGGATTGATCCAAGGGCTAGGGATTAGTCTTGGAAGCTTTTACTATTTGATCCAATGGCTCACAAGTAGCAAGACTTATTATATTAGGAGACTTTGGAGCATTGTGGACTTAGAAACAAAATCACAAACTCACTCCTCTCTTCTCTATTTGGCCGTGAGTTTTCTTTCTTCTTCCTCCATCACCAAAATTTTATTCCTCCACCATTTTCACTCTTTAAGAGCTTGTTGGATCATAGGACTTGCAAGGAATCATCTCCTCTCAAGGTAACTAACACTTCTCTTCCTTTTTCTTCATGAAAAAAACCTCATGAATTTTGAGTTTTATGATTATGTTCTTGAGAGAAAAATTTGAGAATTTAGTTTTAATTAGTTTTGATTCCATAGTAGTGTTTAAGAGTGTTATGTAGGAAACATTAGTGAAGCATATAAGTGATTCTCATGGTGATTTCAAATTTCACAATTTTGTTGGTGAGGTTTCGAAGAAAATTCCTTAAAATGATCATATCTTTGAGTGTGTTGTATGATTTTGGTTTTTGAAGTTAGTTTCAAGCTTTGTGACAAAATGGATTGGTGAATATGAAATTAGTTTCGAAAAATGAGAAAAAAATTATTCTCGTGTTCTTGAGCGACTCGAAGAACACAATTTAGAAAAAATTTATTTCGAGTTTCAAAAGGAGTCGGATACACGATCGAATAGCATTACGAACTAATGAATGTGGACTAGGGTTTCAAATGAAAAAAAATGTGTAGGGTTGCCCTTTTTGCCTCAAATGGCCGTGGCACACATATAGGGTTCGAGGAATCGAATTTCGAAAATTGTTTAGAGGCAAATAGCTTCCCATGATCATTGTTTAATTGTTTGATTGGTTGTGGGATGTTTTGAAAAGAAAATGATCACTTGCCTTAAGAAAAATCTTATTTGAGATTTCTCGAAAATTTGCGATTCGACTCTATAATTTCTAAATCGTTTTGATAAGTGCTAGTTAGGTATTATGGGATATTACCATGCATTTAGAAGTGAAAAATTTTGTGTGGAAGGGTGTTTTGAAAAAATTTGGCCGTGGCCTTTTCCTTGTGGGGAGGGAGAAATTCCAAAAAATTTTCTAAGTCCACAATTGTGTGAAAATTGTGTATGTGTTGGATAATCTTAGTTTTGAAGAAAAATGAGTATAGGAAAGGTTGTTAGGAAGAAAAAAATGTGTAACTTGTAACGCAAGAAAACTTCGTTTTTTCATTAAAATATTCTTGAAAAGTTTTGGTTGTGTTTCAAATGGTTTTGTTGTGTGAGAAACAAGTTCTTGAAGTGGAAAATCCAAAATGGTTTTAGTTTATGATTTGAAAACAAAATGATTTTCGTGTTATAAAAATAGTACAATTAACTTCGTGAATTTTTAAACACTATGAGAATAACCTGAAATTATTGAGGGATAGCTTTAGGAAGTACTTTAGACCCCTCTGGAGCTTTGAGAGCAAGTTTCGTTTCGATAGGATAAACGAGGAGTATTTTATTGATGTTACGCTACATTTATTTTAGGTAGCGTGTGTTGTAGATTTTCGCGAAATTAAAGTAACGGAAGCTTGCTAAGGTAAGGGCTCCACTTTATTTCCGTCTTTTCAACTGGTTGTGACATGCTTGGATTTCTGCTGTAATGCTTTGCTGTGTGTTTGGCATGTCTGGTTGATGTATTCTCGTGATGAGAACGTGTTTAAAATACTTGCGCTGTTCACATATGATTATGAGAATATATGTATGAACAGGTTGTTGGAATACATATGATTGGAAATGTATGTATGTTGTTGTGTTTGGTTTACATATATCTGTGTGATATGTAATTGTTGCATGAGCATGTATGGAACGTGTAAGTCAGCGGGGACTACACGGGTGGATGTGTCTGTGTGACCCCGCCGTGGCTGTGTCTGTGTGACTGCCCTATATATGCTTAATTAGAAAGTATGCTCATGCACTCATAGTTGGTATTTGATCTAGGTGATTGTACCAGGTGATATCCCGCCTTTAATTGAGCCGGTATTTGATCTAGGTGATTGTACCCGCCGTTAATTGAGATGGTATTTGATCTAGGTGATTGTACTCGGGGTATTCCACCAAATTGAGTCGGTACTGGATCTAGGTGATCGTACCCGGTGTTATCCCACCGTTAAATTCCGGAATTCATGCATGTGGCAGCCAGTGATTGGTGTCACACCCATTGTAGAAGTCTGCATTAGGCTTTGTGTGCATTATATATATAAACCCGTTGGTGGGAATGGCTTTGGTGGTTAAGAGTTTTCTCTTGTGTTTGTGGAATTATTGTTATGTGTACAATCTTTCGCACCGGTTATATATATACATACCTATATTTTGTGGTGACCCTTTCTTTCATTTGCGGGCTCATCCCACCCAGATGATGGGTTAGGTCGTGGTGACGACGGTGGCTGTTCCAGGCCCCAGTGAGAGGTTGGAGCTTTAGCTTAGTTAGACTATGCGCCGGTGTGTTTTGTGCACCGTGCTTTTTGGTTAGCATAGGGTTTTCTAACTTGTTTTGTTGTAAGTATTTGAATACTTAGACTTGGACTGTAATTATTCAGGAATACACTTTGCTTGTCGAAGCACCTTATGGTAATGAGTCCTTTTGCATATTTGAATGCCGGCTCATTGAAAAATATTTTATGCGCACTCTGAGTGTTAGTTAAAAAAAAAAATATGGACTTTTTGGCCTTTGAAAAACGGGCTGTTACAGTTGGCATTGATGCAAGGTACGCGGTTATCTCGATGGCTGATGAACTTTCGGGAAAGCCAACATGGAAGTTGCACCATAAATTTTGTAAGACCCAAGATTTTACTGTACTATTTTCTAAGGAACTCTAGTGTCGGCTACGAGTTTTAGGGTTTTTAGTAGAAGCGGATTTGTGAATATCTTCACATTAATGAGATTTTTGCTGAAACGGAGCCTGTTTTGTGCTCGTGCGCTGGAAAGGCACAGACTTTTGGGTCGTAGTCCTCTTTTAAGTATGAGGAGATTTCTGTGGTCTTAGAATAACGAGTTTTGGATTATTCTTGTTTTTGGAAAAACGAGTAAGATTTTACCCGCGGATGGAAAATCTTACTGCGTCTGTTTTAAGTGAGGTTTCGGATGGGAGTTTTATATATCTGCGTGAGTTAGGATATATCCTGAGATTAATTTTCTAAGGTATGGAAGAAAATTACAGTCGCGGAAAAAGATTCGGCGATAAGTTTTGGAATGGAAAAACGATAGACGTTCTTTCTGTAGGTTTTCTATTTTTGCGAGTTTCGTCCGTCGCGATGCGCGAGGACTGAGCGTGCGTTTCGTTGTATGAGGTTATGGGAAATATCTTGTGAGGATAGACTTGGATTTGATCCAAGGGCTAGGGATTAGTCTTGGAAGCTTTCACTATTTGATCCAATGGCCTAAATCTAGCAAGACTTTTATAAGTGGTGGACTTAGAATTATCACAAGTTCACTTCTTCTTTCTCTCTTGGCCGTGGCTTTCTTTCCACCTTCCATCTTGAGGAAATTTCATTCCTTCACCAAAACACTTGATCTTAAGCTTGTTGGAAAGCTTGGAGTTGTGAGATTCTTCTTCCTAAGGTAACTAAACCTATTCCCTATCCTTGTTTGGCTAAGATTCTTAGGGAGTTAGGTTTTTTTATTATTATGTTCTTGGGAGAAATTTCATAAGAATTGGTTGTGAATGGTTTTTGTTCCATGAAAGTTGTTCATGAGGGTTTAGTAAGCATGTGTAGGCTTTGTTATTTCAATTTTCCATGAGTTTGTGAGAATCTCATGAGAAAAGTTAGGGTTTTGGTTGGTTTATGTATTGATCAATAACATGTGGTTATGTTGTAAGGTTTTGAAAAGAAACGTTGTCTTTGAACCTTTGGGCGAAAGGGAAATGCGTTGTATGGTTTTGTTTTAGAAAATCCGATGAAAAATATTTTGGTGTTTATGAAAATATTTCCTAAGAGTTTTGTGTAGTGTTTTTGGGGTCAAAATGGTTTAAAACTCTTGTATTATGTGGCGTTGCTTTTGCCTAAGAAAACATGTTTAAAAACGATTACCGGTCGGTTGAGGCCCGTAATAAAACTTGTGCTTGAGTTTGGTTTTGATTTTAGAAATGAAAACCAAATAACTTTCACTTGAAGCAACCAACATACTTTCGGAAATGTAATACTTTGTTGTGCAAACGGTTGTTGGGAACCAATACTATGCGTATGTGGTGTGTTGCGTGAAAAGTTGTTTTGGGTGAAAATTGAGTAAACCAAGTTTTGCTGTTTCTGCTGTTTGTCTCTGGTGTACTCGCTGAGCGAGCTGTTACTCGCCGCAGCGAGCGTGCTTTGAAGCAACTCGCCAGAGCGAGCTCCAGAGCGAGCGAGATCAGTAGCTCCTGACTTCACTCGCCGTCAACTCGCCGTGGCGAGCTCTGGGACCAAAATTTTTGGAGTTTGATGTTCTAAAATTATTTTTAGGCTTCCTATCCTTTTTTATTAATTTATGGAAGTGTCGGGGATTGGAAACGGGTTTTTCGGGTACTCGGAAAGTACGTAGCTTGTAACGCAAGAAAACGGTCATTTTGCATTTCAAATTATTTAAGACTTTTGACTATGGTTTTGAGTCCTAAAAATAGTACAAACAACTCATGGGGATTGATCAATATAGTAGGATTTGGGGTGGTATCCGAAAGAGTGGTTTTCCTTAGAAACCTTGAGGGTTTTTTGGGACTTTGGTATAGTTTCAATACGTTTGGTTTAGAAACAATGTATTGATCGTACGTTGCTTGTTTTAGGAAGCGCGACGTGTGGTTTTGATCGTGTGTAGTTAACGGAAGTTTGCCAAGGTAAGGGCTCCACTTTATTTCTGTCTTTTAAAACGGTTTGACATGCTTGGAATTCGCTGCGACGCAATTGTTTGTGTGTTTGACATGTTTGTGTTATGTATGCTCGTTGATGGGAACGTGTTTACATTACTTGTGCAATTTACATATGATTTTGAAAATATATGTATGAATTGCTATGATTTAGTTACATATGCTTGAGAGGTATGTATGTGTGGCATTAGCATATATAGGGAATCGTATGCTCATGCATTCGTTGTGCGTAGTTGCGTGAGTGGACTACGGGGTGTTGGTTGCGTGAGTGGACCCACCCAAAATCCTACGGGATCTTATTGAGTACAATAAGTGGTTGCGTGAGTGGACCACGGGGTGTGATTGCGTGAGTGGATCCACCTTAACCCCTTTGTGGTTTTATTGGTTATGATTAGTAATTCCGGAATTCATTTGCATGTGGTAGCTCTGGTAGTACCACACCCATTGTAGAAGTCTGCATTAGGCTTGTTGTGCATTATATATATAAGCCCGTTGGTGGGAATTGTTGAATGTTTTAAGAGCTTTCTCTTGTGTTTTGTGGAAATTTTGTTACGTGTACAATCTTTCGCACCGGTTATATATATACATATCTACTTTTATTTTGTGGTGACCCTTTCTTTCATTTGCGGGCTCATCCCACCCAGATGATGGGTTAGGTCGTGGTGACGACGGTGGCAGTTCTAGGCTATAGTGAGCACGTGGTGAAGCTTAGTATAGTTAGACTATGCGCCGGTGTGTTTTGTGCGCCGTGCTTTTTGGTTAGCATAGGGTTGTCTAACTCGTGTTGTTGTAAGTATTTGAATACTTAGACTTGGATTGTAATTATTCAGGAATACACTTTGCTTGTCGAAGCACCTTTTGGTAATGAGTTCTTTTGTATATTTGAATGCCGGCTCATTGGAAAATATTCTATGCGCACTCTGAGTGTTTGTTAAAAAAAAAAAAATAATAATGCCCTTTTTGGCCTTTGAAAAACGGGTTGTTACAATTGGTATCAGAGCACGGCTTTAAATCTTCAAAGGGAAAGTGTAAACTTGAGTCGTTAGTCCAGAGTCGGTTAGAACTTAGCTAGAGTTGTGTTAGTTCTAGCGGTTGTTTTTGTTGTGTTGTGGGTTATGTGGTTGGTTGTTTTGAGTCTAGCATGAGATATGCTTAGACACTGATTTGTGTCTTACCGAAGTAATGCAGGGAGTGAGGCTTCAGTAAGTGGAATTGTGAAACCCCGAGCCTTGGTCGAATTTAGTCGACAAGTGTCTCTGAAATCCCTTAGACAGAGTGGTCCGAGGAGGACTGACTTGAGGCGAACAAGGATTACAAGGGATTCTTAGAAGTAATATTATGGATTGAAAGTGGCATTGTGTCGTTGTCACTCGAAGGTATTGAGTATGGACGTGTGGACGTCGACTGATAAAGGATTGTAAGTAAGGATCGGATTGGGACGACCTTTTGAAGAAGATATTGAATATCTGCTCTGGTGAGTTAGGGTGCGACTTGATGAAGTCATTAGGTTTTCAAGAGAACGCAGCCACTATGGAATGGTGGAGCATGCGAGATGTCAATTGGATTTAGTTACAATGATTGGATAATCATTGTTGCAACTTGTATTGGAAATAAAGTGCATCGCGCTTCAAGAGTAAATGAACTTGGTGGTGTTAGAAGACGGTTGCGCGAACGATGGGTACCTTAAGGGTTTAATTCAAGTGTGTGAGATAAATTAGATTCAAAACTAAGATTAGTAAGGATGAATCTTGTGATGATTGAAGGTAGGAGACCAAGTATCACGTTGATAAGTGACAATCTATACATAGTTTGGGAGATAGTAAATGTAGATGTCGATGTGAGATACAACGATCGGTAATTGATTGTTGAATAAAGTTGGAAGTGGAGAGATATTTAGGTAAAGAACGAGGAGTTCAACCTTTGAAAGTGAGTTGCATATCACTGATAGGTGATAATAGAGGTGTTTATTATGGAAATGTCCAGATAATTGTAGCAGTGTAAGCTAGAATTGTTAACTATTGGCAAGTAAACCATAAGAGAAAGTAAACTGGTTTAGCAGTTTGGGGAGATTAGTCAAGATTGAGTAGAGATCCTGTGTGGGTGCGCATATAAGTTAACGATTTTGATCGACCAAGATGGTTGAAGGACTAAGTAGCAGCTTGAATTTATGATACCATAAGAGTTGAGGTGGGCAAGTTTTGAATAAATTCAAGTTATGGACGAGAATTTTTGGAGATATTCTAGAAATGTCGTGTATGAGCAGGAAAAGAGTTGTTAGTAAGAGTACTAAGACAATAAGAGTTGATAGTTGGAAGGACTTTTATTGTATATTAGGATTAAATGGATGGTATGACAAGTAATTGTAGTTCTTGAGCAGTAAATTCAAGAGTTTGATTTGGGTATCGAACGTACTAAGGATAAAATCATAGTGAAGTGTCGTGCGTTGGTAGATATTTTTGATAAGTCGAGCATTAAGATTTGAGATGAATGTTTAATGGCTTGATGGATGAGTAAGACGAGTCGATTGGTAGGTGAATTGCAGCGACCTTTTAAGGACGAGTTAGAAGTGAATAAGAAAACGATGAGTGAATAGATGTAAGAATATGATTGGCCAGAACTTGAGATCTGGGAATTGATTCCCTAGTGGGAACAGACCTTATGACTTTAGAATAGTCACGATGATGAAGGACCAATCGAATGGAGAGGAGATACTTAATAGGAACTTGAGGAATTAATCATTTGGAGCGTTTGATTACGACACGTACATTAGTTGACACCGTAAGGGAAGTTAGAGATGGATAAATCCAGTTAGTGAATGGATGTGTCAGGTTGGATAGCGAGAACGTATAAGGGATTCGGATGTTGTCAACAAGGATGGTTAGACAATAGTAATGTGAGGAATGCCCTAAGAGTTATTTTGAAGGTAGGTACCTCGACGAGAGTGGTGATGTTCGGAGTGTTTAGGAATGGTCAGGGTGACCAACTCTTTTGAGTAAGAGAGGATGTTATTGTAAGAGAAAAAGGAACTCAGGAGAGTTCAGGAATAGAATGAGAATACGTTGTGAAGAGGATGTGCGCCGACGATGGCCGTCGACGAGGATTAACGTTTGTTTAAGGCACGCGAGATGCGTCTAAGTGCCATTCTGGAAGTAATGTTAACGTATAAGGAACCGATTCTGGGGAATTGGAGATTTGGATAAGGGAGTCCAAGAGAAGTAGATGGTTTAGTTTGGCAAGTGCCAAGACTATGAGGAATGTAATTACCAACCGGAGGTTGGGATGGTATTATTTAAGTCGTGTTTGGAACGAGATTCGAATGTGAACATGCGGTTCGGCATATTCATTGAGTTGCGGACTCAGGGATATAGTGTGAAGTTCTTCGATAGAAAGGACAACTTTTGTTGAATGAAATGGTTTTGGGTGGTACTGCCGTAGTGGCACTGTACTACTATTGGATGATACTCCACGGATGCTTCAAGAGTGGAAGCATGAGAGCTTATGCGACGTGTGTTGAGCATCGTGTCTTACGACTTGAATCTTGTATTCGTAAGAGATCGAGGGAAGCGTGTGGGAAAACCTCGAAAGATTTGTGGAACCCTTGTGACTCGGAGGACCTTGAGCACAAGTGGAATGAAGTATCACTTAAGTTGGGTAAAGATGGTCTAAACCACCATCAGGATTGTCGACTGTCTATTGACAAATTGAGGGACTGGCCGTCCTTAATTTATTGTTGATGGTAGACGGGAATCGTGTTGATTGGAATTGACTAGTTTTGCTAGCTTTGGTGGTGCACAGAGAACTTCAGTGTTTCTTTTTGGAGGGTAGCCACTCACAACTTTGTGTGAGCCTAGTGGAATAGGCTATGTCGCGGAGGCAAAAGAGGTGACTTTGGAAATTTTTGTTTGTGGGCACGAGGATCTTTGGGAACTAGAGGTTGTGAACCTCTGTTGTGAGGTTAAATTTTGAGTGGTGAACTCGTTGAGAGTTGCGGTTGGTGCACGGTTGTGCCAGTGTGTTGGTGAGAGTATCTGTGCGACTTCACCCGGTGTTAGCATCTGTGTGGCTGCACCTAATCCTGAGGGGTTTTGTTGTGTTGGTGATGGTAATAATTAGTTGAGTTGTTACTCTTACCTTTAGTTTCGAGGACGAAACTTCTTTTTGGAGGGTAGTAATGTAAGACCCAAGATTTTACTGTACTATTTTCTAAGGAACTCTAGTGTCGGCTACGAGTTTTAGGGTTTTTAGTAGAAGCGGATTTGTGAATATCTTCACATTAATGAGATTTTTGCTGAAACGGAGCCTGTTTTGTGCTCGTGCGCTGGAAAGGCACAGACTTTTGGGTCGTAGTCCTCTTTTAAGTATGAGGAGATTTCTGTGGTCTTAGAATAACGAGTTTTGGATTATTCTTGTTTTTGGAAAAACGAGTAAGATTTTACCCGCGGATGGAAAATCTTACTGCGTCTGTTTTAAGTGAGGTTTCGGATGGGAGTTTTATATATCTGCGTGAGTTAGGATATATCCTGAGATTAATTTTCTAAGGTATGGAAGAAAATTACAGTCGCGGAAAAAGATTCGGCGATAAGTTTTGGAATGGAAAAACGATAGACGTTCTTTCTGTAGGTTTTCTATTTTTGCGAGTTTCGTCCGTCGCGATGCGCGAGGACTGAGCGTGCGTTTCGTTGTATGAGGTTATGGGAAATATCTTGTGAGGATAGACTTGGATTTGATCCAAGGGCTAGGGATTAGTCTTGGAAGCTTTCACTATTTGATCCAATGGCCTAAATCTAGCAAGACTTTTATAAGTGGTGGACTTAGAATTATCACAAGTTCACTTCTTCTTTCTCTCTTGGCCGTGGCTTTCTTTCCACCTTCCATCTTGAGGAAATTTCATTCCTTCACCAAAACACTTGATCTTAAGCTTGTTGGAAAGCTTGGAGTTGTGAGATTCTTCTTCCTAAGGTAACTAAACCTATTCCCTATCCTTGTTTGGCTAAGATTCTTAGGGAGTTAGGTTTTTTATGATTATGTTCTTGGGAGAAATTTCATAAGAATTGGTTGTGAATGGTTTTTGTTCCATGAAAGTTGTTCATGAGGGTTTAGTAAGCATGTGTAGGCTTTGTTATTTCAATTTTCCATGAGTTTGTGAGAATCTCATGAGAAAAGTTAGGATTTTGGTTGGTTTATGTATTGATCAATAACATGTGGTTATGTTGTAAGGTTTTGAAAAGAAACGTTGTCTTTGAACCTTTGGGCGAAAGGGAAATGCGTTGTATGGTTTTGTTTTAGAAAATCCGATGAAAAATATTTTGGTGTTTATGAAAATATTTCCTAAGAGTTTTGTGTAGTGTTTTTGGGGTCAAAATGGTTTAAAACTCTTGTATTATGTGGCGTTGCTTTTTCCTAAGAAAACATGTTTAAAAACGATTACCGGTCGGTTGAGGCCCGTAATAAAACTTGTGCTTGAGTTTGGTTTTGATTTTAGAAATGAAAACCAAATAACTTTCACTCGAAGCAACCAACATACTTTCGGAAATGTAATACTTTGTTGTGCAAACGGTTGTTGGGAACCAATACTATGCGTATGTGGTGTGTTGCGTGAAAAGTTGTTTTGGGTGAAAATTGAGTAAACCAAGTTTTGTTGTTTCTGCTGTTTGTCTCTAGTGTACTCGCTGAGCGAGCTGTTACTCGCCGCAGCGAGCGTGCTTTGAAGCAACTCGCCAGAGCGAGCTCCAGAGCGAGCGAGATCAGTAGCTCCTGACTTCACTCGCCGTCAACTCGCCGTGGCGAGCTCTGGGACCAAAATTTTTGGAGTTTGATGTTCTAAAATTATTTTTAGGCTTCCTATCCTTTTTTATTAATTTATGGAAGTGTCGGGGATTGGAAACGGGTTTTTCGGGTACTCGGAAAGTACGTAGCTTGTAACGCAAGAAAACGGTCATTTTGCATTTCAAATTATTTAAGACTTTTGACTATGGTTTTGAGTCCTAAAAATAGTACAAACAACTCATGGGGATTGATCAATATAGTAGGATTTGGGGTGGTATCCGAAAGAGTGGTTTTCCTTAGAAACCTTGAGGGTTTTTTGGGACTTTGGTATAGTTTCAATACGTTTGGTTTAGAAACAATGTATTGATCGTACGTTGCTTGTTTTAGGAAGCGCGACGTGTGGTTTTGATCGTGTGTAGTTAACGGAAGTTTGCCGAGGTAAGGGCTCCACTTTATTTCTGTCTTTTAAAACGGTTTGACATGCTTGGAATTCGCTGCGACGCAATTGTTTGTGTGTTTGACATGTTTGTGTTATGTATGCTCGTTGATGGGAACGTGTTTACATTACTTGTGCAATTTACATATGATTTTGAAAATATATGTATGAATTGCTATGATTTAGTTACATATGCTTGAGAGGTATGTATGTGTGGCATTAGCATATATAGGGAATTGTATGCTCATGCATTCGTTGTGCGTAGTTGCGTGAGTGGACTACGGGGTGTTGGTTGCGTGAGTGGACCCACCCAAAATCCTACGGGATCTTATTGAGTACAATAAGTGGTTGCGTGAGTGGACCACGGGGTGTGATTGCGTGAGTGGATCCACCTTAACCCCTTTGCGGTTTTATTGGTTATGATTAGTAATTCCGGAATTCATTTGCATGTGGTAGCTCTAGTAGTACCACACCCATTGTAGAAGTCTGCATTAGGCTTGTTGTGCATTATATATATAAGCCCGTTGGTGGGAATTGTTGAATGTTTTAAGAGCTTTCTCTTGTGTTTTGTGGAAATTTTGTTACGTGTACAATCTTTCGCACCGGTTATATATATACATATCTACTTTTACTTTGTGGTGACCCTTTCTTTCATTTGCGGGCTCATCCCACCCAGATGATGGGTTAGGTCGTGGTGACGACGGTGGCAGTTCTAGGCTATAGTGAGCACGTGGTGAAGCTTAGTATAGTTAGACTATGCGCCGGTGTGTTTTGTGCACCATGCTTTTTGGTTAGCATAGGGTTGTCTAACTCGTGTTGTTGTAAGTATTTGAATACTTAGACTTGGATTGTAATTATTCAGGAATACACTTTGCTTGTCGAAGCACCTTTTGGTAATGAGTTCTTTTGTATATTTGAATGCCGGCTCATTGGAAAATATTCTATGCGCACTCTGAGTGTTTGTTAAAAAAAAATAAAAAATAATGCCCTTTTTGGCCTTTGAAAAACGGGTTGTTACAAATTTTCAGCAAGGTTTCGAGATGAAATTCTTGGGATAGCTTGGTTCCAAGTGGAGGAAATTCTTGAAGTGATTTAGTTTCAAGTGAAGAAAATTCTTGGGATGGTTTAATTCCAAGTGTAGTAGTGTAGTTTTTATGGTGGAGTATGATAATTTAATTTGTCGGGTATAGACAATGAGAATTATGATTGTCGGTGAAGATAATAATTGTCGGTGTAGACAATGAAGATTGAAAACCATTACAATCAAGGTGGAGATTGTTGGGGTTGATTGCAATGTAAGTCCCACATTGCTAAGGAAGGAAAAAGGGTCAAGAAAATTTTAGTGGAGAAGTCCCACATCGCTTAGAGAAGTGAAGAGTGGAGGAGCTCCATGCTATATATATAGAGACCTCAAGTTTTTTGTTTCAACACACCAAACAGTAGCACTTGTAAACACTTTAAATTTATATTTGTGTTTGTTTCTTTTTCTCTTATGCTTTTGTTTTAGAGTATTCAAGATGTAGTTCAAATATTTAGTTTGGAGAGTGTGGGTGTACTGGGGCCATGGGGTGGTTGAGAGTGAAGTCTATATGTTGTAACAATTTTTATATAGTGTTTATTCTCTAGTTGTCGGTTTAGACAACGGCCGTGGTTTTTTCTCCGGTTTTGGAGTTTCCACGTTATATTCTTGTGTTGTTGATTATGTTCTTTTATTTTCTCTATGCCGGTTTTTTCAACAGTTTTCACATTAGGGTTTCTATTTTTTTCTTTTAGAGCTTCAACTTTGGGTTCTGATGGATCCTCTTCTGATTCCGATGAAGAATCGTCATCTGATTCCGTCGTCTGATTCCGATGAAGGATCATCTTATTCTGATGAAAAATCGTCGTTCGATTCAGATGAAGAATCCCTCTCTGAAGAGTGGTTGGTCTTTTGAGCGGTGGAACTTGTTCATCAGAAGATTCATCATCGGTTAAAGTGGCGAAGTATCTTCTTTTGGATCCGTGTGTAGTCACCATTGAGATTGAAGACCGAAGAAGGATGTTTAATTTTGGAAGAGGTTTTAGAGCAATAATAACAATGTGGTAGCAGTATATATAACATTCTTTTTGTTATATAAGTACTGAGCCCTAACGTGTAGTACACTCCAAGTTTACTTTTTTTATTTTTATTTTTTTTAATTTAAAATAAAAAGGTTACCCTCTAATTTTATTTTATCTTTACTTAAAAAACATATGTTCGTCTACAAAATATTTTTTGCACGTTGATTTAGGTATTGTTTGGTCTAGTTTATTTTAGACTTTTACTTAATAAAAGGAGAAGTTACGCCAAACAGATTTTCAAGAAGCTCTTGATAAAAAAAGTTGTTTAATTTTTATGAGTAAAATACATAGATAAAAGACTTTTAAATCTAAAAAAACAACAATTACCAAACAACTTTAGTTTTTTTATAAAAGGTCTTATTTTCAGTTTTAGCCTTCAGATAGCTTTTAAAACCTAAAAAAGTCAGGTCAAATGATATCAACCATTTAATTGTCTTTTTTTTAACTTATATATGCAAAATAGCTTATTCTAATGAATAAACTATTATGTAAGTTCAAAATATAAAAATTAGTCGATGCCAAAAACTCAAATTGTGACCTTCTCTTTAGAGCTTAACTAAACTAGTTTCGCCACCCTCCTTCTCTTTAGCAGAATTTGTTCTTGACTCACTTGAAATATGTTGATCAGAACTTTGACTTTTGTTGACTCTGGTCATAACTAAGCTTATATATCTTCAGAGTTTGTTAGTTATCAGAGTTGATTTTTTGACAATCAGAGTTGACTTTGCAGCACGTTCAGTATGTTCTTTTGATGAAAATTTCTACTATCATAAGTAGAATTTTAATCTCTGGTTATGCACACTAGAACATACATTTGAATACCCAATTGATCTTTTATACATTGTTATCATCGAAACCTTAGAGTTATTGTTCTAAAACTCATTATGGTTCAACAAATCAAATGGAGGAGGCCCCGTATTGGGTTTGCTAACCTGGTCTTAGGGGTGATTATTATGCTTCACTCTAGAAATCCTATGTGGCTCATCTTGATTCCATGATGTCGCGGGACATACTTCGAAAACTGGGCAACCCTGACTAGCACATGAGGATATCTTACTTGTGAAAGAGTGTAGCACCAAAGTCAACTAATTAGGTGTTGCTTCGTGTAACAGCCGTAATTGAATAAATAGGATTTTGTGTGATTATTTATTTATTTGAATATATGTGATTTTATGAATTTATGAATAATTATGTTTTGGATAAGTGGAAGGGTATTTTAGTAATCTATTAGAATTATTAATCTAGTCGAGAGCCTTTAATTAAGTTAGAAGAATTAATTAATTATGAGAATTAACGATATATTGGTTATGAGTCATTAATTGAATTACAGTTATATAGACTTATTGAGTGAGTGGGCTAAGCCCAATAGTGAATAATAGATAAGAAGGGTATAAGTGGTAATTTAATTACAATTAGGTTAAGATAAGAAAAGATAGATAGAGAGAGAGAGAGAGAGAGAGAGAGAGAGAGAGAGAGAGAAGTCATATTTTGTGAAGAAAGGAGGTAGAATGAGAGTAGAGAAGAAAACACAATTGAAGAGAAGAAGAGAGCAAGAGGAGAGCTTAGAGATTGAAGGAAGGACTAAAGAATTCAGAATCTTAAGGTATGAGATTAGTATGTGTGTTCTAGAGTGATCAAGAGAGGAGGAGAAAATCTATTTATCTCCAACCCAACCCAATCCTCTCTCATTCTTTTCTCTTTGAGTTTGAGATTTTATTTCTAAAAATAATGACTTTATAATATAGATAGAATCAATATATGTAATGGAAAATGAAATCACGAATTTTGGGGTTTAATATGAGGGAATTTGTAGATGTTTGAAGTTTTTATGAACCTTTATGAAAAATGATGAAATTGATGATTTCTTGCATAAAATGTTGTTAATACTTATTATAAGTTGTACTTCCATGTTTATTATATTTATGTATGTCTAAGTTATCATCTTTATGCTTCTGGAAGTGGACTTTCGAGTTTTTAAGGGTTTTGAAGTTCAAACCCGATAGCAGAGTGTGTCTGTTCGTGTACTCTCGCTTGACGAGGGATGAGAGCTCTCCTAGCGACACATCATGTTCTTCTGGTTTCCAGAAATTCATGAGTGCTAAGTACATAGTTTGTGATATCCTTTTAGGATGAGATGATTACACCATATGTTTGGTAATTTAACATACATGCATTCATTTGTGTATGATGAACAGATGCTTTAAATGAGCCCTATAGTATAACAGATGTTTTAGTAGCTACGGTTGACTAAAACATAATTGGAATAAGTTTTCCAATGAAACTTTATATGGTACCTCATGCATTAGTAAATGCTAGAGAGCATTTCATGAATATGGCATTAGACGCATTAGGAGATGAAGTTAAATACTTATGTGAACTACTTGATAATTGACATCGTTGTTGTGCATTAATTACTTGACAATTGTGTATGACTTAATTATATTAAAATGTGGTTCGTATGTTGTATTCGATAATTGATACATGAACTACGTGTTATGATGTATTTAATGTATAAACTTGCATCTCGTAGTGCAAATGTTAGTAGTTTGATTTTATTATTATTAAAATGTATAGTATTCGATATGCTTGCATTTATTTGGAATTCTTTACTAACTCTCTGTTTTGTGTAATTGTTGGACCTTTGGGGGTTCAGATGTGCAGCTTTCACTTAAGCTTTTGCTTAAGCTTTTGCTTACTAGTGGTGAGGAGACAAGCCTTATGATTCATCAACAATACCTGGTGATAAGATTCTTTTCAAATTTTCAAATACATTCATATTATTTCTTTATCAACATATCCATAATTAAATTGCATCTTTTTTTAGAATTTGCAATAAATACACTCTAGAAAAATATTAACGCATTTTATCTCTTGAATGGTAACATTGCAGAAACAATACTATTTGACAATAAATTTAATATATACTCCAATCGACTTTTTTAATTTTTATAATTTTTTCAATGGGGTCTACGGAAGTAGTATTATATACTAATTAATAAACATTTATGATAGTAGTAATTAATATTAGTAGTAAATAATTATTAGAAACAATTTTGTAAAATTGTTACAATTCTTCTACTCCTGTATTATTCTTTTAATATGTGAAAGAACATTAAAGAACACTTATTTTAAAATGAAGAAGTAAATTAAAAATCACAAATAATTGAATAAAGATATATAGGGTCCGTTTAAATTTGATTTTTTTTTTAACTCTTGAAAATAGTTTACACAAATAAATAAATTTTTATATTAACTCATAAATTTTCCTAGATAAAAATTGTATTTTTAGAAGCTAAACTATTTTGAAAAGCTTATTTATAATAATATATAAAAATTTATTTATTTTTATAAATTATTTAACAAAAGCTCAAAAATAAATAAATAAAAGAGATTTATAATCAATTTCTAAAAGCATGAAGCAAACACAATTGAGTCAAAAAAATGGAACTCTCCAGAAAATTAAAATGATATGTATAGATTCAGTGTATTATACCCCACACCACTTACTTTATGCGATCCAAACAATTAAATTAAATTGTTTATTATAATAAAATATACAATATTATAATCCCAACAAGGTAGAATACCAAGAAAGCCACGCAAGACATAAGCAACCACATGTAAAATCTATATATGCCAAACCTACTTTTTCCTAACTGAATTGTTCCCTGATAAAATATACTCCCTCCGTCGTATTTTAAATGACCTTCTTTTTTATTTAGTGTATTATTCATTTGACCTGCTTTGACCTTATTTTTCTACTAATATATACATACAAATATTAGCATATGAGATATTGTTTGATTTGTCTCGACGAGTACTTTCAAAATATACAATTTTTATAATTTTTAATAATAGATAATTAGAAATATTAACGATTAAAGTTGTGCATTGGCAAACGTGTCAGTGGTCAAACAAGTCATTAATTTAGGGACAGAAGGAGTATATGTTGTCCATGAATAAAATAAATACTTTTTATTCTCTAAATTTTCTAATTTTAGAAGAAAATAATCTTGATAATTCAAAGTAAATATGAAGATAAATAAAATAGGATTTAATAACTGTTTTAATCAGAAATTCAACTCAATTGTCTAAAAAAATTCAACATTCAATTGTTTCCAAAGTCGATGAGTCGTTTTCCACAGACTCTTGTAGTTTGTTAAAAAAATCGTTCAATTATTTTCATAAGTTCAATAGATAAGTTAATAAATAATAAACTTTGATATTAAAAAAAATTTGTCCTATAGCAAACATTGACAACACTACAAGTCCATGTTAATTACTTTTCACATTAGCAATATATATATATAACATAAGAAAATTAATTTGATTTTAACCAATATTAAGAAATTTAATGAAGTACAATTAATTTTCATATTCTTAATTTCTAAATATTATAGCACAGAACTGAGAGACATCTTCATAAGAAAGTTAATCTTATCTTGTTCTTTAATTAATCTAATTATATGTGTCAAAAAAATAAATTTAATTATAATCCACTTTTTTTATTATTGTCATTCTCTTTCTTATTTAAAAAAGAAGCAAAACAGAATCCTCTCTTTTGATCTTGGTGTTTTATTTTCATTCATTCATCTTCAAATCTATGATCTTCTGTTTTGAGAAATCTTAGATCTGCTTTTATCAAGATTTTCAAAGCTCATCAACATATAGCAAGTATATATATAAACATATATAAGAGTAGAAGAATCATAGGTACTAGAGAGAGAGAGAGAGAGATCAAAAGGAAGAAAGAAGCTTCACAATCACCTTTGTTTATGGAGAAACAAGAACCATCTCAACCTACACATCAAGGTAAACAGTTACAAAGTTCATTTATTCTCTTCCATCTCTTTATTAATTTGGAAGATGTTGTTAATTTGTTATATACTATCCACTCTCAATATACAAAAGATTTTAAATGAGCCGGCATTCAAATATACAAAAGAACTCATTACCATAAGGTGCTTCGACAAGCAAAGTGTATTCCTGAATGATTACAATCCGAGTCTAAGTATTCAAATACTTACAACAAAACAAGTTAGAATCCTATGCCTAACCCAAAAAGCACGGTGTACAACCCACACCGGCGCATAGTCTAACTAAGCTAAAACTCCAGCCTCTCACTGGGGCCTGGAACAGCCACCGTCGTCACCACGACCTAACCCATCATCTGGGTGGGATGAGCCCGCAAATGAAAGAAAGGGTCACCACAAAATAAAAAGTATGTGTATATATAACCGGTGCGAGAGAGGATACAATTACCAAATATACAAATACCAACATAGAAAGCTCTTTAAACACATAGCCATTCCCACCAACGGGTTCATATTTATAATGCACACCAAGCCTATCAATGCAGACTCTAAATGATTGTGATCACCCTAGCTGGGTCTTTTTCACATGCATGAATTCCGGAATTTAACCTCTCCGCAGAGAGTCGTAGGTTCAACCCCTACTATACCCCGCAGGGCGTCAATAAAATCCCAGCGGATTAGAGTGGATCCATTCCCGATAATCACACCCCGTGGTCCATTCCCGATAACCACGTATTGGACTCAATAAATCCCGCAGGATTAAGGTGGATCCATTCCCGATAATCACACCCCGTGGTCCATTCCCGATAACCACGTACTATGAATGCATGAGCATACGATTCCCCTTATATGCTAATGCAACACATACATATCGTACACGCATATGTAATCACACCGCAACAACACATGCATATACATCTAATCATGTGTATTCCAAACACCTGTTCATACATATATTCTCATAATCATATGTAAACAGCGCAAATATTTTAAACACGTTCTCATCACGAGAATACATAATACAAACATGCCAAAACACACAGCAATTGCGTACACAGCATAACAAGGCATGTCGTAACCGTTTTAAAGACGGAAATAAAGTGGAGCCCTTACCTTAGCAAGCTTCCGATTACTTTTTCTCGTCAAATCTACGATACGCGCTACCTAAAAGTTAAGCAGCGTACAATCAATAAAATATTCCTCGTTTATCCTATCGAAACGAAACTTGCTCTCAAAGCTCCAGAGGGGTCTAAGGTACTTTCTAAAGCTATCCCTCAATGATTTCAGGTTATTCTCATAGTGTTTAAAAATTCACGAAGTTAATTGTACTATTTTTACACCACGAAAATCATTTTGTTTTCAAATCATAAACTAAAACCATTTTGGATTTTTCCACTTCAAGAACTTGTTTCACACACAACAAAACCACTTGAAACACAACTAAAACTTTTCAAAAATATTTTTATGAAAAATCGAAGTTTTCTTGCGTTACAAGTTACACATTTTTTTCTTCCTAACAACCTTTCCTATACTCATTTTTCTTCAAAACTAAGATTATCCAACACATACAAAATTTTCACACAATTGTGGACTTAGAAATTTTTTTGGAATTTCTCCCCCACCCTTTAAAAAGGCCACGGCCATTTTTTTAGAAATCACCCCTCCACACAAAATTTTTCACTTCTAAAGGCATGGTAATATCCCATAATACCTAACTAGCACTTATCAAAACGATTTAGAAATTATAGAGTCGAATCGCAAATTTTCGAGAAATCTCAAATAAGGTTTTTCTTAAGGCAAGTGATCATTTTCTTTTCAAAACATCCCATAACCAATCAAACAATTAAACAATGATCATGGGAAGCTATTTGCCTCTAAACAATTTTCGAAATTCGATTCCTCGAACCCTATATGGGTGCCACGGCCAAATGAGGCAAAAGGCAACCCTACACATTTTTTTTCATTTTGAAACCCTAGTCCACATTCATTAGTTCGTAATGATATTCAATCGTGTATCCGACTCCTTTTGAAACTCGAAATAAATTTTTCTAAATTGTGTTCTTCGAGTCGCTCAGGAACACGAGAATAATTTTTTTCTCATTTTTCGAAACAAAGTTTATATTCAAACATCCATTTTGCCACAAAGCTTAAAACTAACATCAAAAATCAAAATCATACAACACACTCAAAGATATGATCATTTCAAAAAATTTCTTCAAAACCCTTAACCAAAAATTTGTGAAAACAAGATTTAACCATGAGAATCACTTACATGCTTCACCAATGTCTCCTACATAACACTCTTAAACACTACTATGGAATCAAAACTAATTAAAACTAAATTCTCAAATTTTTCTTCTCAAGAACATAATCATAAAATCCAACAAACTCCATGAGTTTGACCAACTAAGAGGAAAGGAGAGGTCTAGTTACCTTAGAGAAGATACTACTTGCAATTCCTATGGTTCCAACAAGAGCAAGATCCAAGCTTTTGGTGAAGAATTGAAATTTTTATGATGAAGGGAAATGAAGAAGTAGTGCCACGGTCATTTGAAGAAGATGGAAGTGTTTTGTGATTTTTTCTAAGTCCACATCTAAGACCAAAAGTCTCCTTAAGTAATGGTCATAAGGCATGGTGGCCATTAGATCAAATAGTGTAAAGTTTCTAAGACTTAATCCTAGCCCTTGGATCAATCCGAGTCTATCTACTTTAGATATTTCCCATAACCACATACAACGAAACGCACGCTCAGTTCTCGCGCATCGCGACGAACGAAACTCGCAAAAACAGAAAACCTACAGAAAGAACGCCTATCTTTAAACATTTCCAAAACTTATCGTCGAATCTTTTTCCGCGACTGTAATTTTCTTCCATACCTTAGAAAATTAATCTCAGGACATATCCTAACTCACGCAGATTTATAAAACTCCCATCCGAAACCTCACTTAAAACAGACGCAGTAAAATTTTACATCAGCGGGTAAATTCCTACTCGTTTTTCCAAAAACAAGAATAATCCAAAACTCGGATTTCTGACTTCACAGAAACCTTCTCATACTCAAAAGAAGACTACAATCCAAAAGTATGTGCCATTCCAGCGCACGAGCACCAAACAGGCTCAATTTCAGCAAAATTCTATTACCGCGACAGTACTCACAAAAACACTTCACCAAAAACCCTAAAACTCGTAGCCATCACTAGAGTTCCTTAGAAAAACTGTACAGTGAAAACTTGGGTCTTACATTACTACCCTCCAAAAAGAAGTTTCGTCCTCGAAACTAAAGGTAAGAGTAACAACTCAACTAATTATTACCATCACCAACACAACAAAATCCCTCAGGATTAGGTGCAGCCACACAGATGCTAACACCGGGTGAAGTCACACAGATACTCTCACCAACACACTGGCACAACCGTGCACCAACCGCAACTCTCAACGAGTTCACCACTCAAAAATTAACCTCACAATAGAGGTTCACAACCTCTAGTTCCCAAAGATCCTCGTGCCCACAAACAAAAATTTCCAAAGTCACCTCTTTCGCCTCCGCGACATAGCCAATTTCCCTAGGTTCACGCGAAGTTGTGAGTGGCTACCCTCCAAAAAGAAACACTGAAGTTCTCTGTGCATCACCAAAGTTAGCAAAACTAGTCAATTCCAATCAACACGATTCCCGTCTACCATCAACAATAAATTAAGGACGGCCAGTCCCTCAATTTGTCAATAGACAGTCGACAATCCTGATGGTGGTTTAGACCATCTTTACCCAACTTAAGTGATACTTCATTCCACTTGTGCTCAAGGTCCTCCGAGGCACAATGGTCCACAATTCCTTCGAGGTTTTCCTTAATGTTTCCCTCGATCTCTTACGATTTCGACCTTGTCTTCGTAAGACACCACGCTCAAAACTCGTCACTTAAACTCTCATGCTTCCACTCATGAGACATCCGTTGAGTATCATTCAACAGTAGTACAGTGCCACCCCGGCAAGTACCACCCAAACCATTACATTCCGAAAGAAGTTGTCTTCTTTATAGAAGAACTTCACACTTTACCAATATCCATAAGTTCGCAACTCAATGAATACGTCGAACCGTATGCTGACATTCGAATCTCTTTCCAAACACTCAAAACATACCACGTCTCTCTTCATTGTAACCACTACAATGAACCAAAGCTCTACTAACTTCCATCAACTTGCCATTAGACAATTTCTTATCCGTCTTATTTCCACATACAACACACGCACCGTCATGACATCCATTCAGGTGGTGCTTTTGAATCCGTACTATACCCGCACAACCATGATTTTCCAACTAGGTGTGAGGCAATTCTTTCTTTCCTGCACGTACCAATTCCTCTTGGTTAGATCCTTAACCAAATATTCTGAGTTTTCCAACAGAAATCTCACTCAACGGTTATTAACCCATAACCCGATACAGAACCATCACTAGAACTAACTCAACACTAGTTACGTTCTAACCGACTCAGGACTAACGACTCAAGAATACACTTTCCCTTTGAAGATTTAAAGCCGTGCTCTGATACCAATTGTAACAACCCGTTTTTCAAAGGCCAGAAAAGGCATTAATTTTTTTTTTCTTTTCAACTAACACTCAGAGTGCGCATAGAATATTTTTCAATGAGCCGGCATTCAAATATACAAAAGAACTCATTACCATAAGGTGCTTCGACAAGCAAAGTGTATTCCTGAATAATTACAATCCAAGTCTAAGTATTCAAATACTTACAACAAAACAAGTTAGAATCCTATGCCTAAACCCAAAAAGCACGGTGTACAACCCACACCGGCGCATAGTCTAACTAAGCTAAAACTCCAGCCTCTCACTGGGGCCTGGAACAGCCACCGTCGTCACCACGACCTAACCCATCATCTGGGTGGGATGAGCCCGCAAATGAAAGAAAGGGTCACCACAAAATAAAAAGTATGTGTATATATAACCGGTGCGAGAGAGGATACAATTACCAAATATACAAATACCAACATAGAAAGCTCTTTAAACACATAGCCATTCCCACCAACGGGTTCATATTTATAATGCACACCAAGCCTATCAATGCAGACTCTAAATGATTGTGATCACCCTAGCTGGGTCTTTTTCACATGCATGAATTCCGGAATTTAACCTCTCCGCAGAGAGTCGTAGGTTCAACCCCTACTATACCCCGCAGGGCGTCAATAAAATCCCAGCGGATTAGAGTGGATCCATTCCCGATAATCACACCCCGTGGTCCATTCCCGATAACCACGTATTGGACTCAATAAATCCCGCAGGATTAAGGTGGATCCATTCCCGATAATCACACCCCGTGGTCCATTCCCGATAACCACGTACTATGAATGCATGAGCATACGATTCCCCTTATATGCTAATGCAACACATACATATCGTACACGCATATGTAATCACACCGCAACAACACATGCATATACATCTAATCATGTGTATTCCAAACACCTGTTCATACATATATTCTCATAATCATATGTAAACAGCGCAAATATTTTAAACACGTTCTCATCACGAGAATACATAATACAAACATGCCAAAACACACAGCAATTGCGTACACAGCATAACAAGGCATGTCGTAACCGTTTTAAAGACGGAAATAAAGTGGAGTCCTTACCTTAGCAAGCTTCCGATTACTTTTTCTCGTCAAATCTACGATACGCGCTACCTAAAAGTTAAGCAGCGTACAATCAATAAAATATTCCTCGTTTATCCTATCGAAACGAAACTTGCTCTCAAAGCTCCATAGGGGTCTAAGGTACTTTCTAAAGCTATCCCTCAATGATTTCAGGTTATTCTCATAGTGTTTAAAAATTCACGAAGTTAATTGTACTATTTTTACACCACGAAAATCATTTTGTTTTCAAATCATAAACTAAAACCATTTTGGATTTTTCCACTTCAAGAACTTGTTTCACACACAACAAAACCACTTGAAACACAACTAAAACTTTTCAAAAATATTTTTATGAAAAATCGAAGTTTTCTTGCGTTACAAGTTACACATTTTTTTCTTCCTAACAACCTTTCCTATACTCATTTTTCTTCAAAACTAAGATTATCCAACACATACAAAATTTTCACACAATTGTGGACTTAGAAATTTTTTTGGAATTTCTCCCCCACCCTTTAAAAAGGCCACGGCCATTTTTTTAGAAATCACCCCTCCACACAAAATTTTTCACTTCTAAAGGCATGGTAATATCCCATAATACCTAACTAGCACTTATCAAAACGATTTAGAAATTATAGAGTCGAATCGCAAATTTTCGAGAAATCTCAAATAAGGTTTTTCTTAAGGCAAGTGATCATTTTCTTTTCAAAACATCCCATAACCAATCAAACAATTAAACAATGATCATGGGAAGCTATTTGCCTCTAAACAATTTTCGAAATTCGATTCCTCGAACCCTATATGGGTGCCACGGCCAAATGAGGCAAAAGGCAACCCTACACATTTTTTTTCATTTTGAAACCCTAGTCCACATTCATTAGTTCGTAATGATATTCAATCGTGTATCCGACTCCTTTTGAAACTCGAAATAAATTTTTCTAAATTGTGTTCTTCGAGTCGCTTAAGAACACGAGAATAATTTTTTTCTCATTTTTCGAAACAAAGTTTATATTCAAACATCCATTTTGCCACAAAGCTTAAAACTAACATCAAAAATCAAAATCATACAACACACTCAAAGATATGATCATTTCAAAAAAATTCTTCAAAACCCTTAACCAAAAATTTGTGAAAACAAGATTTAACCATGAGAATCACTTACATGCTTCACCAATGTCTCCTACATAACACTCTTAAACACTACTATGGAATCAAAACTAATTAAAACTAAATTCTCAAATTTTTCTTCTCAAGAACATAATCATAAAATCCAACAAACTCCATGAGTTTGACCAACTAAGAGGAAAGGAGAGGTCTAGTTACCTTAGAGAAGATACTACTTGCAATTCCTATGGTTCCAACAAGAGCAAGATCCAAGCTTTTGGTGAAGAATTGAAATTTTTATGATGAAGGGAAATGAAGAAGTAGTGCCACGGTCATTTGAAGAAGATGGAAGTGTTTTGTGATTTTTTCTAAGTCCACATCTAAGACCAAAAGTCTCCTTAAGTAATGGTCATAAGGCATGGTGGCCATTAGATCAAATAGTGTAAAGTTTCTAAGACTTAATCCTAGCCCTTGGATCAATCCGAGTCTATCTACTTTAGATATTTCCCATAACCACATACAACGAAACGCACGCTCAGTTCTCGCGCATCGCGACGAACGAAACTCGCAAAAACAGAAAACCTACAGAAAGAACGCCTATCTTTAAACATTTCCAAAACTTATCGTCGAATCTTTTTCCGCGACTGTAATTTTCTTCCATACCTTAGAAAATTAATCTCAGGACATATCCTAACTCACGCAGATTTATAAAACTTCCATCCGAAACCTCACTTAAAACAGACGCAGTAAAATTTTACATCAGCGGGTAAATTCCTACTCGTTTTTCCAAAAACAAGAATAATCCAAAACTCGGATTTCTGACTTCACAGAAAACTTCTCATACTCAAAAGAAGACTACAATCCAAAAGTCTGTGCCATTCCAGCGCACGAGCACCAAACAGGCTCAATTTCAGCAAAATTCTATTACCGCGACAGTACTCACAAAAACACTTCACCAAAAACCCTAAAACTCGTAGCCATCACTAGAGTTCCTTAGAAAAACTGTACAGTGAAAACTTGGGTCTTACATTACTACCCTCCAAAAAGAAGTTTCGTCCTCGAAACTAAAGGTAAGAGTAACAACTCAACTAATTATTACCATCACCAACACAACAAAATCCCTCAGGATTAGGTGCAGCCACACAGATGCTAACACCGGGTGAAGTCACACAGATACTCTCACCAACACACTGGCACAACCGTGCACCAACCGCAACTCTCAACGAGTTCACCACTCAAAAATTAACCTCACAACAGAGGTTCACAACCTCTAGTTCCCAAAGATCCTCGTGCCCACAAACAAAAATTTCCAAAGTCACCTCTTTCGCCTCCGCGACATAGCCAATTTCCCTAGGTTCACGCGAAGTTGTGAGTGGCTACCCTCCAAAAAGAAACACTGAAGTTCTCTGTGCATCACCAAAGTTAGCAAAACTAGTCAATTCCAATCAACACGATTCCCGTCTACCATCAACAATAAATTAAGGACGGCCAGTCCCTCAATTTGTCAATAGACAGTCGACAATCCTGATGGTGGTTTAGACCATCTTTACCCAACTTAAGTGATACTTCATTCCACTTGTGCTCAAGGTCCTCCGAGGCACAATGGTCCACAATTCCTTCGAGGTTTTCCTTAATGTTTCCCTCGATCTCTTACGATTTCGACCTTGTCTTCGTAAGACACCACGCTCAAAACTCGTCACTTAAACTCTCATGCTTCCACTCATGAGACATCCGTTGAGTATCATTCAACAGTAGTACAGTGCCACCCCGGCAAGTACCACCCAAACCATTACATTCCGAAAGAAGTTGTCTTCTTTATAGAAGAACTTCACACTTTACCAATATCCATAAGTTCGCAACTCAATGAATACGTCGAACCGTATGCTGACATTCGAATCTCTTTCCAAACACTCAAAACATACCACGTCTCTCTTCATTGTAACCACTACAATGAACCAAAGCTCTACTAACTTCCATCAACTTGCCATTAGACAATTTCTTATCCGTCTTATTTCCACATACAACACACGCACCGTCATGACATCCATTCAGGTGGTGCTTTTGAATCCGTACTATACCCGCACAACCATGATTTTCCAACTAGGTGTGAGGCAATTCTTTCTTTCCTGCACGTACCAATTCCTCTTGGTTAGATGCTTAACCAAATATTCTGAGTTTTCCAACAGAAATCTCACTCAACGGTTATTAACCCATAACCCGATACAGAACCATCACTAGAACTAACTCAACACTAGTTACGTTCTAACCGACTCAGGACTAACGACTCAAGAATACACTTTCCCTTTGAAGATTTAAAGCCGTGCTCTGATACCAATTGTAACAACCCGTTTTTCAAAGGCCAGAAAAGGCATTAATTTTTTTTTTCTTTTCAACTAACACTCAGAGTGCGCATAGAATATTTTTCAATGAGCCGGCATTCAAA
The DNA here is from genome assembly GCA_030408175.1 of Trifolium repens. Lineage (NCBI taxonomy): Eukaryota > Viridiplantae > Streptophyta > Magnoliopsida > Fabales > Fabaceae > Trifolium > Trifolium repens. Next base: position 7,167,835 of record CP125847.1, read on the forward strand.
TATACAAAAGAACTCATTACCATAAGGTGCTTCGACAAGCAAAGTGTATTCCTGAATAATTACAATCCAAGTCTAAGTATTCAAATACTTACAACAAAACAAGTTAGAATCCTATGCCTAAACCCAAAAAGCACGGTGTACAATCCACACCGGCGCATAGTCTAACTAAGCTAAAACTCCAGCCTCTCACTGGGGCCTGGAACAGCCACCGTCGTCACCACGACCTAACCCATCATCTGGGTGGGATGAGCCCGCAAATGAAAGAAAGGGTCACCACAAAATAAAAAGTATGTGTATATATAACCGGTGCGAGAGAGGATACAATTACCAAATATACAAATACCAACATAGAAAGCTCTTTAAACACATAGCCATTCCCACCAACGGGTTCATATTTATAATGCACACCAAGCCTATCAATGCAGACTCTAAATGATTGTGATCACCCTAGCTGGGTCTTTTTCACATGCATGAATTCCGGAATTTAACCTCTCCGCAGAGAGTCGTAGGTTCAACCCCTACTATACCCCGCAGGGCGTCAATAAAATCCCAGCGGATTAGAGTGGATCCATTCCCGATAATCACACCCCGTGGTCCATTCCCGATAACCACGTATTGGACTCAATAAATCCCGCAGGATTAAGGTGGATCCATTCCCGATAATCACACCCCGTGGTCCATTCCCGATAACCACGTACTATGAATGCATGAGCATACGATTCCCCTTATATGCTAATGCAACACATACATATCGTACACGCATATGTAATCACACCGCAACAACACATGCATATACATCTAATCATGTGTATTCCAAACACCTGTTCATACATATATTCTCATAATCATATGTAAACAGCGCAAATATTTTAAACACGTTCTCATCACGAGAATACATAATACAAACATGCCAAAACACACAGCAATTGCGTACACAGCATAACAAGGCATGTCGTAACCGTTTTAAAGACGGAAATAAAGTGGAGCCCTTACCTTAGCAAGCTTCCGATTACTTTTTCTCGTCAAATCTACGATACGCGCTACCTAAAAGTTAAGCAGCGTACAATCAATAAAATATTCCTCGTTTATCCTATCGAAACGAAACTTGCTCTCAAAGCTCCAGAGGGGTCTAAGGTACTTTCTAAAGCTATCCCTCAATGATTTCAGGTTATTCTCATAGTGTTTAAAAATTCACGAAGTTAATTGTACTATTTTTACACCACGAAAATCATTTTGTTTTCAAATCATAAACTAAAACCATTTTGGATTTTTCCACTTCAAGAACTTGTTTCACACACAACAAAACCACTTGAAACACAACTAAAACTTTTCAAAAATATTTTTATGAAAAATCGAAGTTTTCTTGCGTTACAAGTTACACATTTTTTTCTTCCTAACAACCTTTCCTATACTCATTTTTCTTCAAAACTAAGATTATCCAACACATACAAAATTTTCACACAATTGTGGACTTAGAAATTTTTTTGGAATTTCTCCCCCACCCTTTAAAAAGGCCACGGCCATTTTTTTAGAAATCACCCCTCCACACAAAATTTTTCACTTCTAAAGGCATGGTAATATCCCATAATACCTAACTAGCACTTATCAAAACGATTTAGAAATTATAGAGTCGAATCGCAAATTTTCGAGAAATCTCAAATAAGGTTTTTCTTAAGGCAAGTGATCATTTTCTTTTCAAAACATCCCATAACCAATCAAACAATTAAACAATGATCATGGGAAGCTATTTGCCTCTAAACAATTTTCGAAATTCGATTCCTCGAACCCTATATGGGTGCCACGGCCAAATGAGGCAAAAGGCAACCCTACACATTTTTTTTCATTTTGAAACCCTAGTCCACATTCATTAGTTCGTAATGATATTCAATCGTGTATCCGACTCCTTTTGAAACTCGAAATAAATTTTTCTAAATTGTGTTCTTCGAGTCGCTCAAGAACACGAGAATAATTTTTTTCTCATTTTTCGAAACAAAGTTTATATTCAAACATCCATTTTGCCACAAAGCTTAAAACTAACATCAAAAATCAAAATCATACAACACACTCAAAGATATGATCATTTCAAAAAATTTCTTCAAAACCCTTAACCAAAAATTTGTGAAAACAAGATTTAACCATGAGAATCACTTACATGCTTCACCAATGTCTCCTACATAACACTCTTAAACACTACTATGGAATCAAAACTAATTAAAACTAAATTCTCAAATTTTTCTTCTCAAGAACATAATCATAAAATCCAACAAACTCCATGAGTTTGACCAACTAAGAGGAAAGGAGAGGTCTAGTTACCTTAGAGAAGATACTACTTGCAATTCCTATGGTTCCAACAAGAGCAAGATCCAAGCTTTTGGTGAAGAATTGAAATTTTTATGATGAAGGGAAATGAAGAAGTAGTGCCACGGTCATTTGAAGAAGATGGAAGTGTTTTGTGATTTTTTCTAAGTCCACATCTAAGACCAAAAGTCTCCTTAAGTAATGGTCATAAGGCATGGTGGCCATTAGATCAAATAGTGTAAAGTTTCTAAGACTTAATCCTAGCCCTTGGATCAATCCGAGTCTATCTACTTTAGATATTTCCCATAACCACATACAACGAAACGCACGCTCAGTTCTCGCGCATCGCGACGAACGAAACTCGCAAAAACAGAAAACCTACAGAAAGAACGCCTATCTTTAAACATTTCCAAAACTTATCGTCGAATCTTTTTCCGCGACTGTAATTTTCTTCCATACCTTAGAAAATTAATCTCAGGACATATCCTAACTCACGCAGATTTATAAAACTCCCATCCGAAACCTCACTTAAAACAGACGCAGTAAAATTTTACATCAGCGGGTAAATTCCTACTCGTTTTTCCAAAAACAAGAATAATCCAAAACTCGGATTTCTGACTTCACAGAAACCTTCTCATACTCAAAAGAAGACTACAATCCAAAAGTCTGTGCCATTCCAGCGCACGAGCACCAAACAGGCTCAATTTCAGCAAAATTCTATTACCGCGACAGTACTCACAAAAACACTTCACCAAAAACCCTAAAACTCGTAGCCATCACTAGAGTTCCTTAGAAAAACTGTACAGTGAAAACTTGGGTCTTACATTACTACCCTCCAAAAAGAAGTTTCGTCCTCGAAACTAAAGGTAAGAGTAACAACTCAACTAATTATTACCATCACCAACACAACAAAATCCCTCAGGATTAGGTGCAGCCACACAGATGCTAACACCGGGTGAAGTCACACAGATACTCTCACCAACACACTGGCACAACCGTGCACCAACCGCAACTCTCAACGAGTTCACCACTCAAAAATTAACCTCACAACAGAGGTTCACAACCTCTAGTTCCCAAAGATCCTCGTGCCCACAAACAAAAATTTCCAAAGTCACCTCTTTCGCCTCCGCGACATAGCCAATTTCCCTAGGTTCACGCGAAGTTGTGAGTGGCTACCCTCCAAAAAGAAACACTGAAGTTCTCTGTGCATCACCAAAGTTAGCAAAACTAGTCAATTCCAATCAACACGATTCCCGTCTACCATCAACAATAAATTAAGGACGGCCAGTCCCTCAATTTGTCAATAGACAGTCGACAATCCTGATGGTGGTTTAGACCATCTTTACCCAACTTAAGTGATACTTCATTCCACTTGTGCTCAAGGTCCTCCGAGGCACAATGGTCCACAATTCCTTCGAGGTTTTCCTTAATGTTTCCCTCGATCTCTTACGATTTCGACCTTGTCTTCGTAAGACACCACGCTCAAAACTCGTCACTTAAACTCTCATGCTTCCACTCATGAGACATCCGTTGAGTATCATTCAACAGTAGTACAGTGCCACCCCGGCAAGTACCACCCAAACCATTACATTCCGAAAGAAGTTGTCTTCTTTATAGAAGAACTTCACACTTTACCAATATCCATAAGTTCGCAACTCAATGAATACGTCGAACCGTATGCTGACATTCGAATCTCTTTCCAAACACTCAAAACATACCACGTCTCTCTTCATTGTAACCACTACAATGAACCAAAGCTCTACTAACTTCCATCAACTTGCCATTAGACAATTTCTTATCCGTCTTATTTCCACATACAACACACGCACCGTCATGACATCCATTCAGGTGGTGCTTTTGAATCCGTACTATACCCGCACAACCATGATTTTCCAACTAGGTGTGAGGCAATTCTTTCTTTCCTGCACGTACCAATTCCTCTTGGTTAGATCCTTAACCAAATATTCTGAGTTTTCCAACAGAAATCTCACTCAACGGTTATTAACCCATAACCCGATACAGAACCATCACTAGAACTAACTCAACACTAGTTACGTTCTAACCGACTCAGGACTAACGACTCAAGAATACACTTTCCCTTTGAAGATTTAAAGCCGTGCTCTGATACCAATTGTAACAACCCGTTTTTCAAAGGCCAGAAAAGGCATTAATTTTTTTTTTCTTTTCAACTAACACTCAGAGTGCGCATAGAATATTTTTCAATGAGCCGGCATTCAAATATACAAAAGAACTCATTACCATAAGGTGCTTCGACAAGCAAAGTGTATTCCTGAATAATTACAATCCAAGTCTAAGTATTCAAATACTTACAACAAAACAAGTTAGAATCCTATGCCTAAACCCAAAAAGCACGGTGTACAATCCACACCGGCGCATAGTCTAACTAAGCTAAAACTCCAGCCTCTCACTGGGGCCTGGAACAGCCACCGTCGTCACCACGACCTAACCCATCATCTGGGTGGGATGAGCCCGCAAATGAAAGAAAGGGTCACCACAAAATAAAAAGTATGTGTATATATAACCGGTGCGAGAGAGGATACAATTACCAAATATACAAATACCAACATAGAAAGCTCTTTAAACACATAGCCATTCCCACCAACGGGTTCATATTTATAATGCACACCAAGCCTATCAATGCAGACTCTAAATGATTGTGATCACCCTAGCTGGGTCTTTTTCACATGCATGAATTCCGGAATTTAACCTCTCCGCAGAGAGTCGTAGGTTCAACCCCTACTATACCCCGCAGGGCGTCAATAAAATCCCAGCGGATTAGAGTGGATCCATTCCCGATAATCACACCCCGTGGTCCATTCCCGATAACCACGTATTGGACTCAATAAATCCCGCAGGATTAAGGTGGATCCATTCCCGATAATCACACCCCGTGGTCCATTCCCGATAACCACGTACTATGAATGCATGAGCATACGATTCCCCTTATATGCTAATGCAACACATACATATCGTACACGCATATGTAATCACACCGCAACAACACATGCATATACATCTAATCATGTGTATTCCAAACACCTGTTCATACATATATTCTCATAATCATATGTAAACAGCGCAAATATTTTAAACACGTTCTCATCACGAGAATACATAATACAAACATGCCAAAACACACAGCAATTGCGTACACAGCATAACAAGGCATGTCGTAACCGTTTTAAAGACGGAAATAAAGTGGAGCCCTTACCTTAGCAAGCTTCCGATTACTTTTTCTCGTCAAATCTACGATACGCGCTACCTAAAAGTTAAGCAGCGTACAATCAATAAAATATTCCTCGTTTATCCTATCGAAACGAAACTTGCTCTCAAAGCTCCAGAGGGGTCTAAGGTACTTTCTAAAGCTATCCCTCAATGATTTCAGGTTATTCTCATAGTGTTTAAAAATTCACGAAGTTAATTGTACTATTTTTACACCACGAAAATCATTTTGTTTTCAAATCATAAACTAAAACCATTTTGGATTTTTCCACTTCAAGAACTTGTTTCACACACAACAAAACCACTTGAAACACAACTAAAACTTTTCAAAAATATTTTTATGAAAAATCGAAGTTTTCTTGCGTTACAAGTTACACATTTTTTTCTTCCTAACAACCTTTCCTATACTCATTTTTCTTCAAAACTAAGATTATCCAACACATACAAAATTTTCACACAATTGTGGACTTAGAAATTTTTTTGGAATTTCTCCCCCACCCTTTAAAAAGGCCACGGCCATTTTTTTAGAAATCACCCCTCCACACAAAATTTTTCACTTCTAAAGGCATGGTAATATCACATAATACCTAACTAGTACTTATCAAAACGATTTAGAAATTATAGAGTCGAATCGCAAATTTTCGAGAAATCTCAAATAAGGTTTTTCTTAAGGCAAGTGATCATTTTCTTTTCAAAACATCCCATAACCAATCAAACAATTAAACAATGATCATGGGAAGCTATTTGCCTCTAAACAATTTTCGAAATTCGATTCCTCGAACCCTATATGGGTGCCACGGCCAAATGAGGCAAAAGGCAACCCTACACATTTTTTTTCATTTTGAAACCCTAGTCCACATTCATTAGTTCGTAATGATATTCAATCGTGTATCCGACTCCTTTTGAAACTCGAAATAAATTTTTCTAAATTGTGTTCTTCGAGTCGCTCAAGAACACGAGAATAATTTTTTTCTCATTTTTCGAAACAAAGTTTATATTCAAACATCCATTTTGCCACAAAGCTTAAAACTAACATCAAAAATCAAAATCATACAACACACTCAAAGATATGATCATTTCAAAAAATTTCTTCAAAACCCTTAACCAAAAATTTGTGAAAACAAGATTTAACCATGAGAATCACTTACATGCTTCACCAATGTCTCCTACATAACACTCTTAAACACTACTATGGAATCAAAACTAATTAAAACTAAATTCTCAAATTTTTCTTCTCAAGAACATAATCATAAAATCCAACAAACTCCATGAGTTTGACCAACTAAGAGGAAAGGAGAGGTCTAGTTACCTTAGAGAAGATACTACTTGCAATTCCTATGGTTCCAACAAGAGCAAGATCCAAGCTTTTGGTGAAGAATTGAAATTTTTATGATGAAGGGAAATGAAGAAGTAGTGCCACGGTCATTTGAAGAAGATGGAAGTGTTTTGTGATTTTTTCTAAGTCCACATCTAAGACCAAAAGTCTCCTTAAGTAATGGTCATAAGGCATGGTGGCCATTAGATCAAATAGTGTAAAGTTTCTAAGACTTAATCCTAGCCCTTGGATCAATCCGAGTCTATCTACTTTAGATATTTCCCATAACCACATACAACGAAACGCACGCTCAGTTCTCGCGCATCGCGACGAACGAAACTCGCAAAAACAGAAAACCTACAGAAAGAACGCCTATCTTTAAACATTTCCAAAACTTATCGTCGAATCTTTTTCCGCGACTGTAATTTTCTTCCATACCTTAGAAAATTAATCTCAGGACATATCCTAACTCACGCAGATTTATAAAACTCCCATCCGAAACCTCACTTAAAACAGACGCAGTAAAATTTTACATCAGCGGGTAAATTCCTACTCGTTTTTCCAAAAACAAGAATAATCCAAAACTCGGATTTCTGACTTCACAGAAACCTTCTCATACTCAAAAGAAGACTACAATCCAAAAGTTTGTGCCTTTCCAGCGCACGAGCACCAAACAGGCTCAATTTCAGCAAAATTCTATTACCGCGACAGTACTCACAAAAACACTTCACCAAAAACCCTAAAACTCGTAGCCATCACTAGAGTTCCTTAGAAAAACTGTACAGTGAAAACTTGGGTCTTACAGCAGACGTGACGGAAACTTCTGGAGCTTCTAGCAAGCCATGGTTTAAGAAAAATATAGTAAATAGTAATGTGATTGCAGCTGATTAAACCTTTATTAATTATCTGATTAACATCCCTATTCTCTAGCAGATACTAGACTAGTATACACTTATGCTTTGCCATGGCTACATCTCAATCAAACAAGATTAAAATTTAGGAGGAGATGAAAATTGCTTTGGTTGGCAATAGCATTTTGAGATTGGAATATTTATTCCAGATCAAAGAATTGGGGCTCACAATTGTTCATTTAAGATGATTTGGCAACAGAACCGTTTCCATTGGCGTATTCCTTCTGTAACTCAGAGTACTCGCTTTCGAAGAAAGCTTCATGGAGAGCCCTGACACATTGATCTGCTTCACTGTCGTTTACAACCAATGAGATGTTCACCTGGCGAAAAGAAAAGAGATAATAAAGAACTTGATAATGAAACTATTTTGAAGTCTTGTATGTAAAAGTCTACTTAATACTCGGCCTGAACAAATATTAGGAAGAATAATATAGAGTTGATTAAGTGGATACCTTAGATGCACCCTGTGAGATCATTTGAACAGTGACACCAAGGGTTCGAAGAACGCGAAAAGCCTGTAACAGAATGTTAATCAGTGATTTTCTTATGTGACCAGCACAATAACAGAATGTTAATCAGTGATTTTCTTATGTGACCAGCACAAATAGTTAATCGAAATGGCTGTAATAGATTGATTGCAAAAGAACTTAATCGATGTTAACATGAATAAACTTGGTAAAAAAACAGATTATTCAAGCTGTGGATTTTATTCCAATATCAACGGTGTCTCAACGGACCTAGGGCAAAAACAAAATGGCATTCCCCACATAGAGCAAATGGTAGAGACAAAAGGCCCAAATGATTATGATACTATAAAAAAAAAAGCAATTAAATCTAAAAATATCAATAAACAAAAGTTAAGGATGGGAATTAAATTTAAATAAGACAGCATAATACAGAACCTTTTCCAAAATTAGTGATGATTTCTGAACATTTCCAATGAGAGAGATGATGGATCTATTTTGTAGGAGATTCACCACTGCAATTTTCTCTAGTTCTTCAACAACATGGTCAAGTTCCTGCTTAAAAACAAAGGAAGATATACAATTAAATTTATGCCATGGCTGGTGAACAAGAAACACCATATTGCGACTAATACCTTATCGAGCAGGCATTTGTCTATTCAAGTAAAAGAACAAGACTAGGTTATATCAATAGACACTCGGATGGAAACTAAGGTCCTGTTTTTTAACTTTGTTTTTTTGGATTACAAAGGGGACTAATCCCAGAACTAAGGTCCTGTTTATGTCAAGTGTTTCCTGTTACCATTTTCACTGATAAATAAAAATTCAAGAAGACATTATGGAAGTTTTTGAATATACATTTTAAAAATATATGGAATATTTTTTAAAATTCTTAAAAATATCAAAACATTGTTTTCAGTGTTTTCGGAAAAGCATTCTCTCTAGTTAGCTTTCATATTCCCTCTATCACAATTAAAATAATGAATTAACAAAAAGATCATTATAGCCATCAACATACAAAGTAAAAATTGAAAATGAAAATTGAAATTGTTTTTAGAAGGTGAACTGGCTCTAAGATACAACAACATTTTCACTCATGAACAAACTCATCTACATTATAGAAATGCCTTACACTTGCCTGCTGTATTAGCTCTCTGCTCCATAGCTTTGATGGATCCAACGTCAAGGAAACACTTACTTCACTTGTAGCAACAACATCAACTGATATGCCTAAATCTTCAAAGATTGAAAACACCTATATACACATGTAAAAGTATGAAAACCGGAAGGGGCATTTAACTACAACTATGACAGATCTGACAGGTATTAGCTCTCACCTTAGCAAGGAAACCGTACTGACCAAGCATGCGAGTGCTCACTATATCCAACATGGTCACATTACGTTTCAAAACAATACTTGTTAATACTGCCTGCAAGATGAAAATGGAGAACTTAAATACTGTCCAAGTCTTGCTTATTTTTTTTTATTATAAAACAAAATCTACGAACCTTGCTCATATCTCTTTCCTTGGTGATGAGAGTACCCGGAGCTTTAGGGTTGTAGGAATTTTTAACCCTAACAGGAATATCACTTTCTCTAGCAGGTCTCATGGACTGTGGATGCAGAACCTGTGAATCAGGGAATAGATGATTTAGACTCGCCCTAATTGAGATAATTCTGATAATAATAGGTGATAATAAAAGATAACATCCCTTGTACTGGGGTCACTCACTAATAAATTTGATAATAACATAGAAATATAGATATATACAATATTATTAACATAATGAAAATTGTTTATTACTCGGAGAGCTTATGTTAGCCCAAAATAATATCTTTTTGTCAATAACTGCATACCAAAAAAGAGGTACAGCTAGCATTTTTAACAATATCCAATTATGATCAGAGATCAATATTCAACAACTCTCCAAGGATGAAGCATCTAACCCCATGCAATTCCAACACTAGTATCTCCAGAATCGTAAATACCACCTTGGTAACATCTCTGTAGTTTATATCACTTCTTTTTCCCGATTCAAATACCAAGTAGAAATGTGACTCTTCAATTAGTTTTGGATTGTAAAGTTTGGAAGTTTAAGTTCTTTACTTTGAACACCGTTTCCTATTTTAACACTTTTTAGAACAAATTGCATTTATTGAACACCGTAGTTTTGCATTCTATCAAAAGAAAAGTTACTGGGTATCTATGAAGTAGCATAAAAAAAGCAAGATAAAACAAAAAAAAATCAGACCCAAGAATGCAAAGCTAGATTCAAAGATTATTTTTCAAACCATAAGAGAGATATTGTATGGCACTTTGTCATAAGAAGTGAATCAGCAAATGTTATAATACCTGAGCACCAAAGTAAGCTAGCTCAGCAGCCTCGTCGAATGTCAAAAAGGGAACAGGTTCTGCTTTTGGGTATATATTCGGATCACAGGTTAAGACACCATCAACATCCTTCCACACCTGTGTATGTGATTGAAATTAATTGTTTTCTTTTTTGTCTCCATTTTGAAATGCACAACTGTGTTATTTTGCACAAACCTGGATCTCAGGCAACCCAAGTGCTTTCCCAATTGTTGTAGCTGTCAAATCACTGCCACCTCTACCTAGTGTTGTCACTGCACATGATTTTCGGGCCTTCAAGAAGAAAAACAAGTTCCATTTTTTTTCATCAGAAAATTATTATTTTAGTTACACAAAATCCTGAAGAAAATATAAGAAGCATTGGAAAACCATGATAGTGCAATTACCTTTCCAAGGAAGCCAGTAACAATTGCAATTGCAGGATCAGCAAGCCAATCTCCATGCAATCTCTTTGCAACAGCCGGATAAGTTGCTTCTAAAATATCCGCATTTGTGAAGTCATCAGTTGTTATAAAACCAATCTCAAATGCATCGTACTGCCAGACCGACAAATTAGCAACAAACTATAATCAGGAACAATATATCAAAACCCGGTGACTTTAGTCACAGCTGGACTATATATTAGTTACAGCATGTATTAGATTTAAATAAGCAACAAGAAGACGTACTTGGCGGGCCTTGACACCCAATTTATTAAGATATGCAGCAAAGATCCTAGTGGACATGCATTCTCCAAAAGAAACTAAATAGTCTTGAGTTCGTTTAGTTAGCTCTTTCATCATTGCTATCCCATTCAAAAGTTGCTCCAATTCTACCAGATGCTCTGGAAATATTTCGACGTGCATAAACCAAGTTAACAAAAATGAGTAGAAATATATGAAAATTACAGAGCAACCATATTGAGAATAAAGAAGGTCCACTAATTGATAAAACAAAATGAAAAATATTCCGCAACTTTTTAATGTTACAATTATAATAAAAAAACTGGGTGTACGATTTTTCTTGGTTTGAGATCATACGTAATGATAGATGGATTCCCATATGTCCATGTGATTTCTTTCTATATCAATTGGAAATTTCATTAGCTCCACAATCTTCCATGAGTTACGGATAAAATTCAGCAGATTATAAATCGTATAACCCAATAGTTAGATTTTTATACAATTAAAACCTTTAAGTTGATAGCTGATTCCTTTTACTTCATCCAGGTAAACAGACATAAGCAATCCTATTTCTATGATCTATTGTGTCGTCCATCAACAATAAAAAGTTGTCTGGACCATTTAAATATCCATAGTCCTTCTTGAATGGCATCACAAGCTCATACTATACACTTCTGTGACAGCAAACAGAATTATGGTATATATAGTTTCATGCACTTGTGCCAGGGTGAAATTCATCACGTAGTGCATATAGAAATGTAGTTGCTGCTTTAGGTTGTAAAAATAACATATGACCATAAACATTCATACGGGCTTGACATATTAGATACCAAGCAATCATATCAGACACACAAGATAAACTCTTCAATTTACAAATTCCGGGCTACAGTGATATGACTTGATTGTTGGTATCATAATTTTAAAACAAGACAATTATTAAATTTCTTAAAATTTGAGTAGGGATGCCTCCCACTTATGAACACATGTTAAGGACATATTATATCTAATGTGGGACTTTCAACACACACCCTTCATGCCTAGCACTAGACATCTAGAGCGGCACTCAATTGCCTCAACAATTTGTAAGGTGAGGTATACCCCCCCCCCCCCCACTTATAAAAACATTATCATGACATATTTCATTCAATGTGAAAATTAAAGAAGTGAACACAATATTAACAAATATGCAACTACTTTTTAACAAAGAAAAAAATCAAATGCATTTTCTGCAGCCTCCTACAAGTGCTATTGCTACACACAATAGAACATACTAGTTGATATGATCTGAAAAGAACATTTTAATTTAACAAATACTCAACTCATATCCAATCTAACAATCAAATGAATTATATTGTGAACTGAGGAAATGACTCACTTTCAATAACAGATTTGTCAACTCCAAGCTGATCCACGGTCCTGAGATGCAGGTAAGAACATAACATCAGGTAAGTACATAACTTTCTTCCATACTTTTTTTGTCATAATTGTAAGAGAAAAAGAGGATAAATGGAACTCATTGCTCTCACCTGAAATGCAGATCTTTTATAAAGCTAAGCTCTTCAATACAAGAGACATTAGTAACACCGCAACTCACAGCTTTTTCTCCAGCCTAATAACAAAAAAAACCAACATAATTTCATTGAGAAGAGTACTTTAACATCATAAAACAAAGCAATCAATAACATAAAATCATTGAAAAATGTAGTCTTTATTTAGGATCAATATTGTCAAATAGCAGCGCTATATTCTTATAGCAGAATTTGAATAAATCTCTGTTTCTATGATACACTATTTGGTATAAATGTTGTCAAATAACAGTTATAGTAGCGCTATATCACAGTAGTGTAGTGGAATTTGAACAAACAGCCGTTTTCTGCAATCTAAAATTGACAACACTGTTTAGGATACAATTGAACTGCTTAAGTGTTTGTGAGAGCTTATGAATAAGTGTTTGTGAGAGCTTATGAATAAGTGTTTGTGAGAGCTTATGAAAACAAATTACAATTTATGTGTGTTTGGTTCAGCAGTGACAAAAATTGATTTTAATTAAAAGTGAAAGTAATTATCAATAACTATTTTCTATTAAAAAATTTATACTCCATTAAAGCATTGACACTAACATGATATAGACATTGAAAAGTAGACATCTGTAATAATTTATTTAAATTGAAGTGATTGAATGAAACCAAATGCATTAGTGTCATGTCAATTTTTGAGTCGTGTCAATTTCTAACAACAACACAATTGACACTGGACATAACTTCAATTTGAAATGTCAGTGCTACATAGATACAAATATAATAAAGAGTAGACCACAAATTTTGTCCATTGACATTATAGAACGCTATCAAAAAGGTCCCTAAAATTATGAATATTTCAAAAAAGTCTCCTACTCATATTAGTCCTGCAGAGAGTATGTTACCGACTAAAGTGACAATAAGTGGTTAAATGTAGACATCAATTGATAGTAAGTTGTTAGGGACTAAATTAACAATAGTTTGTTAAACATAAGGATCAAATTGAAATTGACACTAAGTTATTAAAATATACCGGTCAAATTGATAGTAAGTGGTAAAAAGAAACAGCAATTGATTTGACAATTTGACAATTAGAGACATTTTTGAAACATTCATAATCGCATAGACCTATTCGAGAGTGTCATACAAAGTTAGAGACTAATTCGACGGTTCAGTTTAATAATAATATTAAAAAAAAGAAAATGTTAAAGAAATGAATACCAGCAAAAGCTTGTTAGTAGTTTTTCCCATAGCAGAAAGAACAACAATAGGTCTCTCTTCAGGAAAACTCATAACAAGACTAGCAACTTCCATCATCCTCTCAGCAGAAGCAACAGAAGAACCACCAAATTTCATCACACAAGTATAACTAGTTTTTTCATCTTCATTTTCAACTTCATTCATCAAGTTTCTTCCATTCTCAATCACGTGTTTCTCCAACACATCACTCGTTAACTTGCACGTGACTTTCAACAACGACGACGACGACGTCGTTTTATTGTAACTGTTTTCTGTTGAAAGAAACAGTTTCGGAATTTCGTAACTGAAATTGTTTCTCGGATTCGGTTTCGCATTGAGAACATTGTAATGAAGATGTAATGAAGATGTTGCCATGAATAAATGAAGAAATTGAAAAATCAAATCTAATTTTTTTTTTTTTTTTATTTTGCTTCCGAAGCTCGATCTGCGAAAAATATACAAAACATTATATATGATTAAAATTGAAATGAAATTGGGGAAGAATGAAAAAGAAAGTGAAATGAAGAATGAAGGAATGATTGAGAAAACCTGGGAGAGAAGAGCTTCAGAAGAAGGTGGAAATGGAAATGAGAGAGAGAGAAGTGACAGTGAAATTAATGAAAGGGTTGTTGTGATTTGAGAGACGCGGCGGCACACTCATCTAAAACGTTTTTTATATACTAGTCAAAAGCACATTTTACATTTATTTTACATTTAGGACTCATTACAATTTTTATTTGTTTATTTCATCCAACTCATTCGGATACAATCGTCCATAAATCTTAGTTCAATCAACGGAAATATTAACATTGTTAATGTTGAACATCATGTGAGTTTGAACTTTGATCTCTCTATTTTGTGTGTTTGGATTTTTAATGTCTTGTCATTTTGTTTATCTACCAAAAAAAAGAAATATAGTCGTCTTTATTTCATTTTCGTGAATTTAATTCGGTTAATAATTTATTTTAGAATGAATAATCACTACTGAACTACTTGATAAAAAAATAATGGTATTTATTTATTAAATTAATTTTTTGATTTGATTACAATTTTTAGTTTTAAAACAGTTTTTTTATAAATTAAACTGTAATTTTTGCTCTTTCATTTCTAATTGTACATTTTCTTTTGTCTCTGTTTTATTATAAATTAAACTGTAATTTTTGCTCTTTCATTTCTAATTGTACATTTTCTTTTGTCTCTGTTTTAGAAATTTTAAATAATTTATAATTTTAATTATTTAATTTGATGATATTGTATTAAAAATATGACAAGTGAAATATATCACTAAAAATAAATCACCTGAATTATTATCACATCATAAAGGTAGAAGTGTGAATTTTTATATTTTTTATAACATGGTGTATAAATTTAGCTACTAAATTATTTTTAAAAAAAATACATTCTTTTTGTTGATGGTATGGTCCCAAGGTTTTTATTTTCTTTTTAATGAATGAATTTAATTGAATGAGTGGAACCAATTGCACACATTAAAGATTTGATATTGACAATATATCAACAAAAGAAAAGTTGAAATTGACTACGGATCGTGACATTTTGGGTAGCAATTGGTATTGGAATTGGGTAGCAACTAGCAATTGGTATAGGAAGAAAACTGATCAAAGAATGTTTATTGCTTTAATTTTGTAGCAATTGGTAATGGAAGAAGACCAATCACAGAATGTTCATTACCTAAATTAAAAAATAAAAATGTGTTTTTAAATTCAATTCAGTTGTTAGAAATATTGCATTTTATACATAGAAATTTAAATTTAAACTCAAATATTTCACTTCATTCAAAAAAAAAACTTAAATATTTCACTTATATATTCATTTTAAAGTAAAATTCTAACTATTTTGCATTTCAATACTACATATAAGAATAAAAAACAAAACTAAGAAGGTCAAGAAAGTAGTGTTTTTTGTTGATAGCATACAACAATAAATTGCATAAATCTATAAATATGTCTAAGGATGTCAATTGTAACTGTAAGTGGAGATTCCCATGAGAATTGTTAGGGCTCGAAGGCGGAGAACTTTTCCCTACAGAAATGGGGTTGAATGTCCCTCCTAGGGAGGTTTGAGGATGAGAACGTATTTTTTGCCCCGTCTCACAGAGACTATAACTGTATATTTTATCAAAGTAACATTTATATGTGTATATTGAAATATTTTATATATTATATTTATTTATATTTTCACACAACTTTCGTATAAATTTTATTTATATGTGATGTTTATTGTTTTTACGAGACTCAAAAGTCAAAATAATATCATAACTTTTTATTTGTCTTATGATTAAACTTTATTTTTTTACAACTACTTTGATTAAAAATAATAGAAATTTGATATTCTTTTAATGTTGATGGTTCCACTCAAAAACTATGGGAACGACAAGAATGGAGGTGAGGAAAAAATACTTTCTGAAACGGAGAATGAAGAGCATTTTAGATGGTGGTAAAGTATCCATCGATCAATCTACGCTTCATTGACATCTCTAAATATGATTGTATTGAATTACCCTAAATAGTCATGTCTAGAGCTGGGTATACGGGCCAAGGTCCGCGGACCGACCCGTTTAACCCGCAGTCCGCACGGGCTTAAGATCAATTGTTTTTTGTCCGTTTATATTTTTACCTATGTGGGTTTGACCGTTTAAACCGTGGGTTATGCGGGATTAAATCTGTGGGTTCGCGGGTTTGGCTCGTGACCCGTTTATATATATTAGATTTTTTGTTGTGCTCTTAATATTGGCTTGGACTATTGAAGTTCTTTTTCATTTTTTGAACAAAACTGTTGAAGTTCTTATTAAATATCGTTTGTATTTATTTTATGAATTTGAGGTGTGTGGATAAATAATGACGATGAGAACTAGTTGAATTTGATTTTGGTTGCATTACTTGTATATAGAGCTGTCAAATGGGTCAGCCCGGCCCAGCCCGGTCCAGCCCGGCGGGCCAGCGCGTATAAGTGGGCGGGCCTGGGCTGGCCCGATTTCTATATGGGCTGCCAAATTCTAGCCCGGCCCAAGCCCTATTGGACCATGCAGCCCGATGGGCTAGCCCGGCCCATATAATTTTTTTAGCGCACGCCAAAAAGGATCAATGACACAACTGACAAAATAATTACCACATAAAACAACCATCAAATCAACATTCATACAAAATATATCTACCAAATAAAGATTCATGCACATGTAAGAGTATTTGTGGCAACATACAAAGTGCATCCTTAGATAATCAAAATCAAAATATATTACAAAATAGTTAACTTCTTGGCCTAAGCCCCTTGACCACTTGATTCGGCATATAAGTATAACTTCTCTACTTCCGAGTATTTGTGGGCTTACTTTAAAAAAATGGGTTAGCCCAAAATGTTTTTTTTTTAAACTAAAAACTCTTTTTTTTTTAATTTTAAACGGGCCAGCCCAAAGCCCGGTGGGCAAGCCCAGCCCGATCCATTTTTTAATTGGGCTAGTTGGGCTGGGCTAAAAAAGGCCCGGATATTTTTTAACGACTTTTTAAATGGCCCGGCCCGACCCAAATCCATGGGCTAATGGCCCAGCCCATTAGCCCGGCCCATTTTGACAGCTCTACTTGTATAGAGACGATAAATAAATTAAAAAATGTCAGAAACTTTATTTTTTTTATTTGTTACTTACAATTTATATAGTTTTTTCATAAAATTATTCATAACAATATATTGGAATTAATGAAATATGTTGGATGGTCAAAGTTTATTTTAATAGAAGAAGGAATTATTCATTTTTTTTTACTTTCATTTTTTTAGATCCCCATGGAGATGGTGACGAAGGAATATCATAAACTTTGACCATCCAACATAAAATTATTAACAATATAGTTTTTTTTAGTTTTATTAATTCAATATTTTAGTTATTTTTTGAAAAAAAAGGTGATTTTTTAATTTATTTGTAATAGTCTGCGGGTTAACCGTTTAACCCGCGAACTAACGCGGGCCGAACTCGGACCTACATATCATAACCCGTACATTTGCTGACAGGCTTGATCGCCCCGTTTAATATGCGGGCTTATGTGGGGCAGGTTAAACGGGGAAGGCCGGCCCGTTTACCCAGCTCTGGTCATGTCTATGGATTTGAAGCATTAATAACATCAAAATCATTGACTGGATCTATATAGATCAAACTAATACAAAACTGGAAAAAATGAATATCGCATCAAGACAAGAAAACAAAATAGAGTACAACACATCAAGACAAAACTCAAAACAAACAATGTTGCACTAAAATAATGAAATTGTTATAAAATAAAGTAATAGACAAAGGAATAGAGATAGAGAGAAGATGGATGAGAGGAAGAGAATAGAGAACTATTGTATTTCTTATTCACAAGTGTCTTTTACATTGTAACATATGTCATATATATAGGACAATATTGGGCCAATGATGTGGGCCAAAACCTATTGGACATCTACTAACTAGAATTGTTCATAACACTCCCCCTTAGATGTCCATTGAGGATATGCCTCGTTAAAACCTTACTAGAGAAAAACCATTTTGGGAAAAAAAAACCTAGTGAAGGAAAAAGAGTACAACATCCTTTATGTTTTAACTGCCTCATTAAAAACCTTTACCAGGAAAACCCAATGGGACAAAACCATGGTGAAGGGAAAAAGAGTGCAGAACATGTCTCCCCCTCATAAAGACAATTATATATGGGGTGAACAAAAATCAAATAATCTTCCATATTAATTTCTCAAAAACTTTACTTGAAGTTGACTTCGTAGAAAGACCTATCATATTTTCTTTATAATCTCCTCTAAATTTGCAGTTTGTGCAACATTATCTTCATATTGAATTGTTGTAGGAACCCTTTAGGAGAAAAATTACAAATCTCTTGTATGTGATGAAAACTATCCTTCAATCAAAACACATTCTTGACTCATCTCTCGGAGCGCTAAAGTTATTCATCATTTCATGAGATTGTTGTTGTGATTTGTTTCACAAATTTCTATTAGTGATTATACCTCATGTAAACATATAGTTTGTTTGTGATATATACCATTATCAAGATAAGACAAATAACCTGCAAATATCTAAAATAACAAAATATATATTTTATGATATATTGACAACAAATAATAAGCCAACAATATATTTGTCTCCATTTGAACTAAAATGTGGTACTTCAGGACCAACTAGTTGTTCATCATTTACTCAAATTCTAAAATGACATTTGTTTACATCGACGATCTTACAAAATTGGGTATCATAACTGATCTTATTAATATAGAATCATTTTAGAAACCTTTGTATATAAGCTTCATGATTCACAAAATACTACTTCTTTTGTAAGAATGACAATATCTCATATGCTCTACAAGAGTCTTGATGATATTTTCATCAACATAAATCTTAAATATAACAAATTACTTGTTAAATATTTTCTTTAAAATGAACAAATTGTCATTTTCATATTTCTTATTTGGAAATATTCAACATGAATATTATACAACATGCATATATTACTACTCGAGTATATAAGGAAACTTATTCATGCTTATTAAGTCGTCTCGTCAATAATTTGATTTTATATGTCTCACAAAAATTAAATCCTTCAGGGATTCTCGGATAATCATCATTATCAAGTGAGCCGTTCAAATATGTTAAAACACATTTTTCACATAAAGTGAGTATTTCATATGCTACTCAACTTAATTAATTATAAAGAGGTTTTTGAATTCACTTCAGGTGAGTATACCTTTTGAAAATCAATGATAGACATTTATCAATATCCTTGAATAACAAGTCAAACTCTAAATTTTATTTTCACGTGATAAATTGTTCATATCTAATTATTTCCATCTTTAGGTGTATGGACTGCTGGTCCAAAAACCTTTCGCTTTGCAAAGCTAGTTTAATTTTGTATGACTTGCGTCTATCTATTTAGTCAATCATTTCATTGTCTATAATCCTTAATAGACTTTGACTCATGATCCTCGTTGTCATCTATCACATATAGCGCTTTATTATATGCACAAATATTTTCAACGTTGACTTCATTGCGGTTCCATTATATTTCATTCATGACATAATTTATTGAGATCTCTTTATTACAGGTACCTGATAAGTTCTTCTGGAACTGAAAAATTAATTATGTCAAATACTCTTTTCATATCCTCAATAGGGTATCTTTCATTTTAGCTTCTTATCTTATTTGAGGATTCTTTGGAACCGACTGGTCTACCATGCTTCAGGGTGGTTAAAACTCATTTGCAATATAAGATTGTCCAACTGGGACATCCATTTTGTTCGGAGCATTAGCAACTGATAGTTGATTTTATAAACTTTGCAAATGATCTATCTTTTGAGCATCTGGTTCAAACTACGAGGATCAAGATGGGATAATGATAATTTATTTCAAATGATTCATTTGAACTTCTGGTTCATATTTTCAGCTGCTATTCTCTCCCCCTGATATTGGGAAAATAAATTCATCACTTGATAATCAACCTACTAGGCTATAAAAAGATCTCCAATTATTGGCTCGAGGTAATTTATAATAGTTGGAGATTCATATCAAAATTCTTTTTCCAATATTCTTTTACTACCCATTTAAATGCATTATATTGGAGCAATTGACATGCACACAACACATCCAAAAATGCTTATATGTGAAATTTGGTTTATAAACCAAAATTCAAATAAATTAGGGGAGAACTTATTTATTTAATCATTGTTGGCATGATGCAATTCAATATCTTAAATTCATGTTTGAATGTTCCCAAAATATAAATTGGAAGTTATAATCTCATAAGTATCGGTTATGCAATTAACTTTAGACGTCTAAAAAATGGATCTTCAAGTCCATTTTTTGTGTTTGAACATACAAGATGTTTCATATCAATTTCAATTGGCATGCGATATTTATCAAATGCTTTCTATTATATATAAAATGAGCTCTTAATCAAATTAGCAAAGAGAATAATTCTCACAAACTTCTGGTTGTGAGTTGATAACAAATATACATGTGACCATTTAGTTGATACATCAATTAAAATTACAAAAAATTAATTGGTCCACATGATCATGGTCGGTGTATTGACTTACAAATATCACCTTATATAATTCTCAAATTGTGAGAGACTCTTTCAAATATTCAACTTCCTTTGAGAACTAATAACACACAAATTATTGGATTGAAGAATCTTCTGGCTCTTCAATACATATCCAAAAATATAAATTATTATTTTTTGCATCATATTAGATCCGGGATAACCCAACCGGTCTTGCCAAAGACAAACTTAACATGATTTGTAAACTTCTAGTTTACAATATTTTGTGTTTCAATCGACGCACTAATATATTTATAAGTGTAGTATAAACTTCTGGTTTATAACTTTTTCAATACACTTATTTTATCCAAGATACGTGTCATAATATATAGAGATTTCGGCATCTCTTCATTTATTGTTTCAATATGATATTCATTTACACGAATATATCTTTGACACTTAAAATTTGAATCCAAAAAGAAGGATTCAATATAAACTTTATTCCTCCATATAATAATATAATAGCTCTTCCGGAGCCTTAAATAACTTTTGAGGTGCCAAGAATATTTTACAAATTTTGTGTGGGCGATACTTATAGTGCCAAAGTCGGTGTTACTCTTTCGAATGATATTTCCAAATTTTTCTTACAACTCAATATTACCGTGACAATTTATCTAAACATAAAATATTTGGAACTCGATAGCATGTCACTAATTTCCTTGTCATAAAGCCAACAAAACATGGAAAAATGTTCATTACAAGGGAAAAAAAGCTGACTCTAATTTATCTAATAATTATTGTGACCTTAATTTTCAAAGTAAATTATCATTAAATTCCAAACTTTAAAACACAACACACTATATTTTAAAAGATGAATAAACACAACATTTCTTGATCGTAAAATAATTCAACTTTAAAAAAACTGTAACATATATATCATTTCTAAGACCCATGATAAATATTTTGGAAAATTATACTTTAAATATGACAAGAGGAGGACTATAAATCTTATCAATGGTCAAAGGTTTAATTCTTCAAGAATTCAACCACCACAGAAAATTGCAAATTTCAATCCTTCGAAAATGTTTGATGATTATTAGTTCTTCAGGAACTATATCACAAATATAAGTGATGTTCAAAAATATTATTTTGAGCAATTCTACAAGATTGCTTTATATTAAATTAGTAGTTCTTCAAGAACTACACTATCAATGAAAAGTCATATATGGATATTATATTTAAGTTCTTCAAGAACCATGCAAGTGATTTTCATAAACTATGATCAAAAAAATCATTTTCTTTTATACTTTAACATTATACTATTAGTTTTTCAAGAACTATATTGCAAATGATGCTCATTTCTAATGTTCAAGAGCAATTCATTCTTTCCGCAATCCTTCAGGGATGTGCGATATAAAAGTTCTACTTTTGCAATGATGCTCATTTATAATGTTCAAAAGCAATTCATTATTTCCGCAATCCTTCAGTGATGTGCGATATTAAAGTTCTACTTTTGCAAGGACTGTGTCCTGTTCAAAACAATGGTAGAATTCATTCTTTAATAAATCCTTTAAGGATGCTTCACTATTAAAATATTTTTTTCTTCTTCTTTTATAGTCCTTCGGGAACTATATCACATATGATCTTCATAAACAAAAATAAAGAGCAATATTTGAGCAATTCTTTGAGAATACTTTAATGTTGAATTCTTCTAGATTCATCAAGATTAAATATGACAATAATAACTTTTAGAAAGTAATGATAATAACATTCATTAAGGAAATAATTGGTCATATGAAATCAAATGTGATAAAATTAATGGAATTAATTGGTCATAATGTATATTCCTTAATTGATCGGAATGAATCGAAAAATAAAGAAATAAATAAAAGGCATTCAAAATTGTTTTCAAAGGAATTAATTTAGTTTTACAAAATAGGAAAAAAAATTGCCTCGGTGCTTATTGATTTATTTGGATAGGATCAGTAAAGAAAATGTGACCTTGTCCCATGAGCTTAGCTCAATTGGTGGACATTTGCATTATTATGCAGGGGATCGGGGTTCGAACCCCGGTCATCCCACTTATTCACCTTAAGGGTGGAATTTCAAGTCATTAGGCTACTTGACCAAAAAAAAAAAAAAAAAAAATGTGACCTTTATATTAGGCACTTTAGTTATAGTACAGCATAATAATAGTGATTTTATGAGGAAAAAATGCACATGTTTTTCTTCCTTTTCTTAAATGTTCCTTAAATTTCGGCAATTTGCTTGCAATTTGATGATGTGCATCACGTTTATTAAAAAAATTTCTACAGGCTTTTGTAAGTTTATTTAGTAATAAAACTGTACAAAAAATTACAACTTGCTAATAGGGATAAACAAAATATAAAAGTTGATTATCATCCATTGAATTTCTAATTTTTTTTTTTTAAGAATTACTCATACATAATAAATCACTATCATTGTAGAGTTTTTAAGGATATATGAATATTGAATTCTTCGGGAATTCATAAAAAAAGGAAAATCTAAACAATATAAAATCATTCATATGTACAACCCATCAGGATGCATGATTATTGAATTATTCCAAAATTCATAATAGGAGTTGAGCCTTTTTAAGTTCTTCGGGAACTATATTAGTGAATTCTTCCGGAATTCATGATAAATAAAAATTGAGTTTTCTAAGTTCTTCAGGAACAAATATTATTGAATTCTTCAAGAATTCATAGAATAAATTTCAAAGTTCTTCAGAAACTATATAATATAAATAAATATGTTTATGTTCTTTTTGGATGATCGAAGTATCGATGTTTCACCATACATGTGTCGGTCACGAAACTCGAACAATATCGAACATCCAAATATATATCATAAATAAATAAGCGATCAATATGTTTATGTAATATGAATGATCAAAGTGTTATGCTTCATCATACTAATGTCGGTCACGAAGCAAAAACAACATCGAACACTCATAATTTTAATTATTATTATTATTATTATAAATTATTTTATTTCTTCTTATAGCTATGAATCTTCAGGATTCATATTTTAAGTTATTTTACGGTTCTTCTAGAAACGTAGGTTTATGAATCTTAAGGATTCATATTCCAAAACTTTCACCACGATGCTTCTGAATCGTAAGCTATGAATATTCATGATTCATATTTCAAAATTTTAACTATGGTGCTTCTAGACCATAGGTTGTGAATCAATAAAAAAAAATAAAGATCCAAAAAGAAATAGAATTATAAAATCCATACATAAAATAAAAGAGAAGTGAAAGAACTTACAAATTTTAGAGATAATTGTTTAGGAGAGACTATCGTGCTGATAACGTGTTATAAAATAAAATAATAGACAAAGAAATAGAGATAAAGAGAAGATGGATGAGAGGAAGAGAATAGAGAACTATTGTATTTCTTATTCACAAGTGTCATATATATATGACAATATTGAGCCAATAATGTGGGCCAAAACCTATTGGACATCTACTAACTAGAATCGTTCATAACAGAAATCACAGAAGAAAAAAATACAAAAAAAACACTGAACATTATTGATTAAAATATTTTAGTCAAAAAAAGTTGATTACAATATTCCAACTCCATTCGCGTGAAACTCGCGAGTTACATTATTAATATTATACTAAACTAAGTACGCTTTTATTTGTATAAAGTACGTTATTATAGGTTAATCATGCTCTGCGGTGTAGTATATTTTTTAGGCGAGGACTATTATATTTATCATGTGGTGTATTTTTTTGGGTTACATTATTATGTTATGTGGTGTATGATTACACTATTTTATTATTTATTTTGACAGAAAATTCAATCGGTATTGATTTTATTTTTATCAAATGGAAATAAAAAAAAACACAAGAAAACAAATTAATCTATCTGTTGTCTAAAGATCCCAGAATAAAGGTGGTCTATTTTGAAGATGGTATTTGAAGTATTGAAGATTATGCTCTAAAGTCTAAATGATGAAATTTAGATAGAAGAATTCATTATTCCTCAAAATGATACATTATCTAAAAAATATCTCTTTTTGTTTTTTTTACCCAAAAAGAGCATATAAATATCCAAAAATAATTAGACATCCCAACTATATATATTGTCATCTCATCAAGATATCCCCCTCTTATGTCTATAAATAGAATAAAAATAAAAAAACTCTCATCCAAGCTCACTAGCTATAAAAATATTTTTTTTGGTACATCTCTAAAAATCTATTTTATACTGGTCTAAAATATAAAGAAAAAATTTGAAGTAACGTTTAAGACAAAATGGAGTATTATTTATGAGTACCTTATAGATATTTTTTTTATAGAAATTATTAACATGTGTTTTTAAGAAACGTGTTAAAGAGATAAATGTGAAAATATTTTTTAAAAAACTATGTATTTAACTTTTTTAATATTTATTATTTTACATAATTAAATATTAAATTTTTATATTAAGGTGCTTTAATATGTGCCTTAAGGCACATGTTAACATGACCATTATTTTATTTACATTTTGTTGTTAATATAAATATTTAGTGAGCTCTAGATTCCAAGGAAAAGAAAAGAGAAGTAAGAAAAACGAAAAATGATTAAAAGATGCGTTAGTGGGTGGGATTGATCCATTCTAGCTTGGTTCATAGTGTAACACCTCAATTTTTAGAATCAATTATTTTATTATAATATATTTATTTATTATTTTATTAGTTACTATTTTAGTAGAATTTAGTTAATTTTGTTGTGTTATGTGTTATTTAATTCATATGTGGGGGTGGAATATGGAATTGTTGGGGAGAATAAATTAAATAGAATTTTATTTTTATTTTTTTTTAACTGCTAATTTTAGTTGGATTTAGTAATTAAAATCAAAAAAGAAAATGGGAGAAAATGTGAAGAAGATTTCATTATTGAAATTGGCTGGGTTTTGATGATAGCAAACTCACATCACAAAAGAAGAAAGCTTATGGAGGCTCAAAATGAGAAAACAATATGAAGACCAAAACTTAGGTTTATTGATTAAATTATTTGTAAGTATGGTCTTTATCTTTAATTTATCTCTTTTAATAATTATATAACTTAGAATGCTCAGAAAATATCTTAAAAATTTAATTACAAATAAATTTCTAAGTTAAATATAAAAGTCCATATGAAGCAAGCTTTTAAAAATTTAAAAAGTTAATTTTTAACAAAAGCTGTCAGAACTTTTTATATCAGACGTTCCATCCAACCGATTTAAAAAGTTTGTTGCTGTTTGTATTTTGAAAACGGAGTAACGTTTGAATTTTGAAAACAGGACTTTCTAAATCGAATGTCTGTAACGACTGATGTAATAAGACCTGGACATAATGATTTTTTATGAACCATTGTGATTTTTCAATCACAACTTTTTATGATAAGATTTTTTGAAGAGATGCCTTGCTTCATAGACATTTTCTAAAGCCTCTATAAATATGTTTATGATCATTACAATTAATACCAACTTTTATATTTCAATATTCTAAGATCAAAATATCACTTTCTCGCTAAAACTTTCAAAACATCATTTTATGAAATCTTGATTATATTTTCATATCTAAAAAGGTTTCTGAGCATTAAAGTTGTATACCATATTAAAGTGATATTGATTTGATAACAACCATACAATATTATTCTGGCAAAATTACACAAATGGTCCTTTATCTTATTTATTTGTAACATTTTGGTCCTTTATCTTTTATTTGTAACATATAGGTCCTTTATTTTATTTATTTGTAACACTTTAGTCCTTTATCTTCTTTTTTTCCCATATAAGTCCTTTATCTTTTATAATTTGTTCATATAAACCCTTGTCTCTTTCTTTTTAATTAAAAAAATGTTGATATTTATTTTTAAAAATATTTATTTATTAAAAAATTAAAAATCAAGAAAAATGAAGAACACCTTCATCATTTTCATCATTTTTCATGAATCTTCATCACCATCTTCCTTAATTAAAAAAATGTTTACTCAAATTTACCTCCAAATATCATGAATTTATATTATGTTTTTTGAAATCTTCTTATAAACACAAAAATTAAAATCCCCAAATTCTCAATAAACCCTAAACAAATTTAAAATGCAATTGGAATTTGGAGGAAGACCGAATTTTGTAGTCCTCCGCTACAGGGAGCCAAGGATTAAGCATGGAGTTGTTTCTGTTATTTTTTCCTGTCAGCCCCTTTAGTTTTTTATGGTTTTTGCTGGTGTTGTTTTTGGTGTGGGAGCTTGTCTCTGGTGTTTTGATGTGGTGCCTGCCTTTTGGTTTGTTTTTTCGTGGGTGTTTGTTGTGGGTGTAGTGGGGTGGCCTTCTGGTCTTTGGTTCTTGTTTATTTGTTTCCCTGTATCTTTACTTGATACTCCTTGTACCTTGTTGAGATTTCAATAATATTTTGCTTAGGGTTTATTGAGAATTTGGGGTTTTGATTTTTGTGTTTATAAGAAGATTTCAAATAAACATAATATTGATTTATGATATTTGGAGGTAAATTTGAGTAAAAATTTTTTATTTAAGGAAGATGGTGATGAAGATTTCATGAAAAATGATGAAGATGATGAAGGTGTTCTTCATTTTTCTTAATTTTTAATTTTTTAATAAATAAGTATTTTTAAAAATAAATATCAACAGTTTTTTAATTAAAAAAAGAAACAAGGGTTTATATGAACAAATTATAAAAGATAAAGGACTTATATGGGAAAAAAAAGATAAAGGACTAAATTGTTACAAATAAATAAAATAAAGGACCTATATGTTACAAATAAAAGATAAAGGACCAAAATGTTACAAATAAATAAGATAAAGGACCATTTGTGTAATTTTGCCTATTATTCTTCATTTCTTCTGTTGTAAATTTTCTCACCATTGTTGGTGGTGGAAATTGTTAAGAGAAAATAGGGTGCTTTCTCTTTGTGTTGTATGAGAATTTCATCAAAGGGTTTGGTGAAGATTCTTGTTGTTAAAGATAGTGGGGTGCTATCTTATGTATGTTAGAAAGATTGTTAGGGGGTCTTGGGGTAAGATTGCTTGTAACAAAGATTCTAACATAGTGAATTTCTTCAAAGGGTGTGAAGGGAGTGGATGTACCAATAGGGGAACCACTATAATTTTCTTGTGTTATTTCTCTTTCCCTTACTCTCATTGTTTTTCCGCATTCTCCTTGGAACTTTCATAATAACTTTTCGGAAAAATTATCAAGAACACTAAACTCAAAAATTGACTTATAAATCCGAAAATCTAATTCACCCCCTCTTAGATTGCACTCTTAAACTTACAGAAAATAATTTCAAGAAGAAAATAGAAAAACTAGAAGAAATTGGAATAATGGGGTGCGAATAATAAGCATGAGAAGAAGAGTGAGTGCACTGTAAGTAGAAATTATAGTGGGCTAGTATGAAAAATAGAATGAGCCACGTAAGCATTAGTAAAAGGAGGGGGTGTTGAAGAATTTCCTTCTAAAAAAATTAGTATGGAAAATAAAAGAGTACCAAGAATGAGATATTTTAGGAAAAGACTTAAACATCATTTTCGTCCTTGTAAGTTCGTAATTTTTTGGTTTTAGTTTCTGTATCTTTTTTTGTTGCAAATTAATCCCTGCATGTGCAAAACATTTTGATTTTAGTCCCTAAAGCTAAAATCCGCAGGAAAATCTGTAGGAAAATTCATTGGTTTCCTGCAGATTTTCCTGCGGATTTTAGTTTTAATGGACTAAAACCAAAAAATTTGAACATAAAAGGATTAATTTGCAACAAAAAAAGATACAGGAACTAAAACAAAAAAAACGCGAATTTATAAGGACGGAAATAATATTTAAGCCATAGGAAAATATTAATAAAACAAAAAAAAAATTCAAAAAGACTTTATACCGAAAATAAAGATATGTAGTCAAAGTCAGCGCAAAGTTCATTATCCGAACAAAATTGCTAAAGACTATAGAAAAAGAATATGTTTGTCTATAAATAGAAGATTTGTTAAAAAATTGGATGCATGTGAACAATTCATACATGTGCAAACACATACGTATGTATATAAAGGTCGGTAAGAATATGTGTAAAGAAGACACACTCATTGAGTGAATGAAAATCGGTAGTGAATGCACATAATGGTTTATTGTGTAAACCTTTTAAGAGTGTTTCTATCCTCTGCACACAACAGTGTGTAATCACGACAACTCAATATGTGAGTTTCATCATGATCTTCTTTGCAAATGAAAACACATTAAAATGCTTATGCATTAAGCTTTTTAGATGTTAAGTATACATTGGTGTATCTTATGATGATATATCAAAACATTTCGATAAAATTAGAGGTAATGAATGAATGATTCAATGTTAATTTTAAGCATTAAACCTTTTGACATGTAGAAGACATGTTCTTGATTCTCTAGGAGAATCTTAAAAAGCCAATAACATAATCGATATATGAGCTTAAATTACATCCTTTCTCTTTTTTTTTTGGTAAATTTAGTTACATCCTTTCTATTGAGAGTTATTTAGATCATTGGAAAATAATTGTTGAATAGATTGTGAGATTTTTCAAAAATGATACTATAAATTTTTTTTTCTTTCAAAAGTTGTCTTTTGAAAAGAAGATTTTTTGCTTTGAAGAATTTATGGGATTTTTAGGTTGAAGAAAGTGAGAAGAGTTCTTCAAAGGTGGTGGTGGCATGGTGGAAAATGAAAAATTGGAGAATGAGTTTTTTCAAGTTTTTGGATTTTAAATTTGGCCTAGTAAGCTGAGCGAATTTTGGTTTTCGTCATTGTAATTTGTATGAATTTTAGTTTTCGTCCCTATAATTTGTGCGAATTTTGATTTTCGTTCTTTAAATATGTGACAGACTAACAGTGGTCCAATCAGCAAATTCTGATCATGTCAACATTTTTGTGTAACATGGCCACATTAAGGACTAAAACCAACTTAATTTGAAATTATAAAGGCAAAATGGGATGATTTTTTTTACATGGACTAAAATCCAAATTCGCTAATTTTATAGGACTAAAATGACATTTTACCCTAAAAATTTCACCATACAATTTTAGTCTAAGCTAGATTCAAATTTGTTTAATGATTTTTGAAAAAATTTATTAACTTTTAATATACTTGTTTGTAAAATTATTAAAAATATTTCAGAATAATTAGACTTTTTTAAACATTAGATGAATTAATACAAATTTTTCAAGCCAAAAAAGTTTAAAATAAAAGTAATAAAAATATGGACCTATAAATTAAATTTTGATCTTATTTTTTGCCAAGCAAGTTTTTATATATTTAAAACATGTTAGTAAAAAAATAATTCAAAAAAATACATTTTTCTTAGGGTAATAAAACTACAAGACAATTTTAGAAACACAAAAGTTCAACTTTCTTTAGTCTAAGTATTGGACAGAACAGTACATGACAGAACAACATAAGACAGATGTTTAAGACAGATGTTTAAGGTATTAAACAAATTTTGTGTTGTACGATATTTGGTAGACAAAATGTTATTTTGATATTTTAGATAACTTGTCCAGAGAACAAAAAGTTGTCTCGTGGTTCAGTAGGAACAAAAATTTAAGTTTTTGTCCTGTCCCTTTGCTCAAAGTTTGTCTAGTATCAGAAACAGTTTTAAAATCAAGCACAGTACAATTAAAGTTATTATGTCCAGTCCTTATTTTTTAGCAGATCAAACACACCCTAAAAATAAATTATTCTCTCTCAATCAAATTATTTTTGAATGTAAAAAATCAAATCTAGACTAATTTATTATTTTATGGCCGAATTAATTATTAATTTTCTTTAAAAAATCCAAAAATAATATAAATAAATTAAAATGTAAGAAAAACTTTGAGTGTATTGTCTTCAACTCTCTTCATCTTCTTCTCCATTCACACACACAAAAACAAACACATACACATTCATTTCTCCAAAATACGTTACAAAAATATTAATTAATTAAAAAAATCCAGATCTACTTCTCTTCACTTCAATTCATTAACCCATTTCCTCAATCACATAACTCAGATCTCTCAAAACACATTTCAAATCTCACCAACGACGTCGTTTTAATGGGTGCAAATCATTCATCACAAGGTGTTGAAGATAGCGACGAAGAAGAAGAAGATCAACACGATGATGAAGAAGAAAGAAACATTAACATAAATGGAACTCAATTACGTAACCATCACCACGTGGCAAAGAAGGTTCTAGAACAAGAACCAGAAATGTTACCATGCCACGCGTCAGCATCTCCTCTTTCTCCTCAACTGTCATCTCTCGGTACGCCGCGACTTGGTCCGTCGATTAAAGTATGGGATCCGTATAATGTTTTGGCTCCGCCGACTCCGTTACAGTCGCCGCCGTTGCAGTCACCGCCGTCGGGGATGATGTTTTCGAGAAGTTTTTCGTCGGTGAGTGGAGTTAGTAGTGAGGAAGAGGTTGTTGAGGTTTTTTTTATTTGTCATGGTGAGTGTGAGTTGAATTTGGCACCGGAGTTAGTTGGTGGGAGATGTGCTGCGGCGGAGTTGACGCCGAATGGGAAACGGCAGGCTAGGGCTTTGGCTGTGTTTTTGAAATCTCAAGGTGTGAGGTTTAATGCTGTTTATTGTTCTCCGTTGGATCGGGCTCGGTCGACTGCGGTTTCAGTGTGTAAGGTAGTTTTCTCATTACTCTCATCAATTTTGATGTTTTTTGTTGTAGATTATTATACATGAATTTGAATTTGAATATGAGTTGAAAGACTTAAATTTTATGTGATTTGGTTTGTGTTAGTTGAATTGTGTTATGAAATGTATTAAATTAAGTGAATGTTTGGATTGATGGTGACTATGAAGGTGTATGAAGCACAGACACTCTTCGGATTAGGCTGTTTTCCAGTGACCGACACATATGATTACATTGAATTATGTCATTTTCTCAAATTATTATCAGTGTCGATGTGTTAGTGAGCTAGGCATAATTATGGAGTGAGATATAATGTGACTTTGTCAGTGAGCTAGGCATAATTATGGAGTGATAATGATATAATGCGACTTTGACAAAAAGAACTACATTTGAAAGTGTCAACAAAATCTCGGTGTCGCCATGATTTTGTTAACTCACCGGTTCCAAATATGCACCAAGACAGACTTGTCATGACTCATGAGTGAGTAGAGAATTAAATAATCTCAACTAGTACTGAGAAAAACGAGGATTTGTATTTTAATGAAATGAGTGTTGTTGGTCACTGATCGCGAAAAATAACAGTTTGTTCAAACTCCACTACTTAATATTGCTATAGTACTGCTATAGCTGCTATTTTGTACTATGTAGTGTATTGCAAAATAATAGCGATTTGGTCAAATTCTGCTATACTCTCTAGGCTATGAGGCATGGGCACCTCTATGATATAGCCACTGAACTGAATGCAACCATGATTTGTTTTGCATTAGCATGTAATATCAACCAATGATTTATTTACTAATAGTTGATATTACTTATATTGCACTCTAAATAAAGTTGTTCACTTTCTGAATAGTCAATTTGTTAAATTGTGGCCGTGGTCGTGCTCCTTTTCATAATATTTTGATAAGTTTGGGATAACTGCGAGTGTAATGGATATGCAGTTGACGAAACTTCTAAAACATTGATGTTGTGGTCCTAATTGTGGTTGGTCGTTAACTCCAATTTAAAATTTTGATACTATGTTGAATGGTAGAAGTTGACGACGAGGTGTTGCTGTTGTATTTACAAATATAATGTTGAGATAGAAAATATTAGATCTGATTCCTTGACTGATCATAAATGTAGATAGTAACTTAGGTTATGATTGTCTAAATTTGAAAAATGTCAATGTTGTTTCCTCGTAAACTTATGGCTCTTTTAAAGTGAACCCTGATGTTATTATTGCTCTTTGAATCAATGCTTAGTTTAACAATGACTATGCTAGTTTGTTGTTTTCCTACATTAACATGATTTATTTTCTTACTATGCCTTTCTCATGATGAATGGAATATTCTGATTGGTGATTACACTTACATGTCATCTGTACTTTTTTAATGGGGAAGCGATTAGCCGCCTCTGCTTTTTATCAGTGCTGGTTTTGATTATTATTCATGCTAGTATGTTCCATGGAAATGTGCTAACTTTTAGGATCATGGAAGAAGTGATCTGTTGAGCATATTCTCTGGCCCCAATTTTATTGGGTTTTCACCACTAACATTTACCAAATTTATATTGTCTAAAAATCAATTATTTCATGAAACTTAGCATAGATCTCATGCCCATTGTTGGGATTCAGAATTTTGGGTAACTTTATTGCTTAATGAACAATAGATAAAACTAGACTTGAAACAAAAAAAACAATAAGAAAAGTTTGGCAGTCTATAAGATTTAATTTTTTTCTTTCAATTTACATGACTTGGTGTATTTTTACATTGGTTTAAAGCTAACAGATAGTTTGGTAGGGTAAACCTGAGATTGTAAACATACAAGTAGGTTTAGCAGACCTTATCTTCAAGATGTTGACTGTTCTAATATTATTGGCCAAAAGTGATTTTTTATACTTACAAAGTTCATTGATTTTATTGCCTTTTTATATTGAGCTGAAAGCACTAATAGATCCACATTAGCTTTGTAGTTATAAATTGTATAAAATAAACTGGTTGCCACATGTGACTGTTATTGTTGCTTTGCATTGAATGCTGACTTCATGATTAAAACTTTATAGAAAATTGTTGACAATGGTATAGACTATAAAATTTTGGGAAGGAATTTATAGAACCCTTTGGAAGGCTTAAAACAGGAGAAATAAGGATACGAGCGAGTCCAAGGAATCATATGGGCCAGACCAGTTAATCAGGCCTTGTTAGTTCAGAGGCAGACCGTGTAAGCTGTTAGTGCAGTTAATTGGTTAGGCTAAAGCAGTGATGGCAGAGGGAATTAGATAGTGAGTAGTGATATGCGTGAAGGAGACCAAGCTCCCAAATCTTGCATATACAGTTTTAAGTAATTACCTCCTAATTTGGGTTTTCAATTGTTCCAGGATGAGCAAGAACACAAATAAAACTCGACAACTCTCTTACTAATTGTTTCCTAATCTCGAAACCAATTTTATCTACGGGTATGAGAATTCCCAAATCCAGAGAGTTGCTCGTAGTCTGCAAGAATTGAGAAGCAAAACAATTGCTTGAATAATTTCAGCTAGAGCTTCCTAGCTTAAGAGTGCATTCACAGAGAGGAAACTTTAGGGATTCTTGTATTTTGAAGGAGATATTACATTTGTGCTGTTCATTCGCTTCGAGCTGCAGTTTGACATGGAGAAGTGACGGAGGGAAGTTGCAGATGGCAGCATAAGCACTGGAGGCATGTGCTGGCCAATGGCCATTGGTACCAGTGGAAAAGGGTTAGGAGGAGTCCTGTTAGTAATTAGGATCACTGGCGTATCAAAAGAAGCAGGGGATGGCCCAACCAAGAAGTTAGGAGATACAGTTGATCAAGATATCAATGCCTGGAGCTATAAGTTTTCAACAACTTTAGGTTGTCAGTACCAAAGCTTTTACCCAACTCTGTCTTGTGCGAAAGTTTTTGGGGCTATATTCTTAGCAGCAAAGCCTCAATTTGGAAGGGTTACAACAGGAGTAAGGATGGGCCCAAGGGATCAAGTGTGTTAGCCTTTACATAGTCCTTGATAGTTGTGTGTTGTCCTTGTAATTTTATATTAGTTTATTTGTTAGACTATTATAATTAGAGGTGGGTAGAAAATAGATGGATGGAGTTAGTTTGGTTATTGTCTCATTGAGGGAGATACAAGTTCTGCAGTCATTTTTTCTCTTCTTAACCTGGATTGTCCATTGAATTAGGGCTAGAGAACATCACACAAATGAAATTCCAACCATAGCTACCTCCATATTTGCAATTCTATTTGGTACAGGTTTGCGGTACCCTACTTACAAATATTATGTGGGGTATACATTGTCAGTATGCTATGGATATGTAGTACATTTTAATATATTAATACCCTATCAATCTTGTTCATTAATGATATGAAATAGAGTAATTAATAGATTGAATGAGTAATTTCATTTATGAAATAGTGAACCCTTTCGGTTTCCTTTGACCTCTCTATAGTAAATGCTATGAAGTGAATTTAGCACAGTAGCATCTCCTTCAATACTTGCATTAAGAGTATGAGACCTTCTAGTTCAAAGCACAATAAAATATGGTATAGATAAAGCCAGAAATGTGTTTATATTTGTTGAAAGTAGTAGCATGATTGTTTCTTCATGTTTCTTCAGAATTTCACTTCTAATGGTTGCATAACACTGCCATTGACAAATAGATTTATTACGCTTCAGAACTTTGTGCGATAAATCTGACTCAAATGACTAATGTTCCAATGGACAGGAAGTCAATTTTACAGAGGAACAAATACAATCCTCAGATGCTCTTTCAGAGATTAGCCAAGGCAATTGGGAGGGCTGTCTTCGATCAGAAACATACACACCTGAAGTTATGAGCTACATTGACAGGTTTCAGCCAGATTTCACTGCGCCTTCTGGAGAATCACTTAGACAAGTAGAATTCCGGATGATTCGCTTTTTAAACGAGACTGTACTGGGATTACATGAAAAATTGAGATTAGTTTTCTCGTCGCATCAAAATGACAGCAACGCATTTTCTCAGCACAATTCCCATACTCTCACAAACTCAATTCACGACCAAGATGGAACTTCTCTCCATTCAAACCAATGGGATTCTCTCAGTAGGAATCGACCTGCATTCTCAAGGAAAAAATCTGGAAAAAGTAGGCTACAATTTGTGACAACTACTGGAGATGAGATCGAAGACGACATTGCTTCTAGCAACGTAAACCACCAAAATTCCCTGCATAATTCTAATTTCACCAGATTTTCATCATCTGTTTCTTGTATAGGAATATTTACTCATTCTGTTCCGATCAAATGTCTCCTTACCGGTCTTCTGGGGTGCAGCCCCCTAATGTCACATAAGTTCTGTGTAGAAGACTCTTCAGTGACTGTGTTGCAGCATTCTCTGAGAACTGGTTGGCAGATTAAAAAGCTTAATGATACAGCTCATCTTCGGCTTCTCTAATTAAAAGCTGCACACAGACATCGTAAGTTTTGTCATTGTTTTGGATTATAAATTTCGCGTGGCTGTTGATATTCACCAGTTCTCAAGATTTTACACCTTTTTATTGTAATTTGTCACCTTAATTTATTTCTGCACTGGTCGATTCCGAAAGTGGAATGATGCAGTAGTTGGATTGTTGTATCAATTCTTTTTGGCTTGAAGTATTACTAAAGTTGTTGCTACTATAAATATATATACACATGCCAGTGTATCCATGTACTTCTAAGGATATAATTATTTCAGTATTTTATTCTCTTTCTCTGAGAAAGGACATTGAAATTTTGTTAAAATTGTATACTCAACACCTTGATATTCAGTATGAATTATTTTGCATTGCTATAATTGTAATCTAACAAAATTACAATCTATCTCTATATGCTCGGTCTTATCATGAAAAACCAAATTAAGGACAGTACGACTTTCCAATTCTTTGCTTAGAAGATGTGTATCATTGCAAATATTAGTTTATTTCATGTCACTTAATATATATATACATAGAGTATTATTTTAAGTTATGCACTTTAATTTTATAATAATAAGCTTTGACTTTATTTTTGTTTCAAAATAATGAATAATTAATTGAATTTATATAATATTGAGTAAAATTAGCAATTAAACTACCATATATAAATATGAAATGACATAAAGAAATATGCTTATTAATAATTAATTTTTTAAAGTGAGATAGTTGGGAGAAAATTAGAATAAACAATAATAAGTTATAAGCTAACTTAATTAGCTTATCAAAACAAATTTTAAGATAGTATAAATAAGTTTATGCTCATGAAAAAAAATTATCAGATAGAATTTTATTTTTCTCTAATATGAACTTAAAAGCCATAAATTTAAAATTTGAAATTGCCAAATATTATCTTTATATTTTTTACGATTTATATTTTTATATGCAATATAATTTTTATATTTAATTTATATATTAAAAAAAATTGTTTGTCCCCAAACTAGTTTTTCTAATTCCGCCCCCGACCATATAATTGAGATATTGTTGATAAAAGCACAAAATGGATTGTACATAGTGTCAAACAAATAATATCCACATGCAATAAAATATAAAATATAACTAAAATTTTGTAGTGGATCCAAAGAATCAGAAAACACACATGG
The DNA here is from genome assembly GCA_030408175.1 of Trifolium repens. NCBI lineage: Eukaryota > Viridiplantae > Streptophyta > Magnoliopsida > Fabales > Fabaceae > Trifolium > Trifolium repens. The sequence continues at coordinate 7,205,132 of CP125847.1, forward strand.
ATTTGTAATCTTTTGTGATAATCAACACAAAATATTTTTTGAACAAGATCAATTCAAAATACTTAACAGTTGTACAACATTCTTAGTGTAAGAACATAGAGAATAAAACTTGAAATCTTATTTATTTGAGGTAGGATCCATGGCTGTATGGTGATGCATATGAGTAGATTATGACATTAAATGCCCTCATAACATGCTTCTAACATAACATAACATAACATAACAGAGTTGAATGCAATTTTCTGCAGACAAAACCAATAATAAATAGGATCTGGTATATATAAATCGGATCCGGTAACCAATACAGGAGCCGGATCCGGTAACTAACTAATATTAAATTTGAAAATTGCTTTATTAAATGTCGTCAACAATAATACACCGAACAGGTAACTCTGTAGTAAGCTTATACGTAAAATGGTGACAAAAAATCTGTTTTGCCCTTCTCCCCATGCCTACTGTTCAGTTCAGATTTTGATTTAACTTATGATAGTTAAATAATATTTCAATAAACTTACAAAAATTATTTCAAACTTTTTTTAAAAAAAACGATTTTTTTTTTCTTTTACTAACTTGTAAAGTCGCAGTGTAGGATTGCAATTTCTAGTGTCCTTAAATGTCACCTTATTATCATTATGCAAATGTTACTGCTTTCTTATATTGCGTAATAAATATTATCAATAACGTCAAAACAATAATCCAAACATAGTTATGATTTTTCTATTATTATTAAAGCCAAAAGATTGAAGTAAATACCGTTAAATGTGCAAAAAATTAATTGGTGTAAAAAAAAGTATAAGTGGATTGAAGAAAAGAGATAAAATTATATTAGAATATTTACCCAGAAATAAAATTACATTACAATATGTACCAAAACAAAATTACATTAAAATAAGGTCCTAAAATCAAAAAACCAAGTGACGAAAAAGGAAAAATTAACAAAAAATAATACAAACATAAGATTGTTTTGAATACAAAATAAAGTTACTAAATCATAATCCGAATAACATGAACAAATCGAAGAGACCTTCATCATGACATTAATGAGTTGAATACGATATCATATACTTATCCAAGGAATTGAAAATATTGAATAAATGAACTGCAACTCGTAATCCCATCTACAGTTTTCGCACGAACTTAAGTCATCGTCTTCATCATCTTGAAGTACCCATTTACCTCTCTTCACTCTCCATCCCCCACAAGTTGGCCTTTGTTTGCACACGAGAGTTTGATTGCGAACCAACAATCCATTATATTTCCATAAATATTGTCGGATTTCTTGCATCTTCTTTCTTGAATGCATAATGCATTTAGTCATCCTCAAATAACGCATGTGCTTAATTCCTTCATTCCTAGACTCATTATTTTCAGAACACAACATTATCATACCATACACATACTTTGCAAAGTTGTAACCGCCTTCAGCAGCAATCTTTAATTTCTCGAGACCACCAATATTTCCATTTGGGTAGTTAAAGAATTCGCGCAAGCCTTCACTAAACAATACTTCAGGATTTCCACTTTCTTCGCAAAGTTTCAAAAATGCCAAGGCACCCTCATTTGGTTCCCATTGAAACTTAGGACAATTCTCAAAAGAAATTTTTTTTAACACATAGTTATTAAAATAGTTGGAACATCTTTTCACGCCGAGAAGATCAAGAACATATTGAGACCCTACGATTGCAAGAATTTCTTGTAATATCGGTTCGGGAAGCGAATCAAAGGAAACTTCCATTTTACTCTCTGATGTTATTCTTGATGCCATGATATAGGGAAATCGAAAAAATTTAGAGACTTAAAAGGAGTTATGTTTTTGTTTTTTTTACAAAGACAAGAGTTATGGATTGCTGTGTTTGTGGATATAGGTGTATATATATAGGAGTTGTTGAGAATTTTGAACAATCACACAGCTTGAAATATGAACAATCGTGTCATATGAATTTTGTTTCATAAAAGATGTATGCAAGATTTTTGAACAATTACAATGCCTCCATTATGAACAACCATGCCTTATGAATTATTATTTTTTCCTAAAAGATGAATGTGGGAATTTTGAACAATTACACGACATGAAATATGAACAACATGCCATATGAGTTTTGTTTTCTAAATGCATGCAAGAATTTTGAACAATCGCATATTTTGAAATTTGAAAAGATGAAATCGGTTAGTAATGATTCAACTTGTAAGAATTTTGGTGGATATGTTATCGGTATAAGGATCCAACTTGGATAAAAGAAAAATTTGACTTCTATATAGTATTCCCTCCGTCCTAAAATAAATGACATAATTTTAATTTAGTGCTCTATTCATTTGACCTACTTTGATTATATTTTTCTACTAATATATATATATATAGGACTAAACTTATGTACAGTGTTTTAGACACAGTTCTTACTGTGTTAGATACATGGAGGTGGTTATTATTATTAAAAAAATAGTTTCTTTTTATTTTTTTAAAATAAAAAATATAAATAACTAACTTTTTGTGAGAGGCACAGTAAAAACAGCACCTAAAGAAAAGTATATAAGTTTTGTCCATATATATATATATATATATAATACAAATATTAGGATATGAATCTTGTTTGATTTGTCTCGACGAGTATTTTCAAAATACACATTTTTTTTTTAATTTTTAATGATAGATAATTAAAAATATTAACAATCAAAGTTGTATATTGATAAACATAATTAAACGAAGTCAAATATATCATTTATTTTGGGACGGAGGCAATATAGTTTAACTAGGGTGTACGATATGAAATTTTTTGTCCTATAGTGACATGTGCTTTTGATTTTGATATTAGAATTTGCCATATTCATGGTATTGGTGACTGAAATTGCAGGTCAGAACCAAACTCAAAGAAAATTCTAATGTTGAGTGGATGGACAAAAGTTGATTGTTCAAACTTCAAAGATACCATACGTGGTTGGTCAGTATGTGATGCTCAAAAATGGCAATTGAACAATTGACTTGTTACGTTACGTCAATAAAAATGATGATGACATATCGAATTACGACGGATGCACATTATTGAGCATGTTTTTTATGACCAATTTCTAAAATTAATATTTTTATTGCTTGGTCTACAAATAATTGTCAAGTCCTTATAAGTGTATGTTTTGAATAAATTTGAAAAAGATTTTACGAAATTTATTTGTTTAAAGTTGAATTCCAAGAAAAAGTATTGATGTTCGAGTAATTCTACCCTACATATAAGTTTGCTATAATTTCAAACATATTATAAGTTCATGTTTTAATTCTTTATTAAAAACTCTCTTATCAAGTTTAATCTCATTAAAAAATAATTCAAGTGTTGATGCCTCTATTTAAAAAATTTAGAGGGAAATTTAGAGGAAATTACATCACATAGGTTTCTATCATAAAGAAAATGGTCAAAGCCGCCATGACCTTAGAAGATTCACAAATACCAAATTATTTGACATTTTGTTTGCTTCATGTTTTCCAATTCCCATATGTAGTATATAAAACCAAGAGATGAAAATTGTTTCATAAAAAGACTAGGAAACAAAGAAGCCAATTTGGCTCCAACTTATTCCAAGGAATTTGGAGAGAGAATAAACAAAGTTATATTCATTTTCTTTCTCCCAAACTAATTCACTCTTTGCATCTTCCCATAATTTTTCTTCATCTATTCATTCATGGATCATTCTCTCATCCCAAGCTTCCTTTACTCCTCTACTTCATCGCCGCAAAAGAATATCATAGATGATGTTTCCACCATCCATCATACAACGATGGAATCTTCGAAATTTATGATTCCTTCTCCCAGTGAGACTGGAAGAAGGAATATAAAGTTGTTCTCTCGTGATTATTATCTCGCTTGTGCCGTTGGTGGAAGTATATGTTGTGGTTTCACTCACATGGCGGTTACTCCTCTTGATCTTGTCAAATGTAATATGCAGGTTGGTCTCTTTCTCTACATATTTTTCCCTTTATATTGAAGACTTCCATGACTTTTATATTATTTTAAAAGATTAATTATTATACGTTTGTTATATAATTAAAACTTGTTTTTTACCAATGATTAAAACTTGTTTATGCATCCATCCAAATAACTTCGTATATGTTAATTTATGAAAGTTTTCATTTGCTATCCAAATATCTCCGTAAGATATAATTGAATGCATACGTAAAAATAATCATATGAAATCCTTATTTTAACATGTCCTCATTTTTTTTCTATATTAATAAACATTTTTTATTAATTTATTTACTAAATTCTTATATATTAATATTTTTTAATAAATATTTAATTAAGTTGTTTATCTAAAAATGTACAATTACAAACTAATTAATAAGAAAAATGCTTATTATATATTATGAGAGAAGTTTCACAAGAAATGCAATAATCTTACGTGACAATATGTAACACTTACAAATAATAATAATTATTCTCTCATTTATCGTCTGCCATATTGGTCAAAATATCGTATTTTTATGTTTTTTCTCTTTCTTGCGGTATAAATCTTTCGTAACAAATTGCATCACTCGACTAAAATTATGAATTTCAGATTGACCCTGCAAAGTACAAGAGCATTTCCTCTGGATTTGGAGTGATGCTTAAGGAACAGGGATTTAGAGGATTTTTTAGAGGATGGGCACCAACATTTCTTGGTTATAGTGCACAAGGTGCATTCAAATATGGACTCTATGAATATTTCAAGAAGACCTATTCAGATGCTGTTGGTCCAGATTATGCTACAAAGTATAAGACATTAATCTACCTTGCTGGATCAGCATCTTCTGAGGTTATTGCTGATGTTGCACTTTGTCCATTTGAGGCAATTAAGGTTAGAGTTCAAACTCAGTCTGGTTTTGCTAGAGGCCTTTCTGATGGGTTACCTAAATTGCTTAGATCTGAAGGAGTCTCAGGGTATGCTATCTTTATCCTACCTCTTTCTCCTTAAATATTTAAGTTTGATCCAAATTTATACTTATTAGGCAAAATTACTTTGTTAGTCCCTTAACTAAATTGTTAATTTTGCTTTGTTTCCATTAGTCAAGTTAGTCCATTCCGTTAATTTTTAACACCAAAAGTCTAAAGTGGATCAACATTGTAGTGGTCCACCATTTCGTTAAGGATTTGGATTGGCTGCTGTTGAAAAACCACGTGGTTTCTGTTTCGAATCTCAACCGTCAATTTTTTATCAGACAGCTTAGATTAAATACAATAAAAAGCAACCACTAAAAATTTGATCCGTTGAATCGTGATGGGACGGTCTGGATGCAGTAATACATCTTGCAGTAACTGCACCAAATCCAAATCCATTCCATTAATGCTTTTAATTTCATGTAGGTCTATTGTATCTAATAGTGAATTACCGACACAAGATTTCATTAAATACTTTAAAAGTGTTGTTGTTAATTAAGTTTTTCATCGTTTGAAATTGCACATGTTGATGATTCTAGTTGCTAGGATAAGTATTTAATGAAATGTACAATGATTTCAGGTTGTATAAGGGAATTGTGCCTCTTTGGGGAAGACAGGTTCCATGTAAGTTTCCACACATATTTATACTTGTTAGATTGAAACGAACCGATTGAACAAATCGTTGGTCAATCCAGTTCGATGATGATCGGCTTGTTCAACCGGTTGGATAGACCGATCTAGTAGTTGAACAAAATAATGAATGAATATGATGTTGTTTGTTGTAGATACAATGATGAAGTTTGCTTCTTATGAAAACATTGTTGAGATGATCTACAAGCATGCAATTCCCAAACCAAAAGATGAATGCACCAAAACCCTACAACTTGGTGTGAGTGTTGTTGGTGGATATTTAGCTGGTATATTATGTGCTGTTGTCTCTCATCCTGCAGATAATCTTGTTTCTTTCCTCAACAGTTCCAAAGGAGCAACTGCTGCTGATGTAAGTGCCACATTAATTTTTTTACTTAGATCTAAATATAAATCTTTAATTCAATCTCTAAATTTTCACACACTATTTCTCTTATAAATGGTTCTCTCTTAGCTATTTAAAATTGATAGTTGCTCTTCGCCCCCTAAATTGATCAGAATCTCCTATGTCCCTTTCACCTATCGGGAGATATCTCCTAGTAGTTCAAATCTTATCAGGAGATACCTCCTGACACAGTGTAAATCTTACTAGAAGATATCTTTCGGTAGTGTGTTTTCTAGTGTAAGCAATTTAGAGGGGCGAAGAGTAACCATCTTTTAAATTCAAGTTAGTACTTGAACTATAATTCTATCTCCTATTTATAAAAGAAACTGTGGAATTTACTTGATTGATTAATGCTAGCAATATTCCCTTTAGCATATTCTCGACTATTGGATGAAATTCACATGAGTCGGACTAATTCATCATTGTTATTCACTATATATACTTTGTAATGCAGGCCGTAAAGAAATTGGGATTATGGGGTATGTGTACACGCGGACTCCCTCTTCGTATTCTTATGGTGGGAACTCTAACTGGAGCTCAATGGGGAATTTATGATGCATTCAAAGTTTCTGTCGGCCTGTAAGTTTTTATTTTCTCATTTTATACGTCATTTTACTATATCAATGAAACCTTAATATTTTTCATATTACTATATCTTTAATCATTATTAATGTCTCATTTTTAAACAGTCCTTTAGTAAAGTATACAATATTTTTGTTGAAACATGATCTTAAAATCAAAGGATGAAGAAAAACCTCAGTTACTTGTGGAGGAAGTAACCAAGTAGTTAATTATAACTACTTTCAGTTTGTTAGTTTCATAACTGTTTTTTCCTCCTATTTTCTCTATTCCATGATCTTGTATATAAGCAAATAGTAACTGCATAATCGATTATTGAATTCACTTTCAGCTTTGAGATCTTGTTCAATTTTCTTTCTATTTTCGCTATGCTAATTTGTTACTTCAATACATGATATTAATTTATGTATCAAAATCTTATGGAACTAAAAATTGTTTTTCCTTTATCAGGCCAACAACTGGTGGTGTTACACCTGCTCCAGCTTCTGCTTCTTAGCTTTACAAAGGTGTAAAATGTTCAATGCAGAAGCAAGACCCAACATTTGAAAGTTTGCTTCAGAAACTATAGGAAAACCAAGGAAAAGAGAAATTAAATAAACAAAGAATTGCCAAAGCTAATGGGAGTTTTTGTTACTCCCCTGGTCACTATTACAAGCAAAAAAGTTATTTTTTAGGTTCATTAAATATTTGGACTATACTGATATATATATATATATATATATATATATCAGTTATTCAATGAACTTAAACAGTAAATTTTTGCTTATAATAGTGATCAGAGTGAGTATTAGTTAGTGTATTCTTTTATAGTTATTGGTATAATGATTTGTAAGGTTTTGCATAATTTTTGTATATCTTGTAATGAGATACACGCCGCAGCGAGTGGATATACGCCGTAGCGAGTTGATACACGCCGCAGCGAGTGGTTGTGATGCAGGACTGGTATAACTCGCAAGGCGAGTTTTTGACTCGCCGTGGCGTGTGTTACAGGTCTGGTAGCACGAAACTCGCCACAGCGAGTTTAAGCACGCCGTAGCGAGTAGATCAGAAACAGAACCTGCATATTTTCAGAAAATTTCTAAAACACTCGTTTTATGTTCGAATGCAACTTGGCTTTCATGAATATGTTTAATAGTATTAAACCGATTATATGGTCAGAGAAAAAGATGTATATTTATATATGTATCAGTAACATGTTTAGGATACCTTGGGGGGATATATTGGTAGAAATGTTATACTCATTAAATTAAATGGTAATATAAACCATGTTAAAGAATTCCTTCGAATTCTGTTTATTATTATGTGAGCCAACGTCGAAATCCGATCTTCGTATTGGTAGTACGCAGAGTCAGGCACCCGAGACCGGCTTGGCTCGGCGTACCTTTGAAGAGTAACCTGATAAGATTAATAATTTTGTGACACACCTTATTTATTAATAATACATTCGTATTAAAACAGTTTGACTTCGATTATTACACACTCTAGTTCCCCCGATGTAGTCACATTTAGGCGGGTAGTAAGACTCACTGAGGCTTAGTAGTCTCACCCCACTCCTTCAAAAAAAATTTCAGATAAGCAGGTGGCAGGGTAAGCTTGGAGTTAGCTTGGATCTTTTCTGGAGACCCTTATATTTATTTTTTTTCTTGTCATGTTGTTATTCCAATAACTAAGTTGTATTCCAGCTTCTAAATTCAGTTTAAGCCTTGTGTTTATTCTAGTATTTGTGTATTCAGCATCTGCGTGTGCATTTCTATAATTCTGTGTTGTAATAATTTAATGACATATGTTTCAATTAATAAGATTTCACGTTATATTCTAGACAATTTGACGTGGGGTGTTTTAATTGGTATCAGAGTAGGTCGGTTCAAATTGTGCCTGAGGTCATTAGAGTATTACAACCCAATTTGTTACGGACCATTGGATTCCTAACATTTGTTGTAGGTGTTGTATCACTTTGAGGCTAGCTAACTTGATTTGACTATGGCAGTTAGAACATTATGTCTGGAGAACAACGGGGTCGTGGCCGCGGAAGACCAAGGAGGAATGTTGAGGAAGAACCGGAAGAATATGGTGACGCTAATTCGAACATGTGGGCGGAGATGATGCATAAGCACCAAGAGTTCCAAGCTCAACAAGCTCAGCAACACCAGGAGTTCATGATGATGTTCCAACAGCACATGAACAATCCTCAACCCCAACATCCTGGAAGTGGTGCTGCTTTTAGAGAGTTATGTCGAATGAATCCACCCGAATTCATGGGAGAATATGATCCATCCAAAGCAAGAGCGTGGATCCAGAGGATGAGTGGAATTTTGGATTCCATGGAGTGTACTGAGATGGACAAAGTGAACTTCGTCACCCGCTTCTTCAGGGGTGATGCTTGTCATTGGTGGGAAAGTACCAAGGCTTATATGACAGCCAGTTTTGTGGAGATGAATTGGACAAATTTCAGACGTCTCTTTATTGATCACTACATTCTGGAGAGTTACCAGCTGCTGATGGAGAGAGCCCTCAATGAGTTGAAACAAGGTAGAATGACTGTAGCTGAGTACACTATGACGTTCAATGAGTTGGTTCGGTATGTAGCAGATGGCAATGATGCTCCGACGGAGGCATGGAAAATGAAGAAATACCGTTTTGGACTCCGTGTGGATATTGCTCACGATGTTGCTATGCAAAATGTCACTAGTTTCGGTGAGATGGTCCAAAAAAGTTATCATGTCTAGGCCAGTCTCAAGGACATTCAGAAGGAAAGAGGTGATGCCTTGCAGAGAAGGAAGGATACTGGGAAGTTTAATTTTCAACTGAAAACCAAGGGGTCGTCTAGTAAGGAGAAACACAACTGTTCACCCCGTTCACCCCGCAAGTGTCCAGAATGTGGCAGTCATCATTCCGGAATGTGTATGAAGGGTAAAGGCATATGTTACTATTGCAAGCAGCCAGGTCACATGAGGAACGAATGTCCTGAACTGAGGAAGCAGAGTGGACCTGGAGGTTCTTCTAAGGGCAAAGGTAGAATCTCTTCCCTTGATGGTCATAAAGTCAAATCTAATAATAATCTAATTATGGTCATAAAGTCAAATCTAATAATTAGTGTTATTTGATTGTGGAGCTACCAATTCTGCTTCCTCAGTTCAGGACATTCGTTCCTCATGTGACCTGGCTGCCTGCAATAGTAACATATGCATTTACCCTTCATACACATTCCGAAATGATGACTGCCACATTCTGGACACTTGCGGGGTGAACGGGGTGAATAGCTGTGTTTCTCCTTACTAGAAGACCCCTTGGTTTTCAGTTGAAAATTAAACTTCCCAGTATCCTTCCTTCTCTGCAAGGCATCACCTCTTTCCTTCTGAATGTCTTTGAGACTGGCTCGGCATGATAACTCTTTTGGACCATCTCACCGAAACTAGTGACATTTTGCATAGCAACATCGTGAGCAATATCCGCACGGAGTCCAAAACGGTATTTCTTCATTTTCCATGCCTCTGTCGGAGCATCATTACCATCAGCTACATATCGAACCAACTCATTGAACGTCATAGTGTACTCAGCTACAGTCATTCCACCTTGTTTCAACTCATTGAGGGCTCTCTCCATCTGCAGCTGGTAACTCTCCGGAATGTAGTGATCAATAAAGAGACGTCTGAAATTTGTCCAATTCATCTCCACAAAACTGGCTGTGATATAGGCCTTGGTACTTTCCCACCAATGACAAGCATCACCCCTGAAGAAGCGGGTGACGAAGTTCACTTTATCCATCTCAGTACACTCCATAGACTCCAAAATTCCACTCATCCTCTGGATCCACTCTCTTGCTTTGGATGGATCATATTCTCCCATGAATTCGGGTGGATTCATTCGACATAACTCTCTAAAAGCAGCACCACTTCCAGGATGTTGGGGTTGAGGATTGTTCATGTGCTGTTGGAACATCATCATGAACTCCTGGTGTTGCTGAGCTTGTTGAGCTTGGAACTCTTGGTGCTTATGCATCATCTCCGCCCACATGTTCGAATTAGCGTCACCATATTCTTCCGGTTCTTCCTCAACATTCCTCCTTGGTCTTCCGCGGCCACGACCCCGTTGTTCTCCAGACATAATGTTCTAACTGCCATAGTCAAATCAAGTTAGCTAGGCTCAAAGTGATACAACACCTAGAACAAATGTTAGGAATCCAATGGTCCGTAACAAATTGGGTTGTAATACTCTAATGACCTCAGGCACGATTTGAACCGACCTACTCTGATACCAATTAAAACACCTCACGTCAAATTGTCTAGAGTATAACGTGAAATCTTATTAATTGAACCAGATGTCATTAAATTATTACAACACAAAATTATAGAAATGCACACGCAGGTGCTGAATACACAAATACTAGAATAAGCACAAGGCTTAAACTGAATTCAGAAGCTGGAATACAACTTAGTTATTGGAATAACAACATGAAAAGAAAAAAAATAAACATAAAGGTCTCCAGAAAAGATCCAAGCTAACTCCAAGCTTACCCTGCCACCTGCTTATCTGAAAAAAAAATTGAAGGAGTGAGGTGAGACTACTAAGCCTCACTGAGTACTACTACCCTCTTAAATGTGACTACACCGGGGGAACTAAAGTGTGTAATAATTTAAGTCAAACTGTTTTAATACGAATGTATTATTAATAAATAAGGTGTGTCACAAAATTATTAATCTTATCAGGTTACTCTTCCAAAGGTCACGCTGAGCCAAGCCGGTCTCGGGTGCCTGACTCTGCGTACTACCAATACGAAGATCGGATTTCGACGTTGACTCACATAATAATAAACAGAATTCGAAGGAATTCTTTAACATGGTTTATATTACCATTTAATTTAATGAGTATAACATTTCTACCAATATATCCCCCAAGGTATCCTAAACATGTTACTGATACATATATAAATATACATCTCTTTCTCTGACCATATAACCGATTTAATACTATTAAACATGTTCATGAAAGCCAAGTTGCATTCAGACATAAAACGAGTGTTTTAGAAATTTTCTGAAAATATGCAGGTTATGTTTCTGATCTACTCGCTACGGCGTGCTTAAACTCGCTGCGGCGAGTTTCGTGCTACCAGACCTGTAACACACGCCACGGCGAGTCAAAAACTTGTCTGGCGAGTTATACCAGTCCTGCAGCACAACCACTCGCTGCGGCGTGTATCAACTCGCTACAGCGTGTATCTCAGAATAGGCCCCTGTTTTCTGCAAAAAGCGATTTTTCAAAGATTTCACCTACAATCTCCATACAACTCGTTATAAACATGTTTTACAGTATAAAATAGATTACATAGGAGTAGGAATTGGGAATATTCCTGCTCTTTCATGATTTTAATCCTAAGATCCTATATTTGCATGCAATATTACATATTTGAGGAAAACTAAGTTTCTAAAGAGTAAACTAAGTTAGGACCTAAAGAACCCACCTGAAATGAGCTTTAAAACTTGTCTCTAAGCTCAGCTAAGGCCACGAACTGCTCACCCCAAAACTGACTTGAAATCCCAAACTTTGCTCTAGAACACGAAAATGAATTGGAAAGGAATTCTAGTGCTTTGATAAAGTGCGTTGTTTGATGACCTTGTTTCTGAGTTTAGGGGAGTATTTATAGAGGTTTAGAGCTGAGTTGGGACAGATTTGTTTTGTCTTTGATTCCTTTGCATGCAACACAATTGGGTGGAGGGTTTGGTAAAGTGAGATGATGTTGGACTCTAGTTTGTTTGCTGGTCATGTGAAGAGAAAATGGGGTGAGGAAATCAGACTTGCATGCTCTGATACTTAGCATGTGAGTAGGAGCAATGGAAAGAAATTGAAAACTTTGGATGATTGCAACATGTGAGGAATGGTTGTTGTTTGTTTATGTAAATGGGACAAAAGAATGTGAGTGTGGTTTGTTGTTGTTGCTGCGTGAGAGAAGGGAAAGAGAAGAGAGAGTTACTGATCCCATTTGTCTTGGTTTGCATGTTATTAAGTAGTGAAATGAAAATTGATGGGGGTGAAGGAGAAAGAGATGAGGGCGTGAGAGAGGGAAAAGTGAGTGGATGATTAAATTTAATTTTCTTACTTAAGTCTTGGCATTAAAATAATATGGTTGGTACACTTGAGTTTGGTTAATTGGGAATAATTCCCCTATGTTATAACTATACCATTTAATTAAATAAATATTATTTTAATTAATTTGTGGGATGTTATAAATATAATGAGCCAGTGTCATTATACTATTTAAACGAATCAAACAAACTTTTTTTTTTTTGTCAAATCTCTATTTTTTTTCCGTCAAATTGTAGTTTAATAGCCAAAATTTTACTTCTTAACTTCTGCATATTAAAAAATCCTTACCAATTGAGCTATAAAAACGCAAAACCCTCTTTCTAATTTCTATTACATATTTATTTTGACATACTAGATTGTATTCATTCGTCGATCTGAAATGAATTAGATTGATTTAGTAAGAAAAAAAAATAAAAATCCTATGTTGACCAAATAAATTATTGGGGCAATCAATCTCAGGCTCTCAGCTACTCATTCAACCAACTTATTAAGGTAATAATAACTTATATAATTATCTAAATTTTTTTAAAGAAAAAATGGCAAATGCAAATAAATTATCCATACAACCGAATATCCGGTGACTTTTCATCTTTGGGAATTTATTCTCTTAAGTGGAAATTACACTCGAGAAAATCCATTCCCATCATCTTGAATCCAGCCTATAATTTCAAACAATATAAAATGCTCAACTTTTCTTGACAATTCAATTTTACAATTTGATTATAATTTCAAACAAAAGACAACAGTTTCAAAATAAACAATAACCAAACTGCAACTATACACATCATCTAATGACTGGGAAAAATAAGTAAATAGCGACGGCTTCCCTCCTCGATACATGACTTGTATCTGTAAATAGCGACGGCTTTAAGCCAAGACCTCACTTTTGAAGATGGCAACAAATTTATACATGCCAGTTAGTTTGAAACCACCATGGAAACAAAAATGCCTTACAATATAACTACAACTCTATCTTCAATAGTTTTTGTTCCTCTTTTTTCTTATTTCATTCTTTCATTCAAACTTCACAGTTTTACCATCTTGTTGCTGCTTTGTTGGTTCAGCAGGGAAGTATTTTATGCCAACTAGATCACCTACGTTGCTAATAACCTACGAAAGGAGCACAATCACAGCAAGTTACGACATAATTCATACGTGGAAGCGAAGTTAATAAAACATGCAAAAAGGATGGGTTAAACATGATTCTAATACTTTCAAGTTTAGTTCCTAAATAATTCACATTCACTTCTAGTCCCTATTTTGAAAACTTTTTACAAAAAATGGATGTTTTTAGTCCCTCAATATAGTCCATATTGTGTCAAAAATAAATAGTCCCTATAAAAAGCAAAATAGGGACTAAAAGTGAATAAATTTTTTGAGAAATGAAATTGAAAGGTTGTGATTTTGTAGGAACTAAAAACAATTAACCCAAAAGGATATTGATACAAACAAAAAATAAAAGGATATCGGTATAAACAAAAAAGACAAGTCATATATTAACCTTGATATCTTATACAAGCTGGAAGGGTAGAATAGAAAACATTCATTTTCTTAGTAGCAATTGAAAACACATTGCAACAATGTTGCACAAAACATATCTACATCTACTTTTTTTTTTTGGACAAAATATCCACATCTACTTAAAACCACTAAATCATGCGTTTTGAGAAAATAGCGATTGAACGAAATTCAAAATACACACCTGTAATGCATGGGTAAGGTCTTCTCTTGAATGAGAAGCTGATATGCATATACGTGCTCTAGCCAGTAGCAATGGGGTTGCTGGAAATGCAACAGTCACAACAGCAATCTGAAAGGGTACAGAAACAAAACAAAAAAAATATTGTAAGCATTTACTTAGAAATTTATTCATGTCTACGATGTAGTGCATAAAGAAAAGAGCAGAAATGGTAAAATTTTGATGCTCTCACATTCTGTCTGAGGCACTCCCTTGAGAAGGCAGGGATTTTGGCGGGGTTGTAAAGCATGATTGGCATCACAGGAGAATCATTATCACCAAGAACCTCAAATCCCATCTTCTGCAGTTCTGACCTGAAAAAATTGCTATTCTCTCGAATTTTTGCAAGTTTCTGGGCACCTACATAGAAGCAATTTTATTCAGTCCAAAGTATACAGAGTTTATAAATGTTATTTTGGATTGATGCAAGTGACGCTAGTAAAAAAGCCAAACATGCAATGCAAAAAGGTGATCAAGTGGCAGCCAAACCTCGACTTGAACCATCCTCTCCAAGAATAACTTTTATGGATGATATAATTTGTTGTGCAGCTGGGGGTGAAATTGAGGTTGCATAAAGATGTGCTGGGCAAGTGTACTTCAAGTATTCGATAAGCTCCTGATAGTAAATCCAAACATTCAACATAAGAAATTGAGTTTAAATCAACCTAATAGCCAGATATGGTAGATTTTTTCTGGCAAATGCAAACTGGTAGAGCCAGATACTTACAAATGTGAAACAAAAAGCAATCTACATGTATTAGTACGATTTTGAAAAGTGAGGTCTTGGCTTAAAGCCAAGATATATTAGATCACCAACTTGAATAATTTTATATAAATATATGTATTATTAGTACTATTTTGAAAAGTCTGTGGAGGCAAATCCCCCCGCCAAACCTAGATCCATCATTGGTCTTAAATTAAGGACATTAATGTTAAGAAAGGTGCTTAATATTGAAATGTTCATACCTTAGATCCTGCAATATAACCTCCGCATGACCCAAATGATTTGGTGAATGTTCCCATCATAATATCAATATCAGCAGTATCCACACCCAAGAGCTCACAAACACCCCTTCCTGTCTTGCCCACGGCTCCAATGCTATGTGCTTCATCCAAATATGTATATGCCTATAGAGATATGGAAGAATTCATAAAGAAGAAATGACCACAAAGTAAAATGGCACAAGAAAAACCTGATAGTAAGAAGTTAATAAAAAAAATCCAATTTAGTCCTGCTCAGAAAGGAAATGGAGCATTAAATGAAGGAATACCTCCAGACTCCAGTATTGTGGCCCTCTTATTCCCCTTCTCTCAACAAGACTTTTATTTTTAAAAATGTAGCACCACTAAAATTTGTTATATCAGACTATCCAATAAAAAAAAAATCCCTTTTAGAGGTGAAAATTTACTTGATGGGCCCATGTGAGTCATTAGCTTAAATAAATAAAATGCGAGTACACTGTACACAATATTCCTGGACTCGAACCATTTACAGGTTACAAGTTACAACAGTTCATTTGGAAAATTTTCAGGAAACCTCACTTGTATATAGACTATTCGCAGGATATGAACTTTTATAATAGTATATAGGAAGATGTACCAGCTGCCATGTGACAGCTGTAGTTGTAGCTAGTTCTAAGAATAGTAAGATCATTTAGTTGTTGTTATTATACTAAACCCACTGGGTGTAGGTAAGAGTTAGTTAAGCAGTAAGTGCTATCCTACACTTGGTGTAGGTTAAGCACAAAGCCTATATAAGGATGTAATTGTACTCTATTGAAAGCAACGAAAACAGAATATAGTAAACACATAAAGTTAGTTACATAAGTAGTTACGGTTTCTCTCAAAGATTTACAACTTTGAACTCAACTTAAACACTCCCCCTCCTCGACGACCAAAAATATGGAGAAAGAAAAGGAAAAATACATGTGGGAATAAAATAAGTAGTGTTTTAGAAGTACCATATTAACCAACCTTATATTTTTTGCATATAGCTATGACCTCTGGAAGTTTGCAAAGCTCTCCTTCCATGCTGTATATCCCCTCCACAATAACCATTATCTTCTTCCAAGGCCTATGTGTTCTTGGTTGTCCCTCAGCAATTTGTTCTCGTAAAACTTCTTCTAGATGTGCTGGCACTGCAAGTAGATAGCCAAGGAAAAAATTAATAAAAAATGCTATGAGCTCTGGGAGCAACATCATGTTCACACCAACAGAGAGAAAAACTGAAAAAATGCAATCCAGTATAGTGAAGTACGTCACACACACCAAGCGTTCAAAATTCATATATATACATAAAGTAATCAAATGTAAGTTCAGTTACGCTTTCCTTCATCTTGATTCAATTTGACTGCAGAAACGAAGTCATAGTGTAAAAGCTGACTGTCCTATACATATTTAGTAAATAAATAATGCGGTGCAAAATAGCTGCCACCATCATCTACAACACATGTATTGAAATGAAAACCTTTCCTTTTAGGGTTAAATGTGTTTTTCATCCATATAATACATCAACTTTCTTTTTTAGTCCCTACAAAATTTCCTTCAAACTTTTGTCCCCCACATTTTTCCCGTTACCAATTTTAGTCATCACTTTCTAACTACAGTGACACATGTACAACAAAAGTCTGTGGCAGGTCCCACATTACTTTTTTTATGATGTGACATTGTTGAGATCTTAAAATATCTTTAATTTAATAATATATTAATATAAATTTTATACACTGACAGTGTAAAACATTTTTACACATGCTTCCAACATGTAGATATTTATAGGGATATTTTAGGAACTAATCTAAAAAAGTGGCAACATGATGGTGTAATTGGATTGGATGTGTGTGTAAAAATGTTTTATATTAATAACAGTATCTGGAAACCAAAAGTTGACCACTCGATAACTAACTCATAAAACTTATTCTGGTAAACAGCAAAGGTACTCACTGTTGTGTTGAAAAACACGAATAGTTGCTCCTGATCCCCGAGCACCATTAACAATTGAGTTGTGGTTTAATGAATCACTAATAATCAAACTTCCCTGTAAAAGAACTAAATTAATGAATAATCACACAAATATTAGCATCTATCAACAAGGAAAAAACCACCAAATTTTACCAACCTTCCCCATCAAGACTGGAAGAATAGCAGAGTTCGTCACATAGCCCATTCCAAAAACCAAAGCAGCTGGCTTTCTAACAAAACTAGCAACACACTCCTCCAATTCATTGTGAAGTGCAGTCGTGCCTATTGGAAAATCCGCAATTAAAGAAAATGGATAAGACAGATGCATCGACACACAAGCAAAAAACAAACAAATAAGTTTGTTTCAATGGCTAAAACACAAACAACACCTACCCCCATCCACCCGAGTACTGCAAGTGCTTGGAGAATATTTCTTCAACGTATCAATTACTCGAGGAGTACAGTATTCATCAGCCGCAGCAAAACCAAGATAGTTGTATGATCCCAAATTAAGACATCTACTTACTTTACTGGTTCGTCTGCATTAACGGAACCCGTATAAGAAAATAATACTTCACATAAATATGTTTTAGGCTACACTTAGACTCAAATAAAGAAAAAAGACTAGACTTAGATAATATGAGGTTGTACTATTGGCGGATGCTACTAATACATGTTCGGGTGGATAGATACATATATAACTCTTTGGTTAAAATTTCAGTGTAGTTTTGATTTGGTATGAATTTTTCAATATTGATGTAATATTTAACTTTTCTTCCATAAAATTTTATTTCACCTAAGGTTGTATTAAAATAATTGATGACTAGTTTTTTGCACATATTTAATATCGATGGCAATATGGATTTGAAAAATATATATGACTTATAAAAAATTAGGATAGCAAATTTATAATTAGTATAGAGCATGTAAAGAATTGAAAAGAATGTTATACTTTAGTGTCTTGTTATTATCATTGGAGTGGCGTTCAACTACATCAAACCAAGCATCAGGAGCACTTGATATCGGTCTCCCAAAACAGTCCTGCCAAAAATTCAAAACATCAAAAATAATACCATGTACAAAATAACCACTTAAAAACATATACATATATTTGCTCTAGTCTTAACTCTCCAAAGTTCCTAAGATGAAGGTGTCTAACTAATCTATTGTTCAACAAAAAGGTAAGTAAAATCTGACTAAAATTGTTCTAGTTAGGTATTGAACTTGGCTAGGAAACTGTTTGGATTTGCTTATTTGAGCTTATCTATTGACATAAGCACTTGGAAGACTACGGGCCTGTATAGATTGGTTTATTTGAGCTTATCTACTAACTTAAGTTTTGTGAGACTGTTTGGCAGTACTAACAGCATGGTCATAAGATGTTTTCACCTTATTTTCATAAGTTCTTCAAGATAATTTATGCAAACACCTTATAGCTAACACGAAAACAATTTAACTTTATTTTGTCTTTTGCTATAAAAATAGCTTATACATAAGCACTTATACTATAAGATACAAATAAGTTGTTTATCCAAACATGAACTATTTTGGAAAGCTTATAAATCTCCATAAAATATTTTCACTTTATTTCTATAAACTCTCTAGAATAGCTTATAAAATCACTTATATAAACGCTTATATAAACACTTTATCTTTTATTACAGAAATAGCTAATAAGATTAACACTTATATAAACGCTTAATTAACTTGTTTATCCAAACAGCATCTCGTTACATTATGTAGGATTAGTTTGCAACACCAAAATCCTAACACGAAAATCGCAACATACTCTAAACGGATTAAAGAAACAAAAATCGATTAGCAGTTGAATAATTATTACCTGAATTCGAAGGTATAACCGGCGAATATAAAAATCTTCAAGTCCTAAACAGATCGGTGCATAACCCTGAAAATCACGCTTATTAAGTTGAATCTAAATACATAAACAACAAAAATCGAAAAAAAAATGAAAAATAAAATAAAAATAATAACAGAAATGAACCTGAAGATTATTGGAGCTACACCAGTCGAAGATTTTTCTGAAGAAATCTCTAAATTGACCGAAAGCAAAAAGCAAACCGTAACTGAAATACGTTGTGAGTGCAGTCAAATACGGAATCGCTATCATCTTCGGCGACGGTTACGGTGGCGAGAGAAGGATGTAGGGAACGGAACGGTGAGGGATTAGAGATCCGAACCCGAATCACGTTCACGGATTCGTTCTCTCTTTCTCTCTCTAGATGATGAAGAAGAAGAGATAGAAAAATTTAGAGAGAGAAACGTTGATTCAAAAAAAAAAAAAGAATGAATTGTGAAGGTTTTTTTTCTTTTTGTGTATGGTTGAAATTGAAATGAAGATTCAGAATTGAAAAGTCCACGTTGGATGCTGAAAGAGGGTTGGTTTATTCTGGTTTGTTTCCGTTGTCGTATTTCATGTGATTCATTGATTACTTTCATTATTGCATGGATATTTTAATGTTTATTATTATTATTAACATAAATTTTAAATTTCTTTTTTTTGATAAAAAAATTATAATGATAAATTTCTTCTAATATGGATGAAATCATGAAACAAAATGAATAATGATTTTACTAAATTATAGTATAACAGATCAAATTGTGGTTGAGACGGACTGCTTACAAGTTGTGCAAGCGACTAATTCAAGACAAAATAACGACACCGAATTTGGAGCTATCACTACAAGAAATTACTGATTTTGTGACGGCCAAAAGCCCTCACTAAGTGAAAAAATCCGTCACAAAGTCAAAATTTAGTGACGACTTTGTGACGGCCGGAATCCGTCAATAAATGGCTCATGGAAATTTTTTGATGGCTCAGGTTGTCACAAAGTTAGTGACGAAACTTTGTAACGGCTCAGGTCGTCACTAAGTGGGAACAGCTACTTTTCTGACATGCATTTAGTGACGGCTGAGGTCGTCACAAAATTCGAATTAGTGACGGCTCAGGTCGTCACAAAATCCGTCACAAAGTTTTTTTTAAAAATAATTATTTTAATAATGCGCCAGAAATTTTTGAATATTTAGTGACGGCTTAGGCCGTCACAAAATCGGTCACAAAGTTTTTTTAAAAAATAAATTTATTAAATATTTTAAAAAAACGTATTTTTTTATATAAAAACTAATATATCATCATATTTAATTTTAAATATATAATAAAACATAAATTAATTTTTTTTTGACGAAATATAACAAAAGAAAATAAATTTATAAAAACTAATATATCATCATTTTTAATTTTTTTGACATTTTTAATATAGTTTCAAAAAATATAAAATATAACAATTTTGGTTGGACAAAAATAAATAAAAATAAATAAAGTTTCTGACTTGTAAAATAATACAATTAAACTTAACAAAATAAAATTATACTTACTAGTTATGTCAAGCAATGTCAACATATTCAACTCTCAAAGATGTAGAAATGGAAGGAATTTTAGTGAGATGTTGGAGAAATTTTAGTAAGAGAATAGATAGATTGTTGCAAATGAAATGGAAATGGAAGGAAGAAAATATATGGAGCTGCATGCATATGGGAGACCGTGTTTTTTTTTTGACCAACCATTTTGTGATGGAACAGGTCGTCACAAACTTCTTCGTGCTGCCCAAGACCTGCTGCAGTCAGAGCTCTGTCAACGGCTATTTTCCTCAAGGTTTTGTGACGGCCGTAGACGTCGGTAAATTCGTCCATACTTTGTGACGACCGTAGCCGTCAGTAACTTATTGACGGATTTCCTTCCATATTTTATTATTATTTTAAATTTGTTACGGAATTGAACCTATTACTGACGGACCTGACCGTCACTAAAATATAGACGACCCAGGCCGTCAGTAAATATATCCTCCTGTTCGTCAGTAAATTCAGGTTTTCTTATAGTGTATTATTGATAAGTGTCATAACTTACTAGCCTTAAATAAACATTGTAGTATCAGTTATGTTAGGCGACAAGCTAACTGAGTTGCTCATGAATTAGCTCAAGCATCTCGCTTTCATGCTAGTCCCCAAATGTTTAATAATTGTCCATTTTGTATTAAACCTATTCTTATGAATGAAATGCACTAGATGTGTTCTTGTCAAAAAAAAAATGATTTTACTAAATTAATTTTATTAATAT
Source organism: Trifolium repens (assembly GCA_030408175.1). NCBI lineage: Eukaryota > Viridiplantae > Streptophyta > Magnoliopsida > Fabales > Fabaceae > Trifolium > Trifolium repens. The sequence continues at coordinate 7,226,551 of CP125847.1, forward strand.
AGTACATCCTCTAGGATGAAATTATAAAAGTTAATTACAATTTGGGGCAAATATTTAATTTTTTATAAGGGAAAAAGATGATATATTAGTAGACTAGTTATTAAGTATTACTATATATTGTTTTGTAATCCTTTTGAGTTGTTATGCCATTACAATATTATTGAAACCCTAGCTGTCACTTTGTGTTTCTCTCTGAACTCTATATTATTTAACATGGCATCAGAGCATGGTTCGATCCTCCATGAAAATGTTTGTGGCTTCCGCTATTTAATTCCCAAGTGTGGGAATGTATTTAATTATTTATTCTATTTGTTGTGTCTCCGTTGCTACAAAAAAAGTAAGTTCCGATTTTGGAAGGAAAACTCTGTCTGTGGGATCTAAAATTTCTGTTTTGCGTGGCTTTGTAATTAAATTGTGAAGCTAACTTGATTTATTTGATTCTTTGTCCTTTTTTTGTTTTCGATCTGTGTTAAAAGAACTAGCACAACCTTTGAGATTTGTTGAATTGCAAAGCATATCTATTGTTGATGGTATGGGATTTGTTCTTGTTTTAGTGGTTGGAATTCTTTAATAATGTCATCATATGACAGTTATTTGGCATTTGTCTTGGGAAAAGCTTGGTACACCGCGGTTTTGTGAAACAAAATTGTTGGATGTGTTCTCCTGGCTATTGGTTTAGGTATTGACCATGCATATTTATTTGAGGCTAAGTGGGATATGCAGTAGTCATGGGAATTTTCTGTTCTACGTAAGCTTAGTTAGTTTTGTTGTTCTGTTTGATTTGATTTGGTCGTTTAGTTCGATTTGGTACTGTTCTGTTTGGTGAGTGAAGATAATACTCACAGTCTGAATTTATTTGGTGAGTGAAAGTTCGCAATCTGAATCTGTCTGGTAAGCGTATGCTCGCAACCTGAAATTTGTCTGGTGAGCGAAAGCTCGCAATCTGAATCTGGTGGGTGAATACTCACAATCTGAATCCGGTGAGGGAATACTCACATCTGAATCCGGTGAGGGAATACTCACATCTGAATCCGGTGAAGGAATACTCACTCTGAATCCGGTGAGGGAATACTCACAATCTGAAAATCTGAAGCTGAAATCTGAAGTCTGAAGCTGAATTTGATATATGTTTTTCGTATTTTGTTTGACAAACTCATAATGTTTCTTGTTTGATCCATCATGAGTTTGAGGGGAGGTGTTAGACAATAATATTAGTGGGCTTATGTTATTGGGCTTTATGTTAGTGGACTAGTTATTAAGTATTACTATATATTGTTTTGTAATCCTTTTGAGTTGTTATGCCATTACAATATTATTGAAACCCTAGCCGTCACTTTGTGTTTCTCTCTGAACTCTATATTATTTAACAGATATATTATAGTATGTAAGGATAGAAAAGAGGGGAATTTTGGTCAAAGAAAACAACTCAATCTTCTTTCTCTTTCTTTCCCAATCTGCACCACCACACCATATGGTCCATACACCACCACCAAAACCCATCACCACCACCACCACGCTCAGATTTGTCCAGCATGATCACTTCCTGGTAGTCCACTAAGTCATTATAGTGGCTAGTGAGAATTTATAAACATATTAGTACTTATTTTATAATGCATATGGTGAATGTATGGTAGATGACGATAAATTATACTAGGTAAAGATAGGCTATAAATATGACTCTCATGTACTTCTCAAATCACAACTTGAAGTTTAATCAAATTTTAGAGTTTTCTATTGTGCGAACTTTTTGTTTGTTCTTTAGATAAGAATTTTATAGTGTTGGTTCTACCGGCAGATTGCGGTTAAGGTCAAGTTCCTCTTTTTCTTGATATCTTTGGTTCTACCAGCAGACCGCGGTTAGGATCAAGTTCATTTACATGTTTTCAAGACGATCTTAGTAGTCGCTTTTCAGTTATATTGATAAAAATAATAAGAAAATTTTTTAACTTAAGAATTATTCTATGACTAGATAGACTATTAGTTTAACCATGTTAAGAAATGAATTTGAAAGATGTCTTGATTAACGAAAACCACATGGTTGGTCTTTATCTTTTTGCATTATTTTCTCCTTTAAGGAAAAACTAATATGTGCTCCAAGCAGCATTATCGCCTGAGAGCAATGGTTCCTACACATCCCCCAACAACACGTTGTCAGAGCAATTACCGATAATTGATTTTCATTGTCGTTCCTAAGTTTCTCAACGTGCTTCTGTTCAGCAATGTTTCTTATCTGCTTTATTAGAGCAGCTCCAACAGCTGTCCTTTAGCTTTAGTCCGCCGGGTGTCAAGCACTTTTCAGCTGGCTTGATTCAATCCAGTCCGCCAACTGCACAACTGTGTTGCTCAACGTCCATCCAAGGTTCATCAATGACAAATTGCTATATTGTATTTGAAATGTGGAGAAAAGATCATGAAAAAAATCCTTCTTCCACTTTTACACTATACACATAACCGTTGATTTTTATTTTTCAAATATGTAATGTTGATTTTTATTTTTCAAATATGTAATGTTTTTTATTTTTATGCTTCTTCCACTTTATTCTCTTATTTTTATGGTTCAAATTTATTTTTATTGTTTATAATTATACGTATTTTGTATTTAATGTTAATTTTCAATTATTGTTAAAAAAATTAAGTTCAGTTAGGAACTTAGGAAGACAAGAACCAAACATTCTCCAATAAAAAGGTTTAATTTTATGTGATAATTGCAATGATTAGACTTGGATTATGATAAAAATGCTTGATATACTCTTCGGCGTCTAACTAGGATTATGATCAAAATCAGCCTCTAAAAATTCATTTCTTGACAAATATTTAACTGAGAGATAGAGTTTATGATGACCTTTATGAACCAACCTAAATAGTTAACTTTGATGCTTTTGGGGTTTGATGTGTAAAAATGAAGATTGAGGGAAGTAGCTTTTTGTGCTTGAAGGATATTGGGGTTTGAAATATTTGATGCTTAGGTTTGATGATTTTTTATCCTTGAAGAAAGATTTTGTGGAATGAAATATCTTCTAAATAAAAATTTCAAGCAAATTCTAACATACTAATTATAATTTACTAGATAAATCATACATGATGAGACAAATGTCTTTCACTTATCAATTAATTAGATTAGAAGACGATATGTATAAGATTAGTTTTCAATTTAATCAAGCACTAAACTACTAGTTTAAAATGAATTAGTTGTTTACAAGCATTGTTGATGGTTGTTTAAATGCTTACCTCACACTTCTTGAAACTATCAGCCGGGTTGTGAACATCTTTTACAAAACAACTTGTGTAACGTTTGAAAGAAATGATTAAAATAATCTTTTCATAGATTTTTTTGGTGGTGATAATCTTTTAATAGATAAAGTACTCAAATGAATTATGCAAATAAAATAATTAACCAGAGTCGAGTGGATGCTGAGAATGAATACACTGCCACATAACGAAATTGACAAAAATGAACATTTGGGTAACATTTGAGAAATAAAAGACAACAATAATAAATAAGGAACAAAATAAATTTTAACTATAACATGGCCAAAAGTTATTGTCTATAAGCCAAATCTTTATGGACGGTGCATAAGTGAATAACAACCATCATATTAACCTTCCACGTGTAATAATCGTAGTGCGGTTTAACATGCATACCAGAACAGGTGAGAAAAGTGTTCCGGTATGAATATGCATACCGGAACAGTTGAGAGAAAAGTGTTCCGGTATAAATATGCATACCGGAACAGTTGAGAAAAGTGTTCCGGTAACTTTATGCACGGTGCATAAGCAATTGCTTATGCACCATAACCGGACCCGAAACCGGCATTCCGAAAAAAACTATAACATGTTCACAAATTCTAAATCAATTTACAAGTGTAGGGACTTCACTAGAGACCTGATCATACAGTTATATGTGTGATATTTTATTTCATTTCATTTCATTTAAAATGTTAAATATGCTTAAAACATGGAGTTAAAAACAAGAGTATTGACTTGTAAATGTAGCTAAGACAATAGCTACATGAAACATTATTAGAGGTACCGAAGTTCAAATAATAGATTATTCACTTCTCCACACGTAAAATGTCTAGCCAGTGATCACCAGGCTATTTGATGACAAAAAAAGTGCTCACTTTAATATAATGAGACGAATAAAGTAAAAACTCAATTATAGGATGAATTATGCTAAGTAATTTGGAATTAAGGAACAAAGAAGACAAATAATATGCATCATTTATTTTAACCACATTATTATCTGTTAAACCATATAAGAAATGGTTTACAATTTCTAATATAGTTTTGGTACAAATAAATTCACACATACTAACTTGTGTACAAACCAGGAGTATGTAGCTTGAGAAGAACAAGTAACAAATATCACAAACACTTACCATATCTCACACTACATATATCAAGAATTGGAGCAACATTTTTACATTGGGACATAACCAAGTTCTCCGAACGGAAGAAGCAACTTTCGTTTTGGGGCGATTATCAGAAAAAGCAACAGCACTCCTCTAGCACACAACAGCAACAAAGCGCCGCCAAGCTGCAATGTAAATGTAAACAAGTTTAGTGCAGGATTGATAAATTTAACTAAGGAATCAATTATTAATATCTTCAGTTCATGATTGAAAATATACTGATTTTGACAGTTGAAACAAGTAATTTCTCTGTTAAAATTTTGCATTCGAAGTTAGGGAGTATTAAACCTACTATCGGTCGATTAGGTCCAACACATAACTTAGTTGTGCTCCTTGTATATGACAGAATCTCTCCAAATTAGGAGGACAATAAAAACCAAAGCATTTTGTTATGGGACTGAATTGCATACTTCTGCTTATTCACTGATTAGCATTTATATTGAATATTGACCAAATAAACAGAACTTATAAATTCTCTTATCATATTCTGTTTATCAAAAGCTACCTTAGTAACTTCAACTTGATCTGTTAAACTTAAAGGTGTCTCTAGTCTCTAATAATTAGTTTCTTGAATAACTTTTTGTCTTGTACTTCCTCCGTCCCAAAATACATGGCTCAAATTGAATAAAAATTTCTCCCAAAATAGCTGACTTTCTCAATTTTCGATGCAATATACTCCTAATCATTACAACTATATGCTCTAATCATTACTACTTTCACAACTCTCAAATTATGTCAACAATACTTTTTAAGCACAATTAAGTAAAAATCGCTTAAGTCATCTAATACGGAATGAAGAAAGTACGATATTTGGTGGAAAAAAATTACATTAATATCTTAGACAACTTGTATTTGGAATAAAAATAAATTAGTCATGTGTGGTTTGAGTTTTTTTTTCGTGTGCAACTTTTGTTGTCTATGTTTAGTATCACGGTAGATATGTCAGAATCATGATAACTTGCCGTAATTTTCCAGAAGCTAGATAGTGTAACTTGTGCAAAATCACAAATCACCATAATTCTGATACTTCCACCACCGTAATACCAAACATAGGTTTAGTCTCTAGCCAAAAGTGAAAGACAAAAAGATTGAAGTAAAAGAAAAAAAGCATACCAGCCACGGAAGAAGGAAAAACAACCAGGATCATTGTAACGGTGATGATCAATATGCTGGTAGTGATACTGAGGAGGAGCAGGAGGCGGTGGTGGATAATTGTTGTCAAAATAGCCCTGGTAGGAATCATACGGTTGAGGATTGTGCTGATGATGAACGTGGTGGTGGTGAGATGGCGGTTGCGGCGGCGGAGGATATCCTCCCGGGTATCCCGGTGGAGGGAAACCTCCTTCGTGGTGGTGATGATGAGGCGGTGGTGGTCCTGGTTGTGGATAAGGAGATCCAAATCCTTCAAGAATTAAATTAAATTAAATTAAATTAAATTTAAATTTTGAATCAAATTTTAAATTTTGAAAAAGTATAATTACCATGTGGTGGAGGATGATTGCTCATTGGATTGAATTGAATTTGAGAGAATTGTTCTTGATTATTGTTGTGTGTGAGTGATGCGTTGGAGAAAGGAACTGAATGTTGTGGTGGTTTCTTCTAGTAGTTTGAAGACTAATTCAAAAATGGTTGTTACTGATATTTATTAGTAGTATTTATTTATTTGCTAAACCGCGACCATAACGTGTAACTCAATTTTTTTAATCCTTTATCTTCGTTTAGAAGTCACTGATTTTGGTGTACAATTTGTTTTGTAATTTTTTTTTATAAAAAAGTCTTTTTAGTGATTGTAAAATTGGCGAATTTGAGTTTTAATTTTTGTCAAAAAAATCCTTTTATTTTGTCTTTGTAATTTTAAATTATTTAGGTTTTAGTTTTTAATGTGGTAATATCACAATAAATTATAGGGATGAAAATCAAATTTTGCACAAATTATATGGACGAAAAATCAAAATTCGCACAAATTACAGAGACGAAAATCTAAATAATGTGTATGACATTATCATGTCAATGACTAAAATTTAAGTAATTTGAAATTACAGGGATAAAAGAGGAGGATTTTTTTTACACATACTTAAACCCAGATTCACCAATTATTATGTTTTGGATTTCACCTCCGGTTTAATCTGCTTCGGTGGTCAGTTCTGACATCAAATGGTTCCAGCCCCTTCGATCGCAGTTGCGGGGGATCGAACCGTGGTCCTCCCTACCAAGTTCAGCGCCAATCACCACTAAACCAACTAATGATTGGTCAAATTCACCAATTTTACAGCGACGAAAATCACTTTTTATCCTTTTTTTTATTAGCTCTCATTTCTAAAGAGAAAAGAGTCTAGTAATTCGTAATTCAACCACAAAATAAGTAAACTTTAGTGAAAAATTATTTTCACTAAAAATCAAACTCGAATTTTTTTGAAACAATTCGTTCTAAAATTTCATTAATCACTTGAATTTAATATTTTAATTCATGTACAATTTTTTCACATGCAAAAATTAATGATAAATCCGACTCCTACTTATTTATTACTTTATTAAGTGTCACAGTTTAGATGAATTTATTGTTGGTCATGAGAATTCACAAAATTATTGATTTTAGCACTTGTTGATCATTCACTAAAAATATTCTAATAATAAGAGTCAAACTCAAATTTTTACGGGATATAAGTTGATTAGTCAGATAATTTAGTAGTTAAAATTGTATATCTTAAGATAAATAAATAAATATATCTAAATTTGACTTTCATTCTTTACATATTATATATGATATTTCTATCAACCGTAAAATATGCTCACGAAATTTTATGAGGAATTGTTTCTTATGCAAAATTTTAATACATATTAGTGGCTATAATAATAATCTATCAAGTAATCATCTAATCTAATAATAATCAATCTCTCACACATTCAAAAATCAAAATAAAATTTTTTCATTATTTATTACATTATAAATACCATGAGAGAGAGAAGTGAATTTGGAGGTAAATTGTGGGACATGTTATTGTTAAGAAGAAAACAAAGAAAGAAGGAGAGAGAAGTTCATATCCACTCCTTTTCTCTTCTGCTCCATTTATTCCAGTTTTTGTATTAGATGTCTGCCACGTGGCAAATAACGTTTTCAATGGATGAGATTAAACAAACTAGAATAAGCACGTTTTTTTTTCAAACAAAACAATAGTTTCTCCTCTATCTTCTGGCTCGACGCTTCGGCCTCCAAACAACAACATTAATAACACAACACAGCACTTCTCACCGTCGATCTCACCACCAAAAGATACTTCCGACGCCGCCGCCTCTTCTCCTCCTTCAATAATGTTGCAGCGCCGTCATTACAGCACCATTATACCAAAACATCGCTCATCTTTTTCGTCTAAAAGTCACTATTTTGCATGTGGAATTTTTTCCCAATTGTTTTGGCAAAATAGTCAAAGATTTTTACTAAAAATAGTTTCCACCAACAATTTCAATTCCGTGCAACAATGAAACCATCTTCAATCTTGACAATTTTTTCCAAATCCTTTTCTAGCAATAATATTCAAAGAAATCTTTAATGAAATACATGTTTTGGCAGAGAGCGTGTAGTGGTTGTAGATGCAATAGACGACGGCAATGATGTTGTATATTAACGAAACAGCGGCGGCGAGACAGAGGGTTGGCAAGGCGGCGGAGACGGTGGTAGAAAGTTGGGGATCTGACTTTAACTTAACGAAGTAGGAGTTGATTTTGTTTTGTTTTGTTTGGCAAAGAACCTGTTTTACAGAGTTTTAATCTGAGCCTTTAAAATTAAGAATTGCCACATGGCAGTGATCTATTAAACAACTGGAAGAAATGGAGGATAAAGAAATGGAGGTGATCTAAACTCAGGAGAGAGTGGGGCAGGTAGGTTTCTTAATTGTTAAGCTTTATGCATATCCATTTCTTATTCATTATTATCCAGTTTGAGTCTTCAACTTATTCATTATTTTTCTTTGAAATTGGGGAAAATTGATAAGGAAAAAAAAGGAGGAAAGTCAATGGATCATGTGCTCTTCTATTTTTCTTACTTTTTAAAATTGCTAATATACATGTTAGTAAAAATAGAGATATTATGTCATTAAATTTAATCACGCATTATATGAGAAAAATGTGTGAAACACTACATAATTAGAAAATAGTTTAAATATCATTTTCGTCCTTTTATGTTCGCGAACTTTTGAATTTAATTCCAATATGTTTTTTGTTACAAATACATCTCTGAATGTGCAAATCTTGTTGATTTATATGTACTCTTCACATTTTTAAAGTTCTTACAATATAATGTAAAAAGTTAAGAATTTGCTGTCTCTATATTCTTATTACATTAAATTCTAAGTAGCATATTCTAATTACATTTTTTCACATTTTATTTGGTCGACATGCATGAAGGATAGATAGATCTTTTTAGCATATTCTATATATTACGTGTTTAGTGCACGCATGATAAAAATTATGATACAATTGCTTTTTAACCACATGATAAGATATAGATTACATTTAAATGACAATATTACTCTTATGATACAATTACATTAATTAATTTAACCAGAAATACTATAAAAAATATTAAATAAGTAATTAAATAATTTTATAGAATTTTTAAAAAGCTTATTGACACTACTAAATAATCAATTTCAAATTTTTTATAATGAGTGAATAAATAATTCTTTTATATATATATATATATATATATATATATTAGATAAGCTAACTGAAGATATAATATTTATTAATGTAAAGGACAAAACTACCCTGACAAGAAAATCATATTTAATTTATTATGTTTTTTAAAATTATTATTTCAATTTTTGAATATTATGATTTCAATAAAAATTAGAAAAGATGATAACCCAATTCATATTCCATATAATGATTTTCTTATCATATATTTTGTTGATTTTAACCTCACTTGTATTCAAGATAAGAATTTTAATTATCGAGATAGAATATGATAAGTTTAATGATTAACTTATCATGTTGTATCATCAAACATAAGATTCAAACAAGATGGGATACAATTATGTTTGTTGGAATAAAATTGATTTTGTACAATTACCTATAAAATATTGATGATAACAAAGTATTAAAACAACAAGTGGGATATGCTAATATATGTTCAAGTGTGCATGATCATAGTTTAAAATTATTAATCAAGTCAAATATAGAGAAGCTGAAGTTCTGAATCAAGTAGAAGCATCAAGTTTTGATGGATCAGAAGTTGAAGAAATGTCTCAAATTTTGAAGACTCAAGAGCTAGTTGAAGACTCAACTTTTGAAGGCCAAGTTATCATCAAAAGCTTATGATATGTCATTATAGACTCACAATTTATTTTGTCTTATTGTGATCACGTGCAGAACTAAACAAATTCTTTAGAGACCATTGGAATGGAGCGTAAAATTCCTTTTGTAAAAAAGGAAATTCAAATATCTGTTCAAAATCATATCAAGAAACATTCCAACGTCCAAGATCAAAGCTTTTTAACAACTCTAATTTGTGCAAAGATGACTTTTCAACAACTCTTTATTTTCCTCTAAATAAGGAAACAAAGACTTGAAGAAAATTATCGACTCTCTGAATATTAAAGCTGAAATTCTGTAAAAATCTAAGCACAAATCTAACTTATACACTACTAGAAATCACGCCTTTAGCAACCGATTTAGCAACTGATTTTCATCAAAATCGGTTGCTAATTCAATTAGTGACCGATTTAGCAACCAATTAAAATCAGTAGCAAAAACCTTGGTCGCTGATCTGTAGTGACTAAATTAGCAACCGATTTTGTAGCGACCGATTAGCAACTGAATTTTGAGACCGAATTAGCGACCAATTGCAGCTACCAATTTAGAGACCGAAATTAGAGAACAGTTTAGAGACAGAGTTTGCGACACATTGTGCGACGCTATAAGCAACTAATTTAGTGACTAATTTTAGCAACTGATTTTGTTACCAGTTTTAGCAACCAAATTAGCGACTAGATTTATTTAATTTTTAAACAAATCAGTCGCTTATTCGGTCACTAATTTCATTTTTTTAAAAAAATATAGCCCCTGTAATATATATATATATACACACACACATATAAACATAACAAAACACATTACTAAATTAAATTCTTATAAAGCTCTGCTTAAGAAAAGATTATACAGAAAAATTACAATAGAAACAATGCAAATCAGGAATCTCACAATTGGTAACATTTGAATAATACATACAAACATAAATTATATCTATATAAAAGCTTAGTTTTTTCATTCTAATACACTCTGTAACTCTATAAGAGAGTCCAGCACCTTTAAAGCTTCCTTTCATGCAGCAGAAAAGTTTACCAATGTGGTGCATGCCCTTTTGTCTTTGACTCATTTTCTAGCAAAAAATTGAAAAAAAATTAATCAAATCCAACATGCAAATGGAAGAAAACAGAGCAAACTAGCAATAGTAAATAATTACCTTGCTAGGAGATAATCCAATATTGACTATATGCATCAAGTGGAATTTTACCTTTGCAAACAAGATCCTATCAATAAAAAATCATAAAACAACAACTTTTCAAATCCAAATACGATTTGCATTTAAACTAATCAATATATGAATTACAAAGCATATGAATGCATTGCTAAAGCATTGATAAACAGTGAGATGGAAAAATCGTAAAACTAATTAAAGATACCATTGATACGCCAAAAATCATATCCTTGATTTTTCAATTGAAGAGTAGAAGCAGCCGCATCAATGAAAAACACCATTGATAAGCAATTGATGGCATACCAATAGTATCTCTATAATGACCCTTATCGTCTTTCAGTCTCATTATACCTTATTTGAAATCTTCGTATTTTTCCTGCAAGAAAAAAAAAACTTCATGATGATGACATATTTCAATGAAGTTTTTGAATGAAGCTAAAATATATTAATATAATAGATCCAAGAACAAGGAGAATGAAGGAGCTAAAAACAACACAAATAAACAAACACCAAACAAAACTAAAACTAGACAAGGACACAAAACATAAATAGATCCCAACATCAAAAGTGCAAATCATCACACAAATTTTGAAGGAATGCTGCTTTGCTATCTGTCATTTCTAATTCACCACCAGAAAAAGCCTTTGCAAGGTGTTTGCAATATACTTTGGATGTAACATCAATTGTAATCTCTTCTGCTTCGCGTATACCCAACCCAAATATATTCCTCAACTGAGTTAGTGTAGCAAGCTGAAATCTCCAAATTAACATATAAGAAATTAATCTGTCTTTGCTCTTTTAGAAAATACTACATTACTCAATGATTGTTTAACAAAAGAACAATAAACCCAACACACAAGTCAAGTATTGGAACAAAAATGAAAAAATAAAAATAAATTCTAGTTAAGCTTAATAATTATAGTAGTAAGCTAAAGCTATATATCACACCCTTTCACACATTTTGATTCTACTTTGAAAATAACACAATGCATAAGCAGAATGAACAATAGGAACCCATTTATGAGCTTCATTGAATCAATAAGAAAGAGAGAGATCAATAAACAGAAAAAGAATTGAACTCAAATAAACAAATAAAATAAAATAGATTCATATGTAGTACAATTTTTCTTTCTTGAAAGTAATGTCACACATTCAATCTTAAACATTTTATAGATAAGCTATTGATTTTTTAATAGTTATGCACACGTTTTTGCTCCTATGATCATAACATCATTGCATGTACGTTGAAAATGTATCATTTACCAAATTGCATCTTAACCTGTCAGTTTTAACTTCTATCTTGTTCAAATTAATTCCAGGAGATACAAGAACAACATATGTTCCAAGTGTGGCCTAAAAACCACCAACTGTTATATGTTCTCAAAAGTATAAAGTCTAACCGCCTTTCGTTTGAAAGAGTACAAAAACCTAAATAATATAACAATCAATAAGTAAAATAAGATGTAATGCTTATAATATTCAAGCCCTATACTATGTGACTCAAAAATTCCTTCTAAAACATATTCATATGCATTTAAGTTGAATTCCAAATAAGACATGTATCAATTTTTTTTTGACAACTATCAATTTAAATACTACTAAATGTTATGTTAAATTTGAAGCATAGTACTCCCATTACAACCACTGTGCTACTAGAAAATTCAAGTTAGAGTGCACAAACAGAACAAGAACCCGGGTAAATCAAAACTAGTCCACTCGATATTGTTTTTTTTTTTAAAGAGGCTAAAATATATTGAATCAATAGAAGGAGCTAGAACAAGAAGTACACGAGTCCTACAAGGAACAAAGAAAAACAAAAATATAATTAAAAAGCCACAAACATGCCTGCTTGCCAAATACAAAGAAGCAAGAAAAACAAGGGGAAAAGCACCCAAGCCCAACAGCAGCAAAACTGCTACACCCACCACACTAAAAACCAGAAACCCCCTGCTAAAGCAACCAAACGCAAGACATAACAGACACTACAAGCTCCCGCAGGCAGAAAAAACAATCTACAGGGACAGAAGAGCAACACCCAATGACACTGAAACAATCGCCGACACATACATAGGATAGCTTCCGTCAGCCACTCATTTAAAAGACAATTATTAGGACATGACACCACTTTAATATCTTCTAACAGTTCAATGTTAAAAGACAAATGTCTTAATATACAAAAGGTATTAAAACTTGAAAGCAAGTGACATACCTAGTACATGATGCTTGTGGATGTAGTACTTCCATTGTCATTTACCAAAACAAGCCCTAGTAGCTACAATTATATAAATATGCTCGTGAATATTAAACACTCCAAAAGCATGGATAAGCTAAAATCTCCTAACCATTAACAATTGAAAACAACAGATGTGTAAATTAGAGAGAAACTAACAAAAAGGGGAGAGTAAACATTAAATAGACCTAACACACCCAAACATTATATGACAACACTTAAAAAGATGCAAACAGTACAAAGGAAAACAGGAAATTAAATAGTTTAGTCATATATGAAATTAGAGATGTTAATAAGCATACCGTGAGTTTTGGGACAAAATCGATGCAATTTGAGACATGAGCGACGAAATCGAAGGGTTAGAGGCATCCACAACGTGTCAAAATCAATGGGATTTGGGCGTGAATTCGACGGGATTTTAGCAAACCGTTTAAATCGGACCACCGCTCACTGTCGAAGTAAAGCATCGTCGTTCACCGTTGAAATAAGACTTCATCGTTCAATGTCGAAATCAGAAAGGGTTTTTGTGAACTCAACACGAGGGTTTGGAAAAGAAAGGGTGTTGTGCGTGATAAGGTGATAGTTTTCTCGCAAGATATTAGTATATACTGTACTCTATATTAAAAAAAATAATCTACTTAATAAAGTACATCAACATAGAAAAGTATTATTTTTTACAAATATTTGATTAATTTTTTTTTAGTGATTTGTAGAAAAAAAAATTTACGATGGATTTTTTTAACGCTAATTATCGGTTTCTAATTCGGTCTCTATAGCAACCGATATAGCGACCGAATTTTTTTACTTTGACTCTACAAATAATATTCTCTAATTCGGTCTCTAAAAGCAACCGATTTTTTGGTCACTAATTGTTGGTCTCTGATTCGGTCTCTATAATTATGTAGCAACCGATATAGCGATCGATTTTTTTTAAGTTTACGTTCAAAATATCAGTCTCTAAATCGGTCTCTATAGTGACCGAAATATTTCGATCTCTAAATCGGTTGCTAAAAGCATATTTTCTAGTAGTGTCATCCGCTGCAAACTCTTTCGAAAATCTGGTCAAATTCTACTCTTGATTCAAAATCTGACTTGTGTAAACACTTAGAAAAATATAAAAAAGCCAACACAATTCAACTCCCCTCCTCCCTTTTGTGTTTTTCTCACCTTCAATGTACATGTTATCATGTCTCTTATCTTGTCTATCAAATGGGTTAAAAAATGTCACACTGGCTATTAAGGCCTATTTAGTGTACATAATAAGATATAGACAAGATAAAATATAAAATATAATAATTATAAGATATAGACATGACAAACTTATCTTATCACATGTTTTGTGCGCACGTGATAATATATTTTTGTCATATCATATTTTTATTACATGTCTCATAATGTCATGCTATGGTATATATAATTTTTCTAAATTATTTTGTAATATTTTATATAATTTTTAAAAGAAATCATTGACACTACTAAATAAAGAAATATTTAGTATTTATATTCATCAAAATCCTTCAAAATGTTATTTTTCATTAGTTTTCAAATAAAATTTTATTATAAAGTTAAAAAATTTTAAGAATATATTGTAAGCAAGATATAAATTATAATGTTAGTGTGCCTAAATAAGGTGCAAGAAAACAAATAGAATGTTTGAAAAAATTAAAGTCAACGGTCAACTAATCTCTTAATAGATTTGTCTCCATTGCTAAATTTGTAAACGATATAATTTTTCATGCATTTTTTTGTGTGGAGTTTTCTATCCATTCATTTATCTCTCATTCTCTTCCTCAAACAAGGACAAGATGAATACCAACCTCTAAAAATATTTCTAAAATAGAGATTTTAGAGAAAATAATTGATAATAACCATTGAAACAAAAATAGAACAAATAAGAAAAAAAAATAAAAGAAAAAACAAAGCGGATAATTCTCCAATGTTGTCTCACCATTTAACACTGTGAAACATATTTTGTGCCCTTTTGTTTTCTAGTTGGGAAACCATAACCATAATCACAAACAACCATAACAACAATGGAGAAGAATCTTGATGAACATTCTAGCCCTCACAAAGATGAGGGAAACAACACTGATGTTGATGATACCTCTAAATCGTTGTTGTCGGAGACCAATGATAACGTCGAAGTCAAACCAGACAATGAAACTGAAAAGGTTGATGATGTAGATCATGTCGAGGGAGAGCCAAAAGAGGAGAAGGAGGATGAGGAAGGTGTAACCATCGAGGTTACACCACCTGAAACTCCTCCTCCTAACTTGGAGAAGGTTCTAGAAGACATTGATCGATTTTTAGCGACTATAGATGAGAACAATAACAATAACAATGTCAATGTGAATCCCAACGAAGAGAAGATTATTCCTGAATGTGTTGACAAGTTTTTGGATCTCGTGGAAGAGAAAATTGCGAAATATGATTCTGGTGAAACAAAGTGGGGTGAGGTCATGGAGGAAGATTCATCATTGTTGGAAGGTGTGAATCGCGTTTCGAAGATGATGAAATTGTTGAACACGATGATCATAGAGTTTCAATCTGGAGAGAAAGAAGCAGAAGGAGAAGGAGAAGTAGAAGGAGATGCAGAAAAGGAAAATGAAAAAGAAAATGATGAGAAAAAGGAAAAAAAGGATCAATCAGTATTAGTGAACCGCGTTGGCGCGATTCAACAACAAGCCATGTCGTATTTGGAGGAAGAGTTTCGTATGTTAATGGAAGAATCTAGAAACCAAAACAAAACAGAATCTGGTGGAACCAATGACTCGAAAGGGAAACATGTGGCAACATCAGAGGCATCGGAAAATGAATCAACAGAGACGGTTATGGATTTTCCAGGTTTTAAGGAGGAGGTCATTACAAATTTGAACAAGATAGCACGCGAGATGTTATTCGCAGGTTATGATTCAGAGTGCTGCCACATCTACACCGTTTCTAGAAAACACGGTTTCAGTGAAGGTTTATACAAGCTTGGATACGAAAGGATCAGCATGGATGAGATTCAAAAAATGCAATGGGAATCATTGGAGAGGGAGATTCCATCGTGGATCAACACATTCAAGGAATGCGCCACCGTGTGGTTCCCTGGCGAACGGAAGCTTGCTGCATCAATTTTCTCCGATCATCCATCAGTTGCTGACACACTCTACACCGAACTCACACGTGTGGTGGTGTTTCAGCTTCTTAACTTTGCTGAAAGTGTCGCGATGACAAAACGTGCTGCAGAGAAGCTCTTCAAGTATCTCGACATGTATGAGACATTAAGAGAAACAGTTCCAAATCTCGAGAAACTCTACCCGGAGGACATTGTTGATGATATCAAAGCTGAAATGACTTCGGCCAAGAATAGGCTTGGGGAGGCTGCAGTGTTGATATTTTGTGAACTTGAAAACTCGATCAAATCTGACTCTGGAAAAACACCAGTTGCCGGTGGCGCGGTTCATCCGCTAACTCGCTACATAGTGAACTATCTGAGACTTGCATGCGAGTATAAAGACACATTGGAAGAGGTTTTCCGAGAGCACTCAAAAATTGAGCGTGCTGATTCAACAAGCAGGCCACATTACGAAAATGACAGTCAACAGTCGAAAGAGAAAGAAAACATATCACCATTTGCGGCACAATTGACACGTGTAATGGAATTACTCGATGCAAATCTCGAAGGAAAAGCGAAACTCTACAAAGAAGTACCATTAAGTTGCATCTTTATGATGAACAATGGAAGGTACATTGTTCAAAAAATCAAAGGCTCAGCTGAAATCTACCAAGTGATGGGTGAAACTTGGTGTCGTAAGCGATCAACTGAATTGAGAACTTACCACAAAAACTATCAAGTAGAAACATGGAGTAAGATATCAACTTGTTTAAGTCCAAAAGGTTTAAGCGATAATGGGAAAGTTCCGAAGCCGGTGTTGAAAGAAAGGTTCAAGACTTTCAACACATTGTTTGATGAGATACATAAGACACAAAGCACATGGGTTGTGAGTGATGAACAACTTCAATCTGAGCTTAGAGTTTCAATTTCAGCACTTGTGATTCCTGCTTATAGATCATTTTTGGGGAGGTTTTCACAGTATTTGGATCCAGGGAGACAAACTGAGAAGTATATTAAGTTTCAAGCTGAGGATATAGAGAATTACATTTATGACTTGTTTGATGGTAATCCTCACACAGGCATGGTCAGGAAGAAAGCATGAGATCGACGAGACAACGTTAACGGTGTTATCGTCTCGTTTATGCTAAACACTTCATCTGATATATCAAACAAGTACATACTTTTGTGTGATTTGGAATTTGTATGTACGACATTAATTAGGTAGGTTATGCATGTGTGAATTAAGTTTAATTTTCTCTAGTGATTGTTATTTGTTGTTATTATTAATTGTTGTAAAAGAAACTAAAGGGTTGGGGGGGAATTTATGTCATTTGGATATAATTTATTATTAGCTTTTAGGACTAGTTCCTCTCTTGTATTCATTCAATCACTTCAAATTTATTATAATTTTTTCCTTTCAATTCTCTATTGTGTTCTTTTTTTTTTTGTCTTAGTTGAAGTGGTAATCCACTGAAAATTAAACTCACATAACTGTGAGATCCCGGGTTCGAACCCGGGTCACGACGCCCAACCTAACAATTTCGGCATATTTTGCCAGTTGAGCTAGGACTTATGGGACCTATTGTGTTCTTTTTTATTTGCTTCAAAATGCATAAGTACAAATGTCATCATTGTTTTGTTGAGCTTAATTCAGTGCTCATAATATTAAGATTATGTCCTTTTAGCCACCTATCAAATATGTTGGCTTAAGATTCCTCATCATGTAATGATGTAGAATGCTTAGTGAATGAGGTAAACCAAAATTCGCTAACAATACAGGGATTAACACTATTTAACCCCACATTATAATATGATGTACGAGCGTTAACATAAATTTCAAGAATTTTTTTAGCCTAGTGTTCCTAAATGTTTGATAAATCCTTCTCTGTGAATTTCAAGAATTCTCTATTGTGTTCCTAAATTTTTTTTTGCCTAGTAGGGGTCAGCCTTACAATTTCACATGCAAAAGTTCAATACAAAACCCTCACATGCAAAAGTTCTAATCAATATCATAAACACTAGGGAAGAGTTTTAGCTCATCAATTGATTCTAACTTTTGCTTAATCAATCAGTTTTCTTAAATTAATCTAAGAACTTATTCTTCTAAACCAGCTTATGCAACAATACTTGCATGTGTATATATATATATAAACAACATACAAACCAAGTTAAATAACTAGGCTATAGGGTTAATCCTATGAAAACTCACATTTTCTTTGGAGGTGATAAACCAAGAACCGAACTTGAAGCTTTCACACTTCTTCAACTCTTTCTTTTCAAGTTTTACTAATTCCTTCAACTTTTTTCTTGAGTTCTACTGCTCTTTCCCACTTGAATTTTTGCTTCTAGACACACACCCAATGCTTCTTATTAATTGGTAAAATCTCACATGGACCCAAAAAACACAAAAGGAGTGGAATGGCCAGAGAGAGAGAGAGAGAGAGAGAGAGAAGCATGTTGTGTGTCTCTCTTACCTTGAATTGCTATTAGGAAAAGGGAATGCCCTGTGGTTGCATGCAAGATTAAGCCCTAGGTTGGGTTAATATTGTGTGGCTTTGGTTTTGACTTTTTTCCCCTTTTATTAGGAATTGGATTCTGTGCGGTCGAATTTTCGCTGCAGTTGCTTTATAGCCGTCCGATCGTGATCAGACGGTTTAAATAAATGCAGTCATTAAATTCAGTTTTTAAATTATAACCGTCCGATCTTGATCGAATAGCTATAAAAAGACCGACTGCACGACTGCACCAAAAAAGTGAATGCATGGAATCCAGGTCCCTTTTATTATGACACACAACACAAGTGTGACCAAACTCTTCTATGGTGTACTTTCTTTTGGTTAAGGCTAATGCTGCCTCTTGTATTTTTAATTAAAATACCACCTTAATTATTATTTTTTCTAATACTATTGCTAAACTGTATGACAATTTTTTATCCCAAAATCAAGTTGTATAAAATATAAAAATAATTTTTTGTCGACCTAACACATCATATGGACGCATTTGATTCGTAGAAAGATAAGAGACTAAATATGGCAACTTATGGTATATTGTGTTTGATTTTAAATTTGTGTTTGAGACTGGACAAATTGGCAACAAATAAACTAAATAAAAACTAAAACTTTTGTCTATTACTAAACTACATGGCAATTTTTTGTCTGATTAAAAGTTGTTTAAAATATCAAAATATCGCATTATATAGAAATATCGCAAATATATACAAGGGTTTGAGTTCAAACTTCAAATATTCTATTTATTCATTTTAAGGATGAAATTTCTAACTACTAATCTATTTAACAAAAAAAATTTAGTGAATCATTAAAAATTTGCTTTTGTTGTTATGTCATGGACTGTCACGTGATGTCATAGATTAAAAATATGGGTTTGCTAATTTATACCCACTTAAAAACATGAAGGTCTAAATTAACAAGGTGCATGAATAAAAATTATTCATTTTTCAAATGTTTATTTATTTTTATCATGTACTATCTGTAATTATTTTTTGTAGATCAAAGAGGTGATCGTATCCGAACCAAACCAAAAGTAAAATCGCAAACCGAAAACCGCAAAAACCGCATTTGGTTTGGATGGATTTGGATGATTTTTTAGGTGAACCGCGCGGTTCGGTTAGGTTCGCGGTTCTCATTTCTGGAAACCAATCCGACCCGCAACATTTAACTAAATTTTTTAATTTTTATTATATTCTAAAACCAAACCAAACCGCACCGCGAACACCCCTAGATCAAACGTACTAGTTGTGTAAAAATTTGTGTTAGAATTTTGTAATTTTTTTAAGAGCATTGTTATTTAATAAGAAATATTTATACAAGAAATAAAAGAATCCACAAAAGTATAGAATTTGACCAATCAAAAATTAACCAACCATATATGAAAGAGAAAGTAATTATAATTTGCAAGTGTTTAACTAACTATATATTAAAGAGAAAGTAATTATAATTTGCAAGTGTTAAATGTTGAATTCTTCTCTTTCTTGCATTAAAATATTATTACTAAATGTCCCATAAGTCATAGCTCAACTGACAAAATTGTCAAAATGGTTAGGCCAGACATTGTGCCCGAGTTGAACCCGGAATCCTCTCAATTGTGTGAGTTTAATTGCAGTGGATTACCACTTCATCTAAGCGGAAAAAAAATTATTACTAACATTTTCTTTTTTTTAAACAACAAAATTAAGGACACATGCCATGTCATCATGTATAGATGCTGTAAAGCAGAGACATAGATTACAGTGTGTGTGTGACAGTAAAAGAGAATCAATTCCTTTGCAACAAAAAAAAAAAACCAAAACACAGCACCAACAAAAAAAGCAACCTTTTTACTCTCAAAAACCAAACCCTCATCTCGTACCTTGTCCTCTGAAACTTCCATTCTTAAATCCTTGCTGGGTTTCATTTCATGTCTTGTTTTCTTCAACTTCCAAATAGATAGATACATATATACATATAAATTGTTAAAAAGTTTGTATTTTTAAGGATTACAAGATATGTACGTTGTTCCTCCTCCTCAGAGATCCGATCCGGGTTCAGGATCTGCTGATTTGCGTGTTTATCAAGCTTGGAAGGGTTCTAATGTATGCTACACACTTTCTTTCTCTTTTCCAATTTTTTTGCATTTTTTTTATATATTCATTTTTGTTAGGAAATATGGGTTTATCTTAGAATTCACATTTTTTAGGGTTTTGTTTTAGAATTTTAGAATTCAGATTATTTTTTTGAAGTAGAAGGATTAGTGATGGTTTTTTGTTTCTTTTGTTTATGTTAAGAAATAATTAAGTGATGATTATAATGCTGTTTATTTTAGATTTTAGATTTTTTTTTTCTTCTTACAGTAGCTACTATTTTTAGATTCAGATAAAGATACTATTTTTAGTATTTTTTTTCTTCTTTTGGAATATGAATTTGTAAAGAACTATTTGGGTCCTTGAATATGTTTGGTGGGTTCGAAATTACGAAAATAGGGTTAACATCTATTTGGGTCGTTGAATGTGTGAGGCGTTGTCACAATAATATCGAAATTACAAAAACATAATAAATATGTTTTTTGTTTGTCATTTTGGTTCTTGAATGTGTGTTTAGTTAGTTAGTTAGTTAGTTTATTCATGCAATGCGTTCCTCGTTAGTCAATTTAGTCCATAAAATTACTAACAAAAGAGACACACGGGGATGTGTTTGCAATTTTCGATACATTCATAATTCAGGGACTATAGTGACACGATCTCACACATTGAAGGACCAAAGTGGATGTTTTGACTACAAAAATATCTCCGAATGTGTCTTTTTCTAGTCAGCTTGGTCCTCAACTATGTCTGTTGTTAGTTAGTTTGGTCTTTGAATGTTTCGCACATTTAAGCACTAAAAGGACTATTTACTCATTCAACTTTTCTGTTGTTGCCCTTTTCTTCTTCGCTGGGAAATAATTTCAAGCTATACTTTCTTCGAAATTTGAAACAATAGGAGTTGATATAACTGAAATATGTTGTCCTTGTATCCTCTCGAGCCAGCATTGTCTTAAGACTAATGTCTGAAAATTGAACCTGTGTTAAATAAATAGTAGCATTTTACTTTGAATATGTTACTATTGAAGTCAATTTCTAATTATGTTGATATGTATTAAATATTAATTGTTTTAATCCCTTTTTTGCAGAAATTTTTTCTTCAGGGACGGTTCATATTTGGACCAGATGCAAGATCGTTGGGCCTGACAATTTTTCTTATTGTTGCTCCGGTTGTAGTGTTCTGCATCTATGTTGCCAGAAAATTTTTCGATGATTATTCTGATCACTGGGGGGTATCCATAATGGCAGTTGCCATTGCCTTCACAATTTATGTGAGTCTCTCTCTCTCTCTCTCTCTCTCTCTCACACACACACACACACACACACACACAAACATATAATTTATTCCTTTCACTCTACGGTGTTCAACTGTATTGATTCATAAGGCACTTTGTTTATAAGCATGAGAAGCATTGTTCTGTGTCGTAACTCATACACACTTGTTTGGACTAAGCAGATACTGGAATTTGATGAACTTCTTAACGAATTACAACTTGGCTGACGCCCTTTACTTTTCAGGATACCTAAAACGAACCTAACCATAATCATAGTGAGACTGATATGCTGAACTAATGCGAGTGACGCAATTTTAATCCTAACATAAAATATGGATGTCATTTTATTTAGATTAAAGAAAATATTTTATTAAAGGAACAAAAGTTAGAAAGCGTAGGTGGATGATAGAACTCGACCAGAAATAGGATAAATGGATAGATTGTTTTGCAGAAACTGCCCTGAACAATTTATCAAACATAATACAGAATCAGAGGACAAGAACGATACAGTGCAGCGTAGTCAAACAGCGTGTGCGCATTATATCAGCATAGCGGTTTGGTATAGCGCCTGAAATAGAATATTCTGCGACGAGATAGTACTGTACCTCGGAATGAGATCAAATAGTCCAATAAATCCCTTAACATTAGGGCTGTTTAGACTGCTGATTACTAACTTTACCTCCGAATGAGATCAAATAGTCCAATAACTAACTGTTATACAGTTGTCAACGTATTGAGTATCTTCCTAACTAACTGCCGATATTTGAGTCAGCTTCCTAACATTGGATTGGACATCCTCCTCCATAATTCTATAATCGAAATAAAAATGAAAGCCTACTTAAATCCCTCTACTGCTTAGCTGTAGGAAGGGCTTTCTTACAAACTACGTTAGTTTGATGGCCTGTTGGATCCATCGATGCAATTTATTCCATATCAAGTATAACGAAAGTGATTTTCACTGTTTTCAACTATATTGGTCTAACTAGAGGCTCTGAATGTTAGCATGCATAGCACAACACCGTAAAAATTTATTGTCTGTGCTTATGTCAAAACCTTTTGATTTATTTGAGATAAACTGCTCCAAGCAATATGGTTCACTAATATACCAATTTTCTCGTAAAGTTGAGACACTAATATACCAATTTATGAGAGATCTATGGTTTTCTTCTGTACTATGAGCTCTAAATATTTATATCCAACCAAATGCTGATACTATAATCTTTTATCAGGTCTTAGTTCTTCTCTTCTCAACATCTGGCCGTGACCCTGGCATAATCCCGCGCAATGCACATCCTCCGGAGCCCGAAAGTCTTGAAGGAAGTGTAGTTGTTGGCGCTGGCCAAACTCCTCAATTGCGGTTGCCTCGTATCAAGGAGGTTGAGGTCAATGGAATTGCTGTTAAAGTTAAGTATTGTGATACTTGCATGCTCTACAGGCCTCCTCGTTGCTCTCACTGCTCAATTTGTAACAACTGCGTAGAGAGGTTTGATCATCACTGCCCCTGGGTTGGACAGTGCATTGGGCTGGTAAGTTGGACCTTTTGTTTGACAATAATGAATTTGCATGGTATCTAGGGTGAGTTGTTTCTATTAGCCATGTAAGTAAAAGTGATGGTCAATTCTCTGTCAGCATGAAACCTGCGCTGAAAAATGTTGAAAGTTCGATAATAATCAACATATTATTTCTAAACTTTAGGTTAGGCTTCTTGAGTCAAGTGCAAATTCATCGAGTAACTTGTGTTAACATCATTTAAGTTGGCAATGCATAATAATCTACTAGAACAATGTAAGGTCATATATGAAAATGTAATAATCGGTATGCATTGTACTTACGATGAATGTTTTGAGCTAATTAAATTTCTAATTTTTTTTAACTGTTACAGTTAAGTTCTTGCTTTCATTTGCTACATGCCACTCTTGATATTCTGTATATCTTAATCTGTGGAAATTGTTGTGCAGCGTAACTATCGCTTCTTCTTCATGTTTGTCTTCTCAGCTACGCTGCTTTGTATATATGTTTTCGCATTTTGTTGGGTCTATATTAGAAGAATTATGAAGGCTGAGGAGACAACAATTTGGAAGGCAATGATCAAAAGTCCAGCCTCCATAGTCTTAATCATTTACACCTTCATCTGCATGTGGTTCGTTGGCGGCCTTACCGCCTTTCATTTATATCTCATAAGTACAAATCAGGTAATTACTTCATTTTGAATGTTTATATCAATGTTTTAAAAATCGTCGAATCAGTGACACCTTTGGATCATGGTTCAATTGCCTTAAACCGCTCGAATCAGGATGAAACTGCGATTGAGCTGGCAAAATAACTGAACCGTAATAAAGGCCTGTCCAAGGTTCAACCAGTTGAACCGTCCGATTCGGTTCTTAAAACATTGTTTTATATGCTTTAAAAATAACCTAGCAACCCTAAAGTACTTACGATTTCATATCTGTGTTCATTGTTCATGCAGACTACATATGAGAACTTCAGATACCGATATGATCGACGTGCCAACCCTTATAACAAAGGAGTGTTCGATAATTTCAAAGAGATATTCTTCACAAGCATTCCCTCGTCAAAGAATAATTTCAGGGCAAAGGTGCCAGTTGAACCAGTATTACCAGCTCGATCGGTGGGTGGAGGCTTTATGAGTCCAAGTATGGGAAAAGCTGTTGACGACATAGAGATGGGAAGGAAAACAGTCTGGAGTGAAATGGGCAGCAGCATCGATCAATGTGAAGGTCAGCTAAACAATCGTACAGCTGTAAAAGATGGGGAGTTTGATGAATTGTCACCAGAAATTAGGACAACGGTAGATGAGACGAGCGAGCGTGTTGGAGTACATCCTAGGAGATCTAGCTGGGGAAGAAAAAGTGGAAGCTGGGAGATGTCACCTGAAGTTCTTGCTTTGGCAGCAAAGGTTGGCGAACCGAATCGTGTCGGTGGAAGTAGCAGCAGTTTGAGCACTGAGAACAGACATTCATAGCCACTGAAACGAGTGGCCGTGACACTAATTCAAAAATGTTAAATCTACAGCTAAACTAATTGTATTTCAAGTGTGAAGGGATGAAAGGCTTTGCAGGGTGTTTCTTAGTGTTGTTTTAGCCGATCGGCTTCTAGGAAGGTATTGTTTTGGTATTCTGAGATTGGTATTTCCTTTGCCTGATGTTGTATTGCCCTTACGATTAACCGGCCTTTACATCTACTGAAGTAGCTACTGCTCTCTCTCTTTGCAGTAGAATATAGTAATTCTTAAACAATACATTCTTGTTCAATTTGTTTTATGGATTCATTGTTTTCTTTAGGGTTTCATGATGCAATTCAAACCAAGTCTTATTGTGATATGGTTTCATTTCTATCATGTATGGTTTTGTTTTAAATTTTTAAGGTGAATGTTATCATAGTAGTATGTCTATATATAGGAGTTGCATGATGTTGGGACTTTTCCCTTTTATCCTCACATAGAGGATACCAATCTAGTAGGATTTCTGGTAAACTTTCCCTATCCTCCAATATATAAAATTATGATTTTGTGTTGTTCATTTGGACGATTTATTTCATCTGAAAATACACTTTTGAAAACATGCGCACTCTACATTACAAAGAATAATGGCAAAAATAATCTATATATGCGGATAAAACCTGCAACAGATACAAGTAGAGTTGAAGGGATATTTGCTGATAATATAAACAGGTGTTTCAACTATATGTTAAAAGATTGGGAAGAAAGTGATGTCGATTTCCTTAGCTAAGGCAAAGCGGTGCGAGTGGGGGTGAGTGTGGTTTTGGCAAACAAGGCTATCGGCTGAGGTACTGGTTAGAGTTTCCAAGCCAATGAATGAACTTGAGCTTCTGGTGTTGTGGAATTGGAATACTACTAACCTTGTCTCGTCTTCTCTTATCTAATTGTAATTTGTGACTCAATTGATGAACCTAGATTCCCTGCTGTTTATTTTTCACAGTTTTACGCAGTTTTGAATCTCAGTCATTCATTTAAGATCAGACGGTATTGGTGTTTCACACAGTTTTCTGATTAAATCAATCTCAGCCACCGATCTTAGATCGGACAACTGAGACCAATTACTGCGTCCTGCAGTAACTGCGGGAAATCTTATTCCCTCAATTGACATGTGGACGCCGCGTTAACATGACAATGCTGGCTAGAACTTCTGTTGGTCTAATAAACAGAAACTTGGCTGCAGTAACTAACAAATGCTGCCAATGCTTTGAGATTTTGTGTATAGGTTGGAATATTTGCTATATTAATTTCTTAACATACTTCCATTTACTTCTAAAAAGGGATTATGCATTGAAATTCATACCACAATAATCTAATAACCATAACATATTTGAAAGTTTAACTCCTTTAATACCAACAGGTATATATTAGCATACCAAAAAACCAACAAAGATTAATTACAAAGACATGGAAAACAACACCATAGATAGATCTCATTCATTACATAACAATGTATTTGGTGCAGTTTTACACAAGTAGAGCTGCTAATATATAAGAAAGATTGATGTAGAAATCTATTGAGGGGGAATAAGAACATTTCCAATGTTGTTGTGCCATGGATCAGCCAAGTGAGTAGCCAAATTCTCCAAAGGTCCAGTTCCTGGATAAGCTGATTGTTGAACACAGATTCCAACAAAAGCCAATAAAGCAAGACGTCCTAATAATACAAACATTCCACAATGTCATAAGTAACATGCAAATGTCACAATCAAATAATATATAGGAGTATACTTAGAAATGTTATTTGAACATCAATTTAGAACACTTAAATTCGACAACATTTTAAATGGTTAATGCAGTTTACACGTGTGGTTAATGAAATGTTTAATTTGGCTAATAAAAATATTAAGTTTCGTAACTTATTAATCATCTATTGAACTTCATTAACCACAAATTTGAACGTGACTACTGACTAGCCATGACGTTCAAATTTGTGGTTAATAAAGTTCAGTTGACGATTAATGAGTTATTCAATCTTGATATACACATTAATTAACCATTCATTGAACCGCATTAACCACATGTGTGTGAACGAACCGCGTCAACCATTTAAAATGTTGTCGAACTTTGGTGTTTTAAATTTTAGGGACTCAACAAGTTGTTACTTACCATTCTTAACTTCTTTGATTTTGTATTCATGGAACTTTTTAGGGTCTTTAGAGTAACCCAAAGGATCGAAAGCACCACCAGGGTATTTCTTCTTCTCAGGGTCTTTCTCCATACTCCTTTGGTGCTCAACAAAAGCAATAGAAAGGAATTCAATTACCAAAATGGTAGGTAGGGTACCCCATGGAACAGGGTTTCCTAAGTAGGTTGCTTGTCCACCAGGTAGTGCTGCCCATTCTTGTGCTTTTACCCAATTTCCTAACCCTAATGCCTCTGGTATCAAAATCCCTGGCTGCAAAATGTAACAAATTTAAGTAAATTTTAATGGTACACACCGTATCAGTAAATTAGTTTTACACTGACATTCAATAAAAATTTATCAGATTGTCACATAAGCCTACTTAGTGACCAAAATACTAATTTTCATTGAACATCCGTATAAATCTCATCTAATTTTATCCCCGTGCCACGGGTAATCAATACTAGTACTAGTAAAACAACATATAGGGTGACTAGATAAGCGACTTAAGAGTGCTACCACAATTTTGTATTATTTGGAGTTTCAACAATATTATTTTGCCACCATGATATCGCTTAATTTACTGTTAATCCAAACATGCACGAGAAGATCACTAAACAACTTAATTGATTGAGAGATACTTACAACAGCGAGCATTGCCCATCGGCAGTGAATGAGTTCAGACTCTTTGAATCTCTCAAGATTCTCTGGTACTTCGCCAAGGCGAAGAGGATCAAATCCAAAGTCACTGAAACACAAAACCACAACAACATTCATTCGATTAATATCGTATTTTGATACTATTTAAAAATGCATTATATTCTTAACCATATAACATATATCAAGAGAGATGTGTGCAATTTTCTTAACCATATAACATAAAAACTTATATGGATGCCCGTGTTCAACACGTGTCGAACATCTAAAACACGTCTAAACTCATGAGTGTCCTATCATTTTTACACTTCATTTAAATTATTTTATATAAAATTGTTACCTTCTTTACTTAATCAAATAATTGAACTTAGTTCTAATTTCATATATTTCATATTTGAATCAAGTCAAATTTGATCTAATCCCAATTAAATGTTAAATCAACTCTAAATATTAAACTAATCTTAACAAATCAAATCTAAACTAATCATAATTCAAATTTAAAATATATATAATTTCATTCAAAACTTTTTTTTTTTTGACTAAAACTTTTTCATTCAAAACTTTGATCATAATATTTTAGAATATTTTGCATGCTTGTATATATAAATAGCATGTGTGACATTTTAGAATATTTAAGAGACATGAGTACAATTTTTCTCAAACAAAATTGAACTCACTATAATTAAAATACCACTACAACATTTGAACCCTCTTGAATTCATCAGTATAAATGATACAATTTTATATTTATTTAACTTTTACAAAAATAATTATTATAAAATAATAGAAAATAAATGAATGCATACCCTGGAGCTGAACCATCAAGATAAGGTGGTCTAGGCTGGCCAGGCATCCAATTATCAGCAGTCATAGTGAATTTAGAAGAAGATGCATTGCAAGAAGCAAAACTTGGAAGTGAATTTGCAAATCTTGATTTTGATGAAGAAAGAAGTGATGGAAAAGCTGATATAGCTGAACTCATCAATGTGTTACAAGCCATTCTTTGTCACACACAAAGAAAGACTATAGTTTTTTTTTTTTTTATGAATATAATGCACTTCTTGCAATAATATTATTATGTGAATGTGAAATGAAATGAAATGAATGGAAAGAATATAGGAGAGTGGTGTGGATATAAGCAAATCCAAAATTAGATTTCCATTGGGTAATGATGTTAGCTTATGAGTTATTATTGGTCCACGTTGGAAGTTTTTCATCCACTTTCAATGTTGAGGTGGAATCACTTGTGGACATCTCACAAAGCTTGTTTGTGGTGGAGCTTTCATGTCATAATTTTACTATAAAAAATCAATATGATATTACTTGGTAGAATCATTTTTGTGGAAGGTTAGTAATTTATAGTCTATTGAAAAATTTGTGGATATAAAAAATTGAGCGAATTTTTATTTTGGTTTTTCACAATTTCTAACAACAACAAAAATTAAATTAATCTTTAATATTTGGAGACAAATTAATTCTTCTATAATAACGAATCAATGACTAGTTTGTTTCCATTATAAAAATGAGTTTAATGGATATGCTCTGTCAGTGTAAATTAATTTTACACTGACATCCAATAGGAATTAAGTATTTCTCCATGTCATACAATTGAAGTGAGGTATAGTAGGGTGACTTGACGGAATATACGGTTGGGATTGAATGACGGTATAAAATTGATTTACTCTGTCTGTGCATGTACTATTTTCTCTATAAAAATATCAAACACTAATTTAAATTTTATTTTCATCAATGATTGAATTTAACCGTCAATTTTTTTAAAAATATTTAATTAATATTTTTCTTTTCATTGTATTTTCTATATATTTTATTTATATTGTATTGTACATTTATTTCTATCGTAGTGAAGTTGTTTCTGATTCTATTTAAATAGAATTTAACTATAAAGAAACTAATAATGAATTGATTCAAGTGGTAAGGGACTTGGTCCCCTTAAGCATGTGGTCAGAAGTTCGATTCCCAACTCATGCGTACCTGCTAAGTGGGCGTGTTTGCATTACCCCCTGCAAAAAATTCCTTTGAGATTCCCCTTGCAAAAAAAAATTTTGGATTCCCCCTTGGGTGCACTTTTTTAAATTGGTTATTTTGTTCAACCGATTTAAAAAGTACTGTTTTTAAAATCGGTTATTCTGATCAATCGATTTAAAAAGTGCAAATTTTTTGCACCCAAAGGGGAAACCAAAACAATTTACTTTGCAAGGGGAGAATCTTAAATGAATTTTTAGTAGGGGGTAATACAAAACACACCCACTTAACAGGGGGTAACGACCTATTAACCCTAGATTATTTAATCTCTCCAATTTTAGATTTTCTTGATTTTTCTTTCTTTTCAACGGGTTTGGCTTATACCTCATCACCATTTGTGTCTTATCTCTTTAGTTTATATAATATTGTCGATTGCATATCATGATTTTTTGCGTTTGTGGTGTCAACCCTAGTTGCCATCAAGGTCATTTTGTTTGTTATATTAGATTTTAAAATATGTGGTGGGATGTAATTGAACACATGTATAAAATATAAATACAGACCAATTAATCAACAATTAGTTCAAACATTAATTCCTGCATATTATCCATTTGTATAATGCCAAATCATTTTATTTTATTTTTTTACCAAAGGTTCGAACATTAATTTTTGCATATTAAATATAATATTTCTATCAACTGAATTATGTTCACGAAGACTTAAAAATATATCTAATCCAATTATCTTCAATCAAATGTCAAATTATATAATAAAATCTAGTCTTACTAATAATGATTTGGATCCTACTTATAATTGGTTGTTGCATGTCATTCAAGAAATTATTGATAGAGGAAGATTAGTTAAGTACAAAAATAGATAACATTGCATGCCTGTTGATGAAACTGAAGTGAAACATGAAAATACAATAAAATGATTAAATTGTATTTAAAACTTTTCTATTTTCTAAACACTTGTGTCTTGCAGTACTGAATCACTTTTAGATTATATATTAGACACAACACAACAATATTGTGAATATATCAGTTAAAGCTTAGTTCACTCTCTTTGTTAGTTAATAATGGTGAAGGAGAGTCAACAAAGAGAAATGTATAGAAACTACTCTTGTGGCTTCGACTGAAGGAATTGAGTTCACTAAAACAAGGTTAGAGTGATTACAAGGACGTCGCGCTCCTGCTGACTGTTCTATAGTATCTTGATTACAACATTACAAAGTTGTTCTGATTTAACCGGTCGACATGGAACAACAATAATTTGGAGTTAATGCAACTCTTTACGATCAAGGCATATAAATCTCAGAGAAAGGATATTCAATAAAACTATTTACAATGAATGGAAGTATTAAGGAGTAAAGAATTTTGACACTAGTTCGACATGGAACCTGAATCAACGACGTGTTTTCTTTGATGATCTCTTTACATGTTAGTAATGTTAATAAGTGTATAAACAAGTAATTTACAGTATCCTGTCAAAAATGTAACTTAATGTGGACCTGGCAGGGAACGACGTGTTGCATCAAATGTTTAGTTCTTTCCCTTCTTTCTTGGCACTTGTTTTCTTTTTGGATTTCTTTAATGTTGCTCCACTCTCCTGTAACCATCAAGGGAATTCAGTGTCATATATATCCAATCCAGAAAGACCATAAAATGACATCAAAATGATTTGCAAGTGAATGTACCTTTCGGTAAAGTCTATAAGCACTTCGACCAGTCGACTCCTTTCCACTTTTGTCGACATAAACCTACAATGTGAAGATAAAGATTCGGGTTCTGATCAATTGATTCAATATGCCGAAATAACAAAAGGTTCAAGTGAATCATATGGAGAATTGCAAGAATGACAATACAGTGAGTGAATGCTAGCAGCCATTTGCAATATTGGTATTCTATGTTCATTGCTAGACAAAGATAAAAGGATTTGCAAAATGAATTTCCATTTTCTGGGTCAATTAAAAATCCAGGCACACCAAAAACAGCTTTAAATCCTTGATTTCTACCACGAGATGTAAAACACTGATATTTTCTGTGTTAAACATTCTTGAGAAATTAACATACCTTTCTTCCATCTGATCCTGTATACCAATGACCAACCGATTGACCACTTGCTTGTACACGCCTTTGACCCGCATCTTTTGGTTCCACCCAATTTGCAGAAACATCTGAAGAGTTTGTTTCATTATTTTTACTTTTTGACTCACTACTCTTAGTGTTGTTTCTCTTTGTAGTTTTCTTTCTACTACTACTAGAAATGATTTTGGGATCTACACATCCTTCAGAACCATTCAATTTTTTTTATTTGCTTCTTCTGCTTGTTGAACCTGAACCTCCATTGTCAAATTGTCCCCTGAAATCAAAACATAAGTTCATGAGATACTTTGTAACTATTATCAAAAGATAAAAATGGTGACGGAAAAATTGTTTATAGGTTACATGTAATCAATATTTTGTTGCTGATCAACTCTGTTGACACCTAATAGAGAAAAGTTACACAGGCGACTGCGAACCAACCGTTGAACTCTAGGATCATCATGGAAATAATAGTGATGAGCGGGAGGAAGAGGACCTGCTGCTTCCCATACTTGTTCATCCTTTTGGCATCCAGAATTTACCCCGCGATGTGTCTCGTTGTGATTTGATTTCGTCACTTGCGTGTTGTTGGCAGAACGAAAGTATTCTTCACATACATCATTGAAGGCAGGTGTAGGAATGGAAAAATTCTTCACCGGGGAAAGATGTTTCTGGTTTTGGTTCGCATCAACAAAGTGCACCTTTCTATCTTGTTTCAAAGAACTTGAACGTGTGTTTTGGTTACCTGTTGACGAAGAGGGGCCAGGTTTATTTTCACCAATAACAATAACATCATCATCATCGGAATCAATGAATTCAAACCTGCGAAGAGGACTGGCTTCTAACTTAGGATTGGGAAACACTGACCCACTTCGGCCTGTTTCCAACCCAGTAGAAACTTGAATATCCCTAGGAATGGAAAATTTCTTCACCGGGGAAAGATTTTTCCATAAATCCTCCTGATTTTGGTTCAAATCATCAAACTGCGTCTTGCTATCTTGTTCAAAAGAAGCCACAGGTGCGTTTCGGTTACACATTGGCCCCATTGACGTGGAGGGTCCGGGTTTATTTCCGCCATTAACATTTTCACCAACAATAACATCATCATCGTCATCAGAATCAATCAGTTGGAACTTGCGAAGAGGGCTAGCCGCTATCTTGCGAAACACCGTCCCACTCTGGCTGGTCTCCAACCCAACAGAAGCTGGAATTTCCAAATCCTGCTTTCTTTTTTCCTCCCTAGAGTTTGTAGATGAATGAGGAATTAAAACTCCAACACCTTTCAATGACACTTTTGAGCTACTACATACAGAACGATTCCGAACCGAGGAATGTGCAGATACTAATTAATATCACAAAATGAACACACTTACTTCAGAATCATGAGCAAAAAAGGATAACTTTTTTGATAAAAATAAAACTTGACAATGTTATAAATCTTATGAGCTGCTACATGCAAAATAACTCCAGACGGCCGTATTTGAATAAACAACTTAATTTGCAGCTCATAACATAAGCATTTATCATTTTCTATAACACAAAAAAATTAAACTACTTTAATGTAATTTATAAGCCATTTTCAAAAATTATCCTGAAGAGTAAGAAAATAAGCTGAAAACAGCTTATAAAGATGGTGTAAGGGTATGTTTTGGATGAGCCAAAATTGATTCTAGATATGTATTATTGATTTTGACATGGTTAGTTTCTCTCTAGTAGAATTGATTTTAACTCAGCTAAAAATTGGAGCTTTTGATTCAAAAATTAATTTTTAGACTCAAATTTATTATTCAACTCACTTTTACATAAATATATTCAAACATTCATTTTACATTCGACTCGCTTTTGTTCAGAATCAATTTTACAAAACCAAATCACTCAAATTCAATTTTTATCACCACATAACTAAACACGCGCTAAGTTATTATTACAAATTCTCCTGAACAATGTCACAACTTCAGAAGTGCTTATGCCAACAAATAACCTCAAATAAACCAAAACCAAACAGGCTCATACATTCTAATATCAAAAAATTAAGAAACTTCAGAATCAAACTAAACTTCTTTTTTATTCATATTCATTAGCATAAAGAAATACTTTTTTAATAAAAAATAAAACTTTACAACAACAGCAACAATAGTAGTAATATTTTTTGAACCAGACAATAGTAGTAATATTAATTAATAATAATAACGATGATAATAATATTAGATTAATTTCAACTTATAGTAGATTAAATTAATATACGCTAATAAATAATAATAATAATAATAATAAAAAATTCCCAAAATAAAAGAAAGAAAAAATTGACCTACCTTGAACAGGTTCATCTTGCGAGGAGAACTCTTCGATATCATCATTATCGTCAGCGACGCCGATGAACGAAGGCGGTTCTGTTTGATGTGGAACGGAGGGGAAAGGGAGACCTCGACGGAGACGTTTGAGGACACGGCGATATGGATCGGGTCGGGTTTCGTGGTCGGACTCGGAGTCGGGTACGATTAGGTTCGTGAAGTCGTGGTTGGGAGAATTTGGAGGCGTGCTGTGGAAATCGAGATCGAACCCTAGAGAGAATGATGGAGCTTCACATTCTGCCATGGAACTGGAAATTTGAGAATTCCGATTCAATGAATGAATATGAGAATGTGTAGGGATTTTTTTTAGTTTAATTTTGTGTATTTAGGTAATTTATTTAATTTGAATTTGGTGTAATGGGAATTTAAATTGCACTGATTTTGGCGGGGTGATTTTGGAGGTAATTAACCATTGGCTTTTTTATGGTTAAAAACAAAATAACCCTATCTTGACAAAAACAAAAACAAAAAACCAATATAAGGCATTTTGGTAACACAAATAAGCTAGCTTATATCTTAATATATTAGCTTATAAGCTTGTTTCATAAAATTATAGGTGTTTGGTAACAAACTTTTTGTACTAGCTTACAGGTACATTAAATAAATTATTCAAAATGTACTTTGTATCTAATATCTAATTAAAAATATTAATATGTATTAAAATATATAGGTAGTTAGTTGTTTGTAGTTTTGAGAAGTTACTGGTAGTTTTATGATATTTGTTTGTAGTTTTAGGGAGAAAAACCCGTGGATTGTTTACCTGCAGGAAACTAAATTATAGGTCTGTGATGATTTGTTGTGTGCTTCTGTGTGGGGAAATTCGCCCTTTGGATTCTCTTTTCGCCCCTCGGATGGGGCGTCAGGCGGCTTACTAACGATTTGGGACTCTACGGAAGTGGAGGTGTGGTCGTCGGTCAGCCGTGATCATGTCCTTTGGTGCCACGGTCGGTTTCTAAAGACCAGAGAGGAGTTCTGGGTGGCAAATGTTTACACACCTTGTGAACTTGGTGCAAAGCAGCAGTTGTGGGATTCTCTGTCTTCGAGGCTGCAGTTGCTGACCGGGTTGAGGGTTTGTGTATGTGGGGACTTTAATGCTGTCCGGAGCATTGAGGAGAGACGCTCTACAAGCAACGGCCAGCGTCCACCGGATCATATTGCTTTCAACCGTTTTATTGATGATAACTTCCTGGTCGACCTGCCGTTGTGTGGCCGTATGTTTACCTGGTACAGAGGGGATGGCCTCTCGATGAGCCGCTTAGATAGGTTTCTGCTCTCCGAAGAGTGATGTTTGTCTTGGCCTAATTGCAGGCAGACGACACAGTTGAGGGGTTTGTCAGATCATTGTGCCCTTGTGCTGGTTTCTGGTGAGGAGAACTGGGGACCTCGTCCTTTGAGGATGTTGAAATGTTGGCGGGATGTCCCAGGCTACAACCTTTTTGTAAAGGAGAAGTGGGGGTCCCTGAATGTGGATGGCTGGGGCGGTTTTGTTCTAAAAGAAAAGCTGAAGGTCATGAAAGGGGCTCTAAAAGAGTGGCACGCGGCTCATGCCCAAAACTTATCAAGTAGGATTGACTCCCTTAAAGTCCGGCTGTCTGCGCTTGACTTAAAGGGGGAACAGGATACCCTATCAGAGGCAGAAGTTGAGGAACTGCATGGGGTGACGACCGATATACATTCGCTATCACGACTTCAGGCTAGTATTAATTAGCAGCAGTCTTGCTCGAGGTGGCTTAAGGAGGGGGATGCCAATTCCAAGTATTTTCATTCTTTCTTAGCTAGTCGGCGGCGCGGAAACGCCATTTCTTCGGTCCACGTGGATGGCGTTACCCTGGAAGGGGTGCACCCTATTTGGCAGGCAGTGTTTTCCCATTTTGCGAACCATTTTAATGCTAGAGATGTGGTGCGGCCTGGGGTGGAGAATCTTAGGTTTAAGAGGTTGTCGATGGTTGAAGGCAACAGTTTGACCAAACCTTTTTCTGAGGTGGAGGTGAAGGAAGTGGTATGGGATTGCGATAGTTTTAAAAGCCCCGGACCTGATGGGGTAAACTTTGGCTTCTTCAAGGACTTTTGGGATGACATGAAAGGGGATATCATGAGGTTTATATCTGAGTTCCATCGTAATGGCAAGTTAACCAATGGGCTCAATTCTACTTTTATCGCCCTTATTCCTAAGGTGGACAGTCCTCAGAAGTTGAATGATTTTAGGCCCATTTCGCTGGTGGGCAGTCTCTATAAGATTCTGGCCAAACTTCTGGCCAACAGGCTGTGGGTGGTCATAGGTAGTGTCATTTCCGAGACGTAAACTGCTTTGTGAAAGATAGGCAGATCCTTGTGGCATTCTTATAGCAAATGAGGTGGTGGACGAGGCGCGGCGATCCAAAAAGGAGTTGCTGCTCTTCAAGGTGGATTTCGAAAAGGCCTATGATTCGGTGGATTAGGGCTACTTGGATACGGCCATGGGAAAGATGGATTTCCCACCACAGTGGAGGAAGTGGATTAAGGAATGTGTGTGCACTGCCACCGCCTCGGTCCTGGTCAATGGCAGCCCCACTGATGAGTTCCCCCTTGAGCGAGGATTACAACAGGGGGATCCACTCTCCCCTTTTCTGTTTTTAATAGCTGCGGAGGGTTTGAATGTGATGATGCGGGCCATGGTCGATGGGAATAGGTTTGTGGCCTACCAAGTGGGTGAGCAGGAAGCGGTGTCTGTGTCCCACCTGCAGTTCGCCGAAGACACACTGTTGCCGGGGACTAAGAGTTGGGCGAACGTTCGGGCTTTGCGTGTGGTGCTCCTGTTATTCGAGTTAATGTTAGGTCTGAAAGTGAATTTTAACAAGAATATGCTGGTTGGGGTAAATATATCAGATTCTTAGTTACACGAGGTTGCGTCTGCGTTGCGATGTAGGGTGGGGAGAATACCTTTCCTTTATCTGGGTCTCTCTATTGGCGGCGATCTGAGGCGTTTGGGTTTTTGGGAACCAGTGTTAGCTCGCATTAGGAGTAGATTGTCTGGGTGGGGGAGCCGTTTTCTATCTTTTGGCAGTCGTCTGGTTCTTCTCAAATCTGTCTTGACATCTTTGTCTGTCTATGCTCTTTCTTTCTTCAAAGCCCCCTCAGGTACTATCTCGTCTATTGAATCTCTTTTGATTAAATTTTTTTTTGGGGGGGGGGGGGGGGGGGGGGGGGGAAGTGAGGAATCTAGGAAAACCTCTTGGATTAATTGGAAAACTATTTGTTTGCGTAAGGAGTATGGAAGCTTGGGGGTTAGGCAGCTTAGGGAGTTCAACACCGCCCTGTTAGGCAAATGGTGTTGGCGAACGTTGGTGGATCGTAGGGGTCTTTGGTTTAGGGTGTTGGTGGCCCGCTACGGGATGGAGCATGGCAGGTTGAGGGAGGGAGGGAGGATGAGGTCAGCTTGGTGGAGGGAGATTGTGAGGATCAGGGATGGAGTAGGCGGGGTTAGGGATGGGTGGTTCGGGGAGTGCGTGACGAGGAGGGTGGGGATGGGACATATACTTTTTTTCTGGACTGACCCCTGGGTAGGCGGGATCCCTTTGTGTGAGAGATTTGGGCGCCTGTTTGATTTAGCGGCTACCAAGTCGCGTACGGTGGCCGAGATGTGTGGTTTAGGGTGGGAGGCAGGTAG
Organism: Trifolium repens; assembly: GCA_030408175.1. NCBI lineage: Eukaryota > Viridiplantae > Streptophyta > Magnoliopsida > Fabales > Fabaceae > Trifolium > Trifolium repens. The sequence goes on from CP125847.1 coordinate 7,264,477, forward strand.
GGAGGCGTGGGTGTGGATGAGACAGCTGTGGGCGTGGGAGGAGGAGTTATTGGGGGAGTGTCAGACTTTACTTCTATCAGTGACTTTACAGGTTGGGTCCCCAGACAGGTGGCAGCGGCGGCCAGATCCAGCTTCGGGTTACTCAGTTCGTGATGCGTATCAGGTCTTGACCTCTCATGATTCTATTGTTACAGGGGAGGCTGCAGATCTCCTATGACACAGACATGTTCCCTTGAAGGTGTCTATCTTTGCATGGCGTCTACTGCGTGATCGGTTGCCAACGAAGACAAACCTGGTATCTCGTGGCATTCTCGCTCCAGATCTCCACTATTGCGTGGCAAGCTTCGGTGGCATAGAGACGGCTCAGCACATATTTCTATCATGCAGCACTTTCGGCTCGCTATGGGCTTTAGTCCGGTCTTGGATTGGCTTCTCGATGGTGGATGCTTACAGCCTCACATATCACTTCGTACAGTTTACTTATTCAGTTGGCGGACTCTGTGCTAAGAGATCCTTCATGCAGCTCGTCTGGCTCGCGTGTGTCTGGGTAGTGTGGAATGAAAGAAATCTTCGGGTCTTCAAAAATTCGGCGACTTCGGTACATCAGCTCCTAGACAAAGTCAAACTTTTCTCTTATCGATGGTTGCGGACGACAGATGCTACTTTAGCTACCAACTCTTATCTGTGGTGGTCGAGCCCTTTGCTTTGTTTGGGCATTGACTAATATGTATTTATGTTGTTGCTTACTTGGATTCTTTTGTAAACTTGTGTAGCGCTCCTCGACACACCTTGTGCTGAGGGGGCTACTATTTCTTCTGGTTATATATATGTTCCATTTAAGCTTGTTCAAAAAAAAAAGTTTTATGATATCTGCATACATTAGTATTGTATGTGTAAAAAAACTGAAGAAAATTATTCATCAAAGAATTCTAATATTTCCTCCTTTATATGGAGACCTATTCATTCTCGAATTGAAATACTTGCTATTGTTAATTTATCACTTTCTATCAAGATAATAAATACTAGTATTGCTATTAATAATAATCAATTTAACACGAGTGTTAATCCAGCGACTAAATAGTTGGATAGATTAATAATTTTGGAACATCTTAGTTGATTTTTTGATAGTTTAATGATTAAATACACTACAACAATTTGGGAAAAATTTTGCCAAAGAATTCATCATCGGCGTGCCATTCCACGGTGCTTTTAGCAACCGCTAGCACTCAGAATTTTGCCAATGTTTTCATGCATTTAGGCATTCATAATATTTATAACTGTATCTGATCTTAATCAAATGGTTCATAAGATATAAACTAGATGATCTTAACCGTACAACTATAAATTTCTCAAATACCTAAATGCATGAATTAGTGACCAGTGAGAACCATGATCTCAAGTGTTTGAATACTCTCTTTCACCATGTTACAAGAGAGGGACCCGAGAGAATGAGAGGTTAAAATGACTACACAATTTAAACATGACGACACAACACGAAGTAGATTGAGAGACTAAAATGACTTTTTTGCGATTTTTTTACCTAACAGTCCCTTATTTTAATAAAAATTCTCACACTACCCCCCTTTTGAAAAAAATTCTCATTCCACCCCCCAATACCCTCCCTTTAGGACATGCAACCGGACATAATCTGGCACACAGCAGGTGTAGCCATTGTCAACGGCGCCACTTGACTTGGGTGTAGCCAGTCAAAGTGGCGCCACCTGCACACACTGTGCACGCGTCAGCTGCTGTCCCCTGCATGCACAACACTGCTTTTTTTTTTTTTCGTTTTTATATTATATTTTTTTTTATTCAACTATCAACTCCTTCTATAAATACCACACTCTATACTTTCATTTTTCACTCACAAACTTCATATTTTTTCATCTCTCTATTTTTTTCACTCTTTAATGGCAATAAATAAATTTAATTTATGATAAGAAGTTATGATAACAGAAAATTAAATGATAAAAAATATAAATATTATATATTAAAAAAATTATTTTATTACAATTGTTCTAATGCTGATCATCATCACCAGGTCTAACTCTATGTGAACCAGTGCCACACAGTGGAGGATAACTTTCCCGATGTCCTCGTCCATATTGTTGTTGATTCTCGTCCTCCTCTTGAGGTCGAGTCAATTTCAAGTCCATAAAATTATGGACTCGTGTTGGTGGATTATATGGAACCACAGCCGATGACGAACCTTGACCACCATGAGCATGTGTCGAACTTTGACCATAAGTAGCCCACGATAAATTTAGAAGTTCGTTCAACATATCTTGGGAGATTTCTTGGGTTGGTTGGGGTTGTGTGGGTTGGTAGGTGGTTGTGTCGTAAACATGTGCGTAATTTTCATTAAAACGTTGAGTTCCCGGTGTCTCAAAGTTCATATGGTTGAATAAATTACGCGTTTGATTGAACAGGGTAAGAAAATCACATTCATTATATGATTGGGATTGGGTATATGGTGGTGGTTGTGGGAATGAGGTATCTGGTTGTTGTGGTGTATACGATGGTTAGTCTGGGATGTTGGTGTATTCTTGATGATGGGTGTAAAATGATAGGTCTGGAAGAGGGGTATGTGGCTGTGGTTGTTCGCTGTAATGTTGTGGGGGAGGTTGATATTGGGATGAAGATTGTGCGCCGGTATCATGTGGTTGGGGATATAATTGTGGGTACGGGTCGTTCAAGAAATAATCTCGAGACAGATATGGCATGTAATTTCTTCTGTATTGATCAAGATCCTCGGCTGGGGGTACATCGGCAACTTGTTCTCCTTGTAGAACATAGTGATGGCGGTTATTCCAATGCTGGCATTCGGCCTCAAATTTTATGGCCCAATCACGAACACGGTTCCACAAGGTTATTTTATGGTAACGTTCCATCATTTGTGCGTCCTGCGATACCGTCAGTGAAAGTCCAAACTGGCGTGGGACTCTGTTAGCCTGATGGTACTCACAAATATAAAAATTTATGAGAAACGTGCTTGATGACCAACAAGCAATGTCCGCCGGATATAGGCATTGACCAATATTGTAAGGAGTCCAATTAAACTGTCAATGAGTCAAAAAAAACATTTATATATTTGTTAATATATGCATTTAGGTAAAAAATACACTATTGAGAGAGAGAGTATATATTACATCTTGATGTGTCATGCAATCGATGAACACTGTAGCAGCCTTTACATTATGCGCTACATCGCCATCATACTTTGTCCCCGGAGCAATGTACCTGAAATAAATTTTTTCAATCACAATTAATAGTATTATAAATATAAATATTCATATTTATTATTAATAATTAGAATATACGTACAAAAGTGCCAATTGGCGTAAGTATGGTGGAGGTGTATGTCTGTCACGTTGAGCGTGAACAATACGACAACGTGCCCATGCATGGAGAAGTAGCGCACATCCAGGAATAGTTGGGTTGTCTTTCTGAGAAACTGTGACATCACACAAACCTCTGTACAACAAAGCCAATACTGCCGCACCCCAACTATAACTTTTTATTGTTCGGACATCTTCCAATAGTGGAAGATACATCGTATGTACACGATCACCGGATGTGTCGGGAAATAATATTTTCCCAAATAAATAGAACAAATATATCCTTAGTTGTTGCATGAGTTCTTCCTCTGTCGGATCATCTGGCATATTATTAAACAATGTTTCTACCCATGTTAATTGGACATAAAGTCCATGAGTTTTGGGTGGACTTGGGACACCAAACAATCGTGGAATAAAATCGTATCCAATATTGGCATTACCAACAACCGGCCGTCCAGAAATAGACAGGTCAAGTAACATGGAGACATCTTGGAGAGTAACTGTGGTTTCTCCGCATGGTAATTGAAACGTATGAGTCTCGGGTCTCCATCTAAGTGCGAGAGCAGTGATTATGGACACAAGCATATGATGGAGGTTGCCGGTGGGGTCACATGACAAGTAATCTTGCGGAGGCAATGAACTCGGTGTTCAAGAATATTCGCAACCAACCCATCACAGCTTTGGTCCAAGCAACCTACTACAAGTGTGGGGGACTATTTGGAAGACGGGGAGAGCAGTCAGCAGCGGTGGTAACCTCTGGTCAAGGATATGCTGAAGCCTGCCAGAAAAGGATAGTAGATGCATTGACAAAGGCTAACACCCACATAGTCACTAAATTTGATAGGCAGCATTTGACTTTCTCGGTGAAAGAAACTGAGGATCCACATGAAGGCCGACCAATGGATCATTTCGCAGTAGACTTGGTCCAAAGGTCGTGCAACTGTGGAAAGTTTCAGGCTTTACGTTTGCCTTGTTCGCATGCTATTGCTGCATGTTCTAAAGCTCGCATTCCCTATCAAGACTATATTCATCCCGTGTACAAAGCTGCCAGTGTATACAATGTGTATGAGAAATCCTTTCCGGTAATTCCAAGCAAAAGTTTGTGGCCAACATATGGAGGCGACAAGGTTGTGGCCCGCTCCGATCTAAAAAGAACGAAGAAAGGACGTCCAAAAAAGAACCGCATTAGAACTGAAATGGACGACTTTGGCAAACCTGACAGGTTATGTGGCTTATGTAAGATGCCGGGACATAACACTGACAATTGTCCTAATGCTGGAGGACCCTCTACGTACCACTAGTTTATGTAATTTTTTTCATGTGTGTTTCTATTATGTACCATTAGTGAAAAGTGAAACTCTTTTATTTATTAATTTGTGGTTGTTGAAATTCTGGTTGATTTGTCACTTCTTAATTTAAAACTCATTATTACCCTGCTCAAGCTCCTGCGTGTGAGATAATTTTTTTTCGTTATAACATTTTCTACAATCAAGTGTTACAATTGGACAAAGAGATAAAGTATTATTCTGGATCGGCTAAAAGTTCAACACACGACAAAGGCCATCAATATATTTATAATAAATTTTAACTTTCAGAGATAAAGTATTATTCTGGATCGGCTAAAAGTTCAACACACGACAAAGGCCATCAATATATTTATAATAAATTTTAACTTTCACTTCAAAATATATAAATGTCTACATTCATACGACCTTAAAAAATTAAATTGCACAAACATACATCATAATAAAATTACATAACATAAAAAATAAACCACGATAAAACAACAACAACTTACTATTTTTTTTAAGGTCGCGTACAAACAATGTGATTATTTTTCAAATTCGACAACACTAAACATAAAATAAAATTGCACAAACATAAAACATAATAAAATTACATAACATAAAAAATAAACCACATTTAACCAGTGGCGGGTCCCGGACCCTGGGTCAGGGGGTGCAAATTTTATTGCAATTTTTTTTTACTTTGTTCATAATTTTTATAATAAAAGTTTAAAAGACAACTTTAGTAGAAAAACCAACACTAATATATAATATGTATCATGAATATATTATGAGTGCCCGATTCGGGTGAGGATATTTTGTTATGTGAGAATACAAGGAGGCAAGAAGCAAGTTGGGTGAGAACACTTTGTTAATGTGAAAAATGAGAACAACCGATATTAACCGTGAGATTAAAATCAATGATTTTCATTTAAAATACACTCTTAATTACAAGTTGATCATTTATGTTTAAAAAGTCTTAAATTGGTCGTTTCTAATGTCAAGATAAGTTCGTCCTTTCGATTAAATTTTTGATAATTTCATCTAATTTTGCGTTAAATTTTGTCTAAAATTTCAACATGCACCCTCCTAAATTTTACATGTCTACAACTCTATTAGCTACGCGGATTATTTAAATAGAGATTTAACTAAAAAGACTAATCGAAAAAATTTTAAACATAAAAGATCAAATTAAAACTTAAAATAAACATAAGATATTAAACTTGAGATTAAGCCTATTCCTTATTATTGTGTATATAATATGTCCAATGCATATATATGAATGGTATGAATGGCGTGTAATAGCATACATTTTCCATTAAAAAACATTAACTAACTTATAATTTTACCTTTACTCCAATTTTACAAAAGCATTTATTCAAGCAAGAAAACTAACATTTGTCCAAAAGCATGCTTGGTGGTGGCCCAGGCCCACGATGACAAAACATAACCCTAGTATTGTTTTGTTTACATAGCTCCATTTAATTAAAGAAAAGTAGCCAGCCGCCACACTTCTTCTTCTTCTCTGGTTCCACATTTCACTCTTCTTCTTCTTGCGTGCGAATTGCCACACTTTTACAGAAATTCTTTTTCTTTCAGTTTTTAATTTCCTTGTGATAGAAATAGTAGGCTATGGGTGCAAAATGACATTTTCAGGGTGTGCAAAAGAACAAAATTACAAGATTATTATATATGCAAATTTTAGAATTTCAGGGTGTGCAGCTGCACCCCCTCAGCTGTATGCAGCTCCGCCCTTGCATTTAACAATAACTTAACTACTTTTTTTTTAAAGTCGCGAATAAACGATGTGGTTCTTTTTCAAATTCGACACTCCTAAACATGGAACTTGACCCAATATTTTTTATATGTTGCAACAATAGAGTCACTCGTGATATCCGTACATGAATCTAAATAGGCCATATGTTCAATTTCTATTTGTTCACCATTTTTGAAGAGAAATATTTCTTGAATATTATTCTTCAAAGAAACAAGAGAACTCAATTTGCCAATCGCTAATCTAAAATGTTCCGCGCCCATGAAGAAGAGGCCATTTCTGATAAAATAAATAAAGAGTGAAAAAAATAGAGAGATGAAAAAATATGAAGTTTGTGAGTGAAAAATGAAAGTATAGAGTGTGGTATTTATAGAAGGAGTTGATAGTTGAATAAAAAAAATATATAATATAAAAAACGAAAAAAAAAAAACAAAAAAAAGCAGTGCTGTGCATGCAGGGGACAGCAGCTGACGCGTGCACAGTGTGTGCAGGTGGCGCCACTTTGACTGGCTACACCCAAGTCAAGTGGCGCCGTTGACAGTGGCTACACCTGCTGTGTGCCAGATTCTGTCCGGTTGCCTGTCCTAAAGGGAGGGTATTGGGGGCGGAATGGAATTTTTTTTCAAAAGGAAGGTAGTGTGGGAATTTTTATTAAAATAAGGGACCGTTAGCTAAAAAATCGTAATCTTTGCCCTTTACAAATAACTTGTGTTAAACTCTTTGTGAGTATAATTTTGTAATCAAGGTTTTTGTTTTTCACATAAGCCACCATTGTCGATCAACCTTCATCATTTTCGCTCTGTCAGATTGCGATCACCGGAGTCCATGAGTACGCCGCCGCTTCCTCTCTTCTCCGGAACCACTCGCCTCTGCAAGGGACTTGTTGTGGTGCTTCTTGCTGTTCACGTTCTCATCAACTTTTTCCCTTCAGCTCTTAACTACCTCGCCCTTATTCCCGCCTGGTACCTTTTCTCTTCAAATTAGGGTTTTTTTCCATTTTTCAGCTTCTTAATTAATTATTTTTCTGCCAATTGATTCCATAGGTAATAATAATAATAATCACTGGAACTTTTGATTTTCTTCTATAAACCTTTCGATTAGAACTTATGATATGACAAAAATAAGCTGAATTCATTTTGCAATGCCAACAATGATATGAAGCATTCACTCAGACACACTGAAAAATGACACGCAGACATCAGTAATAATTTGAAATTTAAAAACGAAGTGATTTTGTCAGTGTCCGACAAGGCACATGTCAGACACCTGACACGTCTTCAATATGAAGTGTTGGTGCTACACAATTATTATGAATATTTTATGTCTAAATCATAATTTAAGCCAAAGATATGATCTTTGAAGCATTGACACCTTGAATTGAAGGTTTCCCTGGTGTTTGACACCAGACACGTACATATGTGATTATATTCAATTAATTTATTTTCTTACGGTATTAATGGTGCACATGTTAGTGTCATGTCTGGTGTTTGTGTTGCTGCTTCATAGGATATGATATGACTGACATGCATTATTTAACTACAAATAATAAAACTAAAAGAAATCTGAAAGAAAGAGAAGCAACTACACCTACACTCGTAGTACCTATACTTGATTCAATTTTCATAGTAGATAAGATAGAGGAACTAATAATAAGTCATCACAAAAAAAAAACACAAACCACTCACCTTGTGAATGTGATATGAGTATGGCTTAGTATCACCTTATCACCCAATAGAGGTCAAACTCAAAGTATTCGTCCTGCAATAGAGACCCAGAAGGAGTAGAAGTGAGTCACGGGTGCTATAGATTGATGATATACTGCAACTTGTAAGTTAGGACACAAACCCTGTTTTAGAGATCAATGTTGAACTGAGGTGTGGGTTACAGTTGTTGTTTGAGACAGAGAATGTACTAAGACGGATGATGATCAGAGGTTGCAAAGAAACTAGATTGAATTGATGACACGCGGATTGAGAGTCATCCGGGAGAGGATCATAGTCAGTTATGGTCAAAACTATTCAAATAGGTTGTGGGTTACTTCCCACAGTCGGTGGTCTAGCTCCATAATAGCTTGGCATTTAAATTTTTTTGGTTTATGAACTTATTATTCTACGGGGTTCATTTTGCAGGACAATACCTTTTGCTTGGAATCTTATTACAGCTGGTTATGTTGAACAATCTGTATATGGGGTACGCTTGTTTCTGTACGCTATTCATTACATTAACCGAACTGTATCCGTTCTTTAAAAGAATATTTGCATTTAACATGCTTTATAGTTTGTACAATTTTATAGGTAGTGGTCAGCACACTCAGTCTCCTGTTTATTGGGAAGCTGCTTGAACCAATATGGGGTTCCAGGGAATTCATCAAGTTCATATTTGTCGTTAATTTTCTAACTTCAGTGTGTGTATTCATCACTGCTATTGCACTGTACTACATTACAAGGCAGGAGAATTACCTGTAAGTACAGAAAGTCCATTACTATCTGAGATGATATTTTCCATCCATTGCTCATGCTGTTTTCTGTAGTATTTTTCTTTTGGGGTATTAAATATCTCCTTTTCTTCACCTTGCATTGAAGTTTGGCTCTCTATTACTTTAACTTTAATGAAAAACTGATTAGAGACCCACTTGAAGCTTGATTGCTTATGCTTCTTTTTGGCTTTAACATGTAGAAAACATTGTGATAAGTATCTCCCTTAAAAGCTAGCTATTAAGGGAGAAAAACCAAACCGCTTAAATAGTTCAACGAACATCCCATACTAATCCATGTGGGACTTGGACACCCTATAATACCGAAGTCCCTATCATAGTACAGCCTCTGAGAGTCGACGTCCCGACGGTTGCACTCTACAATGCTTTACTTAGCCTTTTCGATATGCCCCACCGTGAGTAGCCCTTTTCGAGCCACCGACAACCAGGTCTGATATCAATTCATAAGTATGTGCACACTTATGAAACCATCCCTTAGAAGATAGATATCAAGGGAGAAGAGACAAGCCACTAAATACTTCACCAAGCATCATCCCATGATAATACTCAATGCGGGTCTTGGGAAGCCCGTTGCTAACACACTGTTGGTTCAGAATTTCGGCTAAAACATATTCCATGTATTAGTAATTGGAAGGAGACTGTTATGTCTGGTGCCAAAGACTTTTAATTTACTTGTTTACTATGCTATCTTTTGACTGTATATTTTCCATTTCCATATTCACAGATTTCCTAAATCTGCTTATACTTATTTTATGTTGTAGTTACATGCCACTTTCTGGATTTCATGGAGTTATATTTGGTTTCTTGGTTGGCATCAAGCAAATTATACCAGATCAAGAGCTTCCTTTCCTCAAGATAAAAGCAAAGGTCTGACACATTTCCCCTGTTTGTTCGAATTCATTTTTTATTATCAATGACAATAGATCATACGCAGATCCCTAATGTTGTTTCCTTTCCATATCTCTTCAGTGGCTGCCATTTATCACATTGTTACTTTCAGTTGCCATTAGCTTCTTGACAATAGAGGCCACAGCATATCTTCCAACCATTGTATCTGGCGCATATATCAGCTGGATCTACCTTAGATACTGGCAGATGAAACCAGAAACAAAACTTAGGGGTGACCCTAGTGAGGATTTTGCGTTCTCTACATTTTTCCCAGAATTTTTTAGGTAAACTGTGTTTTTAGTTTGCAGCTAAACTAATTGATTAATTGTAGGTTCCTGTAATCTTTCTAAATAAACTTAAGAAACTTTTGTTTATTTATGGTTTAAGTCCTTATTATTTTTTTAAAACTTTCAATTAGGTTCTTGAAGGTTAAATTTTTTTATGGAATATTCATACTTCTGAGAAGTTTTAAATAGATCCCTAATCATTAATTCTTGTGAATTTATACTAAATTATTATATGAGCATGTCTAAAAGCTTGGTTGAAGTATAAAGAGTAATTCAGCTATGTTATTAATATAGATCTCTATATTATTGTAGTTTATTTATATTTTTAAATAGATCTCTATATTATTAATATAGAGATAATGAACATTTATCTAACTTTTTAAATTATGATACATCTCTATTCTGATGACTTAGGATAGATCTCTATTTTGATAATGAACATTTATCAAAATTATTTTAAAACTATGAGGTTTTTTTTGTTAAAAATAGTTAATTTAGATGAACTTAATTAATTAATTTTTAATTAATCTATAAGGAGTTACTGTATAATTTAACCTTTATTTGTACATATTTGGTTTCTTCTGCCTTGTAGACCTGTTATAGACCCTATTGCATCAATATTTCATCGATTGTTCTGTGGAAGGTCTGATACTCCTGATGATGGTCAAGATTACACTCTGGGAAGTGAACCATTACCAGGTTCTGACTCAATCGAGGCATCTAGGAGACGGTAGTTTAACATAGCTATTGTTAAGTTTCAATTGAGTCTTATATGTTGTCAAATAGAATTTCTAGTGGCTACTTTAAGATAAATTATTTAGATAAAAGAAAAAAAAAAGTGAAGTTGTTTGTAAATTATGAATATGTTCCCTGTCTTTTCTTTTTCTTGTTTTGTATTATCTAAAATACATGACTGTGGTTGGACGCAGTGAAAATAGACCGATCCTAAACAAACTTCGTAAAACCTCGAATAACCACTTTGTAAATGTCCCTGATCCTAGGGTTTATCTCACAATTATGTCTGTTGGGCTTGGTCAAAGTCTACAAATAATGTTAGCTAAAATGAAAATTGTTTTTTATTCACAAAATTCATTGGGTTTGCCAAACTAGTTAGATCTAAGTTGCAGATGAATCTGGATATGTAATTGGTATTGTTTGTTGGGTTTATCAATTTATGAAGCATGCTCTTCAAACCATTTCTTGTGCTATTGCAAGAAAACTTTGACAACCATAAAATTACAATGAAATGTGGATTAAACATTTTCAGAGTAATAGCGGAGCACTATTGCCTGGATTCTAAGCTATAATACTACTCTTTATCCGATTAATGTGATGAGTGACAGCTTTCTTCCTTAATCCTGTTTATCAAAGAAAGAGGGAGGGGCAACTGTTGCATCTTTTCTTGTAGTCTATGTTTTGCACAAAATAACTTACTAGTGCTACTGATAATGTTGATGCAGAGAAAGAGGTGCTCGAGCACTGGAAGAAAGATTGGCTGCGGAGAGGCTTGCTGCTGCTGCTGCACGAACTGCTGAGGAAAATGTATGATTCCTTAGCTTTTGTAAATTTGGATCAATTTAGTTCAGTCAATATGAAACTATTAAGATTGAAATTTTCTGCGAACGTACAGTATTTCAGAATTTTCTTTTCTAGGGTAAGAAAGATTTTGATGTGTATTTTGACTTGGACTTCGATGATCCTTAGGAAGCAATAGCTTTCTCTTTCTTTTGTCTGAAAAATATAATTGACTTGCCGATGTAATTACCCAAATACATAGAATCCAAAGAATTGTTGTCCCCTACGATATCATGCAACTTTCTGGATGAAAGATTGGACCTTTTTTTTGTCAATACACCTATTTACTTACCTTTATCATTTTATTTAGGAAGGTTCAGAATACACAGTTAGACACCAAAGACTTTTATCATTTTAGGAAGGTTCAGTAAACACAATTAGACATAGACTTACATTTATTTTTGTGTCCGAAGTTCGCTCTGAACTCTAAACAATTCTTTCTGCTGAAATTATTAGACATATTATATAATAAGACTCCTAATCCTAAATAAATATGGAAATCAAGACTCCAATCATGATAATAGATAGGTTGAATGGAAATTAATCATAAGAGATAATCTTAAGATAGTCTAAAATTAGAAGTTAATCTCAGGAGATAAAATAACATATTCTAACATAGTATCGGAGTTATTTGGGAAGGCAACTTAGGGATGCTAGAGAAGTCAGAGAGAACTACAAGATAGTTTAGCCAGATAGCTGGAATGAATCATGATCATTAGCTTGATAGAAATTTCATGGCTAGCAATCAAAGTAGGCTGAGGCTAGCATTTGGGACAAAGTGTTGGACTAGCGTGAGTCATAACCAACATAACTCAACATCAGAACAACCATCAATAGGAAAAGAAGTCATCACTAATATGATCCATTAGTTAACACTTATACACACCGCACCTTACGGTTGAAGAAGAGTCTTGACATTTGAAGTACTATGCAAGTAGGTCATTGTCATTTTATGAATTTATTAAATCTCACTGCATCTAGTGTACGGGAGGGAAAACTCATCTAATTTCCTTAAAAATTTCCTCTAAAACCAGAGTAGTTCTCTGGTGAAAAAATTAATAAAAAATTTCTTTTAAGCAAAACAAATAATTGTTGAATAATCAAACACTTCATTTGCACAAAGACTGAAATATAATTCACATATAATTCAAGGAAGGAAAATACTGTTTGGGTATTTTCATGGGTGTTCCGCTTTTATACGGCGCCTTTGTTTTGTTGGAACTGATTTGGATCGAAGAGCCTTGGGTTTGGACGATTTGATGATGAAAAACCTCAGCAACATAGTATGGACGATTCCCAAGTCTCATGAATTCAAAAAAACATGGTATAACATAAGAAATTACTAAGCATACCGTGCGATTTGGGAATCGTGAACGGCAAAATCAGTGGGCAAAATCGTGAATGGCGAAATCTAAGAAATCTAAGGAATCAGACTTCACTTGTCACCTTCTATGTCGAAATCGGAACTCGATCTGTTGCGATAATGTTTGTAGCAAAAAGGTTATGGAGAACTCGTGCACCGCGACGGTTTGGTGGAGAAGAAGGGTTTGCAAAAGGGGTTAGGCGCGAAAGATATATAATCCCTGGTTTCTTTTCTTCTTGTGTTCTATTTCTTTTTAATTGTTTTGTGTTTTTTTTTTTTAGTAATATAATTATTTTTTTTATTAAAGCAATTCTCCCATGATTAGATTTTTTTTTTTTTTAAAATTATTTGTGAAATGCTGAAAGTTCATGTTCATTGATTTTTTTAAAAAATTTTAAGATTGATATTATAAAATATTTTGAAATATGTTATAAAATATTTTTAAAATATAAAATTTTCAATTTTATATAAATTTGTTAAATGAATAAAAAAAATTATTGTTAAAGTTATTGTCTCGTGTATATTTTTTTAATAAATTATAATTATGAATGACAAATATTTATCCAATTATTTTTATGTATGAGTGAAAAATATTTGTCCGTGATTTTTTAATATTTATCAATAAAAACTAACTCTCTTGTTTTAAAAAATAAAATATTTGTTAATTTTTTATGTATTGATGATCAACACTTTCTCTTTTTTGACAAAATTAGTTATCAACACTTGTCTCTTGACGTTTTAAATATAATGACAAATATTTACTCCGTAATTATTTTTTTGAATCGACTAAATTTTATTAAAGGACAATCTCCTTAACAAGAAGTATAAGGGATTGTCGAAAAACATACAACCAAAGGCAAGATGATGAAAACATCTTAGGGGAATTCTAATATGGGCACAAACCCAAATAATTTTATCTTAGGCACACTCACAATAAATGAAAAAATTTAAAGATAAACTAATTAAAGTGATGTTGATTGATTTGACTATTTTATTTTCCTTTTAATTTTGTAAATTTATGTGATTGTGCCTATATTATTTGTGCCTAGGTAAGAATTCCCCAACATCTTAACCAGTCAACAAGTACAACAAACAACCATCTGAACCCGCCCCTTACAAAGATCCACTATCACCCTAATCTATAACAGAACAATGAAACTGAAGTGAAGCAGCATATAAACATCTCCCACATAAAACATCATTGCCGAACACATCCCTTCAAACCAAAAGAAAACAACGCCAACAACTAGACACACTCCACACATATCTGGGCAAACTGCAACCCACCAAAGCATCTAGCTCGGTGGAGACCGCCAGAAGCTTCTGGTATAAGCAAAAAGCCTACATTTGTTTACTCCGTAATTATTATAATATATATTCATCAATAGTACATTTCTTATGTATTTTTTATATAAGAGTAAACAAAAATAGAGTAGATTTTTATTCTTATAATAAAAATAGAGTATAATTTAACTATTACATAAAAAATGATAAATTGATAAATATTATTTTTTTACGAAATAGAAGATTTAAAATATTATTAAGGATTGATGAGAACAAAGTAGGTTTTTTAGTTGTAATACCTGTAATATATCTAACCTGTTTGAATTTGACTTATTTTTAAGCTTATGAAAATAGTTTATGCTTATAAATAAACTTTTATGTTAATTCGTAAGTATTTACTTACGCACGTTAATTCATAAGTTTTCACTAACAAAAATTATATCTTTATAAACTGTTTATATAAACTACTTTGAAAAACTTGTAATAAATACAAATGTTTATTTATTTGCATAACTTATTTCATATAAACGCATAAATAAGTTAATACAAAGGGGGTCATTGTGTTTTTGTTTCTATTTTAAAATTTTTTTTATTTTTAAGATCATAAATAAGTGTATCTTCTTTTATTAGATTCTTTATTTTTATTTTTTACTTATATGTTAGATTGAGTTACTATTTTTTCATTAAAAAAAAAAGTTACTATTTTTTGCTCGTATCTTTTATCTTGATTTTTGTTCCTATTTTTATGCATAACTTTTTTTTAACTAATTTTTTTTGTTTCCTATTTTTGAAGTTAAAAAAATTCTAACAAAAAATTATTTGTTCTGCCCTAAATTAACCCCTGAAAATTTCAGTTTATTTCAATTGTTCAATAAAAAATCTCAATTTTGTCATAAACTAACCCCTATAAATCTTAATTTTGCCTTAAGCAAACCCCTAAAAATACCAAAGATTTTGACGAGAGCCTGGGCAAATACCCGGGCTTGCCCATGTGTAGAATCACCCATGAGTATCTTTTTGCCATTCAAAAAAAAAAAATAACATGGTCAGGTTTATGTTGCAATTTCAAGAGTCACTTCTAGAGATTGATCAAAGATTTTGATTATTTACGAAGATTGTGAAGATACAAATAAAACTTCCAATATCTGTAAGGAAGTATTTCGTAATATATTATAATTTATGTTACATGAATATTTATCCAAATTTATTGTTGAACTAATGTTTAATGTTACTCAACTTTTAACATTAATGTTTAATATATCATACCTTTTAACATTAAAATTTTTCTATCATATTTTTTTATTGTTATATATTACGGCTAATCAGACCTGTGCACCGCAGGAGTGGAAGTTCTAGTTTTGTTTAGATCTCGAAACTCTTAATATGAAAAGAAAAAAGGAAAAAATCAATTATTAATGGCATTTTAAACTACACATTTCATTTACATTATAGATAATTATTAAAACTTAATAATATTGTATAGATAATTTGTTTTCCCAAATTATCTATATTATGTTATTAATTTCAATTGTGTACATACTATGCTATTAATTTACAAATAAAATAGAATGCATATGGTTCTGCTAAGCAAAAAAATTATTTGCTTAAAAAAAATATAGAAATAATTAACAAACAAACATAGACGTACGTTTTGGCAACCAAACAAATACTAAGTATGAAGGATATAACTGTTATAACCGTGCATTGTCCCAAGCAAACAAATTCTTGAAATCCAGTGTTGTTAGTGATGAGTCGGCTATCACCCGATCGCCTTGAGTACTAAAGTATACAAAAACCTCTCCTCCTCCCCATGCTCCGATACCTCTATGAGAGTATATATCCGTTATTATTCCAATAACATTTTCAGCACTATCATGAAAAGGAGAGTTGATGTCAAATGTATCGCGCATTACAATTTGATTGTCACTCCGGATGCGGAATAACACATCTAGTGCATCGGATATGTCGACCAAATCATGTTGGCCTCCAAGAATGACATTGGGTTCCTCATCGCGTATAATCACGAGAATTGCTTTCTTCAATGACGGCATGAGAAGAAAAGAGGGCAGCGTAATCAGGGTTGGTGAGCAGGTAAAAACGGCGGCATAGAAATAGGGTTTTCATTGTAATGAATAAGGGTTTGTGAAATATAAAGTAAAGAGGGCGCCCTTGCTTAGAAATGTGATTTTCATTGTAGTGAATCGTGTTTGTGAGAAGGTAGATATGACGGCTAAGTAGGGTTTTCTGTGTGCGTTTTATACAAACTTTTTTTTATACTATATTATTAAAATAAGACAAATTAATAATTACTTTCAGCTTATAAAAGTTAAGGGAAAAAGGAAATGTAAGAGTACATCACTAGAATAATAATTCTATTTTGTATATAAAATTAGTTGTGACAATAAATATATAGAATGAACTTGGTACATAAAAAATGTTAACATACAAGATAAAAAAATGTTAATCCTAATCATAATAATAATATAAAATAATGTTAACTAGTGTCCTAGGCACTAGTTAACATACAAGACATATTCCGTTTGAAACAAACATCTTTTAAAACAAACATACATGATATATGGTAAACAAGTCTAAAACAAACATACATGTTCCATTGTAAAACTCACCTTTTTTTGTTGTCTTTCTTAACCACTACACCGTAACATTAGTTAGCATGACCCTATATATAAATGCAAAGTATTTTGCATGCAACCCTGCTCGCTAAAATGATTTGTGCTTCATATATAATTAAAAACAAGTTATAACTCCAAAGTTAAAAGAAGTGAATCGTAAATTACAATTAATTATTCTTATTTGTTTCCAAAAAGGCTATATGGTATGCAAATATGGTGTGATAAGTCATATATGAAGTGCTATAAAGTTTGAGTTAAATGAAATGCATTGTAAAAATTAACAATTACTCTCAACCATTCTCAATAAAACGCCACAACACCACCGCATCAATACAAAAAACATTTATATTGATTCATTCCATAACATTTATGCATATTCGACGTACATAGTTAGAGTATTTGTAACATTGTAATTGATTAATATTCATTCGAAATAGAATGCAATTATTAACGACAAATTCCAATAATAAAATGACACACTTAGAGCAACTTTAACACTCGTCAACCGATTCACAAATTTTGTCTAGATAACGACAACTAGAAATCAAAAGTTAATCGGGATTAAATTGGTCAAGTGGTAGAACGCTCCTCTCTCTCTCAACTAGCCGCCCCCCATCCTCTAACCCTAGTTTCTTTTTGTTCATCCACCAAGGAGGGGTGGTTTTTGGGTCAATTTTTGACCCAAAATCACCCCTCTAAATTGTTTTTCTATTCCTTTTTAATTAAATAAGTGATTTTCACAAATATTTTGTTTTTCTTTTTCTGATTTCGTCATCTCAGTGTGACGTTGTGTTGATCGTCGTCTTGTTGCGGCGTTAGTTTGTTGTCCCGTCTTTGTGCGGTGTTTGTTCGGTTCAAATTGACAGATTAGATTTGACTCGGTGCATATTCAACAATCAATGACTTTGGCATCATCAACGTTGCAGGTTCGGAGACATAGGTATTCCGAGCACTTCAAGTTCGTCATATTTGTAGGCTTTGTCACAATTGTAGACATTTTGCCGTTATATGCTATTAACGTGGATGCTGTGAGTTTGTTTGCAGATTCATCCTTTTCAGTTTTTTGCGATCATGAATTGTATTGTTCGATGTATTTTATCAATTTAAATGAATGAATGAATATCTTTTTTAGTCAAAAAAAAAAAACGACAACTATAAAGAACCTGCACTGTAGAATACATGACTTGGCAATCAAATCGTTTATAATTTATTGCTAAAAGTAATTTAGTCTTTAATGACCGATTTATGTTCAATTTAATATTAGTGTTATGACTTTTTTACTTTAATGACCTGTTTATGTTCAATTTAAAGGGATAAACTAAGTTACTTTTGTGGGGAAAATTGCCATCTAGAATCAAAACAATTTATAGGTCATTCAGGTAGTTTTTACTTTAATGGTAGTTGTTTTTAAAACATCCAAACTTATTCGCCATGTTTATATTTTTTTAATTGTAATTTAAAGATTAATTATTATGCATTGACAGAATAAAACTTTTTTACACATGTATTCAATTAATTCACATCATAACACAACTTTTGTAGATTGTTCAAAAAAAAAAAAACACCATTTTGTAGTTTATCACATAATCGTTTGTCGTTTAATCGACTTCACCTCAAAGCTGGAATGTAAAGATAAAATACATTTAATTTTGGATGTGTTCTGGTGAACAAATAAGGGGGGTGATAAATGATTGGACCGTATCTAAGAAATAAGTAACTCTCCACAATTGTGCAGCATTTCTGTATATTGAAAAATGTGATCCCATCCCCTTTACAATGAAATATGCTCTCCTATTTATAGATTTCACTAGGTAGCAGTTATGGAATTCTACGATCATGGGAATCCCATGATCATGATCGTGGCGGTTTCTTCCCTCTCCTCCGCCTCATACACGGTGATGATGGGCGGTTTCTTCCTGTTTTGGTGATGATCATGGAGGTATGGGGTGGTTATCCCTCTCCACGTGTTGACTTGTTGGAGAAGTTTCTATGAATACGGTTACACCTGGGGCGAGGGCGCCTCCCCCATGTAACCTCGCCGCTGAGTACCTTTGCCGCCAAGTTATCTCTTGAATTCCATGGGTTGAATAATTGAGCCATCTTGCTATTGAGCCAAAGAATTTAAAACGGTGGGCCTCAATAAAAACTTCTATTTTCATAGGAGAAAAGAGTGTCCCATCGCTATTTATTAATTGGAAGGGAAAGATTTTAGTACATTTTGTGATACACGCAGTAACTTGTAAAAAATAACATTAGAAAGTTATACGCCGTGGCGTTGTTTTCCTCTTTTCATGTGGCAGTTTTAACTGTAGTAGAACCTGAGATTGGCCACATTCCACGTTCTGTGCAGGACTTCTCCTTCCATTGTTTCCAGCCTGTAAGCTCCCCCTTCAAATGCTTCATTGATTCTGAATGGGCCTTCCCAATTTGCTGCTAATTTTCCTCCTTTATCTTTTCCCATGGGTCGTTTGAGGACTAAGTCTCCTTCTTTGAATCTTCTTGCTATAACTCTAGTATTGTATCTTCTTGCCGCTCTCTGTTTTGATACGAACTCCCTAAAGTGGGCTTTGTCTCTTACACTACCACAAAAAAGAGATATGATAGCACTTTTTTTTTTGCTTTAATAGCACTTTAAAGCGCTATAGAAGCCAGTGCTATTGTAAGTCCATGGCTTTTATAGCGCTTTTAAAAACGCTATTGTAAGTCCATCTTTTAATAGAACTCGCAGGCCAAAAGCGCTATTGTAAGCCTGTTCTGAGTTGCAAATTGACACTTCTGGCAACAAGATTTAATAGCACTTTTCTGAAAAGTGCTATCATAAGTTCCTGTTTTAATAGCACTCGTGGCAAAAAAACGCTATTGTATCTGGTTTTTTTTTTTTTTAAACCTGCAATTTAATTTTTTTCCATCAAATCTCTTTTTTCAATATTTTCTTATACATCCTAAAACATGGCAAACAATACATATGTTATATTAAAGATAATATGGCACAAGAAAGGCCAATTATAATCCAATCCAAATTACATCAATCCCTTCACAAAACAAATCTAATTCTTTGTCCACGACAAAAGCAAATTAACATAAGCCACAAAACAAGCAATAAGTACCAAAGCTTGATTTACTACAACATTCACAAAATAAGTTCACACTGACCATTTCCAAACTAACTACTTTACCTAAGTCAACCACTACATGATTTTCATAACACTAATTAAAATAAGACAACCTAATTAACATAAGCCAACCACTCGATGATGTTCATAACACTAATTAAAAGAAGACAAACTAATTAACCTAAGCAACTGTCAGCCATTTTCCAAACCAAAGCCAGCATCTGTCATGTTTTCAAGAACTCCCTGAAAAATTAAAAATATACTATAGTCAATACTTGTGCTAATGAGAGATTGATACAAATTTTGTTTCAAATTAATCTAAGCCCACACCATAATACATTTAAGAAACAGCATACAACACAAAATATAGGCATAATATTCCAATTCGCATATTCCAAGAAAATAGTAGACAACATTTAAGAAACAACAGACAACATATATAGGCCTATGGGTACTACATAGTACAAGATGCCTTAGAGGCCAAAGTATACAACTAGAGATCATAATGATTTAGCAGAACCATAAACAACACAGTAGGTTCAAAATGTAATATGACATCATGGATGAGCAAAATAACAACATGACTAATAACCAAACACAGCAAGAAAAAAAACAGCACAGGAAACAAAAACATCAAAACAGTGGCCGCTGCACACTGTCATAAGGTAACTGACAGCATAAAAATCACCTTAACATGTAGTCCAAAGAAAATATGCCTAAACTATTTTCTTTTTTCAATATGCCTAAAGTAAACAGCAGACAACATATATAGGCAATATCCATATTATGTATTGACTATACATAATATTTCAAATCTGAAACAGCAGACAACATATATAGGCATAAAATTCCAAGAAAATAGTTCAGTAACATTTGTTTCATACTTACTTTATCCAACTTCCCCCGGGGATAACATTTGTGAACATATATTCCACCCACTCGTCCTTCACTTCATCTAACTTATCCTTTGAATATGTACGGCATTTGTATTCATCAAAATACTTCAAGTAAAAAAAAAGGTGAGAATATTGCCTAAAAAAAAAGGTGAGAATACAATCAAATTATTCAATGGATGAAAGTTAGCATATGCAAGTAGGACCAAAAATAAAATGCAAAAGTGACAAGAAAGATAAATGCCACCAGATGTACAAACATGGTGTTATTCACGCTACTTTCTTCCTTAGTTTCGACAAATCATAATCAGAACCAAGCAAGGAAAACTAAATGAAAAAAGATGTTAACAACACAGTTACACACACTAACTAAAACACATTTTTTAATATATTACTCCTATATAGTTGAACTATTGTGACTAGTTCAACTAGATGTGAAACATAAATTTTCAAAATTGATATTAGTAATTTAGTACACTGCAATAAAACCAATGCTAAAGAAGATTTACCTTATAAACTGAACCAAACTTGTTAGCTGCTGAGAATTTTCACCATAAGGATGTTTTGCATACAGTGGTGCATAGAGTGAATTTGAAACATTAAAAATAATAAAATAATAATTTTGACATTTAGCAAAAGGAGTGAAATACAGGGAATTATATTTCAAAATATGTCAAGACAATCAGTCCCTTAAGCATGGAACCATAAACTTGTCACTACTAACTATAGCTAAATTACAAATTAGAAGAATATTATTTTAGAATTTTTCTTCTAACAAAGGTATGCAAGTAAATCTTACTGTCAAAAAACACACCAATTTAATCCTAAAATACAAAGAATAATCCTACTCCTAAGTACTTGGTGTTATGTTGTTATTATAGTAAAAAAAGTCAACACCTCATGGTTGAGAAAAGGGAACATTGTTGTCTTTCTCTGTCAACTCTCCCTTCACTTACATCCATATAAATTAAGTTACAGGGTAACCTCATCATGTTTTTTTTTAACAGCAAAAACACACCATATATATATATATTAAGTAAAGTGTACAAAATGAGCAAGAATACAAGTAGTACTAGACCCACAATTGGGGGAAGTACCTAAAGTACTCAACCCATAACCATAAGTAAAATACCAAAACACCAAAAAAGCACTTAAACGCAGTTCAATATCTTTCTTTGACATTGAGAAACATGAAACTGCGATTTCGCGTTGGTCTAGAGCTGGAACTCGAGCCGCTAAAGTTGGTAAAGGTTTATCAAAAAATGTTAAAGCTAGAAAACTTGCTTTGTTGCATTGGCTTGAAGCAGTAAGTCAACCACTTGATCTTTGATCATATTTATTTGTTACTGAAATGATTTTGTTTTACGTGAAACAGATCGATCCGCGCCATCGATATGGACATAATCTACATTTCTATTATGACAAATGGCTTAAGTCTCAGAGCCAAGAACCCTTTTTCTATTGGTAATATATACTCTTTGCAAAATATATTATTCATTATGCATATATAAAATATAAATGCATGTAAAATCACCAAAGTTATGAAATTAATCTTATTCTTTGAAATTGTAGGCTGGATATAGGAGAAGGAAAGGAAATAAATCTTGAGAAGTGTCCTAGAACTAAACTTCAATAGCAGTGTATCAAATATCTTGGTCCGGTAAGATACTTGGTGTTATGTTGTTATTATAGTCAAAAAGTCAACACCTCACTTTCATCCATATTTTCTTACACAACAACAAAATGTAAACTGACTTTTCATCAACAAAAACTCATTCACACAGAAAATCATATTCACAGAAGAGAAGTATATACATTGTTAACTCATATTTAGCAAATAGTGTATATACATCATTAAAATCGAAATCAAAGGGAAGTATAAACAATAAATAGTGTATAAACAGAGAGAAGATCTTGTACAACATATACAAAGGCAAAAACCATCACCCACAGACCACCTAACCAAACCCCAAACACACACAGAGAGAAGTATAAACAGATTTTCATGTTTGGAACATAATAAACGAAATCAGGGAGAAGTTAAACATACCAGATTATCTTAACCGAAATCAGAGATTCGGAAATTGCAATCGATTAGAGATTTGAGGTGTGTGTTGTGAAATCGATTTGGGGTTTGAGCTGTGAACCGATTAGGGTTTGAGGAAATTGAAATAATTATGTGAAGCAATTAGGGTTCTGGAATCGATTTGGGGTTTGAGCTGTGAAGGAGGTGAAGTGAAGAGAAGGCTGGTGGCCGGAGCGGTGGTTGTATTAGACGGTGGCCGGACGATTGGTTCGTGAAAATTGGAAACGATGGTGAAGTAAAAAGTGAATACGAGGGCCCAGTGAAAACTGAAAGTGAAAAGAGAGGGTGAGTGAAAATTAGAGCGGAAAAAGGATTTTACCACTAGCGCCAAATCAAATTTTTAAGGTTTTTTTTTTCTTTCACCAAGTACAATAATAGCACTTTTGAAAAAGTGCTATCTTAGCTACTCCTTATGATAGCGCTCGCACAAAAAGTCCTATTAAAGGCCTACGAAATAAAGTGTTTTTTTTTTGACAAGACGAAATAAAGTGTTACCTATCTACAATAGCACTTTTGATAGTAAAGTGCTATTATAAGTGTTTGAGTGAGATATTTAATAGCACTTCTATAAAAACGCTATTAAATTAGTGCTATTATAAGCTAAAATTGTGGTAGTGTTAGTTCTTGTATTAAATCTAGATTCTCTTCCAATGCTCCTGAATTCTCCTCTAGCGTAAGGGTGTCTCTTCGCCAGCTTGGCGGATTAATCTCTGCGGGAATCATTGCATCTGTGCCATATACCATGGTGAAGGGTGCCTCGCCTGTTGAAGATTGGGGCGTGGTGTGGTATGACCATAAAATTGGTAAAAGGTGGGCGACCCATCCTTCGCCTTTGCTTGTGATTCTCCTCTTGATTGCTCTTAAGATTACTTTGTTAGCTGACTCTGCTTGTCCATTGGCCTGGGGGTGCTCTACAGAGATGAAAGTGTTTTGTATACCTTTTTCTTTGCAGAATTGGACCACCTTTTCATTGGCGAATTGGGTTCCGTTATCGGATACGATGTATTTGGGTAGTCCGAATCTGCAGATGATCTTCCTCCAGTAAAACTTCTTAACCTGGGCCGCTGAGATGTTTGAAAGAGCTTCTGCCTCTATCCATTTGGTGAAATAGTCGATTGCCACTATGATCCACTTTACTTGTCCTGCTGAGGCGGGGAAAGGTCCTAGGATATCTGTCCCCCACATGAAGAAAGACCATGGGGACAGGACGGATTTCAGTGGCTCTCTTGGAGCGTAGTGTAAGTTTGCGAACCTCTGACATTTGTCACACGTCTTGACGTATCTGGCGGCGTCACTGTGTAATTCCGGCCAATAAAAACCTGCCCTGAGAATTTTTCCTGCTAGGGCTCTCGCCCCGATGTGGCTTCCACATGATCCTTCGTGTATTTCCTCCAATATTCCCTTGGCTTCCTCCTGACTTACGCAAAGTAGGATTGGACCTGAAAATCCTCTCTTGTAGAGCTTGTCGCCTAGCATGGAGTACCATGCCGCCGCTCTCTTTAGCTTATACGCTTCTTCTTTTGCTGCTGGTAATTCGTCTTTTTGGAGGTATCTTATGATTGGCGATCTCCAATCTTCCGCTTCAATGACCATCATGACTGCTTCTTCCGTGATGCTGGGATTTGCAATTATTTCCTGAATGAAAGTTCTGCTGCTTCCTGGTTTTTTGGTGCTTGCTAACTTTGACAACAAATCTGCTCTTGCGTTCTGCTCTCGTGGTACGTACACCAATTCAAATGATTTGAAATGGTTCGCCAGGTTGCGTACTTTCTCCAAGTATTTGACTAACTGTGGGTCTTTCGCCTGGAACTCTCCTGATACTTGGTTCGTTACTAATTGCGAGTCGCTTTTTGCTTTAAGGTCCGTGATGTCCATCTCATTTGCCAGCTTCATTCCGGCGAGCAAAGCTTCGTATTCCGCCTGATTGTTGCTCGCCTTGAACGCGAATCTTAGTGATTGTTCAATGAGGACTCCATCTGGGCCTTCTAACACTATTCCTGCTCTGCTTCCTCTAATGTTTGAAGCTCCGTCAACCGATAAGGTCCAAGGTTGTTCCGTGCTTTCTTCTGCAGGTGTCGTAAGCTCCAGCACAAAGTCTGCTAGTATTTGCGATTTGATCGCGCCTCTTGGAGAAAAAGTTATGTCAAATTCTGACAATTCTACTGACCATGCCACCATTCTTCCTGCCAGGTCTGGTTTTCTCAATACATTTTTGATGGGGTAATCAGTTTTGACCACGATTTTGTGGCTTTGAAAGTACTGTCTCAGCTTCCTTGCCGTCGCAATTACTGCCAATGAGAGTTTTTCAATCTTTTGATACTTAGCTTCCGCTCCTTTGAATGTCCTGCTGACAAAATATATGGGTTTCTCCTCTCCCTTTATCTCCTGTACCAACGCAGAACTGAGGGCTTTGTTCGAAACGGCGAGGTACAGGTATAAGGTGTTATCCTTCTCCGGGCGAGTCAAGATCGGAGGCGAGGCGAGGAAAACTTTTAAGTTTTGGAAAGCTTCCTCGCACTGAGGGCTCCAAACAAATCTCTCACTTTTCCTAAGCGTGGAGAAAAAATGAAATGCTTTTTCCCCTGCGCAGGATAAAAACCTTGATAGCGCCGCAATCCTTCCTGTCAGCTGCTGAACTTCTTTGATTGATGTAGGGCTCCTCATGTCAATGATCGCTTGACATTTATCCGGGTTCGCCTCTATTCCTCTGTTAGTTAACATGAACCCTAAGAACTTGCCAGATTGTACTCCGAATGAGCATTTGGAAGGATTTAAACGCATGTTATATTTCCTTACTGAGACGAGGATGTCACTTAAATCTTGGTCATGCTCGCCTGCTTCCGCTGTCTTCACTACCATATCATCGATATTGTAACACCCCGTTTTTCAAAGCCTAAAAAGGGCATTATTTTTTTTATTTTTTTTTTTTTTAAAACACAAGCCAGAGTGCGCGGAAAATATTTTACAAGAGTGGTTATTAGTAAGGAGGTTTAACTTTGTTTGGACTTAGAAGCAAAAACAAAAAAACTACTCACTCCTCTCTTCTCTCATTCGGCCGCCCACTCCCTCACTCACTCATCTCTTCCAAATTTCATTTTTCCATCCATTCAAGCTTGAATCTTTGGCATACTTAGGAATCACTTGCTTGCTAAGGTAACTAACATCCTCCTTCTCTCATTTCTCATGAAATTCTCATGAATTTTTGAAGTTTCACAATTTTGTTCTTGAGTAGAAAATTGTTAGAATTTAATTTTGTTTCCATAGATGTGTTCTTAAGGATTGTTAGTGCACATATAGACTTCCAGGTTTTTCCCTATCTGTTCCGAAAATACTCTGTCCATTAACCTCTGATTAGTGGCTCCTGCATTTTTTAGTCCAAACGGCATGACGTTGTAGAAGTAGTTACAAGTGTTGGTCATAAATGCCGTGTGGGGAGCGTCGGCGGGATTCATCTTGATCTGGTTGTATCCTGAGTATGCGTCCATGAAATTGAGCGTTTTGTATCCTGATGCTCCGTCTATCAATCTGTCGATGTTGGGTAAGGGGTAGAGATCTTTTGGACATGTTTTGTTCAAGTCTGTGAAGTCGACGCACATTCTCCATTTTCCGTTTGCCTTTTTCACCATCACCACGTTCGCTAGCCACGATGGATATTTAATTTCCTCTATGAATCCTGCTTCTTTTAGCTTTGTTACTTCCTCCGTGATGGCCGCTCGTCTTTCTTCGCCGACTTTCCTTTTCTTTTGTGAGACGGGTTTAGTCTCGGGGGAGATGGATAGTTTGTGGGTGATGATCGTCTCGTCTATCCCTGGCATATCGGAAGGGTGCCATGCGAATAGATCGATGTTCTTCTTGAGTGTCGCCAGGATCCTGTCTCTCTCTTCAGGTTGTAAAGATGTGCCAATGTTGGTTGTTTGGTGTGTCGCCTCGCCAATTTGGACTTTCTCTAGTTCTTCTATGGGACTCACTCTCCTATCTTAGAATTCTTCTCTTGGATCTAAATCGAGAGGGCTGATCACGTTGACTCCGCCCTTTTGAGAAATAGGGCGAGCGAGATCTGGGGGGTTGGTTGCTTTGTGCTTTATTTTCAAGCTTGACTCGTAACAACGCCTTGCCAGGGCTTGATCTCATTTGATGGTTCCCACTCTCCCGTCATCAAGTGGATACTTTATTGATAAGTAGAGCGTTGACATGGCTGCCTCTAAAGTGTTGAAAGCTGGTCGTCCAATGATGATGTTGTATGACGTGAAAGGTGTTTTTACTACCAGGTACCGTACTTTGATAGTCTTGGCTTGGTCTTTTTCTCCGAACGTTGTAAGCAACGTGGTGTAACCCATGACTTCCACCTGTTCGCCTGCAAAGCCCACTAGCGTGCCGTTGTAGGGTAGTAGGTGTTCATTTGATAGTTGCATGGCTTTGAAGGCTTCCCAGTACATTATGTCCGCAGAACTTCCTGAGTCAATAAGCACTCTTTTCACGTCGCAGTTTAGGATTTGGACTTGAATTACCAATGGGTCGTCGTCATGGGGCATGACTTCCCTTTTGTCTTCTTTGGTGAAAGATAGGTCTGGAGTGGGTGAGATAGAAGTGTGTCCTACAAATTTTGCTTCGAACACTGAGCGACGCACATATCGCTTACGGGCGTTACTTGATTCGCCTCCACCCGCGAAACCTCCGGCAATGGTGTTAACTGCTATTCTTACTTTCTCTCCTTCTGGGTTCTCCTCTTGGTTTCCTTGTGGGTCTCTCCGTACTTTTGGGACTACGACCTTCCCGTCAGCGGCGTCCTCTAAAAACTTCCTTAGATGGCCACTTTTTATTAGTTCCTCTATAAGGTCTCTTAATCTGAAGCATTTCTCGGTGTCATGTCCCTTGCATTTGTGGTAGGCGCACCATGCATTCGTGTTATGTCCCAACTGATATTCTTTTCCTCTCTTCTGGGGTAGCCTGGTGAGTCCTGCTTGGAGTATTTCGTCTAGAATGTAAACTCGTGCTCTGTTCAGGGGCGTGTATTCTTTCTCTGGGAACCTGACCATGTCTCGCCTTCCTTGCTGATGGTATGGTTTTCTGTGGGGCTCCTGTCCTCTGTGATCTGGCCGACGTCGCCTTTGTGAATAAAAATCTGGGCCTTTGTGGCTCCTGTTGGGTGGTTCCCTTTCCCTCGCATCTCTAGATCTTTTCTCGGCGTTGCTCTCTTCGCCCTTGATGTAACATTCAGCTCTCTTGATGATTTCCTGCATTGAAGTTGCTGGTTTTTGTGCTAAGGATTCGTTGAAATGACCAGCTTTTAAGCCGTTATGGAATGCTGCTACGAACATCTCCTGGTTGGGGTTGGATACTTTGATGGTAGCCTCGCAGAATCTTGCCAAATACTCGCGCAAAGTTTCAGCGGGGTTCTGGCGAGTGGTGAAGAGGCTAGTGGCCGTGACCTTGATGTGTTTTGATCCTGAAAACTGTTGGATGAATTTTCGTTGGAAATCTGTCCAACTTTCGATGGAATTCTTTGGTAAGTTCATGTACCATCTTAACGCTGCTTCTTTCAAGGTACCTGAGAGTAGTTTACATTTCAGGTGGTCAGCGGCGCCTATGATGGCGGTTTGGGTTCCCACTGCCATCAGGTGCTCCGACGGGTCGGTATTTCCATCGAATACTGGAAGATGTGGAGTTTTGAAGTTTTCTGGGACTCTGGCGTCCCATAGGATTTGTGACAAGGGTTGGGAGTCGTTGATTTCATCCTCGTCCTTGTCGTTTTCTTTGTTGGCTTTTTCTTGGTCCATGGTCGTTACCTTGTCTTGAAGCCGCCTCAATTCGGTGACAGCCTCTGTTAAGGTCATACCAGGGCCTGAACCAGTGTCGTGGTTGGGTGTTCCTCCCGTCATGTTGGGAGATATCCCTCTCTAAGAAGTGGTAGGCTGGGAATCGTTTTACCGCAGCCCCATGGTGGGCGCCAAAATGTTCTGGTGAACAAATAAGGGGGGTGATAAATGATTGGACCGTATCTAAGAAATAAGTAACTCTCCACAATTGTGCAGCATTTCTGTATATTGAAAAATGTGATCCCATCCCCTTTACAATGAAATATGCTCTCCTATTTATAGATTTCACTAGGTAGCAGTTATGGAATTCTACGATCATGGGAACCCCATGATCGTGGCAGTTTCTTCCCTCTCCTCCGCCTCATACACGGTGATCACTACAAGAAATATAATTTTTGGCAACAACTTTTTTTGTTACAGGTCGCTGGCAAAACTATCTTGGGTAGTTTTGCCAGCGACTTGTAACAATTTTTAACAAAAAAAAATTGTTGCAAAAAATCATATTTTTTGTAGTGGATGATGGGCGGTTTCTTCCTGTGTTGGTGATGATCATGGAGGTATGAGGTGGTTATCCCTCTCCACGTGTTGACTTGTTGGAGAAGTTTCTATGAATACGGTTACACCTGGGGCGAGGGCGCCTCCCCCATGTAACCTCGCCGCTGAGTACCTTTGCCGCCAAGTTATCTCTTGAATTCCATGGGTTGAATAATTGAGCCATCTTGCTATTGGGCCTATGCTATTTATTTTTGGGCCTTGCCCCAGTCCAGGATGTAATGAAACTAAACTCAGACACGCCATCAGACACGCCATTGTTTATAAAATGAATTGCATTCGCCACATTTTTGGAGTTGGTCTCCAACATGACATTAGTGAATCCTCTTTGCTCTAGTTCTTTTATAGCTCCAAGCATTGCAACTGTTTCTCTTTCAAATGTTATGACATATTAAAACACTTATCAATGTTATAAATACTACATCTGATTAATTTTTGTATTAATTATTGGTAGATAAGTTTTGGCTTTGGTATTAGTACCTTTATTCTTCTAATGCAGACATGGCTTACGTTTTCAAATAGCATTGATCAATGAATATTTACCTCAAGGATTGACAATGCAATGAGATGGGTTTGTGCTCCAACCTCACTATTTCACATTCCAAAATGTAACCTAATTTCCAATCAACTCCAAATTTCTCTCTTTGCTATTTTTTTCTTTTCAATTTTCCATATTTCATCCATCTATTTGATAAAAACCACTAAGTTGACACACAGTGGGAGGTTATTGGATTCAAACCCGATTATTAGGTCAAATTTATTCGATAAAAATAAAATGAAATAAAATAAAATAGAATAAAAATGACAAATATCCAATTTATGCGGTTGACTATAATAATGTTTAAACATAACAAAATTACAAATATATCTTTAGTGTTTGACTAAATTAAATAAAAACAAATATATTTAAGAAAATAAATTGACCATCTAATATCTAATATCTAATTCAAGTGTTTTAGATCCCCTAAAGTGAGAAAACTAAGGATTGTGATCGTAATAATCTCATGATTTGTTATAATGTAGCTATAACATCTTCTTTTAATTTATTTATTAACGGATGATATTACTTACTTTACGCGGTAAAAGAGTCGGATATTGATTCGAGAACTAATAAACATGTTTATAATTTCCATATATTGAAAGATCATTGTGACTGCTATAGTTTGCTGGTAAAAAAACTAGCGGATTCCAAATAAGTATGTAAAAGAGTTAAGAAGCATAGTTGAAATCCGCTTATAGTTTCATTCATTCCCTCTTCTCTCTCTCGGTTCTCTTTGTCCTCATCCCTTCTCTTCCTCACTTTCTCGCCGGATTTTCCCGAGAAAATATCAACAACAACAACAACAACAATTCCCGGGAAAATTTCCTCAACAAACAACAATTCAATTTTTCGCATCAAAATTCAGGTAAACCTTCTTCACTTTTCATTACATCTCTCTTCGTTTTCAAGCTTTTTACTTTCCTTTTCCTTAAATCCGAATAGGTTTTGTTCAATTTTCTAGGTTTTTGTTAGAAAAACCCTAGGTTGTTTGATTATAATAGTGGAACTGGTTTATGAGTTGATGAATCGTAGATTTGGTGTCGCGTTGTGCTGAATTTGTTGTTTTGAACTTGAATTTGTTGAATTCAGGTGCTGTGTAATTGTTGGTGACCAGTGAGTAGCTACTGTTTGGGTTGATTTTTCATGTCGCTGGAACCGTTGGATCGAAAGAGCTCGTTTAGGGAGAGGAAGCGCCACGAGAGTTCTGAGTCTTTTGGGTCTGTGGCTAGATGGAGAGGATCTACTTCTTATAACCGGTCGCGTGAGTTCAATCGTGGTGGCGATTATCGGAGACTAGGAGGTTGGTTTTCTTGAATATGTTTTATGTTTTTTGCTTTTTCGGGTTTGTAATTTATGATTTTGTGAACTTGTTAAATTTTGTTTCTTTGATTTTGGAAGAAATTAGTTTATTGATTGCCCCTTTTTCTGTTAATGATTTGGATTATTACGAATTTTCCGTTTCTGTTATCTGATAGATTTGATTTTGAGCTTTTATTATTTTTTTGATCGAAAAAATTTAGAGCAAGAGAGGTACGCCATGCAAGGTTGAGACAACCACCAACCTCATTTAGGATTTATAATATAATGGAATTTCGAGCATTTATTTATTTTTTGTTTCTAAAGCGCATAGTGGCGAAGCATCCACACACACTAAGTGTTGAGAAGTGGGGAATTGTGGGATCGAACCTGCAGTCCAACATATAAAATGTTCATGCAACCTTTCACCATTTGAGCTGAGCTATATTTACGGGACCGTGAGCTTTAATTTTCTTTATTTATTTTTGGGCCTTTGAAGATATGACTGTGGTTGTTATGTATTTTAAGTAGGTGAACATGCAGACTTAGTTATCAACTTAGTTAAATGGTATGGGCAATTTGAGTTGGTACATGTAGTCACTGATCTGCAATTGAACTCTTATCTTTCTATAGATGTGGGTTTGATTTTCCTAAAGCTACTAAAAACCCACATTGTGGCATTGCTCCTTGGGAGTTAGGACGTTGTAAATTTGCTTGCAACTTAGGCCTATATAGTTATCCATGGGTTGGGTCTCTGTTGATAGCCCCAAAAGGATTTGACTCCTCTAAAGGAAGTAGTTGGTTAAATAAGAAAATCAACTGTTGATATTATTCACTTCTCTCTTTCAAATGAGTTGGCCGTTTGAGGAGTCAAATCTTTCCTAGGGCTCTATTGGTGCCATGCTTGGTAGTAATGCGATGGTTCTCGGCACTACCATCTTTTTTTTTGTAAAAAGGTAAATTGTAGGAATGACTTTGTAAGAAGTAAACAATTGAAGGATTTGTGGCATTTTGTAGGTTTGTATAGCTGTTGTTTTCCATTGCTGCATTTCTGTTTTCCAAAACCCTGATTGGTTCCATGATATTTAAATACAAAATTCTTTGCATTATATAGCAGTCCTGATTTCTTATATGCTTTTCCCTCCCCGTAACTTCCTTTATATTTTTGTTGTGAGAACCAGAAATGTAGTTTACATGTATTGATTTCTTTTTCCTATTTCCAATTTTTGGTTTGAATATTTTCTGAAGGTCATCGTAAGCAGGGTAGCTGGCAGCTATTTCCAGAAGAATCTGGTCAACGGCACATGATTTCTCGACCTTGTGACCGGAGGCTGGAGGAAGATAACTATCGCCCGTCGTTTTCTCGAGGGGATGGAAAGTATGGAAGGGGCAATAAGGAAAGTAGAGGAGCCTTTAGCCAGAGAGAATGGAGAGGGCGTTCATCAGAAACCACAAACAACTCTCTGAATATGTCCAGGAGGCAAACCAATGCAAGTAATGATCGCAAGTCAGTTGATGATATGCTAACATATTCCTCTCATTCACATTCTGACTTAGTAAATACTTGGGAGCAGCATAACATGAAAGACCAGCATGATAAGATGGGTGGTGTTAATCGGTTTGTTACAGAGCAGAGAAATGATAGGGATAGTTCATTGGGTACAATTGACTGGAAGCCCCTTAAATGGACCCGGCCTGGATCCTCTTCACGAGACTCAGGTTTTAGCCGCTCAAGTGGCATGAGGAGCTTAGGAGGGACAAATTCGTTGGGAAGCTGTGAATGGAAGGTTGGGTTGCAACAAAAATTTGCCACTGCTGTTGAGTCAAATTCAGGGGAAGCTGCTACATGTCGTGCATCGTCTGCTTTATCCGAAGAGGAAAATTCGAGGAAGAAGCCTAGGCTAAAATGGGGTGAGGGACTTGCAAAGTTTGAGAGAAAGCAAGTTGAGGGGCCTGAGGTAACTTCAAACAATGATGACCCTGTCTCACTTCCTTTCAATATGGAACCCAATAATTTCCTCAGTACTGGCTTAGTAGATAGAAGCCCTAAAGTTTCAGGACTCTCAGGGTGTGCATCTCCTGCAACTCCATCTTCGGCTGCCCGCAGCTCTTCACCAGGTATTTTAGATTTTCTGTTACTTTTTATTCCTTCTGCGAATGTGGTGCCGGATCAAAGCAACTTACCTGGCAGAAGTGTTTAGTGCTGTTGGTGAAGTAACATCTCTGACCCCACTTCAGTGTATATATTATATTGCGTGTGTGTGTGTTCAGAATTGTAGTAAATAAATAAATAATACTCTGATATCTGGTGAGTCATATTTACTCAGATGTTTGAATGTGTATGATTTTTTCCGTACTATGTATGGTTTGTCTAAACCTGAGTTTCACCTTGTAGCAGGTGCAGATGATAAATTGTTTGAAAAAGCTGCAAATGTGGACAATGATGTTGGTAACTTGAGTAGTTCACCTGGTCCTGGGTCTCAAAGTCATCTGCAGATGCTTTCTTTCGATTTAGAGAAGATGGATATTGACACATTGATTAGTTTGGGCTCTTCACTTGTTGAGTTGTTACCACAGTCTGATAATCTGAGCTCTGTGGATTATAGTTTATTAATTTCCAACACAATGAATAAGCTGCTGATATTGAAAGCGGACATTTCAAAGGTATTAGAGGTCACTGAAACTGAAATTGATTTACTTGAAAATGAACTTAGATCTCTAAAATCTGAATCTAAGGATAGATTTCAATGTTCAGAAGCAGTTGGCTCTCTGCTAATTCCATGTACTTATAGGCATGTTACCAATGTCTCGGCTTGTGGTGATAGTAATTCATCTTTGGAGGTTAAAGATGGTGTGGATGCTAAGTCTAGTGCGAGCACTGGGGATATTTTATGCGATACAATTATTTCTTGCAATGAAAAAACTGCAAAAGCAGCATGTGAAGTGTTTGATAAGTTATTGCCTGAAAAATGTTGCAAGAACGAGAATATTGGAGCTAGCAGTGGTTCATGCTCTCATAATGGCACACTTATTAAGGAAAAATTTGCTGAGAGAAGGCGATTGGCAAGATTGAAGGAGAGAATTATAACACTCAAGTTTAAAGCCTTGCATCACTTGTGGAAAGAAGATACGCGTTTACTGTCTATTAGGAAACACCGCCCAAAATCTCACAAGAAACTCGAATCAGAGCTACGCACTACCAGTAATAGTCATCAGAAGAAGCGGTCTTCTATTCCTTTCCGTTTTCCCTTCCCTGGTATGAAATATTATTCTTCATAACTGTCACATTTCCATTGATTTTGCTGTATTTTTGTTACATATATTTGTTGTATGGACAGAACTTAATGTCATGATTTAATTCATGTAACCCATACCTAGTAGGAAGCAACTTCAATTGTTATTGTTTTCTTTGAACATATTTAGCCAATTACGACAGTGTGCTCTGCCGTGGTTTCATAAGGCCTTAGGTACTTTATTGATAGAGAAGGGGGAAATATCAAGTCGGCATATAATTTCCATTCTTAAATTTTCTTAAAGAAAGACCAGTTGTGCCTTTCATCCATTTAGTGGACCGCATGTAGTATGATACTTAACACTCGATACAAATCAATGGTTTTTGTATGGCTTGGTTGTTAAGTTAATATTTGATGATGCTGATGATGTTTTGGTTCATATATGTATCCTCTGTGTGTGGTGCTCTTAATCTTTTGGTGACATCAACAAGAAAATTGGGACTTGTAGAAACAACAAACTAATATATTTCATTTTTAGTTTACTTAATTTTGTATTAGTCATCAACTGTGTTAAGTAATTGACATGCTTGTAAATTTTTAGGTCTTTATATTAATACCATGTGATGACTGATGAATCAAATCCCGGGTCTTTGCAGCATTGTGCTGAGCCTTATGTCCATTGCGCAGTAATTGTAGGATTTAAATTTATTTAATATGGACAAGAACAAATGAAATAGTGGCTCCATTAGCAGCGTTATGCTGAGGCTTATGTCTATTAGACAGTACTTTTAGAATTTAAATTTATTTAGCATGGATAAGAACAGGTGAAATAATGGCTCAATAATTATTAGTGTTGATAAAGAAATAGGTTGATGTAAAGTTGTGTACATTACTCTGTAAGTCCGAGAATGGAATCTTCCAGAACCCTTTTGAAATATTTCAGTTTTAATTTAGAATCTTGGAGAATCAATAATTAGCTCCTTGAGTTACTATAGGATACAAATGTTTTTTAACGTGCCATTTTGTGATGTACATGGATTTTTTCAGACAGTTTACGTGGTAGATATGACAAGATTTGGGGGATCTCATGTTAGAAATTTTCCCTGTATTGGCTGTCTACGCAGGATTTATGAGTCATTAATTTCACACTTGCTTTTCATGGACAAAATTTATTCTTTTATGAAATCTGTTAGAGAACAGTAAAATAGAGAAAAGTAGATGGTGTGGTTTACAGGATGTGAGCCCTTGTGTGTACTAATTGGAAAGACCCAAGTCCCACATTGAATAGAGAAGAGGCTTGAAAATAGTTTATAAGGAGAGCCCCCCTTCACCTTACAAGCTGGTTTCGTCGTACGAATGAGTTAGGCCTAATATGACACCTAGTAGAGTATCGAAGTCTATCTATCGAGCCGTCTACCATTTATATTACACAACAAGTCAAATAGTGTTGGGCGTGAGGCTATGTTGTTAATAGCGCCGTAATTGCGGAGCGGAAAAGACCTATGGTGCAATGCTTTTTACTGGATATCTGCGTTCAATGGTTGTGGTGTCTGCGGAAAAATCACAGCTGAATAACCCTTTTGCGGCCGCATCTCCATTAGGAAGGTCACAATCTTCCATTTTCACTTTTACGGCCACAATCAGCCGTTTTCCAGCCACCACCCTCACATGTCGAAAGAAGCAAGAAAGAAGATATTAGAAGAAACAAAGGCTGATGACAAAAAGATGCAAGGTGCGGCAGAAACAATGGGGCAGTGGTAGAAAAGGCTGCCTGCCTTTTGGAGAAGATGAGTTTCAGTTTTAGGGTTTAGAGAATAGACATCTCATTTTCAGGGTTTGTTTCACATAGTGCACCTATAATAAACCAAACAATGGGCCATGTATTTTCTTAATATCGAATGAATAATTATGTTGGTAATAAGTGTAAAAACCTAATGATATATGGGCCAACCAATTGGACAGACATTGCCCTACTAAAACAGTGTAGAAAAATAACTTCAAATTAAAACAGAAACAAAAATACTTAAGAAATACTATAACACGTCTAATAAATAAAACCGAAAAGAAAAAAAGTTAGTTATATACATATATAGTAAACATTACTTAGAATAAATTTTTTAATATAACATATTCAGTATATACTTACAGTAATAATTATTAATAAATAAAAAATATATTAGAATAACGGCTTTCCCACTTTCCGCTATTTATGGTGCCATCTGGTCATACCCTCTTGGATTGTTTAGGACCATTTTCTAGCTTGTGGGTCCCACTTTTGAGGTTTTTGTCACTATTATTCTATTGTTATCCTACTGTTTAGATAACGCAGTTCCTTGGTAACATGTAATTTTTTGTTGCTCGTTATTCTTGAACACCGTTCAAGGTTAATTATTGTTTGTAATTCTACCATATGGGATCCTGAATTTTATATTTGGGAGGTTCTAATCATATGGCTGGTATTTCCTGTATATCTAATTTTTTACCTTGTAAAACGCCTCACAACATTATGTTCGGTAATGATTCTACGCCTATAAAATACACAACATTATGTTCTCGCTAATAGTATTGGTCAAACTTCACATCTTTCATTCCTGTCTCTAAATTTTGTCTTATTCTGTACCTGGTTGTCCCTTGAATTTGATTCCAATCAGTCAACTTACCCTATCCATCGTATGCACTTGCATCTACAGAACTCTTAATCGTCGATTGGAACATCTATGTAAGGTTAAGTTAAAGGTGTTGATTCCCCGTCTTTGAAATTAGAAGTCCTTGGATTCTGATAACCATGATATTTTTCCACAATATCATTTTGTTGTGGTTGTCTGGACAGCCATATAAATTCTAGATACAATTTTCAAGAGACATAAATTCTAGATACAAATTTCAAGAGGCATAATTAGTATCAACTCTGTTTCCTAATGTGTAACGAATGTACTCTACTACTATACAATTGTTATCTATAGCAGATTGCTAAAATATGTGAATCCGAAAAATCTGCTGTTAAATAGTGAATAGTATTACGCATAAATAGTGGTTCAAAGAAATCGACTATGTAAAAAAAAGGGTATGCTGGATATGAATAAACAGCTACATAAAAATAAAGTGAATTGATAGATTTAAAAAAGGTCATGTGCAGCTCACATGCTGCCCCTTTAAATAAAAGTGAATTGATGGGGAATTAATAATTGTAACAGCTGTTACCAAGGAAAAACAGGAGTTAGAGGAGAGAAAATTTGTTACACAATGAAAGGATAAGCAGGAGTCAGTTAGTGTAGTGAGAAAAACAGTTTTGTTGTAAGTTCACATAGTTTGCGAAAGAAAAGGCCTCTCAAATGCCTTAGAGTGTTTGTTCTCGTCGTATACTCTGTTTAGTTCTCATCATATACATAGTTTGCTGCTCTGTGCTGGATTCTGATATTAACTACTTGTTCATCAAATGAATCTTGGGATTCTACATTTCAGATCACCTGTTCATTTGATGCATTGTGACATTTACATTTCATAGTAGCTCTGTTCTAATTTAGGTTTGTTTTGTGGTGATAAATGTACTCATCTTTTGTCTATATTTGCAGCAGGAAACCAACTGAAATTGGTTCCAACATCTGAGATGATTAAGTATACAAGCCAACTGCTTTCAGAATCCAAACATGAAATTCACAGAAGCACCTTGAAGATGCCAACATTAATTTTGGATCAAAAGGACAAAATGTATACAATGTTTTTATCTAGCAATGGGCTGGTTGAAGATCCAGTGGCTATTGAGAAAGAAAGGATCATGATAAACCCTTGGTCTGCAGAAGAGAAAGAGATTTTCTTGGAGAAATTTGCTGCCTATGGAAAAGATTTTCGGAAAATTGCTACTTTCCTTGACCACAAGACAACGGCCGACTGTGTTGAATTTTACTACAAAAATCATAAGTCTGATTGTTTTGAGAAAATTAAGAAAAAAGATGATGACAAGCTAGGGAGATTTTTCAAAGCCAAAACTGACTTGATAGCATCAGGTGTAAAATGTAACTCTGAAGTGAATGCTTCTTCACTTGATATTTTGAGTGAAGCTTCTTCAGTGATGGCAGATGACATTGCACGTGATCGTAAAATGCGTTCAGGAAGTTCCTTATGGAGGGGTTATAATAATAAGGCCATGTCAAGGTGTGACAATATCATTTCAGAGAGGTTGGACAGTTTTGACCTTCTTCAAGATGAAAGAGAGACTGTTGCAGCTGATGTATTGGCTAGTATATGTGGTTGTCTTTTATCCGAGGCAACGAGTTCCTGCATAACTAGTTCAGTTGATCCCGTGAAAGGTAAAAGGGTCGTCAAGAAGTGCGTGAAAGCGAAGCCTCTATCCAAAAAACCTCCGATGCCAGACATTACTCAAAATGTTGATCATGAAACTTGTTCCGACGAGAGCTGTGGTGAAATGGAACTTACTGATTGGTCAGATGTGGAGAAGGCAGCCTTTCTTCATGCTGTATCATTGTTTGGTAAGGATTTCGCAATGATTGCACAGCGTGTCAGAACAAGATCCCAATACCAGTGCAAAGTGTTTTTTAGCAAGACTCAGAAACGTCTTAGATTGAATCGCATGGGTCACCAACCTGAAAATGTTGGATCACTGGTGAATGATGGTGTGGATGGTGCCAGGAGTGATGCAGATAATGCATGCGTTGTAGAGACAGGTTCAGCCAATGGCTCTGATTCATCAGGCACTAAAACAGCCGTGGACCAGCCTGCATCTGATAAGAACATGTATCATGATGAATCCAATCCTGTAGAAGCTAGCAACCTGTCAGCTGACTTGTATAAATCAGAGGAAATTAATAGGAAGGTAGATCATGAAGATGTAGATATGGTTTCTAATGCTTGTGTGATTGGTAGTGAGTCTAAACTGTGCACTGATGGTAATGTAGGTGTCTTGAATGGTTCTGATAGGTCTGGTTCTGTCCGGGAGCAGAGAGCTATAGTTATGTCAGATAGCACAGAAATTGGAAAAAATGAACCCAGTGAAGGGGGAGGTGCAGTTACAGAATTGGTGTCTGGTATGGGGACAATGGAACCATGCTGCTCTAATTCTATTGCTGAGGGTAGACTAGTTTCTGACGTTTCTTCTGCACAACGGGGAAATGAATTGGAGGGCTCAACTATATGTCTAGTTGATAGAGATGAAGCTGATACAGATGTTGTGATTGAATTGAAAGGCAATGTCCACGATTCCAGCACTTTGGTGAATACTTCATTATCATCTGTGGATGTTTC
The DNA here is from genome assembly GCA_030408175.1 of Trifolium repens. NCBI lineage: Eukaryota > Viridiplantae > Streptophyta > Magnoliopsida > Fabales > Fabaceae > Trifolium > Trifolium repens. The sequence goes on from CP125847.1 coordinate 7,304,188, forward strand.
CTGTCAAAGATTGAGTGTTGAAGCTGAAAATGAGCCCCAACTATGCCTTGAAAAACCTCAATTCTCAGGATCATCAGAGGGCCCACTCTCAAATGCAACATCAACATTGCAATATTCTGGTGCTGCTGTGCAATACAAGAAAACATCTAGCCAAGATCTACCGTCTTGTGATTTTCAGGGAAACCAAGATATGACTAGGCACAATTGCAGTAGTAATCTTGGCCATCAGCTTTGTACTTCTGGGAATTCACTGGACCATGTTGAGGCTGCTAGAGTCCTTCAATGCTATAATTTGCAAGCACCTTCTGAGAAGGAAGTGAATGTGAATATGAGCTGCAGCAGTTCAGCGACTGAATTGCCACTTTTGTCCCAGAAGATTGATTTAGAAGAACCACCCAGAAATGATGTGAAAATATTCGGAAAGATACTCACCAATCCTTCATCCACCCTAGGTGTAAAGGAAAATGAAGAAAATGGTACCCATCATCCGAAGTTAAGCAGTGGCTCTTCTTGTCTGAAATTAACCGGCCATGATAATAATACTGGTGGAAAATCAACTATTTTGAATGTTGATCTTAATGATTGCCGGGTCTTTGAAAATGTTCCTGTTGGGAACAAAATGCAGCCTGTTTTCTCATCACTCCCTGATTCTGCCATTTTGCTTGCCAAATATCCTGCTGCATTTGGTAGTTATGGTCTTGAAGCAGTCTCAAGTTTACCGCTGCAAGTTACAAAAATGTCAACATCAAATGGTATTGGTGAACCAGGGATTCTTGCAGGTGGATCCACCACCATTGTTGACCAGTTTGTTGGTCAAACTGGGAGTGCAATAAAAGAAGATGAACCTGTGGGAGAGAAAAAGGATTTGAATAGTTAGATGTATTCAGCAGCAACAGTGCACTGTATTATAGATTTTCTTAAGCCTGATTTATTTTTTAAAATTATGTAATGTAATAGGTGACTGATAATAATTTTCATATGGCAACAGCCATGTTATTGTTGTATTTTATAGGAATTCTTGAATAATTTCTGAAAATATTTATGGGCAATTGCCATTTTCGTTTGGATCCCTTAGACCTAAAAAAATCGATATTATGAATTTCAGTTTTTTTACGGTGGCCTATCTATCAATAAACACTCGCCTTCCTTTTTCCCTGAAAGAAAAACTTTAGTGCTTGGTTCTCTTTAGTCAAATTTTGTGAATTGATTAGGTCAATTTTTGGGAATTTGTGAAATTTAAAATTCATAGTGGGAAGTTAAAAAAAATAAAAATCACACTCCATTAAAAATTAAATTAATTGGTGTAAATATTGACAAAAAAAATTGGTGTAAAAATAACAAATACAGTAAACTTTTTGGTGTGTACCTTAAAGCTCGATAGCACTCCCTCCGGCTTGGCCAGAATTATATATAAATTTTCACTTTTCAGATTCATTGAATCTTTGATGAATTTGGTTTATACTAAAGACCAAATTCATCAGAGGCTTAAACAATTAGCCTCGAGGTAGGTAGGCAAAGACGGTGCCGACCAAGACGTGAGAAGGATAGATGGTCGAGGTGAATTTATGTGGGATGAGAAAGGTTTAGGTTGAGATGCGTGGCAAGAAGGAGAATATGAGGTTGGGGGACAAACAGATCTAGGGAATGAAATAAAATATCATGAGTTTTGCGAGTGGTGGCAACATAAAAGTAAGGTGGCGACAACCAAAAATGAGTGATTGTGTGTCAAGACATTGTTTTTAACTTATCGAATGAATAATTTCTCGAACGGCGGTGCCGACCAAGATGCGGGGTGGCCAAAAACAAAAAAAATGGTCGGGGTGAATTCAAGTGGGATGGAAAAGGTATAGGTTGGGAAGAGTGGAAAGACGGAGAATACAAGGCGGAGGGACAACAAATGGATCTAGGGATTGAAGCTAAATATCACGAGTTAAGCCATGCCGACCAAGACGTGAGAAGGATGAATGGCCGAGGTGAATTTAAGTGGCTTGAGAAAGGTTTAGGATGAGATGGGTGGCAAGATGGAGAATAAGAAGTAAGGGGACAAACAGATCTAGGGATTATGGTGGCCAAAGAAAGGTGAATGATCAAGGTGAATTTAAGTGGGATGTGAAAGGTATAGGTTGAGAGGGGTGGAAAGACGGAGAATACGAGGTGGGAGGACAAAGGGATCTAGGGATTGAAGTTAAATCTCACGAGTTAAGCGAGAGAAAAGTATGGTGGAGAAGAATGGATGGTTGGGTTGAATTTAAGTGGGATGGGAAGGCGGAGAATACGAGGTGTGGTATCAATAGAATATAAGTAGTAAAGCAAAATATCGTAAGGCGGAGAATACGAGGTGGATTATCAATGGGATCTGAAGAGTAAAGCAAAATATCGTAGAGTAAAGCAAAATATTGTAAAACTTACGCGAGTGATAACAACCCAAAAATGATATGACGACAACAAAAATTAAGTGGTTGAGTGTCTTCACATTATTTTTAGTTATCACACGAATAACTCCTTAAATGCATTTTCTTTATTCGCTTAATGTCAAATTATAGAATTTGATGTCAAATTAAGAAATCAAATTTTTTTTGACCAAAAATTAAGAAATCAAATTAAACAATAAAGAAACATAATTTTTTATCTATCTAGAACAATAAAATAAGAGTCGATGTGAGTTTCGGTTGGTTCAATTGACAATCCCGAAATTGTTAGATTCGACACCTTCACCTAAATTTGAACCCGAGATTTTACAATTATGTATGAATTTTTGTGGTGTTTGTCACTATATTTACATGATACAAAATAAAAATAAGAGTGTGGATGTAAATGAGGTACGCCGTGACTTTTTGTTCTTATCTAAACACACTAGCTCTTTTTTTATTACAAAAACAACGATATTTATTCATTCCAATAATTGATAGAGTATATCAGATGCAAATACAAATTCAACATTGCTAAAAATAGAAAGGATGAATTTGCGAATAAACTTAGAGCATCTAAGTTAATAGCATACAACAAATTCTCAAATTCAACATCGCTAAAAACAAAAAGGGTGATTTTGCGAACAGACTCGATAAATGACGTTTAGATGCGGAACCAAATACGCAATAAATAGCGAAAAATATGGAATATATTGCGGCAAGATTCGCGCCGAAAAATATCAAACTTCAATCTCAAAAATAAGTTAATACATTTAAGGGTAAATAGGTCTTTACCCCTTGCAAAGTAGGTCATTTTTGCTTTACCCCCTGCAAAAAATTCCTTTTGGATTTTCCCTTTGCAAAGTAAATTTTTTTTGGTTTCCCCCCTTGGATGCAAGGAATTTGCACTTTTTAAATTAGTTGAACAGAACAACCGATTTAAAAAACAGCACTTTTTAAATCTTTGAACAAAATAAACGATTTAAAAAGTACATCCAATGGGGAGACCAAAAAATTTACTTTGCAAAGGAGAATCTTAAAGGAATTTTTTGCAGAGGGATAAAGCAAAACTCGCATATTTTACAGGGGATAAAGACCTATTTACCCTACATTTAAATATGATAAAAGAGACTGTAGGATTATTTTCTTTGTCCTTTGACTTTTTATAATCTATATAATTCATTGATTAAGAGGTAATTATAAAGTCACATTAAATATTACTATTTTTTATCCTATTTATTTAATATATTTAAAAAATAAAAAATTAAATTAAAGACTAGAGGGGGTCACTACTAAAAATTTGCCATTTTCCTGTGAATTTTTAATACCTTTGTGAGTAATTGTTTCCTGCGGTTCTTTAAATCCTCAGGAAACTTTTCCCGCTAATACCTTATATATTGCATAAATTATTTTGCATAAGCTCAATATAAACTAATTCAAACGGATCCAATTCCAAACTTGGAACAAAACAATAAACAATATATTAGTTTGGGCCGGATTGATGTAATACACTAAATAATTGTATAAAAATATTTGAAAACTTTGCTTATTATTTTTAATTATTTATTTTTTGAAAAGAAAATATCATATTAGAGTTATGCTAACTAGTCTCAGTGCCATTAGTTAAAGAAATACAAAAAATTATATTGAATAGATTATTTTTTATACTATACTTCTAAAAAGTTGACTATACAAGTTTCAAAATATTTTTACTGTATTTATTTTCTTTAATTAATGTCCAACCCAAACACCGTGGATTGGCTCCGACTGCGATTTGGTTCAATTTTATCCGAACTTATAAACACCCCTAATTTTAGTCCTTCGAGGAAAATTGAGACCCAATAAATAAATGCAAATTTTAGTCCTTAAGAAAAAATAATGAGAAAAATGGAGGGAAAAAATGTTAAAAGAGGAGAAAATGAATAGAATGAATAGAAAGTGAGATGGTTATTTGATAACTTGGTATGAGAAAAAGTAAAAGTATGTTTTGTTAAAAAAATAAAAAAAAAAAAAAACTATTGAAGTACCCATCTAAAAATTATATTTTGGAAAAAATTTATTGAAAACAAAAATGCATTAATCCATAAAAATTAAAACCCCCAAATTAAAATTACGGTTCTTCAGTCACATTCAAACTTGAATTTATGGGTTTATAAACATGGCAAAGAGCTTCCTATAAAACAAAATAGTTCTATTACTTTCATTCTCTTGTGCAATTAATTTTCCACCTTCAGTTTATATCACAAATTGCGATGGGATGCTAAGTGATCCCAAAGTTGTTCTAGACTTCTAGTTCTACTTAACTAATAGCATGTTTGGTTACATGACCAATTTCTTTTTCCCGTGTAAGCTTCCGTCAGACATGCGGCATCACCGCATTTTCTAACTTTACCGAACATACGTGAAGATAGAAAGATAAAGTGATATTGTAAAATCAGCAAAACCAACAGAATTAAGGTTTAATCCTTCACTCAAACCTTATAATGATATATAGCCAGTCATTAAAAACATAAGAATGAAAAAATGAAAAGTAAAAACAAAACCATAGACCAACAGGATGCATGCTGCTCCATTTTGCAACTGGATAGAAAGTAAATGGAAAGATGATTTGATTTATACTGTACTAGGTGAAGAGAAAGATGAACATATATATTTGAAGCTAATCGCCGGCTTTCCTGTATTCAGGCTTCAGTTCATAGGTGCCTTGATTAGTTCCTTTGTTATTGTAGACACAAAGATCTTTCAATATATCTTTCAGAAATTGCTGCACAAAAAGGTATCATTAAGTTAAACACAAACACTACTAAATATACATAAACAAATGTTCAATAACCAAGTGTTGTTCTTGGAAGAGACTTGCTTATAAACAGAGTGAAATTCAATAAGTGATAACAGGAAAGTACATGCATATATGTATATAGCCATTATATCATAACAGTTGAAAATATCCCATGAAATCTCTGAAAATAATAGGCCTATTTTGTGTATATAATGGTTAAATTACATAAGTATTATCAAATGGCGTGTCATCTAACGTGGATGGAGGATTACGGTGGCCAGCCAAAATTTCACCATATAGACATGGTGTTGCAGTCTATGGAGGAAACATGGCGAATATAATAGGTGTTGCAGCTTATGTTGGCTGGCACAAAATCCGCCATACTATAACATGGTGGTACTGGCATGGCGGAAATTTGACAACACAACAAATGGGTCTCTGTCCTGAGCATGTCTACTAGTAGAAACAAGCTTCTATGGTTGGAATTCACTTTTAGTTTAAGTGTTCAATGCAATTTGTAAATGTACTTAAACTAAAACTGGATTTTGAGAGAAAGATATTAGTCAAAGCAGCAGTAGCACATACTTCAGGTTGGTCAGTTTCTTGTATGAGGTTTCTTAAACTCCAATTTGGCTGCCTTTCAAATAGCTTAAATATGATCTCTTCTTGTTCTCTTAGTTTCTGTTCCTCGCCCAGGAGCTTTCTTCTTTTCCTAATATTGCAACACATAAACTTCTATTACATCTCAAGTATCAATAAATAATTATTTTGTAAAGGCAATCTTAGCTGTCATTTTAATCTCATTATCATAGTTCAAAAGTGTTGTCTGCAACCACAATTGCGGCAGCATCGGCGACATTTGTTCACTTTTTTCCACAAAATCAAAGTTCACAGCACAAACACAACCGCAACTGCGACCACAACTTAGAACCATGTTCAGTATCAGTATTAAACTTTAAAAAAATGGTTCGATGGTAAGTTAATAAGTTATAAAACTGCTGGAGAAGGGAAGCACATGATGCTAAAAGAAGGGAAGCTTATCTTGGCGTGAAAATGCAATCATTTAGAACACAAATTGGTAACAGGAAAAAGAAAACGAAGAATAAGGCATTCACTTACAACAGGTCCAGCAACTGAAAAACTGACCATCCCTGGCATTGGCCTCATATTAGCTCCAGTATCATGTTCAATAACCTGGAAAATAGAGTTCAGGTGAATTCATAGGTAGATTGGTTGTATTGGATAAAATGTTATGATGAGAATGAAATTCGTAAGAAAAAAATACCCGTATCTGTCTATTTTTGACCGTATATTTTTTTGTCCTTTCACGACAAAGTTTCCCATAGAGTTCAAGGTTTTGATTATGTGGCCTCATGTCAAACTTGTTCACTATTTTTCCCTCCACAGATACCTTTCCTACAATATGCCAAAAATCTCAATTGCTTCATTTACATTTTCGTAAATTAGATTTTAAAGAGGGGTGGATTTATGATATATGATACTTCAGATATCAAATCAAAGACTTCCTATGTTGTTATATCCTTATTATGATTTACTTCAAAAAAATAAAAGATCAATATTATTAAACAAACAATAACATAGCAATGGAACAAATAAATAAATAGATCAAAATAAACAATGATGGCCTCTTGCATTTGGAAAGCTACAGTAGACCTCTAGAGGGTTCGACTCTTCCCTCGGTTCTGCAATGAAGAGAGCTTTACAACACCAGGTTGCTATAGGAACTTATTCGCTTTAGTTAGAGACTGTTAGACTATGTGCTAATGCTGATGAGCTTCGGTTTAAGATTGAATCGATTGGAATTATCTAAGTTTAATCCTTGGCTAGAACAATCCTTCATCAGACTTACTTCTCAGTCAAACTCTAAATTACCAGAACCCTTTTCTCCTTGAGAACCAGATCGTTAAGGAAAAAAAAAAGATGCTAGGTAGTCATTTGGAAAAGTAGATACAAACCATTGATGTTGCACGCAAATGCACACGTAATTCAGTTTGAATAGTAAAATAAGTTTTGCTCAGATTCTCTCAGTCTTCCTCCTTAACACTCATTCAGAATCTCTCTGTTGTTTGGATTCTTGAAGTCTTATATTATAATGTCATGTGAATCAAAAACCAATGCATGTGATGATTGAAAAGAAGGAACATGTATACCTTGTGTTGAGTCAGAAAAGACAGTCATGGGAATGAAGTCTTTAGACATATCCATAGCAAAAGATCTCGATGCATTTCCACCTTCATTCCCACCCAACTCCATTGTAAACTGATCATTTTATTATTTCACTAAACAATCAATCAATTTATAAATTGCAAAAAGAAAAATATAGGGAAAAGTATCATCAATAAAAAAATATAAGGAAAAGTATCTTTAGTACCTATAAATTTATTCATTTCCAATCTCTACCTTTTACAAAAAAAACAGTGATTAGTTAGTCACTGCAGAGTAGTGTTGCCAAATATTAGCCATGGCGGACATTGGTGGCAGGTTTTTGGCTTTCCGCCATGGCCAATTTCTGATGGATGGTGGCGCCATACTCAGATATGACGGCGCCACATATCAGCCAGTATGGTGGGTTTTTGCCTCTCCACCATGGTCTGGCATCCACCATCATCGACAACACTGCTGCAGAGAGACTAAAATCACGCTGTTTTTATAAAATGTGATTGACTACAAATTGATAAATTGTTGGATTTAATTCATATACATTGCCACCCTAAACATTTTTTTAAAACCGTCAATCAATCACAAACATAAGATATTTAAAAACATCTAACTTGAATCATTACTTATCATTCGTTGTTGTGATTTAATGACATTGTAACTTTTAACACAGACAATGTATACAAATTAAAAATCAAACTCTAATTTTTTATAGAAACTAACAAGAATACAAACATATTGAACCCTAAAAAGCTATGAAGCACAAACACTCCTTGAATTAGGTGTGTCCCAGTGTCAAACGTGAGTTGGTGTCTGACACCAACACATATGATTACATTAAATTATATCAGTTTCTCAAATTATTATCGGTGTCAATGTATCAGTATCTCTATCGTGTCTTAACGAACTAAATTGACCAAGATAAAACACATTTAAGAATCAAAATAACATATTCGAGAATCAAAATGACTAACTAAAGACGAACACGTGAGGACGTGTCTGCAATTTCGATACATTCAAAGATGATTGCTTATACTAAAAAGTAACAATTTCGACATGATATTAATACATTATACAATATGATTTCACAATAAACAAGAGAAAACACAAGCATGCATGAAAATAAAAAATCATGATTCATGACAATGATGATGAGAATGAGAATGCGAATCAATTACCTGAGCATCATTGTTGGAGTTGAGAGGATCAATGGAGACAATGACTTTAGCGCTGGGAAGAGAAGGGTCAGAGGAAGAAGGTAGGGCACCAAGGGATCGAGCAACAACGGGCGGACATTTCATCAACCAAATTGGATTCAGAGCTTTTGAAGTATCAACGTAACCACCAATGCCACCGGTACGACCACCACCGCCGCTCTTCTCTTTGGTTCCGCCGCCGATTTCTTCCACCTCCTCCTTCATTGTGGCAAAATTATTTCTTCCTTCGCTTCTTGTAGTAGCAGTATGGAGAAACTACGTGATTACCACCACTATTTATATACTGTATTTATTTATACTAGACTTTTTACCCGTGAGCACGGGTTCGATCATTCAATTCAATTATATAATAGAAATGTTGATAATATGTGATTATTTATAGTAATAAGCATTTAGGGTCCGTTTGGATAAATAACTTATACATATGCTTATAACATTAGAGCTTATAGTATGAGACCTTACATCATAAGTTCTTATACTCAATAAGTCTTTTGTGTTTGGATATGTACGCTAAAAAGTACTTATATAAATTAAAAAGTACTTATATAGAATGTTAATATGATTTTAATTTCAAAAAATAAAATTAAAAAATCAAACCATAATTAAAAATATAATAATTATATATATACGACGGTGTCCCTTGCAAGGAGTGTAGGAGTGAAGATTGGATTAATTTTTTATAGCCATGAGAGCTGTAAAAGAGTGAAGGACAAAGTGTTGCTGCATATGATATTTTTTACTCTGAGAACTCATTTCATGCTTCCCTCAAATTCCTTTAAACCCAAATCAAGTTTTTAATTTTGTAGAAGAAATTGTCCATACAAAATACAAACCAAACCTATAATGTTTTCTTTAAAATTTATTTGCATCTGAAGGTTGAATTTGGAGGATAGAAAAAGAGTGTACTTCTTTGCCATTTGCCACGATGAAGAAGTTGGGAGGGAAGAGAGAGAAAGTGAGTGCAAGATCCGGTGTGGTAGTGTCTAATAAGATCATGTAGAATTATTTAATCTAGTGGTTGGAATGAGTGGTACACCGGTGAGGGACTTAACAGATGGTACACCTTAGACGCCACCATATATATATATATATATACTAATATATAAAGGGGATACAAATTTTTGGGATGACTTTTTCAATATTCCTATTTTACCCTTAAAAAAACTAAAAAAAAAACTAAGCACAACTTCCACATAAAAGTAGGTTTTCAGTATTTTGTATAGTAAAAAAAAAAATATATTTTTTCTTCTTAATAAGTAGCCACAACAAAAAAGGAGGTTAAGTAGTTATCAATTAACTAAGTCCAATAAAAAAGGAGATTAATTAGTTATTTATATTTGCACAATAGAGAATATCGATCACAACAAAAAAAAAAAATATCGATCACACAAACGGGCACGAAAGTATATATAAAGTAAAAAAAATCCATTGAGCTATGTTACCAAAAAAAAAAAAAAACTCAAATGAAAAACAGAAAGTTTATGTCAAAAAAGAAAAATAGAAGTGTGTAGATAAGATGCATAAACATAAAAAGACAAAAATAAAATAAAAATTAGTTAAAATAAAAGTTTAAAAACTATTATCTTCAGGTGGTGTGTAATACAGATCATTAGGCACGGATAACACTTCAATTCCATTGATGAAAGCATAGTTATTAGAATTTCCATTACTTGGAATGAAACTCAAATCAAGCCTTTGATCCTCACCAACGTTAATAACATATTCTTTCAACAGAGTATCAACACCTTCAACATCAGCGTTTAATGAAGCATTAAAATTCTTAAGAAGTGTGAATCCGTTAGAAATAACAGTGAAAGAAGCATCGTGACGGTTAAAACCGTTGGTATAAGTAGAAAGGTAGAAAAAAAGACGGAGGAATTTAGGACCTGTAGCAACGGGAAAAGAGTAATTGAATATTGTGTGTTGTAAACGTGCTGATGAATAAATTTTTTTGCATCTATACATAATTTTCGTAACTGATTATTAGTTATTTTTGTTTTATTAATGTTTATCCATTTTCTCTTTTTTGACAGATCTCAATTTTTTTTAACACATGACGTGTCACATTCATTAATTGATGTGGCAACATAATATTGGTTTAAAAATTGATTATTTAAGTTTTTATCATAGCCGTTGATATAATTTTTTTTCCAAGTGTCAAAATCTAGACCATTCATATTAGGGTTAGGGTTTAGAGTGCCTCTAGTTACTCTCGTTTTATTAAAGAAAAATAGAAGTGTGTAGATAAGATGCATAAACATAAAAAGACAAAAATAAAATAAAAATTAGTTAAAATAAAAGTTTAAAAACTATTATATTCAGGTGGTGTGTAATACAGATCATTAGGCATGGATAACACTTCAATTCCATTGATGAAAGCATAGTTATTAGAATTTCCATTACTTGGAATAAAACTCAAATCAAGCCTTTGATCCTCACCAACGTTAATAACATATTCTTTCAACAGAGTATCAACACCTTCAACATCAGCGTTTAATGAAGCATTAAAATCCTTAAGAAGTGTGAATCCGTTGGAAATAACAGTGAAAGAAGCATCGTGACGGTTAAAACCGTTGGTATAAGTAGAAAGGTAGAAAAAAAGATGGAGGAATTTAGGACTTGTAGCAACGGGAAAAGAGTAATTGAATATTGTGTGTTGTAAACGTGCTGATGAATAAATTTTTTTGCATCTATACATAATTTACTTAACTGATTATTAGTTATTTTTGTTTTATTAATGTTTATCCATTTTCTCTTTTTTGACAGATCTCAATTTTTTTTAACACATGACGTGTCACATTCATTAATTGATGTGGCAACATAATATTGGTTTAAAAATTGATTATTTAAGTTTTTATCATAGCCGTTGATATAATTTTTTTTTCAAGTGTCAAAATCTAGACCATTCATATTAGGGTTAGGGTTTAGAGTGCCTCTAGTTACTCTCGTTTTATTATATTAAGATACTTAGGTATTTTTTTTATAAGCTATATATAAAGTATAAGGATTTAATTTGTATGCACCGACAGTGTAAAATAATTTTACACTGTCAACCAATGACAACCATGTATTCCGCCACATCACCCCACTTTACCCCACTTTCTTCATATGATATGGAAGATTGGTGATTTCTTATTGGATGACCGTGTAAAATTATTTTACATCGTCGGTGCATATCAATTAAACTCAAAGTATAAACTCAAAATTTGATATCGCCAAAAAAAAACTAAATACTCGATAGATATCGAACCGATGAAACCTTTGATTGCGGTTTGATTGGCTCAATAGGTTGAAATCGCGGTTTATGTGAAAGACTAATAGGTGCTCTCGGGTCTTTATTATAAGTATTAGACAAAAATTATTTTATTGATTTATAATATAGTCTAAATATATCAATTATTCAATAAATCTAAAAAGTGATTTATTTTTTTTATAATAGTGACAATATAAATATTAGAAAAATAATATTTGTTGAAAGAAAAGAATCGGTTGAACCAACTATTATAAAGCTCGATTCTTACATACTCATGGGCGGAGCCAAGGGCTAGCAAGCTTGGGCAGTTGCCCGGACTCTGGCCAAAATTGTTGGTATTTTTAGGGGTTAATTTATAACAAAAATGAAATTTTTTGTTGAACTATTTATATATTATGTCGCATGTGAAATTTTGTCACTCTATAATAATTCTAGCTCTGCCATAGTTGTAATGATATGTAATAAAACCAACCAACAAACCCATTTCCGGTTCAACTAGTCCAATTGAACCGCCGGTTTGATTATGAAAACATTAATTTATGCTCACTCCGTTGTAAGATAAATTTCTCTATGGCAACAAAAAATGTTCGAAAATACTCCCTTTGATCTCGTATGTAAGTAATTTTTCATTTATTGAGTTCATCCAATAACTAATATATTTGTTCTATAAAATCGAACTTAAATTCTTAACCCGAATCCTTTGATGGAGTTTATTAAACATTTTATTACAATCACTTAATAGAAAAAAATAAACATTTACTTTTACCAAACAATTTTTCATAAGGGATAGGTACCAAGATGATGCACTTTTTACTAGTTGGTTTTGTTTGCGAGTTTGAAGGGAACAAAACCAACTCACAAACTCACAAGTAGCCCAAGTGAGTTTGCGAGGGCTTTGGAGAGAAAAGTTGAGGAAAAAAATGTGTAATATTTCATATTTTTTTTAAAACATATATTTTATAAAGAATGATAAATAAATACATGTGATTAACATATTTGTAATTTTAAAAATATTATAATAATATAAATTAAATTTGAAAAATTTATATAAACCCTTTAAAATCCTTCATTAATACAATTTTTGAATTCCACCAAATTAAAATATTTGTGTTATGAAGAAAAAGGAACCCTCCAAACTTGTCCCCTCTCAATCTCATCTCATCTATTCATCTCACTTTTTTCTCCCTTTTTTTTCAAAATTCTCTCCTTCTCTCTCTTCTCAACTCCCAAACAAAGTCATACTCTCAGCACATGTCATCTTGATCATGCATAATATTGGACCTCCACATCACTCCATACTAACATCTTCAGTAGCCAACAGAGCCTAACTGTTCATAAATAATCAAGAGTATGGTTTTCTGAGATGAAATTTAGTTTCTTGGTGGTCCTAAATTAAAAGCAAACTCAACTTGCTAGGTTAACCCCTCAAGCAGGCAATCGCAATCTTGTCGAAAAACATACTAGGTTTTACAGTTCAAAACTGTTCCCAATAAACAATGTACGCCTTTTATATATAGCTCATGTTGTTTACTACGATAATCGTTGCTCTATCTCAGGTTCTTTCTCCTTAGTCAAAGCAACTAAATGTAGCTCATCTCTCTAATGATGCTCAGACTTATAGACAAGCATCATTTCACTTTCTGACAAACTCAAGATGCTTGACAAATTCAAATCCTTTCGAACCCATCCTCTCCGTTTCTAGGTTTCCTATCTACTACCAATATCAAATAAAAAGAAACAAACTTAGCATAATGTAATACACTTTTATCAGTCAAAAATTAGAATTGATCAAATGAATATTACAGGGTCATTGGGGACAACAAAAAAATGTCTTCAAAATCAAAACTAGGTTACATTTCAAGGGTTTCTTTGAAAGCAAAAAACAAGCCACCTAAAAAAACTAGGCTTGACATAAGAGACAAATAATGTGAGCAGCACAAATTTTGCCATTTTCCAAGAAAATGACTCCATCAACCAAGGCGGTTTGGTTTGATTTGTTTCGAGAAATAACTCTTTGGGTTATTATCACTAACTCAAGTCAACCTAAGAGTAGCACGTTATCTCTAAATGAACTTCAAGTAGGCTTCTTGGCCTTCTTCTTCTTAGCTTTTGCAATAGCATCACACAAATCTCTTTTACGTTTGTTGTTTGGATTTTCATCTCCGTCCACGCTTCCTGAATTTTTGCTTTGGACTTCAAGAGCATCCCTAACAAAAAATTTTAACCTCCACAAGGTAGACTCGCTCTGCATAGAAAAACAATATAATCATTAGCATACAGATAATATAATCAATATCATATCAATTTGATACAAAATCCAAGTAACAACAGTTTTATTTGTGTTATGACACTTTGAATGAAGTATATCTGATATATCTGACCTGAGCATCCATGTCAAGATCCACCTCGTCAGCATTTGCTTGGAAGTTCGGATTAGTTTGGGCAACAATTTCCAATGCTCCGCGAAGATCATCAGCAGACAGTCTGGTGAGAGCAGCTCCAAGGTTTCTCTTTTCTTCCGTTGACATTTTTCTGTAACAAATTTTATCAAATTTAGCTATGTGGGTGGGAGTGACAAAGTATTATAGATAAGGAGAAAAAAAAAACAGCAACTGGAAAAATGATGAGACAAAGGCAGTGAGGAAGGTATGTATGAAATGAAGGGCGAAACTATTCAACAAATTAATTGTGTTAAGTAATATTGCAAAGTCCTTACCTTCTCATAACCAATATATATGTGTATGACGAGGATCACTCTACCGGTATTATACTTAAACACTAGTATTTTTTGGTAACTTATACAAGATGTTTCAACATTAACAAATCAGAACAAAAAAAACGTTTGGGCCAAAAGATATATGATAGGTTTGTTTTATGGAGTACACTTTTTAGGAAATACATAACACCTAACCTGCATCTTTTAACAACCATCTCTCGTAGCTCTTCTAAATGTGCATCAACTTCATCCAGCTGGAGAAGAAAAAAATACAAAGCAACATCATCTTAAATAAGTTTCATATGATTCTATCCTCATATTAGATACTGTTAGGGTCCTTTCTTTGAGCAAGAAAGAATTCCTAGAATAGTGGTGTAAAACAGATTCAAATAAATTAAGATTGCAAATAAATGAAGGATTTCTTATTGGTGAAGAGAGATTGAAAGAGAAGATACAAAAGGTAAACAATGAAGATGATAGATAACCTTGCATTGCACACAAGGCTACCCCAAAGGAGCACTCTCCTTTTGCACTAGATAATTCTCTAGTCACAATTTAATTTTTCAATGCTATCATTATTCCACTCTACCAATTGAGGGCTATTTAAAGACTTTCTAAGAATAACAAAAAAAAAAAACTCTTAACATCCACCTAACAAACTTATAAACTTACTAACTTCTACGATAACTAAATCTTAAGTACTCTAATTATCCTATATTTCATATCCTAATAGGTATATCTTTAATACGCATGAAAAAGATGTATAGGTTTATTTGATCAAGTTCTCTTTCCCCATATTGAACTGCTGAATAAGGTTGTAAATCCCTCATAAATTACCTCATTACTCAAGTCTCTAGCCATTTTAGCATGAGCTGCTTCTTGGGCTAATTGCATAGTTAACCGTGCTTCAGCTTCTTCCTCTTCTCGTCTTGTTTCCTATAATTTAATAACCCCAGATGATAACAAGTACCAAGATATTGTTCTTAGACAATATTTAAGCAGTATCCAAAGATGATATAGGATCACAATATTAATCAATTAGTAATCAAATTCCATCCAACACAAAAATTGGTTCAGGAAACAAAAGGTTTGAATTCAGTTACCTCTTCAGTAACTTTAGGCAGAAGTTGCAACCATTTCTCCTCAAATTTTTCCAGTAAAGATTTTGCCATCACATGAACATCACTTCTTTCGTCATTATATTTCGTAGCATTTTTGAAAACCAGTCTCACATCAGCACATATTTCCCGAATATGCTTATATCCAGTACCATCAATAGCCTCTATCTGGTTCTTAATGGTATTGAAATCCATGGGCTTGTCAATGATCTAGCATGCATCATAATACAACATGTCAATCAAAACTCAAGCATGCCATTAAAAAAAAATCAAAACTCAAGCATGAAAAGTTGAAGGCAAATAAAAGATCCAGTCACTTAAGGGCGTGTTTGTTTAAGAAAAATATTTGTTTTCTTATATGTTCCGATCCAGTACTTACCATAAACTAATGCAAATGTAACATTGGAATTTGGAAACCTTGAATGCATATACAAACCTAACCGTATCTCTTAATAAACATGTAAGCTAATCAAATGCCTCGGTAAAGAAGTCATCATTACTAATACAAATGTAACATTGGAAAACATGTATGCATATTGAACTATACCTCATAATAATCATTTAAGCCCAGGCCCTCTACATCCACTGGTTGCATAAAAGGCCAAGCCCACTTATGTTGTGTGATCTGACAGAAAAAGAGCATTAAAAAATTAATTTATAATTCAAATGTCTATGGGCACAACCAATTTACAAAAGATGCATTAAAAATATTTACATCTGAATCAGGATGGAAAATACAAGTAATCACACCATGTGACATCACAAAATAAAATATTAATAATATTTTCTGTGGACTGTTTTAGCAACAAAAATCTTCTTATTTTTATGAGGAATAGAACAATGTATTTTTTAAAAATGTATTTTGCATCGTATGTTTCAATTTGTGATAATAGCCCCTTTCATGAATCCGAATAAGGCACTTGCAAGTTGCAGCTATCTATATCTTTCAAATAGCAAACTTTAATGCAATGGTATTTATTTAAGCACGTGTATGGTTGGTTTTGTATGAATTGTGAGCATGTTATTTTGTGAATATCAGGGTCAAAAGAATTGCCTCCGCAAAAAGTATTTATGCAAAGAACTTTTTGAGCTACGCATCATTGTATTGTTGTCTGCACTAAAAGCCCATACAAAGAACAGAAAGGAAAAAAAAAAGAAAAAATTACAAAAATGCATAACCTATAACAACCAAAACAGATAATGCTTTACATGACCAACAAATAGACAGTTAATAACACATTGGTAAGACACACAAAGATGTCATATTCCACAACCACAACACACCACCGCAAACATTAAAAATAAGTGAAAAGTAGCTACCTGGCGTAATATTGTGCCAAAATGGCGTATAAGATCTTGCATTCTTTTTTGAGCAGCCGCTTCTCTACGTGATGCATCCTGCTGTTGCTTCTTAATACTTGGAACATGTTTCTCCTTATCTTTATCCTTCGTAGTTGAGTTCCCTTTTGGCATGTCTGTTTGCTTTTTATTCACGCTGGAGTAAAATTTATCTATCTCATGCCCTTTCTTCTCAAGCTGCAGGAAAAGAAGCATATTACTGATTATAGACACACAAATGAAGCACCAATTTCCCATACAAAATTAATCATAAAAGCAACATAAAATCTCGGACCACACAGACAGGTTGGTACGATATGGCCTGGTTGCTTGCAATAATTGTAAAATTTCTCAGAACAATCTTTTGTAATTAGGCCAAATCTTTTACAGCTATAGCATTGCACAGCACACATATCTTTGTTCTTGTTCTGACCTTGAGTAGCATAAGACACGTCAACAAGAGTACTAATATTAGCTTTTTGTTCCGTTACTGCTTCTCGAAGAAAATCACTTAAGCAAGTACCTAAAGAAGCTACATGAACACGGTTTCATCACACTAGCACAACTAGTCTCAAACTCACGTCACAATTTCATCGAGAACTGGTATCTTCTGTTGGTTTCATAGACCTTGTTGACAACAGAAAGTGCTTCTTTAGGGTCATTAGCAGTAGCAATGTCAGACAGAATACTCAATCCATAGGCTTTCAAAACCAGATTTATAATCCTCAATTAAAAGACTCCCTTGTGTTAAACTTCCTAATTCATCCCTTGTGTTAAATTATACCCTTTCCATATAATTTCACGGCTAAACTACACATTTGGTCCCTTACGTTTATTTTAGGTTTCAATTTGGTCCCTTACGTTTATTTTAGGTTTCAATTTGGTCCCTTCCGTCAGTTTTTGCACATGTGGCATACGGTTTGCTTACGTGGCAGACAGTTTGCACACGTGGATTGACACGTTGACACGTATCCAATTGAAACAGTGGAACAATGGAATCTGACGGAAGGGACCAACTAATGCAAATGTTGATAACGTAAGGGATCAAATTGAAACTTTTTAAACGTAAGGGACCAAATTGAAACCTAAAAGGGACCAAATATGTAGTTTAGCCTAATTTCACACTTCCTTGGCAGAGTATTTAACAACACTTTAAACTAAACAGTGTATCCCTAAACTATAACGGTTTATTAACATTCTGGTACCCTATAGCACCGCTATAGTTGCAATTTGACAACGCAAAAGTGCTTATATTACTATGGAATGCCTAAAAGTCATAATGTAAATACAATAATTTAGTAATAATAATAATAATGATAGTTACCTGATCAACTTTTGAAATGAGTTGATCAACGCGATGCTTGAAGTTGAAATTCTCCATGAAGCTCTTATCTGTCTCGACGGAATTCAATCACCGCTATCACGGCCGTAAGTTGCGGTAACCGTTTATGGAGGCGGAGGAGTAAGTCCGGTGCGCTTCCGGGCAGTTCAGTTAAGTGCGAGTCCCAAAGCTGGGATATTTTAGGGTTGTAATTATTAATTAATTGTCTAGCTACCAAATTGGAAGCTTAGACTTTTGGCTATCTTTTACTTATAAAAGGAAGCTCCTCATTAGCTCCTAAGCCTCCATTTTGCCTATGTGGCACCTCTAAAAATGCTTCATGTATAAGCCTTCATTTTGCCTATGTGGCATATTTTAGAGAAGCTTTTCCTCTCTATATTGATGTTTCACAATTTATTTTCTTTTCCATTCATACAAAATTATGACCACTATGTAACTCCCAATTAATATATTTTTCATCTCTTAAGTCTCCATTTAACTTTCATCTCTTGGACTTCATCCAAGATTTTAATATATCGGTTACAATACTACTCATATATGTGAGAAGAAATTTTTTCATATCTAATATGTGCAATTTTTCTTTCCATTGTCTTGCTTCTTCTTTTTATTTTGTGCGTCATTTATAAATACTTATTTTATATAGATAGATAGATAGCTACCTTGATCATTCTCATATATATATATATATATATATATATATATATATATATATATATATATTCTATGATTTGTAAATTTATAAATCAATTAAAACCATGATTTGTTGAAATTTTAATCATGTATTGATGTATTTGTTTGTATAATTTTCTAGCTTTCTTTCTTATAGTTTACTTTATTGATTAACATGAATAAGACTATTTTTCATGTGAATGTGGGGAATAGCATAAAAGACTTCCATTTTTTTATTGCTTTTTTAGATTGATAATTATTTTTTTTGCAATTTCACTCGCAAATTTTTTGCATAACAAATAGAATATAATTAAGAGGATTAATGTTTTTTTTTTGTTTTTGCAGATCATCATAAATTCAACTTTTGTGTCTCAATCAACTTCAAGAAATATCAGAAGAGGTGAAGAAACATTATTTAATATTTTGGGGGTTGAAGAGATAATTCATTTAGAATTTAAGTATGTGAATCTATTGTTTATGTTGAAGGTATTGAGGCTAAAGTGATCAAAGTTGTGAGTGTGTTTGGATTTAATTTTTTGTTATTTGTTTGGAGGGTATATATATATATATATATGATAACTTTGTTGTCAAAGTGTAATCATAATGTCATGTCTTCTTAGTTGTTTTTTTTATCATGTGTAACTTGCTATTATTATTTGAGTCAAATTCATAATTGTGAGGGTTTGTGAATTTTAATCATGTAAACGTGTATAAATATGTGTGATTTATTTTATAATAAAAATAGAAAACAAAAAACACTACTACTAAAGCTTACTTGACACATGAAGCACTCCATTATCTTTATTTCGTTTTTTTATTCTATACATGCACCATATATTCAATATAAAATGGAAAAAGTTATTCATTATAACTATTCTTTTCTGAATCATTCATTATACTACTTTTTTGTCAAGTAAAAATAAGATGTTAAATTTAATGTATACGAGTCGAGCTCTTGATGGAATTATGTTTGATAATATCTACCATTTCTTTATATATGTAGGAATGTTTAGGTGGAGATTAGGTTGCACATACATGGCAAAATTGTAAAATTATTTGTTAAATGTGTTAGCTTATTCTATCTAATGATAATTAATTGTTATGAATTTTTTGATAATATCTACCATTTCTTTACTAGGTGAAGATTTGAGAGAAAACTTCAAAAAAAGTCAATATATCATCACAAGAAATAGAATTGCATTTTCATTAAATATGAGACCTTAAATTGTATAGAAGAGAGTAAAATTGTTATGCTATTTAATTTGTACATAATTTTCAAATAACAAGATCAAATTGTAAAAAAAAATACAACAAAAACCACCATATATGAATGTTATTCTATAATCATAGCTTATTTCAACATTTTAGATCAAGAACAATATTGTCGGCATGTATTAATACTTTTAATTCTTATTGAAAAGAATAAAAGAAACAGCAAAATTAAATAGCAAATTGATTTGCAACTACACACTTGCGACTTAAATATAAATAAATTAAGTTCTTATACAATTGACCTATTAGAATAAAATATGTTGCTTCCCTTAAAACTAATGAATATTATAAGAGACCGCTAAAAACTATATTAATTATTCTTAAAATATAAATAAATCTATGATATAAACTAAAAAACTCATATTTCCAATAAAACTCTTATTTTTAATATAAATTAATATTAAACATATTCATATTATTATATTGTAAAATAGTATCCATCATTTAACTATATTTGATTCTACTTATCACAATTATTATTTCTTCTACAAAAAAAATTTAAATATGTATTCTAATCAAACCCATGAAAAATAAAAACAATTGGCAGACAAACCTTAAAAAATTTTAAAAAACATAAAAATTAAGCAAATAGAAAAAGTAAACTAGACAACAGACTAAGAAATCTGTATGAATAAAAGTTGAGATAAAATTTCACTAAGCAAACTTTTGAGAGAATACTCCAAAAAAGTCAATATATCAGGACAAAAATTTCACTTTTGTTAAATACAAGAGGTCTTGAATTGCAAAGAGGAAAGTATGCAACTACATGCTTTCAATGAATGAGATCAAATGATGAAAAAAAACAAAACTACCATTTAGGAATCACATTCTATACAGAACTTATTTCAACCTTTCTCTATTACTCATGAGCAATATTGCTACTAATCATGACTATCTCTAACGGCTCTAATGAAAACAATAAGAAATATACTAAAATAAGAATAAAAAAACAAAAACAAAAAAACAAAGCAACTTGCAGCTACACACTGCAATTCACGAAAAGAAAATTAAATTCACGATTACACTATTAGCATTAAAATATGGAGAGGGGAGTAAGTTGATAAGCTATTTAGTACCTTAAATTGCATAGAAGTGAGTAGGCAGTTACACTATTTGATACGCAATTTTCAAAAAATGAGATCCCGTGATAAAAAAAAATCAAAGCTACCATATATGAATCATGTTCTATAACCAAAGCTTATTTCAACACTTCTCATGAGCAATATTATCATCAAGTCTCCAACTCTTATTGAAAATAAAATAAGATATACAATATACATCAAAAATAAAAAAACAAAGTGACATGTGACTATACAATTGCAACTCATATAAAGAAAACTAATATATTAAATGATTACACTATTAAAATAAAATATGAGGTCAACTCCCTTCAAAACTTATGTAATATTATAAAAGATCTATTACATTTAAAGATAAACAAAATTACTATGTAAATCAATAAAAAATTTCATATTCCTAATCAACTTTTTTATTTTTATACATATACTAATATTAAATATAATCATTTTTAAAAATAGTACTCCCTCTGTTCCTTTTTATAAGAGACAATTAACTTTTTAGATTTATTCAATAATTGATGTATTTGGTCTATATTATAGCTTAAATACATTCATTATTGAATGAATCTAAAAAGTCAATTGTTTCTTATATAAAAAAACGAAAAAAAAAATACCTATCATTTTAAAAAATATTTTAATTATATAGTTTAATCGAACACGTGCAACGCACGGGTTTATCCCTAGTCTTTGGTAAAAATAAAGGTTATTTGATAAAGTAGTTGATAACTTTATAGTTGATGACCAACGATTGATGACTTACGGTCGATAAGTTAATTGAATTGTTTGATAAAATTAATGGTTCAACTAACTGATAAATGTAAAATAACATAAAAGGGTATTGTTGATTCATGATAAAATTTAGATTAAATTAATATTTAACATACTTAAAATTTAATTTATTTTTATAATAGAATTTAAAAACTAAATTTACAAATATAATATTTTTATATTATTGAACTAGTTTTTAATTAATTAGAATTTTATTTTCTAAAGTCATGATTTTTCTATAATTTAATAGTAAAATATTGAATGTTTATTATTGTGTTTTGATACAAAACAATAAGTGAGTAACGTAAATACTTATTTGGTACAAAACAAAAATAATATAAGTGTACTATAATTGAACCACTGAGCAACGTAAAAAAAACAAAAGTTAATATGTTATATATCAAAAAAACAAAATATGCACAAAAAAAAAACAAAATTTAATATGTTATGTACCAAAAAAAAGATTTAGTTTTTTAAATATATAGCATTAATTAGTATTATTGAAAAAGATATGGGTAATTGACAAATCATACCCTTAAAATATCAAATGGACAGTTAAATAGAAACGCTAAATTCTATGTTTTTGGACACTTAAAAAGGAACGGAGGGAGTAATAAATTGTAAAGGGTAAAGATGACTTTTAGTTAAAATAATAAGGGTAAAAGTGGAAGAAAAATTGATAAGTTATAAGCTATAAGTTCACAAGCTACTTGAATTAGCTTATGAAAAATAAGTTATAGGTCAGTAAAATAAGCTATAAATAAGCTATAAGCTCTTTCTAAAAAATTCTTATCAAATGAGTCTTTTAGCTTATAAGACATAAGATATAAGTCAGTTTTTTGGGTTTGCCAAACAGACCCTTTGATTCTAAAATTATTTGATGTCATAACCGATTTCAAATTATATTAGACGGCATGGTATGCTGGATATTGGCAGTGGAAAAAAGTACTACCTCTGTCCAAAAATAAAAGAACTGGTTTGACTACTGCACATATGCCAATGCACAATTTTGATCACTAATATCTTTAATTCTCTATTAGTAAAAATTATAAAACTTGATATTTTGAAAATACTCATCAAAACAAATCAAACAAGATCTTATATGCTTATATTTATATCTATATATTATTAAAAAAGTATGGTCAAAACAAGATAAGTGAATAATGTCAATTAATCAAAATAGCTCTTATAAAATGGACGGATGTAGTATTAGGCTAATATTACTATGCATATAATTATCATTATTGAAAGAGAGTTGGATTTGAATTTTGTGTGTGAATGTTAGTATTAAGCAAATTATGCTATTTTATAATTGAAAAGTTAGCTTCTAGTTTTGAATATTTTAATTGAACATTTTATAAAAAAATAATTAAGATGTGAGATATAAGGTTAAGGTCCATGCTGTTTTGTATATTGTATATGAGTTTGATCTAGTTCTTGAGACAATAAAGAAATATTGATCTCTTGAAATTTTAATTGAACATTTTATAAATATAATTAAGACGTGAGACCTGAGATTTAAGTCTCAATTGCTTTACTTTTTATTCACACTTGATTTAATACTTCATACCATAATAGACTACCCTCTTCTGTTAGAAAATCCTTTTTTATATTTTAATTTAACATTTTACAAAAGAAAACAAATCGGTAAGGCCTAAGGTTATAGTTTCAATTGTTTTACTTTTTACACGGTCTTGATTTAGTTCTTCACACCATAAGAATTTATTCTATATATTTATTCCAAATTAATATTATTGAAAAATGAAAAACAATAATCAAAATAAATGTGAAAGCGATAATCTATATTGAATTAAAAAAATAAAAAATTATCAAATTTATTTAAATAATATTTTAGTTAAATTATTTATAATTGGTTGATTTGCTCCGATGGTGGTTTTACTGCTTCTGTTCAGGTGGTGGTTGTGGCCGGCAGTTTGATTATGTGAGTTTTTGTTTCGGGGTGGTTGCAGTCGTTTGTTGGCAGCAACTCTTGTTGTTTTGGTGCGGTTAAAAATGTTTTCTCTCGTCAAAAGCTTCTCCGGTCGCCACACTATCAGATTGCAAATATAGACTTTTTGCCTAGACAAGTGATTTATGGCGACCTCCATCAAGTTGGTTGTCTTGGTGGGTTGCTGTTTGCTCAAATCTGTATGGAGAGTGTTTGGTTGTCGGCGTTGTGTGTGGGAGAGCTTTTGTTTCTGCTTCAGCTCAATGTCGATTTGGCGGGGCGGTGGAATTGGATTGTGTAGGATGTTATTGTGTCCTTGACTTTAATTGGTGTTGTTGGATTGTATAAGATGTTATTGTGTCCTTGATTTTAATTGTTGTTATTTTTCTGGTGGTGTTGTTATGCTACATTTATTTGTAGTTTTGTACTATTTCTCGCAATTTATATGTCTTATACTTGTGGTTGAGTTTTATAATATATTTGCTGATTAAAAAAAATTATTATTTGTTAAAAGAGATATATGCAAAATATAAAGAATATAATCTGTTTAAGAAGAAAAGAAACAAATTTTGTTAAAATATTTATGTCAAAATAAATCATCTTTTAAATAAATAAAGAATAAACATGGAGTTGACACATGGTATAAAAAACCTTACTTTATATAGCATCAATTTGCATCAAAAGCTCTATTTGGTAAATAATTGCGGGATAGCTGATAAGTTAGCTTATAGCGGATAGCTGATAAGCTAGCTTATAGCGAATAACTTATAAGCTAGTTTTTAACTTATAACGAATAAGCTATAAGCTAAAAGCTAGCTGATTGAATTTGTAGTGTTTGGTAAAATTAGCAGTTGGACTAGCTTATAAGTATGAAATGACATAAAAAAGATATGTTTAATTAATATTTAATTCTTTTCATGTAAGATTATAGAAGTAAAATTGGAAGAAAAGATAATAAGCTATAAACTATAAGCTCATAAGCTACTTGAAATAATGTTTGGAAAATAAGCTATAAACTAGTAAAATAAGCTATAAGCTATTTTTTAAAAACTGTTACCAAACATAGCTTTTAACTTATAAGCTAAAAGCTATAAACTAGCTTATTTGGTTTACCAAACAGAGCCAAAATAGATTCAAACAGATATGCAAACATCCCTTAGCAGTAACACACATCGGAGAGTACATTCCATATCTAATACGTAGTATGTGGCTACGCGGGGAAGTTATTATACATAAGTGTAATCCTTATGCATGATACATAAGTCAATAACACACATTAGATTGAGCATCCACGTGTAATAATCCTAGTCAATCTCAACTCACACACTCACACCCCCCAAATTTCTCGTGTACCCCCCCCCAATTTCTCGTACACCCTCCCAAATTTCTTGTACACCCCCCAAATTTCTCATGCACCCCCCAAATTTCTCGTGCACCCCTAAATTTCTCACGCACCTCCCAGATGACTTGTGCCCCCAATTTTTTTTGTCCCCCCACATTTCTAGCCTAAACCATTTTGATGTGGCAATGATTTCAGATATATACATTCCAAAACCATTAAGTGCATAAGATGGTTTTGAAGTACAACCTATAATTAGAATCATTATTTTTTTTTTTTTGGTTTCAATTATAATCATTATTTAAAATCATTTAACAATAATTTTGGTTTCTCATATAAGACAATCTAAACCATTAAATCACAATTATTGTTTCTATTCTAATTATAGGGTTGTACTCCAAAACCATTTTATGCACCTAATGGTTTTTTATTACAACCATCTGAAATCATTCCCACAGCAAAATGGTTTAATGGTTTTTTATTATAATCATTATTTTTTATTTTTTTGGTACAATTATAATCATTATTTAAAAACATTTATCAATAATTTTGGTTTCTCATATAGGGTTGTACTCCAAAACCATCTTATGCACTTAATGGTTTTTGAGTGCATATCTCTGAAACCATTCCCACAGCAAAATGGTTTATGATAGAAATGTGGAGGGGAGAAAAAAAAATTGGGGGGGAAAAGTCATATGGGGTGCGCGAGAAATTTTGGGGTGCATGAGAAATTTGGGGGTGCGCGAGAAATTGGGGGGGAGTGCACAAGTAATTTGGGGATGCACGAGTAATTTAGGGGGTGCACTAAGTAACTTATGCATGGTGCATAAGGATGACTTATGCATAATAACCAAACCCGTGGCTACGAAGTGCAATATGCCATCTTTAACGGTAATTTGTTGCCAATTTTAATTCTAAATTCTAAAAGATTAGTCTTTACCTTCACGCACAAAGAGATATCTATTGGTATGTTTTTTTTTTAAAAAAAAACATATATTTTTTTTCTCTTCACTCAAATTTGAGTCCATCGTGTGATATTAATGGAATGAATAATCCAAAGAAAAAAAATAAAAAATGGAATGAATAATCCAACTAACTTATCCTCCAATTATGCTTATGTTTATCTTTATAAACTTGGCCTTTTCCAAAAACAAAAAAAAAACAAAAAAAATACGATCACGATTGTGGCGATATAAAGTCCCCAAAACCTATATTCTATACTCACCTAAAGAAGATCTCTCTACACTACACTACACTCTAGTGCCGCCAAAGAAAGATGAATGTGAAGGAAGAAGAATCTCAGTCCTCTGATCAAATTAATCCAAGGTGTGGTACTCAATAATATATCCAAACTCTTTAATTGTATCCTCTTGCTATAAAAGTTTACATGTACAATCTCATGATTATATTGTTATTATGATGATAATCTAAATCCTATGCAATTAATTTAAGGTACCGTCTAGTCTGATTTATTTTAGACATTTTTATTCAATAAAAATAGAAGTTATGCCAAATAGATTTTCGAAAGACTCTTGATAAAAAAAATTGCTTAATTTTAATGAGTAAATACAGAGATAAAAGACTTTTGAAGCTAAAAAACAACAATTACCAATCAACTTTAATTTTTTTTCTAAAAACTCTTATTTTTATGTTTAGCATTCATATAGCTTTTAAGATCTAAAAAAGTCAGGTGAAATATACCTTAATTCCTTTGATTTACCTTTTAATTAGCTTTTAATTAATTTCGGTTCTATTTTAACTCAACATATATTTATATAATAATCTCATGGACATGCATTACGTTATTGTTATTGTGATAGTAAGAAACGCATGGAAGATCAAGTGATTGTGAAGGAAGAATCTAAATCCTCACGTACTCAATCCCTTTAATTTACTTTCATACTAATTTGAAATGTTTATATTTGGGATGATTTTATTGCTTGATTAGATTTAGTTTGGTTGATGTCTCACAATATATACTATTTTATGTATACTAGTTTGGAGGCATTAATTTACTCGACAAAAAGCAACGGCGACAAAAAGAGGTTTAAAAAAGTACTTATGATCTCGGTGGTATTATGCTTGGTATTGTTTATCTTTCTGGCATTAAATATGGGATTATTTAGAAGTAAATTCATGACAAAAAATGGTGCAATGGTGATGGACTTTCTCATGGATCCTGTAATGTACGTTCAAAAATATGTGTGCAATTGTGCAGCAGATAATCCATTTGATAGCAACATTGCTTCGATCTTCTACATAATACTTCTATTATCAAGTGCAATATCACTTATAGAAGTGTGTTTTGTTTCGTGGAAAGCTGCTATTGTCATTTTGATATTTTGGATTACCATAATCGGACTTCTTGTCAATAATATCTACGAAGCAAATTCAATCAGAATTCATACATTGTTAGAATATCTTCAATGGTGATACAACTTTAGGTATTATACATTACTTCCTACAATGCCATGTAATAATTATGCATTTCATACATAATTTGCTCCAATGGTGATATCACTTTTGGTATCATACATTATTAGTAAGTGATCAATTCTATTTAATACTTTTTGTGTCACGTTATGAAACTCCAATAATACAAAAAAGTTAGATACGATCATAAATCTATGAAACTCTCTATGATACTCTTATTGGAGATACTCATAGTGTCTACCTTACAATAGGCTACACTATTTAGCTATGTCCATCGTCTAATGACTACACTAGAATGGTGGGATCTTTTTTAATTTCATTTCTTTAATAAATAATTGTGGATTCTTGCCATCGTCATATATATTCATCTTTTGAGTGATCATAAATAAAATTTAATAGCAATTAAATTAAGCAATTACATTTTATTTTCTTTTACAACAAAATTTAGACCAAATAAACTTTTGAACTCAAATGGTTAATAAGTTTTTAAAACAAATTGTTTTGGAGGACCTACATTTTATTCTAGGCGAGAATAATTTTTCGTCAAATTTTACTAAAGAGTTAATAAAAATAAAAACTTTTTTAAAGACAAAACTTCTATGTTAGTTATTTGTAGTGTTGTTCATGTAAAATAATTTTTTTATAATTTATATACACTTTGAAAAAAGTCCCAATTATATATCATTAATCATTATAGTTAGGTTTAAATATGTTTTTAATCCATACGTTTTGCCTTATATAGTCAAGAATAGTCTCTATATTTTTTTAGGGTGAAAAAACCCCTTATAAGTCATAAGTTCATTAGTTTATAGTAAAAGAAGATCTCAGAGAAAAACATAAAAGCCTCTGAAAATAAATTATAAAATTGCGACAACAATTTTGCAACTCTTCAAAAATTTAAGCAATTATTTTTGTCTTCATTTTAAAATTTACTTTAGACCTTATTAAATATAGGGTCGACCGTGATGTATAGATCATTCAATAGTTGTCCATCCGACAATAAATACCCCTTAGAAGGATTATCAATAACAAATAGATACAGTTGCATTCATTATGCATACATGGATTATCGCATCATTCAAAATTGACTTCAACCGAACTTCGAATTACCTGGACCTCATTTTCCTAGAAACAAGAAGGTTAATAGATAAAATAAAAAGATCTATCTAGGATTTAAAAAATGTCTTGAGAGAATTTCAATTTGAAATACTGAGTATAAAAATCTCAAGCGCAAAATAGAGGATGATATAGAGTTGAGACCTCATAAGGAACCAAAGACAATATCAACCGCTCTTAATCTGATGTTGAGGATTTATTTACTCTGATGTTTGACATTTACGCCAAGTCCCTTGAAGAATGGTGAACATTTAAGTTCATCTCATAACACTACTAATAAACTTTTATCTCATAAGTCATAACATTGTCGGTGAATCTTTACCTAAACATGAGTTGAGGGAATTACCTTATCATTATTATGATAAGAAACTCTCTACTTCTCAAACACTTGAAAGACACTGAAACATTCATAAACATGATGAGCATGTCTTAAAAAGAATGGAACATTCACAAACAATTTATTTATTTTTAATTGTGCATGTAGTATGATTTATACAATAAATTTCAAATAGAAGACATTCAAGAAACATAAGATATTCTATTTTGTTTGCTTATATTAAATGAGAAATAAAAAAAAAAAAAAAAAGATTTGGGGCATTCCGAGAATTGAACTCGGGACCTCTCGCACCCTAAGCGAGAATCATACCACTAGACCAAATGCCCTTTTATATGCTTCTTATTCTTAACAATAATATAAATTACTTATTTAATTTAGTTAAATTGATTAATACACACGATTCTTCAACCTCGTTTGATTCTTACATTTCACATACACACACACACAGAGAAAAAGAAACAGTGAGATTGAATTGAACCATAGCAGCAGCAGCAACAATGAGTTTGATTCATTTGCTCCGATCACAGACCCGCCGCCATTTATCTTCCTTATCATCAACAAACACTCCTTCAGGTTTTATATTCCTTTCTTTCTTTCTTCAATTTTCACAAAACCCATCAAATTAGGGTTTTATTAGGGTTTTTCATTGTTTATGTGTCACTTTATGTTTTTGATGATGATGCTATGATATGAATCTTTTATTGTTGTAGTATATTAACTTAGCTTATATCCATTGTGTTTTGTTATTAGTGTTAAATTTTCTTTGCTCCTTTTGTTGATTCATGAAAAATGAGTTCTTTTTTATTTTATTTGTGAATTTGGGTATGTTATAGGATTAAATTATTTTTGAGCTTATGAAAAATTGCTTATGCAAAATAAGTTTTTATGTTAATATGTAAGTTCTCACTAACGGAAATTGTATCTTCATAAGCTGTTTTTTCCATAAACTACCTGGAGTCTGGAGAAGCTTATGAATAATAATACATAAAAGTTTGTTTATTTGCATAAGCTCAAAAATAATTCAATCCAAACGGTCCCTTATTTGAGTTATTTAAAGGTATAAGTACTTGTGAGACTGTTTGGAAGAATTTATGGAAACAACTTATGACGTGTTTATAAGCTGTTTTCAGCTTATTTTCATAAAGTTTTTCAAGATAGGTTATGAAAAGAACATGAAAATAGTTTTTCAAGATAGGAATTTATTGTATCTTGTGTAATTGAAATTGCTTATTCATAAGCGCTCTTATATGATAACTGATTATGTTATAAGCTGCAAATTAAGTTGTTTATCCAAATAAGGTCTTTATTTTCTCTATACTGAAGGGAAAAGAAGGAGTCTGCAGTTGTAGATTACCTTGAAGTACAGTATATAATTTATATAAACTTTTAAATTTAACCTTGGAAAATGGAAAGAAAATGAACGAGACAGACAAATAAAAGCTTGTTTTCGCTCATTTCAATTATCTTTGATAAAGATATTTTAAGTAGTGGTGTGTAATACCGGCTATATCGCCTAGCGAAATTTGAACGAATCGCTACTGTTCCGTGATACAGTATTTAGTACTAAGTGTTGCCAAATAGCCATCATAGTACTGTAGGGTAGTAGAATAGCCATCATAGTACTAAGGTGCAGAGTTTTTTCCCCAATGGCTATGCTAGGGGGAAATATCAACTTTTTTTAAACACAGTACCTTAAGAAGTCAAAAACATAGTCTTATCTCAAACTAACTTTAAGGGAAGAAAACCGCCCCAAAAATGTGAGATTTTATATACTACTCTTCAGCACAATTTTCCCCCTTGATTTTCTGACACTGAACTTAATTAATTCTAAAAGTAGGAGGATAAACAGTTAGGTGAATTACTAAGGATTTCAATCAGATAATCGTATCAATTAAAATTTAATGACAATAACATGTTTTAGTTTGCTATCTCTTAGAAATCAGTGTTGTGCGTACTGCAATCTTTGGCATCATGGCTGGTTGGAAAGAGATGTAGGGTTGTATTTCCATGATCCTTTCAGCTATGAAATTTTGTCCACTTGATGTATAGCCCTTTGTTGCTAAAAATTAGTCTCTTCTCTTCTAAAATACTCCCTCCGTCCCAAAATGTAAGCAAAAATGAGTCAAACAAACTTGATGTATTTGGTTAAAGATTTGGACCAAATACATTCACTTTTGTTGACCAACTTTTGCTTATATTTTGGGACGGAGGGAGTACCAATTATGGGGAAACACTTGGAATTTCTACCTCTTTAGTTGGATGCCTTACTACTGATTATCATATGTGTGCTTTCCTTTGTTCTTTGCTTAGTTGATATGACGTTAATGTCCCA
The DNA here is from genome assembly GCA_030408175.1 of Trifolium repens. Lineage (NCBI taxonomy): Eukaryota > Viridiplantae > Streptophyta > Magnoliopsida > Fabales > Fabaceae > Trifolium > Trifolium repens. The sequence continues at coordinate 7,335,830 of CP125847.1, forward strand.
ATTCAGAGACTTCTAATGATGTATGTTTTTCTTGTTCATCAATCATGTCAAATTTGTAACACAATATAAGCTTCGGCTGTAAATGGAGTGGAAACACCATGTTTTCTGAAAAACCTAACAGAACTTTATTGTTTGTGAAGGAGTTTTATTTGCAAAAATGTTGCATCATTTTCATTTTGTTTTCTTCTTTCAAAGTTTTCCACACAAAAAATATGAAATCAAGTTATTTCACACCAATTATGGCTTTATTTGATGAGTTTTTGCTGTCTTCTGGTTGACACTAGTGTTGTCAATCGCGGATAATAGCCGTTTGTTCAAATTCAGTTACATTACAGTGCTATAGCGTTGCTATAAGCCTATAACAACTATTGTCTATTTGTCAACATTTTGTACTTAATAGCATATCGCAGAACAATAACAATTTGTTCAAAGTCCGCTATGTTATAGAGTTATAGTGCCGCTATAGTCTCTATTTAGCAACATTGGTTGTAACAGATGTATATTGTCAATGATTGAATCTTAAGAATAATATCTTTTTTAATCACAAAAAAACCTCCTTTGCTTCAAAATTTGTGTTTGTAATATGCTAAATTTCCAATTGCTGATTTATTTATCCCAGTTCTTCAATGATCCAGAGAGGTGTTCATCGCCCTAGGTGACTTTAATTTCTGGTTTAATAAAACTTGAACCATAGAATGTTATGGAACTGAATAAATTGAATCATGGGTCCTCGTTTGATTTGCTTCTAAACCATGGGTCATAATGTTTCAGTTCATGCCAAATGCTGCTAATAGTCTTTCAACTATATAACATATACCCATCAAAAGACACAAAATTCATTACATAGCTTCAAATTAGGATGTAAGTAAATATAATAAATAGCTATAAACAGCCTATAAAATTCATAATCTGGAGTTTAAAAATGTTGGCGGTTATGCTTGTGTTAAAACAGTGGTTACTTATGTCTTGTGTAGTGTTTTAATGGTTACTCACATGTAAATGTATTGTTCCCTTGAGGAAAGACTCTTTTATCTTGTTTCATATATTCTGAAAAATGTCATTTCTAGTTCACCATTGTCTTCTTAATGTGTTGCTTTTTTATTCTTTCTATTTTTTTATATTTAGTAACTCAGTTTGAATTATGTAATATTCAAATTTAGCAAAATTGTATAGAATATGTTCCTGAACTGAATTTATGTACAGCTCTGTTTTGGATGTTTTTGAAATGATGTTAAAGTTTTTTTCTTTAATTTTATTGCAAATAATGACTGTTAATATTTTTTTTATTTCGATACATTTGTTTCCATGGTTCAGTGTACCAGTGTTTTAGGTCCTCCACATGCGGACAGCCGATTAGTTCTAATCCATTATTCAAAACGCGGAACAATGTGAATCCAACATTCAAGACTTCTTCCCAAATTGCTCCCACTCAAATAAGATGGGCATCTAAAGCCGCTCCAACAGAGGAAGACAAGATTAGCATTGGACCTACCAATGGAAGAGGACAATCTGAGGAAGAAGACAAGGAAACTGGAATATTCTACTATGGCCCGATCTCAAGTACTATAAAAAAAGTAAAACTTTTGTCTCTCTCGACTTGCTGCCTCTCAGTATCACTCGGTCCGGTCATAACCTTCATGACATCCCCTGACAGTAATGTCATCCTAAAGGGTGCAGTTGCATCATCAGTGATATTCTTTAGTGCTTCTACAACCGCAATCCTTCACTGGTTCGTCAGCCCATATGTTCACAAACTCAGGTGGCAACCCGGTTCGGACAGCTTCGAGGTGACGATGTTGTCATGGCTGGCAACACATATTCCAAAGACTATCAAGTTTTCCGATATTCGTCCAGCAAACACCAATAGGCCTTATGTGACATTTAAGGCTAATGGGAATTTCTATTTTGTGGACGAAGAACACTGTCACAACAAGGCACTTCTTGCTAGACTCACCCCACAAAAAGAAACTCATGATTCTGCTTTCAAAAACTTGTGATTTGAAAAATGCTGCTTGACATATGTAGAGTAAGGTTTAGCCATGTGTAAATGTGGTTGGACTCGGAATTTTACTCTCTTTGAAATTTTGTACCTTTTGTTCTGAGGATAGCATGAACTGTTTAGGTTTTATAATTAATAAAAGTCTACAGTGTGGTTTTTTGTAACTTCAATTATGGGGATTTTTCAAGTCCTTTAAAATTATTATGTGGTTTATGTGGTACTCTTTTCTTATGTGGTTTTTTATAACGTTTGTAACAAATTAGTCTTTTATGTTTCTTTAATATCACCTTGATCTTTTATCTCTTTAACAGTTTACAGTATTGCCCTTTTAATGAACCTCTGATTGTTGATGTGCCCATTAAAGGTGTTGATGGATTCAAATCAGCAAATTCATTTTTATTAAACTCTCATTGAAATAAAAAATATTCTTCATGTTCTCCATCATTCTTCAAATTCATCCTCTTCATCTTCAAATACATCATTCTCAATCCTATTGTGTTTTATAATGATAACAAATTTTATATAATGATTAAGCCTTTCACATCATCTATCCACTGATATGTTGTGTTTGAGTGAGTTTTTTTCTTTTTGACAAAAAAAAACTCGAAAAATATCATTTTTGTTTGAGTGTTTGAATGCCAATTATCACCATTCCTGAATGGAGTTAAGCTTTGAAGAAGATTCTCACGTAAACAAACACATGATTGAGAATTCTTGATAAAAGCTTAATTTTAAGAAGGTTCTTCGCACTGTCGATGAATCTCATGGTATAAGGAGCATGGACATCATGAAAAAAAAAACATGATTGAAAATTATTCAGTCTTGTACCCAGTGGAACAAAAAATTGCCTAAGCTCCACTTAAATGGAAGTCATAATCAGAATATGAAGAGAATCTATGCCTTCTCATATCACGAAGGACAATACTAAAGTTGATAAAGTCAACTATCTTAAAGACTAGACTCAAGAAAACTGGAAAATAGAAGACTGAGATCAAGCAGGATATGATCAAGAAAGATGCAGTCTTGAGAACTAATATCAAAACGACCCGATCCTTTTTAGACGGGTTGATGGTGGGACGGGATATTTTGCCACCCTTAATATAATCTACTTTTACAACGCAGCAAACTTAAAATCATTTTTCGAAACATTTAATTTTGCACTTAATCTTTTACCACCAAGAACCGGGGTAAATGCCAACATTTTGTGAAACATTCCTGGTTATGAGATTAGTATTCCTTGCACCGATCAGTATCGATGCCCACACAATATTTGGAATCTACGAATAAGTTACAAAATTTCAATCTCATGCATTAAATTTCCTTTAAAATAAAACCTAAGGACTCTGGAATAAATATTTCAAAATTGATGCTCATCAGGTCCAATGAGCGACAAAATTCATCTGCAACGCTGTTAAATTTCAGACCTAAAGTAAGGTACAACAAAGTGTACAAGAACGTAACATCTGTTTTCTTCAACCCCGAGAACCAAATCATGAAAGCAAGAAGCATTAATTCTTCACAGAATCAGCAATGCTGCCATCAACAACGCCATTCGGATGCTGTATTTTCTTCCTCTTCTTGTTCTTCTTCAAAGAATCAGTAGGGTTGCCATCAACAACGCCATTTGGATGTTGAATTCTCTTCTTTCCTTTGCCTGGAGACTGCAGCATAGATCATGGAGACATGGATGATGTCAGAAACACAACATTTATAGGATATAAACTAAAGAACATTATATCGTCAAATGTGTATTCGCTTCCTCCCGAGATAATTGGTGACCAGAAAACTGAATCTTTAGTGTACCCTCAAATTATACATGGTTCAGCATTATTCATAAATGTAACTGCCGAGAAGCTCAAATTCTCTGATGTAAATCATTATTCATTCATCATGAGATTCATGACAGTGGATTTTGTGTGCTTATTTTGTGGTGATATTCACAACAAAGGAAAATAGCAAGGGTAACCCACACAAACAGAATAGGAAGAAGAGGCAAGAGATATAAGCCAATCATACCTTCCTCTTTGTAATCGTTTTCCTAGAAACAGCTTTGCGCATGATGCTCTTGTAGTATTGAGTAAATGAATTATTACCACTACGTTTCTCGGCCTGTCAAATCAACCGTTAAACTAACTCGATTTACACCAATAACTGGAACCAATACTCAGGGAGGAAAGAAATCTGCGATTACCTGAAGAAACAATTCAACAGACTGCTGATCATTTGGTGAGAAAGGTGCATCGTCTCTTTTCTTTTGCACAAAATCAATATTCAACTCCACCTGAATACCCCCACGCCACCCCCCACACAGGAAAAAACCAGAAGAGTTGGGTGAGATTTCAATTGTCCATTGTTTACTCCAAAAACAAAAAAAAAATCAAAGAAATGTTTTTTGGTGATATTAACTACATTGAATAATTAAGTCAGATGCGGTTATGAAGAATTAAACAAGCTACATATTGCATGTAGTAGTGCACACTCGCGGGATAGCTTGCATCAAAGCAAGGCTAGGCTCCAATGAAAATCACAAAAAGCGGTTGTAAATAAACTACTCAGTTTTCCTCGCGTAACCACATCCTTGCCACCCAGATGAAACTCCATCAATCTTTTTCAATATTATTCTGTGTATATATATACCATCGATTTTCGTTTTGGTAGGATCTTACAATTCTACATCTTACAATCTTACAACCCCCTCCTCGATCCTAAGTAGGATACCAATCTTGACAACATTGGTAGACCAATCAAGGGATCAGAGCTCAATCTGTGATATTCTATTAAGGAGCCATAGGATGCAAACAGAGACCCACCGACTTCCGGGTCATGTTGATGCAAATTTTACTCTCATCCCAAGCATTTTGCTTATTTGAAAGCAATGAATGCTAAACATCAAGTTCAATGTATCAAAGTGGTTTGGACGTCTTAGGAGTCACAAGAGCAAATGTTTTCTAGACTATAGTACTAACCAAAACCTCCCCTCCTTCGGGAATCCAGTAGCTCAGCCAAAAGACAAGATAAGTTCAGTAGAAGGCCTATATCACCAGAATAGAAATACAAGAAGTATCATATTACACCGCAACTACGAGAGTCTACAACAACTGCCCACAGCCCTCTTGTTCTTTTTCTCCATGAATTAAACTTACCAAATAGTAGGCTTTTCTCTGTGCTAACTAACATTTTCTCATTGTGGGCCCTATCACAGTTCACATTCATTTCAACGTTCATAGTGGTTTGTAATCTACACTAAAAATGTTTGTAATCTAACATTCATAGTGGTTTGTAATCTACACTAAAAATGTTTTGAAAAAAAGACCAAACTTGAAAATTTAGTATGAACCAAAATCAAAATTTGTCAATTTTTCAGGGACAATATTTTCACCACCCTTAAAATTCCTGAATATTTGCATATAATACTAACATTTTAGGACATTTCATTCTAGGTTTTCCATTAGATTTAGAATAACAGCTTAGACCCGCAGACCAAAAGCACGCACAATATGGCATTTTACATCATATAGCAGATGGAATGTATAAAACACACGGTGCTATTGGATGCTGATCATACAAAAAAAACTGCTATTTGGTGCTAATCATACAAAAAGTATGTAGTTAGAACTTAGAACTTGTACCTGATCAATGAAACGCTTGATAACTCGTTTGAAACTCTCATTAGAGGTCTTCTCAACTATCTTCTTAAGGTAGACAAGTGGAGCTGTTGCCAGTTCGGGAAAAGATACATGGTAGCTCCATTGTGCAAAGTGCTCCGAAAGGAGTTCAATGGTAGATGAGACACACTCTTCTTGAAACTGACGTGATTTTAACCAATGCTTTGGAAGCTGCAAAAATTAAGTGTCAATTACGGTAAAACAGTAGAGAAAATGAGGTCAATATGAATGTGTTGTGGTGCAAGAGGCCAAGAGATATTAAATAAATTAAAATTCTAGAAATAATCTAAAAATTTTAATCAATAAAAATATGCCTTTTCAGTTTCATCTTACCTTTATGGCAGACAAAGGTTGAAATTCAAACACTTTGCCAGGTTTCCCACCATCCTTGGTAATATTGAATTCTAGAACATTCATCACTAATGATGTAACCGGGATGAAAACACCACTAGATCCAGCAAGACGATTAAGCCACTGGATACATCTGAGTCTCAGTGGCAAATATCTAGGCCCAGGAAAGAGGAGAACAACTCCATTTATAATTTGAGCAAGCATATACAGCAATGGCCGAAGATCATAGTCATGTATGTTTTCTGATATAAATGAAACCCAGAGATCAATGCAATTGATGTACTGCCAACTACAAATTCTATCAACCACCTCCTGCCCATAAGATAAAAGGCAAAATATCAGAAACCTTTCTTCAATATAGTAATACAGAAAAATAATGAAGACGGCCTTACAAAAAGAGTGGATTTTAAATATTACAATTCTTTAAAGCTTACCTTCTTTTTTGTTTGCCACCCCTTCAGCAATATATCACCTAGACGCCTTATGCATATCATTGCTTTATTTGACGACTTCTGCACATCTAAACAACATAGCTCCACAAAGGAGTTCCTTAGAAAATGTGTATGTTCAGATGGAGAGCGACCAATGAAGGCTTTATATGTTCTGACAAAGCAGATGTCTAACCAATTCGAGGTACACACAGATGCAATATCTCGTATCATAAGAAATGAGTGTGATGACAGAGATCTATCACCTGTTGCCCAGAGATCAACACAAATCTGCAATAAGTTAGAGTGGAAGGTAAGGAATATGTTACATGGCACAAAATTGAAATCGACATTAAACATATCTTAGCCAGAAGGCCGGAAAAGTATGAGATCTCAGTTGGAAATTAAACGATAATCATAAAGTACTAAGAGAATCTGGCTATCGCTACCAAGTCATCAGCACATTTTGATCAAAATTGAAAAACTTAGATTTCTCTTCAAATAAGAACTGTAGTCCTTAAAACTGACAATAGAAATAGCAATTTTTAATAAAAACAAATAATAGATAATTTCTGATTATTGCAAGAAGGCTGGATGGAAGTAAATGCACATGTTTAAGAATCTAGTTTCCACTGCCAGCAATAAATAGCAAACAAAGAATACGTAATACTGGAAATCCAAGCTACTATTACTTACGAAAATCGAAATATGAGAATTTTTTCCTCTTAAATATATATACCAGCATTTGTTAAATATAGAATATGATGAGCTTCAAGTTTATTTTACTACGTAGAAATTGAAGAATACCTTGAGAAGCTTGTGCACTAAAGATGGAAATGCAGACAGAAAAATTATTGAAGCTCTGAGTCGACAAATTGTGAAGGCTAATATCTCAGAGTCAGTGATCTGGTTCAGGAGAAACACAGTACTCCTTAAGTATGACTTAATAAGCGGTCTAAGAGATAACCATTTAGCTGTATTCTTTGAATCCAAAACAGCTTCCTTCTTTGAACTCGAGCTTGATATTCCCATTAATATCCTAAATATAGTATCAGCCTCATGCAGCATGAACATTAATATTGTGGAGAATGATTCACTCATCTGAATGCCGCGGGATAAGACACTACCACTGACACTGGTTATTTCAGAATCACTGTGGCATGCCGCCCTATAAGCATTTATCAGACAAGTAAGGGCAGGCAGACTATGTTGTTCTTTGACCAGTTTACACAAAGAATCAACAGATGCGCTTGTCAATGTTTTACCCACCCGAGTGCTTGCATTGTCATCATGCTCTCCATCTAATCTTTCATCATCTGAATCCTGAACCACGTAAGAAAAAGTGCGTCAATTTCATGAACAAAAGTGCTCGTCAGGTTGAAAGTTCAAAGCCAGGTGTTGGAATCTTAGACATAGAGAACTTGATAAATGTAGATGTAAAATATTATTGTGACACTCATTCATAGTTTTTTCACAATAAAAAAATGAGCTAAAGTGTAGCACATTTCAATTCTTAGAGGAGGGAAGTGCATTTTTAAAATTAGAGAGAAGGGTTACATGGTTTAAGCATCTATCAAGAAAAATTATCCAAATACTAATTATCATAAATAAAAAAGAGAAGAGATGCAGTTATACGTAAGCTGTTGATTGGGGCTTTTTTAAAATGCAGATGCGTTTAAAATGTAATAAGTTTTTCAACAATAAAAAAGCAACAACCTGAAAAATGTTGTTTAGTGCATTTCTATGAAGCTAAAAATAGTAAATTTAAAAATGAAAGCTCTAAACTAAAAAGGTTGTTTCATAAAATCACTTTTTTTTTTGTTTTCACAAGGTTAAACAAACAGACTCTTGATATTGGGGCACTCAGAAACGACACTAGCAAATGTCAAGTATTGTAAATTGTAAACTCTGTTTCAGATGTTTAACTCTAATCCTTGAGGTTAGAAGGGTGTGTGTGTGTTAAGACTGCACATCAACTAGGCATGTGACTAAACTATTACTTAAAGACTTGGACAATTATACCCGTTTAAGCAAACATTTTGAAGTTGAGTTAAGCCAATTATATCCGTCATTCTTATACGAACAATTAGAAGATGTCAATTGATTATTCACCAGGAATTCCAACATCTAAATCTCTATGTTCTTATTAAATAAGTCACTAATATACTCACAGTTTCTTCATCTGAATCTTGTCCAGTGCCTACATCATGACTTTCCAGAAATTTAGAAAACCTTGGAAACTGTAGATGTCAAGAAGATAAGTCAGATATTTGTCAAAGAAACATTGAATGGAAAAAATAAAATCAATACTTCATTCATTAGAATTGAACTAGGTTAAAATTGTAAAAAAACATAAGTACTAAATTACTATACTACTGTTATACTAACACAATGTTAGAACTGGAAAACAGAATCACTTAATTTTACAGAACACTGAATGAATTATTGATGAATTCAAAGAAAACAAGGAGTTACAATGAGATAGAATGCAGAGAATAGAAAATGGGACAGTTACAGAATTTGGCAGTTGAAAAATGACAAAAGACAGCCAGAAAGGTATTCCCGAGGATGTCCTCTCGCAACCAACCATTGCCTAACTGAATAACTATTTTTTTTGGTGGAGACTGGATAACTGAATGGTCCACACCTTTCCCTCTCCTATTCTACTAATTCAATTACACAATAATCCTTGTCTGGGCTAGGCCATCTTTATTTGGCTTAAATAGGTGTTCCTCATTGGACGCCACCTTTCCTCAGTTTTTAAGGGCCTGGGCAGTATTAATACTATTCTTAAGATGTGCTGCAAATGATTGGCCGAGTTCACTCTCTTATAGTTATACCTTTGCATGCCTTTCAAGAGAGCATAAAATCAATTTTATTTTGACAATTAGTGTTTAAACTTTCAAGAGAGCACCTAGGCCAAAGCACAGGAGAACCTATCTTTCTTTAAATATACTTAAGCACACAAATTCAAAATCATTGAAAATAGAAATAACCAAAGTTTCAATTTCCTCTTGTGTATCTTGTAAATTAACTCTAGCTAATCTAACCAACTAAACTAAAAAATTAGGCAAAAAAACTACATAAGTTTGCTGGTACAGCTCAAACCTAGATGTCACATGTTACACTTATTCTTGATAACACCCTGTAATTATATTAAACTTGTTAACTGTGATCATCCTTTTTCTGTATTGGACTATTTTTCATCCTCCTTTTAGATACTCTCCATTCTTTCCAATAATTTTTTAAAATATAAAAAGGGACACGAGCATGGAATAATCATTCAGAAGTATTATCAAATAAAAAGGCATATATGTGGGGGGGAAACCTCTCTCCATGTTGAGCAGAAAATAAGTTTTCAATAATGAAAATAAAGATTCTACACGAAACCAACCAAGAAAACATAGGATAAAAGAAACCACCTTTTCTTTCAATTTGTTCAACCTCTTTTCTTTCTTCAAAAGTTCTGCAAAAATTTCCCTGTTTTGGACTGATAATGAACTACCACCATTGCCGTCTGAAAAAGCCATGCATCAAAATCTAATATAAAAAAACACATGCAACAAGGGGATCTTGCAATTTAGTTTAAACCGGAAAGCTTGAATTGTCCTTACTCTCAATATCATTTTCGTTTTCATCATCACTTCCGGTAACATGTGCACAGCTTGAGTCCTGTTCATATACTCAAAAATCAATATACCGAATATAGAATACTTAAAACTAATGAAAAATTAAACAGTAAACACTCATTTTCGTTCTTAAATGTGTGAGTTGGTGTCACTATAATCCCTAAATATATCAAAATTACATAAACATCATTGAGTGTATATCTTCTATAAATAATTTGATGGAAGACACATTCAAGGACAAAACTAACTAAGGACAAAACTAACCGACAAAAAACAATCAACGAGCAAACTAACTAAATAATGAGAGAGACGCATTTGATGATGTATTTGTGATTTTGGTTAATTCAAGGACTATATAGATAGTCCTCAACACATTCAAAGCCCGAGAAATGACAATTTACTCGAACTTAAAATTATCAACAAATCTAGCAATAAATTAAAGGGTTACATATATTTCAACAATTATAAAATCCATAAATTTTCACGTTTAATCCCTAAATAAATTTTGCACAATTTTCGCCTTCATTTTTTCTTTTATAAGAACTAAAAGCACTCATTTTTAGTAAAAATCAATAAAAATAGGGACTAAAAAATTAAACAAAATTTATGCAGCACTAAACTTCAAAATCATAACTTTATAAGAACTAAAAACAGATTCAAGCCTAAATAATAAAATCCAAACCTCAGAAAGAAACCCATCACTATCTGAATCATCACCAAGCACCTCATTTTCATTATCACTAAACACAGTATCAAGTGAAATATCTACAATTTCTTCAACAACAGTGTTTGAAGGATTTGTAACAGCTTTAACATCTTCAATTTCTTCAACATCGTGATTATCCCCTTTTCATTAAACATCAAAAAATTCAAATCAATTTAGAATAAACAGAATTTATTTATTTTTTTGTAACAGCAAAAATTCATTAAAAAAGAAACAAAGCACAAGGAGTGCTAGGATACAAAGAAGAATACAGCCGCTAGTTCATGACCATAATACAAGCAACACCAAGGCAAAACCAATCCTACGCTTACACAAAAGCATTGCAGTAAAAACAGCCCAACCAATGCCACATTACAACACAAAAATAAGACAAGAATCAGTACAAAATTTGCCCAGGCCAGAAAGAAAGCAACCATCCACGAGAAAAGCAGCCATATGACCAGAATAAATAGAAAAATAATTTACATTTGCAGTAATAAGAAGAGAGAAAGCAGTACCTTTTGAAGCTTTTCTTTTGAACTTAGATTTCAATTTTCTTTGGTTTCTTAGAACTGATTGTAGATTTTTCTTTGCAAATTTTCGTGCTTTCTTCCCTAATTTACCCATTCAGTAGTTCTAAGGAGGAAACAATGGAGTTGAAGAGGTCGCTATCTCCCCAGTGAAGGCTCGCTTCGCAGACTAGGATGATGATAATGCGTTGTTTTTGTTTTAGGGTTTTGGGGATTTTTATTATTTTAACATTTAGGGTTTTAGGATTTTTATTAAATTAAATTTGGCTTAAACATCATTTTCGTCCCTGTAAGTTCATAAATTTGTTGTTTTAGTCCCTGTATCTTTTTTTGTTGCAAATTAGTCCATGCAAATCTTTTTTATTTTAGTCCCTAAAGTTAAAATTCACATGAAAATCTGCAGGAAAATTCGCTAGTTTTCTACGGATTTTCCTGTAAATTTTAGTTTTAAGGGACTAAAACCAAAATATTTGAACATACAAGAATTAATTTGCAACAAAAAAAGATACAGGGACTAAAACTAAAAAATCACGAACTTACGGGGACGAAAATAATGATTAAACCATTAAATTATTAAATAAATTAATAATTAATAAAATGTGTTTATTTTTGGGTCTGACTCTTACAAACGGTATGGATTGGGCTTGAGATTAAAATCTCTTAATTTTGGTTTTCTTTTGCCACCCTATCCTATTTCTCGCGCACTACAAATTTATTAGTAAAATACATCTATTTACTACTTAAAGTAACAAATTCTACGTTTAAAATCTTAAAATTTTATGTTAGTAGGATGTTTTTTTTTCTTTCAAAAGTATCATTTTTATAACGTCTACTACTTAAGTGGTGGGCATAATCTCAGCTGGTAGATGTGTCCCCTATTACAACATAACGTAGAATCTCACAACATAACAAATCAATGTTCGAATTTTAGCTGGTAGATGTGTCCACTATTAGTGATCGACAATACCTCGAATATGATCCTTCGATCAATAGAGGAAATTTTTGGAAAATAACAAATATACAATGATTCAATCAAACCATACTTAATCAGATTAGATTGAACTAATCCATGCCTAAACTGAATTGCAATAATCTTAATCTTTATATTTAATTGTTCTTTTTTGCTTAAAATCGGTCTAAATTGAAGTGGAAACACTGATACGATCACATATATGCAAGACTCCTTTTAAATTTTAAGCGCTTATATATCCACTTTATTATAGGTTGCTTTTGTAAGTACACCATCTAACTTTAATTATAAGCAAACGTGTCATTTTCAAATTTATTGGATAACCGATATATTTACTTATTATTAAGGTCGAAGAAATTACTATAGTTGGAGATTGCTGATGCTAGGACAAACAAAGTTTATTAAATTATTTTTTTGACAAAGTTTATTAAATTCTATTTATATTTTATTTTGGTAAGTAAAAGTTTATTTAATTCTAATAAATACTATAGTGATATATAAAAGAGACCTTGCATAAAAAAATACACAAAGATACCTTGAGAAATTGGTTAAAAAGGAGAATTCCCTTTATGTCAGCCTATATTTCAACGAAGATTAGTGACAACTAACAAACTTAATATAAGAGAACGGCAAAATATCATTTAAGTTTTACGTTTGTATGAAATAGGTCATTTAAGTTTTACGTTTGTATTAAATATGTCCTTTAAGTTTTTTAAGTATCAGATAAGTCCTTTAAATTTTACGTTTGTATCGGATAGATACATTTTGCCTAAGAGAATCGATTTTCATGACCTAAATGCCAAATGCTACATTACATTCGGACTTGAGCTCATAAACAACTCATCACATTTTTTTTATTTACCAAACTTTTATTTATAATATAAAATCATTAGCTTTTTTTACCAAACTTTTATTTATATCTGAGACATGAGTTCATAAACAACTCATCACTTTTTTTTTTATGGCAGTGGTCAAATGTGATTGTTGATGTCCGGAATGTAAACATAGTTGAGATATTGGTCTATAAGGTTAATATTTTTGTCATTTATTTTGTCAAATATGATACGGCTAGACTCATGCATTAAGTGTAGAAATGTGAGAAATTTGGGGTTCAAATCTCAACGTCGCTGATAATTTTGACCTTCTAATTTTGCTTTTACTTTACTTATTATTTATTATGTACTGTATCTATTTGTAGTGTCAAAAAAAATAAATTATGTATCTATTTGTGATAAAATTAAATTAAATACAACAAATTTGGTCACAGTTTGAACCAACAATCCAGGAAGATATATATTATTAGATATCAATCAATAAATCTACAATTAAAAGTTGGAAAAACATACAAAGAAAAGAAAAATACCCCTCCCTACAAAAGGCCACTGAAAATCAGACACAAACCTTAATCTTTCATTAAACAAACTAGTGTTACTCCTAAAACCACACCTGCTATATAGTTGTGAGAAATATAAAAGATACTTGACAAATTTATTACAAAAAAAGAAAAATAGAACAAACAATATGAACAAAGTGAGAAGCCAATTTCTATTATTCTATCTTTACTCCTTAAGACACAAGCAATATGAAGGCTTTAAGAACAAAATGAAAAAACAACTATCAAAGGCTATAAGTTACTATATATCTTCGTTGATAATTCAAAGATACTTGACTTCAGACACGTATTCAATCTGAAGTGTCAGTGCTATAGTTGTTAGCGCTTCTTATATTTCCACCTTCGGTGGACCGGAATGCCTTCTTGAACCAACCGGAGAAGCAGGGAAAGAAAGCCTCTTCCTTGCAGAAATTGAAGATGGTGATTGTCTTTGCATTAATTTGGACTTTGCCTTAGCTGAACTTGTGAGTGCCATGTAACTAGGAAACACCGGCGAGCTTTCAACGCTCGCATCATCTCTAACGGATGATCCTGCAATACTACTATATCTTCGATACCGTTCGGATTGAGCACTAAACATGCTTCTTGAATCATCAGTAATTTCACCACCTTTTGAGCTTGATGGCCTTGCATTTGAAGTTGAAGGAGAATTATGAATGGTTTGTCTTTTTGATTTTTGGCTACTTGGGGAAGGTTTGTTATCATAATTAAGAACATAATTATGCTTTGATGAAGAACTCTTAATAGATGCATGATCATTATGATTCATAATGAAGCTTTCGCCTTCCCACGGTCGAGTTGCCATCCATCTCTCTAACCAACTCCATCCCCAATGAGGATTTTTTGGATCCATAAATGTTTCGTTCATAGATTTTGAAGAATTCTTCCATGTTTTCTGTTACAATAACACATTAGTTATTTATATACATTCAAAATCAATCTCAATAGATACAAGCTCTATCCATTTTAGTCCCTAAAATATGTCAAAATTATATGTAGTATATATTGATTTCTGTTATTTTAATCTCTATAAAATATATGAAATTCGTCATGTTAGTTCTTAATAGCTTTGCAATAGGGACTGAAGTGACATTTCATATATAATTTAGAGACTACTTAATATATTTTTTTAGTGTAAATCAGATATCCTCTGCGTGCATCTGCAGAGACTAATCCCCCGAGCCTTGTGGAACCCAAATAAGCGACAAACTCTTCCTAAGAGTTTTAACGTTGCTGCATGCTCAAGCCAGAAAACTATGTTTGACAGAGATTAATAATTAGGCATTAAACCAAGGGTTTATTCATAATTGAGGTTGTATTGGTACCTGATGTGAGAATGAATAAGCCAAAGCCCTCTCTCTTTTGAAAGCAGCTTCTTGCCTTTGCAACAATTTTGCTTCAATTTGTTCCTTTGACTGCAAGCTAGCATTCCAATCTTCTCCAATCTGCTTTACAAGTATTTTGCCACTTCATTAAACATAGTTTGTAAACAAAAATGAATTATTGAAAGCCATACAAAGATGCATTCTAAAGTGAACATTCTATAAAGTCAAATCCCAACTGTATGATCTTATCAGAATCTCCTGATTGTCCGCAGTCAGCCACATCTGAACTGTTCGATTAAGATCGGATGATTCAGATTTCAAGCTCGGTACGTTAGATTTGAAAATAAAATAAAATCAAAGTCCGCATTGACATATAGACCGTTCAATTTTAATTGGTTAGTCTAGATGTGTACGACTGCGTTAAATCACACTCCACGGAGTCACGATCCGTGTTCTAGCATAACATACGTTGCTTCGTAACCTGCATTATAGAAAAGGAAAATATATACATAAATTGCTTACTCCAAAAGCTTGCAACTTCACAAGTTCTTTTTCGTGTTTTTGTTGTAGTTGCCTCTGAAGAGCCTGATTTTCCTCGGACATTCGAATTCGCCTCTCGCGAACCTGTGACTGCAATCTTGCTAGAGTTTGCATGCATCTTAAGGTGCTGTCTGCTTGCCTTTTAACTGATTGTCCTTGTACCATTGTCTTCAACCTCACCAAGCCTCTCAATGCTCGCAACGCTCTTCTCGCCTGAAAAAAACCATTAGATATGCTTACAAGCAATTCAAAGAAACCATACATACAAACAAACTGTTATGCTAAAAATTCCAAAAAAAAATAGTATAATTGAATGTAACCACATGTGACCGACACTAGACACACTTTCAATCTGAAGTGTCGTTGCTACATGCAAATGATATGATTTGATTCATGTAATAACTTTCATATAATTAGGCTACAAGATCATACCAAATATCCGCGGAACGCTGTTTGAATCTTGATAGCAGCCAATTTTTCCTTAGTTTTTGCGGGGAAATGAGGCATACTCGTGAGACGAACAACCTCAGCAGCAGCCTGAGCAGCAGCAACAGCAGCCCCTGCGGCGGCAGCAGTGGCAAAAGCAAGAGAAATTGCTTGTTTATTTTGTTCATTCTCTACCTCACTTAATTTCACATCAACAACTTGTGCTTCTTCTGATTCCACTTCTGACTCCTTTTGAGCACTTTTTTTCTTTGATTTCTTAGTTTTCTGTTTATTTCCAATGAACAAATATAAATGGCTTGAATTTGTATACACTGTCAGTGTAAATATGTTTTACACTATCAATCAATCATAACGCCAGATCACTAAAAACGTTTGACTTTAATCCTAACTACCTTTAAAGTCACAAATCTTAATGATTATGGTTTGTTGATGGTGTAAAACTTTTTAACGTATCAAAATTAAACTCTAAAATATTTATATTTTTGTACAATTAATATAATATAATAATCATGAAACCTTGTCTTTTCTTGAATCATGACTGAAAACTTTCTTCACTGCAGAAAACCAACTCCCTTTTTTCCCCATTTGTAATTCCTGTTACTTTAAAGGTAAAAAAAAAACAACAAATGAGATCTTAATATTAATATAAAATATAAAACCAAATATATAAGATGAACAAACTTCAGTTAAAAACCTCATATTTCAACAAATGAAAATATGAATACTAGAAACAGATCTATGATCAAATGTTAACTGAAAAATCAGTAACAACTTAATTATTAATGAAAAGAACTAGAAACTGAAACTAAAAACATAAAAAGTCTTAATTTTTTAGAAAATATACTAATTAAGTGAAGAAAAATAAAAACCATGTCAAAATATCCAATCTTAGAAGCCTTGTTATAACAAGAAACTAGTAAAGATATATTATTTTTAAGATATTTTCAAAACCCATATAGTCAAAATTTCTTAATTAAAATTAAAAAATAAAAATGCAAAATTTAGTATGCAATTGCAATGTTCAATGAAGAAATGTAGAAGAACCCAGATAGTAAAATCCAAAAAAGTAAATTTTTTCATTTTTATTTTTTGAAAATATGAAATACAATACAAAACTATAAACTTGAAAAAAAAACCAAAAAATAATAAGATAAGAAAAATGAATTAATGTAAAACATTGCAAATGATAAAACAATACCTTTGCATGAGAAATGATGCTAAGATTAGATCTCTGGAAATAAAAATCAATGGTAAGCTACTTACTACTTGTTATTGCCAAAACAGATGGGACCCACAAAGTGCAAATGCAATGAAAGAGAGAACAGATCTTGGCTTGAAAGAAAGGAAACTTCAAGAAACAATGTGAGTAAGTGGGGCCCACAACACAACTGTTCTGATATTATGTTAGTTAAATAACAGTCAGACAGACCAAACATGACGGACACTCAACACTTGGATAATGTTAATGTAATCAAACAACACAATAATCAATAACGGTTTTTTTTTTTTTCCTTTTTTCAAATTTTAAAAAATAAATCGCATAAATTATAGTTTTTGTCATCTATTTTTAGTCATTCACAAAAAGTTCTCCAATTTTTAAATCATTTAGTTTTGGTCTTTTCAATAATTTTTTTATTTATAACGAGGATTTAATATATTTTAAATGATGTGACATACAATCTGATAATATTCAATGATTAAACGTCGTGAAATTACAATAAAACTTATTAAAAATTTCGATTTTGATTTGAGAAGTTATTCATCTTTCTGAATTTAATTAATGGAATATAAACAATTAATCCACCTAAATGAATCTACATCATTATATCGTATTTAAAATATATTATAGATCATTTTTAAGAACAAAAATCTAATAGAAGGATCAAAACTGTGTGATTTTTAAATAAGGAGATCAATTCGTGAGTGAATTAAAATAGAGGAGCAAAATTGTATTAAGCCAAAATAAACATAAGACTTAATTCCCTCTATTTTAACTAATTCACAAAATTGGTTCGCCTTTTAAAATAATACAGTTTTGGTCAATCTATTAGATTTTTGTATTTAAAAATAGTGATTTAACATATTTAAAATGACATAGCAATGATATGATAATGTAGATTCTTTAAGGTGAACTAATTATTTTAATTCCATTAATTAAAGGCTTAAACATGCAAAAGATCCTTGCACTTACACCTCATTTGAGTTTTAGCCCCTATACTTCAAAAAAAAATCGTTTTGCCACTGCACTTACACTTTATTTTAAAAAAGGTCCCTCATTTGACTTTTTTGCTGAAGTGTTTTTCAGCAAAAAAGCAATATAAGAGACCTTTTTTAAAATAAAGTGTAAGTGCAGTGGCAAAACAATTTTTTTAAAAAAATTACAAGAAAACTCATTAAAAATTTCGGTTTTGATTTAAGAAGTTATTCATATTTTGGAATTTAATTAATGAAATATAAACAATTAATCCACCTAGATGAATCTAGGTCATCATATCGTATGTCATGTCATTTAAAATATGTTATACCATCATTTTTAAGAACAAAAATCTAATAGGAGACCAAAACGGTGTAATTTTTAAATAGGGAGACCAATTTCGTGAATGAATTAAAATAGGGGACCAAAATTGTATCAAGCCAAAATAAATAGAAGGCTTAATTACAATTTTAGTCCCTCTATTTTAAGTCATTCACCAAACTGGTTCCCCTATTTTAAAATCACACAGTTTTGATCAATCTATTAGATTTTTATATTTAAAAACGGTGATTTAACATATTTAAAATGACATAACATATGATATGATAATGTAGATTCTTTTAGGTGAACAAATTATTTAAATTTCATTAATTAAATTATAAGAAATGAATAACATCTTAATTAAAACTGAAATTTTTAATGAGTTTTCTTAGAATTTTATGACTTTTGATCATTAAATATCTTTCGGTTGCTATAAGTGTCAAATGTGAATGTTAATTTGAAAAGCTACAACTATCTTATTATTAAAGATGTTAGCACTTAGTTATAAAAAAAAATGTTAGCACTTCTACAAAATAAAAAAGAAGATGTTATCACAAATGGGCTTAGGCCCTCATCAATATAAATAAAAAAATGTTAGCACAAATCCTAAAACTACACAAGCAGCACCAAGGTTTTAGCAAAAAAAAACAAGTGTCAATCTATAAGAGATGCCACATAGGATTTTAGTTAGCAATAAATGCCAAAAACTTAGCTTCTTTTAGGCAATTTTTTTGAATATGAAAAGAGAGGGAAATTGTTATGAAGAAAAGCTTAAATGGGCCGCTTTGTTCTCCAGCCCAGTCCAATAATGGTCCAGTTAGTCTAAAAGTAATTAGGTCCGGTCACTTTCACTTTCACTAGCAGACAACAAATTTCTCTAACCTTCAGCATGTTGGAAGGCTTTTATCATATTCAACCTGACACAAACAAAGCAGGAAGTTTTGAAATTCAAACACCTTCTACAACACAAAATCCCTTTCAATCTCTCACTCTCTCTTCTTCCTCTCTACACACAAATTTTCGGATTCCATTTCTCCCTCTCTTTTGACATCAACCCAACGGGAGAGAATGATGAAGCAGATAACACGGATGAAGCTAAGGTTAGCACTTCAAATTCATTTTTGTTTTTGTTTTTTATTTCCAGTTTCATTTTCATTTCTCACATCTTTCTTTTTCATGTGAATAAGAGATTGTTACTCATGGGTTTGAGGAAAAAGGTATATGGTCAAGGTTTGTCTTTTGATTTTCTAAATCTATTGTTTCTTAATCCTTCCTTATTTCATGATTTGTTTTCATATTCTAATTTTGATTTTTTTTCTTTCTTCCAATGTTTTATTTTTATTGTTTGTTCAGGTTCACAAATTAGGGTTTGATTTGGGTAAGTATTGTGAACTTTAATTGTTGAATTTTCTCCTATGAATTAGGTTTGATTTCAGTTTTTGTGAATACTATTACCTAATTTGAGTATTATATAGTTGCTTCTTCATTTCTCACATAGTTATTTTTTTCATGTGCAGTCCCAGTTTTTGCTTCTCATGAGTCATGAATTTGAGGAAAAAGGTATGTCATTGAACAGTATTAGCTTTAGTTTGATGAATTTGGAAGTAGATTCATAAATTTTTTTTCTGGAATTTTGTCTTTGAAAGCAGCAACATTTGTAGTTTTTTATTTTTATTATATTCATGATTCATGGTATGTATAGTTACTGCTATTTGTAGTTACTGCTCTCATTCAAAATACATAATTGATATTAGAAATCAACCAATAATCCCTAAACTATTTGAAATCATACCACTGTAGTTTTTTATTTGTATTGGGTATTGAATTTTTTATTAGAAATCAACCAATTGAGATTTATTTGTATTATATGGTTTTCTATTTTTTGACCTTGCCTATTGTTGCTTAGTTGTCATATTTATTAGGATTTGTTTCTATCTTTTAGCTAATAATCCCTACATTTTAGGAGTTGATTGTGGGATTTGGATAGTTTTCTCCACTCCACTTCAATATGGTTTATTTTTGTTAAATTTAGATTTTGTTTTTATATTTGAATCAATCTTAATATGTTTTATTTTTTATTTGTACCAGGATGTGCATATTCAACTTTAAAACATATTTTCCATCAAACCACTAGACAGCTGCATGAGTAAAGCAGCAACTTCTCACAATTCTCATGTCTCTCCTCTGATGCACTCTCTCATCCTCTTTCACCCTCTTATTTCATATTCATTCTTCTGCTTCATCTCTGACTAGGTAACGATATTTTTCTCTCTTTGTTACAAATTCACTTCCATCGTTAATAATCAGTTAATGTATTTTTTTTTTCCTTTGACAGATTCACTAATTAGGGTTTGATTGAGTAAGTTTTCTAAACTTTAATTGATTGTCACATATTATTTGATTTCATATTCTGATTTATTTTGTATGTTTTATGTTTTATTCTTTGTTCAGGTTCACTAATTGGGGTTTGGTTGAGTAAGTTTTCTGAACTTTAATTCATTGTCTCATATTCAGTTTTTTGTTTAGCTTTCTCAAAATCTCTAATTTTTAGTTTAGTTATCCCTGTTTCAATTTCTTCGATTTGTTTCATATGTTTCATGTTTTCAGTTTTGATTTCTTTTATGATTTTTATTGTTCATTATGATGATTTTGTTATTTTCTTTTTAAGTGCAGAGAGGCTGGAAAATAAATACAACGCTACCCAAAACTGCTATGTGCACAAAAGGTTTCAGAGATTGCAAAGGTTTCAACCTGCTTCTCCACTCCTTCCTTATTTCATATTTGATTTCATATTCTGGTTCGGATTTATTTTTTGGAATGTTTTAATTTTTGTTCAAGTTCACAAATTACTTTTGGTAAGACATTACTTTACTAATAGCTATTGAAATATAAGAAAAATGGATAATTTTCTATTGTTTAGTTTCAGTTTTCCACCGTCAAATTCTCCAGTTTTGGTTTGGTTCTGAAGCACCGAGCCGGTTCACTGAACTGTTATGACAGTTCAGAAAAAACTATAAGTACAACAGTAAATACAAGTATATTAAAGTTTGGTTTACTCGGCATAGTTCGGTTAATGAATTGCCCTCTAAATATCATTTTTGCACAGTTTAAGTATTATTCTACACAGTTTATGTATCATTTCTGCAGTTTAAGTATCATTCTGCACAGTCTAAGACATAATCCCTCTAAATATGTCAAGTCATTACAATTTGGTTTATACTATATAGTGAGAAGGTACTTAAATGAACATGAACCTTAAGTGTATCATTCTTAGAATTTTTACTTATTCAACTGAAGCTAAGATTGTGTCCTGAACATGTTCATATATTAAATAGAAAATAAGACGACCTCGCGACAATATACGGGGGATAATACTTTATATGATTGGATGAGTAGAAGTAAGATGTCTTAAGCAATTGCAATTAAGCTGCAGTTAATCAAATATCAGTTGAAGTGCTCAATCATGTAGTATTTTTATTGCATTTTTCAGTACAAGTACAATAGCATTGTGCAACTATTTTGAAACACTTTCAGCAGGATTGCTTATGCCAAGATTTTTTTGATGTGATGCTGTTAATTACAAAAGGGATCTTTGATTCTGTTACTTAATTTTGATGTTGTTACTTAACCTGCACAAAAGATATATAGTTTAGAATTTTTTGTTGATAATCAAACAATTGAACGATTCAGATTACATGCTCTACTTATCCAATTCAATTGATGTTCAAAGAGGGATCTTTGATTCATTCACCTTGAAGAGTGATTTCAGGTGAGCAAATTTGGCCCTTATCATTGTTTTCTGTTTTGTATTAAGATTAAGATTTTGGCTGCCTTTTGTTTTGTATTAAGATTAAGAGTTTGGTTGCCTTGAAGAGTGATTTTAATACTCCTCTTTTTCATAGATTACTTATACTTTTCATAGATTTAGGTGTTTCAATTCTTTTCCATTTTCTATATTTTTTTTATATCAAAATCATGTGGAATGGAATGTTTGATATATAAAAAAGAAAAGTACCAATAACTCAATGTATGATGAGATCCTTCTATGTGGAGTGAAATCTTTGATGAGCATTTTTTAACACTAATTAATGAGTTCCTCAATGTATGGTGAGATCATCAATTGTTCTAGCCTTCACAATATTTAGTGTTCTTCTCTAATAAGATACAAGAGTTGTGATATATGAATTATACTGATTTCTATAGCAGGCTTTGTTTGGTCTAATTTGCCACAAACTAAATATTTGTCCAATTTGTTATGTTGACAGGTTTGATATTTGTTACTCCAATGTGTATTTGGAAGGGTTGTATTTGAGGATTTTCTGCATATGAAAAAGAATTCCATAGCTTTTTTTTTCATCAAGTGGATTCCAAAAGCTATAGTTAGAAAGACTTGGCTCTATCTAATTAAAGTAATGTCTTCATCCTTTTTAAACTGCTATGCTGATTAGCTATTTTGTAGTCACAACAACATATCTATTTTTTAAATTACCAACTTCATGATAACAAAACAATCTTCATCCTTTACATATCTTCTTCCTTTTATATTACTCTTTCTCATGTACATATCTTCCTTTGGTTTGTGGTGTTTTTTATATGGTTTTCTATTTGGATGGATGGTTTAAAGCAATGTTGGTCATGGTTGGAACCTGTGATTTTTTAAGCTAGAAGGAACTGAATTTTTTAAATAGAAGAAATGTTTGATCCCAGGTCATAATTCCACACAAGATAAAAGGCCCATTATAAGGTTCTTGATGAAATTGGAGTGGATATTGCATCCCATGTTAGTTTTCGACCCAATATTTTAATATGTTAAGAGATACAATACAAAATTCATGTGTGTTTATACATATCTGCTTAAGTTTATGAAATAGTTAGTTCATAACTTGACATCAAAGCTTCTATGTTATTCTCGATTTCTTCAATTTCAAATTCTCTCTCTCTTCAATCTCATCTCATAACTCACTTTTGTTTCAAAATACATGTTTTAATTAGTCTCATAGCTTATTAGAATGATTCAAGTGTTCAAAATTAAGTGTTAATGTCATATAATTGACTCAAGTGGTCAAGCTGCATGTTTTGTGATTTGTCTCATCTTTATTTTTTTTGTTACATCCTTTGAGTTTTTTTGTTATGGCTGTTTATTTAGGCATTGGTTTTTATAACTTTTTATAGGTAATTTGGTGTTTTAGCAACTGAAAGTTAGCTCATTTTTAAGTATTGGCAAGGTGTTGAATAGGAAAAGAAAACTCTCATTGATTGGAATGTGTTAATATTTTTTATATGTTGAAGAAGTTTTTCTATTATGATTTTCTTGCTTTCTCATGGTATTATTATAAATTGCTTTAGATTCTATATAGTGAAGCAGAATTTCTCAAAGCTGTATGTCTAATTATGTCAGGTGGATCATTTGGGAGCAAGACTGAAATGTCTGAGGAATAAGCAAGCTGAATTTTATATTATGGACTAATCTTTTGTTGTTTCTAAAATAGTTCACCCAACTTTTAGTATTTAAGTTTAATGTTATAGAACAATCTTCATTTTTCTTTATATGTTGCTTGATTGAAGGTTTAAAGGCCTCAACAACAAATGTAAGATTATAAGATAAATAATGTGGAATGTAAGGTTGCAAAGAATCTGCCATTTATCTTATGTAAGGCTTATTGAAAAGGAATCAAATGTGCTTCTGTTTGATTGAGAGTGGTATAATCTCTCTTTTGTAAAGAAGTTGCCATGATTTAGAGTGGTATGACCACTCTATTTAAAAGAAACAAAATATGCTTCTATTTGATTGATTTTTTTTCTTATACATTTTTCAAGGTCTATTTTTTTAATATCAAAATTTTAATTGCAGGTGTGCTTTGACTTGAAATGTACAATACCTCTAATTGTGCTAATCATGAGGAACCATGTAACAACTTCAACTTGGAATAGGATATTGGCATTTTGTCTACTACAAGAGGAGTGATATATAAAGAGCAAATCATTGTAAACATAAAGGAAGAGATGGAGAGGAAAATTCTTATTTGCTTGATTTGATATTGTTATATTATTAATTTTTAAAAAATCCTTATGAAGTGGTGATGATCATTGTGATTTTAAAAAAATTCTACTTTATTGCTCAAGGTTATGACTATTCTCAACAAGCCATGTTCTCAATCAATGGTAAGAAGAATTGTTGATCTAAAGTAAGAAGTCTGCCACATGAATTGTTAAGTATGTAAAAAGTGTATATTTAAACTTATTAATATCAACTTGATTTATTAAGTATGTAAAAAGTGTATATTTAAACTTATAAATATGAAATGCAATATTGAGCTAAAGTCTACGATTTCTTTTAGGATAAATGTGCAACACCGTAGTAGATAAGATCGTAGGAAACATAGCATAAGAGTTTTATCTTTTGTTGGATATCAGTATTAGTTTTAAGGTTTATTAATACATGGAGCTATAAAAAAAAAAGCCTAAATTAAATTATATATAATTGAAATCATATAAGCAATTTATTCCCTATATATAATGTCAACGTTGTATTATTTTTTACTTAATGTATGATTGGTCGTATTAAAATACGAACGATAAAATGGAATCATATAAACATATTTGTCCCACTTTGTTATTAAACTATATTTGGATTGATGAAACATAGAGAGAGAGAGATGAAAGAGATAATGAGAATCAGAGAGATGAGAGAGATGATGTTATGTAACTTAAGAAAAAACACGGAGAACACACCGGAAAAATCATTTTACTTATGATATAGTTGTATTATTTCAATTAATATTTTTTAAACTTTGTTATTAAAACTATGTTTCGATTGATGGAACATAGAGAGAGAGAGAGAATGAATGAGAATCAGAGAGATGATGTTATGTAACTTAAGAAAAAATACGGGGAACACACCGGAAGTGTCATTTTACCTATGATATAGTTGTATTATGTCAATTAATATTTTTCAAACTTTGTTATTAAAACTATGTTTTGATTGATGGAATATATATATATATATAGAGAGAGAGAGAGAGAGAGAGAGAATGAGAATCAGAGAGATGAAAGAGAGATGATGTTATGTAACTTAAGAAAAAACACGTGGAACACACCGGAAGGGTCATTTTACTTATGATATAGTTGTATTAGTCAATTAATATTTTTCAAACTTTGTTATTAAAACTATATTTCGATTGATGGAACATAGAGAGAGAGAGAGAATGAGAATTAGAGAGATGATGTTATGTAACTTAAGAAAAACCACGCGGAACACACCGGACGAGTCATTTTACTTATCATATAGTTGTATTATGTCAATTAATATTTTTCAAACTTTGTTATTAAAACTATGTTTCGATTGATGGAACATAGAGAGAGAGAGAAAGAGAAAGACGAGAGAGAGAATGTGAATTAGAGAGATGAGAGAGAGATGATGTTATGTAAATTAAGAAAAAACATGAGGAACACACCGGAAGAGTCATTTTACTTATGATATAGTTGTATTAGTCAATTAATATTTTTCAAACTTTGTTATTAAAACTATGTTTCAATTGATGGAACATAGAGAGCGAGAGAATAAGAATCAGAGAGATGATGTTATATAACTTAAGAAAAAACACGGGGAATACACCGGAAGGGTCATTTTACTTATGATATAGTTTTATTATCTCAATTAATATTTTTCAAATTTTGTTATTAAAACTATGTTTCAATTGATGG
The DNA here is from genome assembly GCA_030408175.1 of Trifolium repens. NCBI lineage: Eukaryota > Viridiplantae > Streptophyta > Magnoliopsida > Fabales > Fabaceae > Trifolium > Trifolium repens. The sequence continues at coordinate 7,362,029 of CP125847.1, forward strand.
AACATAGAGAGAGAGGGGAAGAGAAAGATGAGAGAGAGAATGAGAATTAGAGAGATGAGAGACCGATGATGTTATGTAACTTAAGAAAAAACACGGGGAACACACCGGATGAGTCATTTTACTTATGATATAGTTGTATTACTCAATTAATTTTTTCAAACTTTGTTATTTAAACTATGTTTCGATTGATGGAACATAGAGAGAGAGATGATGTTATGTAACTTAAGAAAAAATACGGGGAACACAGGTCATTTTACTTATGATATAGTTGTATTAGTCAATTAATATTTTTCAAACTTTGTTATTAAAACTATATTTCGATTGATGAAACATAGAGAGAGAGAGAGGGAGAGAGAGAGAGGGAGAGAGAGAGAGAGTTGCATCCGTCAATATTCTTGAATGTCAACATCATTGATCCACATACATGAGAGAGATAATGTTATGTAGCTTAAGAAAAAACACGGGGAACACATCGGAAGGGTCATTTTACTTATGATATAGTTGTATTATGTCAATTAATATTTTTCAAACTTTGTTATTAATACCATGTTTCGATTGATGGAACATATAGAGAGAGGGAAAGAGAGAATGAGAATAAGAGAGATGATGTTATGTAACTTAAGAAAAAACACGGGGAACACACCGGAAGGGTCATTTTACTTATGATATAGTTGTATTATGTCAATTAATATTTTTCAAATTTTGTTATTAAAACTATGTTTCGATTCATGGAACATAGAGAGAGAGAGATAGAGAAATAACTGCATCCGCCAATATTCTTGAATGCCAACATCATTGATCCAGATACATGAGTGTATCGTGATCAATTATATTAGTCTATATTTTAAGAACCATGTTATGTTTTATTTTGATGTTATTATTCTGATTTTCAATAAAGTATAAGTATAACTTAAATATTATTGTTAGTATATAGTAATATTTACCACCCTAACCTATGATATTCAAATTTTATATTTAGTTCAATGTATGATATCATAGTATCATTTATATTTATTTATTGGTCGTATGAAAATTATTATCCCATGTATGTATATAATGTCAACGTCCTATTATTTTTTACTTAATGTATGATTGGTCGTATTAAAATACGAAATATATAATCGAATCATAGAAATATATTTTTCCCCGTGCATTGCGGATGTAAATGAAGGAGACATGCTTCGCCCAACTGTCTCAATTCCTCCTGATTTTATCGATATCATCATCATGAGACCTGATATTGCATAACAATTTGTTTGCTCAAGTTTTATTAGTCTGCAATTGTTTTAGATGTAATGTATGTTATGAAATTTTATTTATAATGCAATTAAACGGATTTTACAATGACATGTATAATGCAAGTATAATTATGACTTCAGTATTATTGTTAATGTAGAGTACTTTAATAGTTATCACCCTAAGTATTGATATTTAACTTTTATATTTTGTATAATGTATGATATAATAGTATCATCTCAATTTAATTATTGACCGTATTTAAAGTATTATCCCCCATATATTTTCGCGATGTCGTCTTATTTTTTTATTTAATATGATCGATCGTTTTAAAATGTGAAATCTAAAATCCAATCATATAAAGAAATTTTTAAATATGCATTTTTCAATATATCACGTACACTATGATATAGTTGCATTATGTAATCAAGTAATTTGTTCCTCTATTCCGTGTCATTTCATTGTATAGTTAATAGTTAAAACTTTTGTCACCATTTATTGTTCAATTCTTATAACAGGGAGAATATAGTAGAACTATTGTTCAATTTTTGTCACTATTTATTCTTCAATTCTTATAACCCGGGAGACTATAGTATAGACTATTGATTTTATATAACAATTCTTCATATAATCAAGTAGTTTGTTCTTCTACTCCGTATCATTTCATTGTATAGTTAATAGTTAAAAAATTTGTCACTCTTTATTGTTCAATTCTTATAACACTTTTTTCTTAATAATTTTATTAAAGAAAAATATATATAATTGAATTGTATAAATAAATTGTTCCCCGTGCGTCGCACGGGTGTGAATACTAGTAAATTTGACATTTGCTATAAAGGATTAGATGCAAATTGTTTTCTAAAATCACTAATGCATAGTTTCTTACATTTATCATCTAAACCCCATTTGAATATTTCCTTTCCCTTCCTTACTTTAGAATTTTCGTATAGTTCTTTGGTTATTATACCCTTCATTTTCTTTATGATTCAAGACATTTACACTAAGGTCAAGATTTTTGTATTAGTGAATTATTTTTGGATCAACATCAAATTATATGAAAAAGAAACCATATAATGTGTATAACTAACATAAATGATCCAATATAATGAAAAATTAACATATGCATATAGAAACATATAATAAAAATGAATAAATTAGAGGATTTAGTATTGATGACATACCTTTGATACTTCATCAATTTGATTTTTAAGATTTATGAGTATTTTATAAGAACTTCATTATCTTTATTGTCATCTTCATCTAGTGTTGTAAAAACAAAAATGGGCCGATAAATTGAATTGGTTTGATCAACCGTCAAACACATAGTGGATCTGGTCAAATTCATGTTGTTCAAAAAAAAAAAAGAGATTTGGTCAAATTCAGATGAGAAACTATTAGACAATGTTAACATCGTAAAATAAATTGTAAATAAAATTAAATCACTAAGCTCAAATACTGGTGGACCTGTAAAATTGCAGACATAATCACGAAATCTATCATCTTTAAACTCACAAAAACAATGAGACTTTTTAAGATAATTAAAATTAAGGAATATCGATAAGTCAAAAGAAAGGAAAAACAAATTATATAAATGAAGAAGAAACAACATAAATAATGATTTGAAAAAAGAATGAGAAATAAGTAATTATTAGAGAGAAGAAGAACAATTGGAATTGAGGAAAATAAAATGTGACGGTCGCCATTTTATAGTCTGGATAACAAAAAAAAAGGATCAAACTCAAGGGTTAGACTATGAGCCATGTTTGGGCCAGAAAAAATTAGATACATCATTAATAAAAATATAAAATGGCGGCGAATATTTTTTATAAGAACTTCATTATGGTCAATGTCATCTTCATCTAGTGTTGTAAAAATAAAGATGGATTGATAAATTGGATTGGTTTGATCAACCGACAAACACATAATTGATTTGGCCAAGTTCAGATCGAGAAAGCTATTAGACTGATGTTAACATCGTAAAGTAAATTGTAAATAAACTTAAACCACGGAACTCAAATACTAATGGATCCATAAAATTACAGACATAATCACGAAATTTATCATCGATAAACTCACAAAAACAATGAGACTTTTTAAGACAATTAAAAATAAGGAATGTCGAGAAGTTAAAAGAAAGGAAAAAACAAATTGCATATGAAGAAGAAACAATATAAATAATGATTTGAAAATAAGAATGAGAGATAAGTAATTCTTAGAGAGAAGGAGAATCAAAATTGTGGAGAATAAAATGTGACCGCCGCCTTTTTATAGATTGAATAACAAAAGAAAGGATCTAACTCTAGGGTTAGACTATGGGCCGTGTTTGGGCCAAGAAAAATTAGATACATCGTTAAGTTAATAAAAATATAAAATGGTGTCCAATATTGATCAAAATAAGAAGCGAACACCAATGTGTCACCGCCAACAAATGTGCATATTTAATTATTTAATTATATGTATAAATCTTTAAATATACGAGTTTATATGATTCAATCCCTGAAATATTGTTGGAAAAAAAAACTCGATTTGTGGAACTGGGGTTGAGGATTTTACTGTGGGACATACAACCCTCAAAGCTGTTTCAATTTAAATGAGCAAACACGGGAAAGCGTGCTTTAATAATCAACACATTTTTATTCTGTTTGCATTCGATACTTTTGGCTTTCTAGCATTAGAGACTGTAGACCTTTTGAAAAGAGTTCAAAGTGTATGCATAACAATGTTGTGCCACGTTGGTCTATGGATGTAGTTTTTTAAAGGTTGAGTTTTGATATATAAAAAGGTTTAATAAGAACCTATTATTTCTCTTCACATCATATTATTAAAGTACTCCATCTGGTTCTATATATAAGACAAAATTCCACTTTTTAGATTCATTGCAAAAGTAATGTAACTAGACAATAATATAGATTAGATACATTATTTTTTCAATAAATCTCAAAAGTCAAATTTTGTTTATATATAAAATTGGAAGGAGTAAAATGTAATAAAATAATTTGATAGAGTACACGATTGATTATATGTCAGTGTAAAATTATGCTACATTATCGATCCTTCTAACATTTTCTTTTAATGGTAATGAAATGTGATAGTGATATCTTCTCTTCACTACAAAAGGTGATAACTGTGATAAGGAACAACATTTTCTAATCTAATCTTTTCATTCATTCATTCTCAATGCAAATCATTTCCCTCTCTTTTCATATCAACACCCCCATTCTACTTCTCAAACACTCCCACTCATCTTCATCTTCATCCTCACAACAACAACAACAACCCCATCATCATAACCCAATTTTCCACTCCAACAAAAACCAATCTTTCCAAAACCCCACTTCAAAAAAACCATTTTTTCACCAACCCAATTCATCACTTTTTCAAAATGATAAACACAAACACTCTTCTTTACCTTCATTGATGTTATATTATACCGAAAATGCCCTTTTTCTTCAAGCACAAACCACATGGGAACAACTCTTAAACAGTTCCTTTAACCCCTCACTCAATTTCATTTCAAAATTATTTAAATCTTACTCAAAACATGGAAAATTCGATGAAATAATCGACATTCTACATTCCCTAAATTCGAAAAATTTAGCCTTTTTGCCTCAATTTTACTTATTAGCAATATCTTGTTTTGGAAATGCAGGTAACCTAAAATTGATGGAAGAAACAACCAGTGAAATGGTTTCAAAGGGTTTTCAAATGGATGCAAAAACTGGTAATGAATTTCTTTTTTATTATGCTGTTTTTGGTAGTTTGAATGAAATGGAAAATGCTTATGGAAGGTTGAAGAGATCTAGGTTTTTTATTGAGGAAAATGTGATTAGGGCTATGGCTTATGGTTATGTAAAGAGGAAAAGATTCTATGAATTGGGTGAGTTTGTTAGAGATGTTGGTTTAGGTAGGAGAAATGTAGGGAATCTTTTGTGGAATCTTTTGTTGCTTTCTTATGCTGCTAATTTTAAGATGAAGAGTTTACAGAAAGAGTTTGTTAGAATGGTTGAATTAGGGTTTCGTCCGGATATTACGACGTTTAATATTCGAGCTTTGGCGTTTTCGAAGATGGCGTTGTTTTGGGATCTTCATCTTAGTATTGAACATATGAGAAGTGAAAAGGTTGTTCCTGATTTGGTTACTTATGGTTGTGTTGTGGATTGTTACTTGGATAGAAAGCTTGGGAAGAATTTGGACTTTGTTTTGAATAAAATGGATGTTGATGATTGTCCGAGAGTGTTGACGGATCCGTTTGTGTTTGAGGTTTTAGGTAAAGGTGATTTTCATTTGAGTTCGGAGGCATTTTTGGAATACAAGAGACAAAAGCATAAATTGACTTATAGGGATTTAATAAAGAAATATCTTAAGAAACATTATCGGAGGGACCAAATATTTTGGAACTATTGACTAACTTGTATGATGCATAGATATAAAGTTTGGAAGAAATGATGGAAAGTGAGTGATGGAGAACGGTAAAAATTCTCTGATTTTTCGGTGGAAGATGTAATTATATATAGCTGAACGAGCAGACTAGAAAGGTATTTTCATATCAAGATGGCTACTGATGCGAAAGGATTGCAACCTGTGATGGTGGCATTGGAAGAAAAGGCCCTTAGTTGGAGCTACAGGAAAGCACTAGAGGGGCATAAGTAGGAGCTATTGCAACTGAAGATTTTGAATAAATCTATTTAAAGGCTTTCTGAGGTTGAAATTCAGTAACGGTAAATAGTGTTTTCGACGCAATGAGAAATGCGAGCCTAATCATATGGCCCTTGAAGTCATTGGTGGATCTCGGCCTTTTGTAATATGACAAATTATGAAGGAACTGCTGAGAAGTGAGTCATTGGTGTATGTTCGGCAAAATCACGGTGACAGTGAAACTCCAAAGTGTGTTTATGCCAAAATCACAGTAGCTCTTATTGACATGTGTGCTGAACTGTATGAGCTAGATGAGAATGCAAAGAAAGTAAAAAAAATTGGTTAATCACAAGATACATGAAATCTTTATTCTGTCCTTTTGTGTTTACAATTTTGATTCATTTTAAAAATGAGAAACACAAAATGGACAGAGTAAAGATTTAATATATCTTGTAACATTGAGATTAACCAACAAGAATTTTGTTAATGTCATAGTTACATAGGTGCTGAATCGAAATCGAAGAATGTCAATCAGGTAAACAAAATCATTACACAAATGCCTATGGACATTGGTGACTTGCATAATCTTGTCCAAGATTGAGTGAACTGCTATACTGAAGAAGTAGCCGCTTTCTGGGAAAATTTATCTGATCTTCCCTATCTGAAGATGAAGATACTTGAAGTAGTTACTGTATTAGTTTTTATCGTTGTCTTTTATCATGTAACTAGTTGAGCACTCGCGATGAAGTAGGTACTGTATTAGCTTTTATCGTTGTCTTGTATCATGTAACTAGTTGAGTACTCGCGATGATTCTTACAAATAATTTTAGGACCTTTTTATTTACAATGAACTCATCTGTGACATATAAAGATCTTATTAGTTTGATAATGTAATTGGAGTTACTGTTCTTTGCTCAATGTTCATTACTGTTGCCAATGAATTATATTATTATTTGTTACAGAATTTTTGTTTTAGTTTTTTCAAATTTTTACTGGTGTATGGAAACATCAATATCCATGAAAGATGTCCACACCAGATCCTGCAAGTCACTTTAAGAAGTTCAACAATGTTTGGTGGAACTGATAATGAATTGGTTCAAGTGGTAAATAATTTGAACTTCTTAAGCAAGTAACCATGAGTTCAGTCTCTGACTCTAATTCACCTTAACATTTGTAAATATATATATATATATATATACCTTGTCGAGCACATCCGATAATATCATATTTATAAAATGGTCTATGAATATAGTAAAGGTTTTGTTAAAAAAACTCCAAGATGGTCATCAACTCGGCCGAGATACTATGTTGTTGGGTCCTTGATCGAACAAATTAAATGTGTTTTGTGTCAAAGTGAGTACAATATTAAGTGCGATTAAAGTGAAGAATTTGATTTTATACAAATTCATGAAAGATTTACGAAGCCTAAAGGAGAAATCACAAAAGTTGAAGAGAGTTTATTATGCAAATATTGTTGGTTACGAGGATTATATTTTCGTTTGTGAGGATGAAGTTGGTAACAAAATGAGATATGTGGGATTTTGGATCAAAGAAGGATATGTTGTGTCAAAGAAGGATTTTGGATTCAATATATCCATTCTCTGAATATATCCAGTTGTGGGTTATATTGAATTTTCTTCACCACAACTCTATTTTTCTGGATATATTCAGAGAATGGATAATTGTGTGTCTTGAGAGAGTTTACAATTTTTTTGTGCAAAAATTATAATCAAGAGAGTTTGGAATTTTCTTCTTATAAAAATTGCAAGTTAAGTAATAAATTTATTGTGAGTTGTTTGTGTTTATTTTTATTTCTTGTTTAAAGATTTTCTTTGGTTTCTTCTCCAACAATGTGTCACTAATTGAATCATATTTTAAAGGGTTAAATAGCTGTTATTCCCCTGCAAAGTAGGGCTGTTTTACATTACCTCCTTGTAAATTTTTTTTTTTGAAATTTCCCCCTTGCAAAATCAAGATTTTCTGCTTTTGCCCCCTAAGTATAAAAAATGGTAGTTGACTGGACAGAATCTCCATGTGGCAAGAAATGTGGACTTTCTTTTTATTTTTTATTTATTTTCAGTTGCCAACTCATTATTGACTGTTTAATGAATTTTTTTTAATTAAAATTAAATCTGAAAAGAAATTGGGATATTTTTTTTTTTAACCAAGAAACATTTCCATTCCTTTTGTTCGTACGAGACATCTTCTTCTTCCTTGTTCCCATTCTTCCATTGTTACCTTCTTCTTGTTTGTTTTCTTAGAATCGATTCTTGCATCTTCTTCATATGTTCTCAGTTTCGTTCTCCTTCTAACTTTCTTCTTCTTGATTCGATTTGAAACAGATATTGTTTTAGGGTTTTGGATTTTGAAACACGATGAACAACAACCCCATCAGTGCGCGTCTCTCTATCTCTCTCGGAAAATCTAAAAACTTCATTTTTAACAGCAACCCCAGATTGAAATAACATTAATACATCAGATCGAAATTATTCTCTTCCGATAGAGCAAGGACAAGGTGAACTAGGTTTTGTTGTTTTTCGATAGATCAAAATTGTTCTCTTCCTGAATTAATTTGGGGGTTTTTTCTTGGTTTTGAATTTTTTTAGGTTTGTTGAAATTGTTGGATCTGTTGATGTTATTGGGTTTGTTGTTGATGCAAGATTTGTGTTTAATTCACTTTTAGTTGTGTTCCTAAAGAAAAAAAAGGAGATGATGATTAAAATGCATGAACTTGTGCTTCAAGTGTTCAATTTTAACAAGCCAATAACAAGAAGAAAGAGATATTGGAGATGGTGATCTTTGTTGGTTTCTTTATGCTTGCCATTTTTTTTCTGTTTTGCTATGTTGTTGTTGGTATGATCCTACCTAGTTTGTAATTTCCAGACAGTTGAAGTATGTTCTTAGTGTTGTTGATTGAAAAAGTCACCTCTTCAATGATTCATACCCAAATTCAAATTCAAAGTTTTGAAGTCTTCCTTCATTGTTGATTGAAAGTTTTTTAGAGATATGTTGCGTTGTTGTTGATTTTGTGTATCCTAAATTGAATGAATTGTTGCTGAATTTGCTGGAAAATATGATGTTGTTGTTCATGATGATGTTCTTATTGAGAAGAAAACAGAAAAAAAAAATTTGGTTTTAAAATTTTTTTTAAAAAAAAATTTAATGCCACGTGGCCAAAAAAATAATTAAAAAATAAAAAAATTCCACGTGGCCGTGACACATAGGTGAAACGTGGAGATTCTCTGCCTTGCTGTTACTCCAGGGGGTATCCCATAGAATCTTTAGGGTCCGTTTGGTTCAACTGAGAAGGAGGGGAGGGGAGGTGAGGGAAGGGATTTTTAAGGAGGGGAGGCGAGGTAAAACATAATTTATTATGTTGACAAAATTACCCTCATTTTTTTATTAAAATTCAAAATTATCCTTGTTGGAATACTAAAATTCTAGGTTTTATTTTTTTACAACAAAAAAAAAAATTAGATTTTCTACTCATTAGATTTTTTTTTTGTTATATATCCATTAGATTTTTTTTTGACGAAATATATCCATTATAATTTAATCCTTATTTTGAGTTTATAAGGTTAAGAGTAAAAAAGTAAATTACTTCTCCCCTTCCCTCCCCTTCCCTCCCCTCCCCCTCGTTAAAAAATTGAACCAAACATAAAAATTTAAAATATTCCCTCACCTCCCCTCCCCTCCCCTCCAAAAACTTCGAACCAAACGGACCCTTAGGGTCCGTTTGGTTCGAAGTTTTTGGAGGGGAGGGGAGGTGAGAGAATATTTTAAATTTTGGAGAAGTAATTTACTTTTTTACTCTTAACCTTATAAACTCAAAATAAGGATTAAATTATAATGGATATATTACGTCAAAAAAAAATTTAATGGATATATAACAAAAAAAAATCTAATGAGTAGAAAACCTAAATTTTTTTTTGTTGTAAAAAAAAAATAAAACCTAGAATTTTAATATTCTAACAAGGATAATTTTAAATTTTAGTAAAAAAATGAGGGTAATTTTGTCAACATAATAAATCTCTCCCCTCCCCTCCCCTCCCCTCCTTCTCAATTGAACCAAACAGACCCTTAGTATGCAAGGGGGGATATTAAAAAAAAATATTACAAGGGGTATCCCAAAACAGCCCTACTTTGTAGGGGTAACAGCTATTTAACCCTATTTTAAAGGATTATACATATAACTAGTATGTGCACCCGTGCTTTCTAGAATTTCGTTTAAATTGATTATTTAAAATTATTTGAACTCATCACATATTATATTATCTTTATCTATAAAGCATTAATTAACATCACATATTGTTTGTATTTCTTTTTCAACTATAGAAAAATAATATTTAGACAAACACACAACATTTGTAGTATTTATTTATACTCAAGTATAATATTTTAGCTGATTTAGAAGAATTGAGCTGTATTTCTTGAAAATGCAGAAAAAAGTGGGATGATCGTCAATCTTATTATAATGAAAAATAAAATAAAATACTATTATACATTATTTAAAACCTCACAATAAACTACATTAGTGGTCTCATTGCACACTCGATTTTCTTCATCTAATATCAACATCACTGAGCATCCAACTTTAAATGTCAATTTGTGATTTGGAATGCCAGAACACTTAATATCACTTAAAAATCTGGATACACAAAATCAATAAGGGAACACAATGGATCATCTAAATCTTGTATTAATAGATCATCGGGAATATTCAAACTAATTTCTCCACTCTCATTTGAAGACCCATCTCCATTACCGATTGAAAGAATCTATTGGGCAAACATTTTCATTTCAATTTGCTTAGCAGGAACGGTCGAAGCGCTTAAACGCATGTTTGTTGTAAGCTTCAAAACTTTGCAATGATCCCACAACTTGGACGAATTGATGGCGGCTGCTATTATGTCATGTCTACATCCTTTCCTAATAACCTGTAAAATCTGTATAAAATCACCCCCCAAAACAACTGATATACCACCAAAGGATTTATTGTTATTGTCCACACCATTGTAAGACATTATATCACATAATGATGTGTCTAAAATTAGTAAAGAATAAAAAAACTCTCTAAGAAAATTAACTTGTTGCTTGGATTAACCCATTTTTAAATTAAAAGAAACCAATATTTTCTTTAAAAACAAATGTTTGTTGAAAGCCATGGTTTTCTTAAATAAAAAATATTTTCTAAAAAATAAACTTTCACGTAAAAAAAAGTGATAAAGTATATAAAAACCAAACAATATATATACATACACACACACACAAAAACAATAGACACAATCAAGTAACAAAGATTTATATTCATTCATTCAACTCAAAGGTTTAATTTAAAATTGAATCTGGATAAGAAATTTAATTCAGAAAATAAAATCGACATATTTTTGGTTTACTCATTAAGATTTTTTTAAAAAATAATCAACATATTTAACAATATATTTTTGCGATTTAGTAATAATAGATGCCGAACCAACAAACCACCAATGATGTTTATGAAAAAGAAAAAAAACCACCAATGATCCAAAAAAATTACCAAACCACCAAACTGAAATTAATTCAAATGACTCTGAGTTTAATAAATTAAAGAAAAATAATATATATAATTCAAATAAGTTTGAAATAAATTAAACTAAAAGCATTCTACCACAAATTAAATTAAATCAAAAGCATAGTATTGAACTAATTACTATCTTTAATCTTTCTCAATCTTGATAGTTTTCAATAATTTACGAATAAATGCAAAACACACAACAACCGAGCTAACTTACTTACTATATATATAATAGTATTCTAAAAACAAACAATCAAACAAAATCAGGATCAACGAGTACAATTCAATACTATATATTACCTGATTCACATTATTAATCATGTTGCCTTTGTCATTGAGATTAACATATAACGTACAAAAGGAATTTCAGTGAACTTTGCTATCAAATCGGCATTGCTTGAAATCTTGCACACTCTGTATGACTTCTCGAATCTAGTATCCATTCCACATTGGTGTTCGTGTTAGATTCAACCTTAAACAGATAAATCGAATCAACTAAAGAAGAAATTTCTTTTGACGTCTCATGTGTTTTTCGCGTCTTGCTCGTTTCCATTTTTACTTTTTCACTACTTAAGTAGCGAACTACTTAACTAGTTGACACTCCAAACATGAAATTTTCACGATTTTACTCATTTTCTACTTAAATGGTGAACTAAGTTTGCTACTTACCTAGTTGACACCTCTTATACATAAAATTTTGGGTTAATAGATCTTTACCCTCTTGCAAAGTAGGCGAGTTTTGCGTTACCCCCCTATAATTTATTTTTTTGAGATTATCCCCCTGCAAATTTATTTTGTTATTTACCCCCTTGGATGTACTTTTTAAATCAGTTATTTTGTTCAACCGATTTAAAAAGTGTTGTTTTTAAATTGGTTATTCTGTTTTTTTTTTTGCCTGCCACGTCAGCCAAAGGGGTGTAAATCAAAAAATAAATTTTGCAGGGGGTAATCTCAAAAAAAAAATTATAGGGGGGTAACGCAAAACTCGCCTACTTTGCAGGGGGTAAAAGCCTATTAACCCTAAAATTTTCATGATTTTACACTATTTCTATTTATGTATAGAACTGCGTTAACTACTTAACTAGCTAACGACCCATATACATGGATTTTTCAGAATTTTACAGGTTTGATATTTATGTTCCTTCGAATATTATTGCAATGTACGCCTTCACATCAACTCAAGAATATTGAGAAACATCAATATTTGAAAAAGCGTAAATAACTTAATACGAAATTGTCTCAATAAAAACAGGTTTCATTCACTTTCTAAAAGGTGGGCATGTGAAATCCAAAAAAATTTATGTATATGGGGTATTTGCTAGTTAAGTAGCTAACACAATATTTTACCTAAGTGGAGAACAATGTAAAATTTTAAAAATTTCATGTATAGAGGGGGTGTCAATAGTTAAGTAACAAACTTTGTTCTCTACTTAAGAAGCTCTCCTTATTTTGACCAATATTGGGCACCATTGTATGTTTTTATTAATGATGTATCTAATTTTTTCTAGTCCAAACCCGGCCCATAGTAAAACCCTAAAATTTGATCCCTTCTTTGGTTACTCGAGTCTATAAAAAGGCGGCCATCACATTTCATTTTCCCATATTCTTATTATTCTTCTCTCTAATGCTTACTTATTTCTCCTTCTCTTGTTTTCATATAATCATTTTTGTCGTTTTTCATATAATTATTTGTGTCATCATTTTTAATTTGTTTTCCTTTTAACTTTTCGATATTCTTTACTTTTACAAAGTCTCGTTGTTTTTGTGAGTCTATGAAAACTTTTGCGATTATGTCTGCAATTTTACGGGTCCACCAAAATTTGAGTTGGTTTAATTTTATTTGCATTCAACTTGACGATGTTAACATCAGTCTAATAGGTTTCTTGATCTGAACTTGAGCAGATCAACTATGTGTTTGACGTTTGTTGGTCCATCTTTGTTTTTACAACACTAGATGAGGATGACTGTGACGATACTGAAGTTCTTTAAAAATTAATCGTAAATCTAAAAAATCAAATCGATGAAGCACCAATGGTATGTCATCAATACTAAATCCTCTAATTTATTCTTTATTTATGTTTAGTTATACACGTTATATATGTTTTCTTATTCGATCCAATAAGGATTCACTAATACAATGATTCAATAAGTACATGTATTTTTTGCTAGCTCCTTAATTTTTAAAATCGACACATCTAAAAATTAAACCTCCCCTAACAGAATTTTAGGATGTGTCAATTTTTTTTTCTACCATTGAATTCTACTAAAAGAGTATACAATCAATTGTTTGATCGTTGATGTCATTATTACAGGAAAAGGAAAATGTCGAAAGTGTGGTGGAAGTAGCGGTTGAACAAAGTGAAAGATTACTTTGTTATAAATAATCCTTTACTTTGTTCGGCCGCTACTCTCACCGCACTTTCAACATTTTCCTTTTCGGTAATAATGGTCTCACAATCAAACAATTGATTGTTGATGTGTTTTTTTATGCTAAAAGATTCTGATTTTCTTGCAAGAGTTAACAATGTAACAGTAAAATTCTTGTAAGAAGTGAGAAAAAAATAACGGTATACTCTTGTAGATTTCAATGGTAGAAAAAAAAAGAGGAAGAAAATTGACACATTCTGAAATTCTCTTATGGTGTGTTTGGTTTGAGGGGGAAAAAGTGAGAAGAAAAAAAAAATACGGAAACCAATAAATCATTCATTGCTTTTCGTGGTTTTCTTTTTTCTCACGTTTCTCCCCTCAAACCAAACACATCTTTAGTCTAGAGGTTTAATTTTTGGATGTGTCGATTTTTCTTTCTAATTTAAAATAAAAAAAACTATTCGCTAATTATTTTGGTTTTTGTCTCTTTGACGGTCTATATTACTTTTGTTATTCTGGACGAATTGCCCTTGGAAGTCATGTTAGTTACTATATTGTATTCTATTTAATTTATACTTTTGAGCATAATATTCTATATCTATGTAGTGGCTTTGATTGTATCTATGTAGTATCTATATCTCATTTATAGTAATCTTATGGCAAATGTTTTGGATTTGTGTGATTCCAATTTTACTTATGGAACCTAGTAATTATGGAGTGCACCTCACATCTACCTAGATATATTTTGGTTATTCATGTTTTATTTATGGAAAATGTTAAACAGTGCCTCAGGAGCACTAGTTAAGCTTACTAACAAGGAAACTTTTTATTGTAATTTGTGCATTCAATGCTTTGAAATTGTAGAAAATTATCTTTTTAACATTAACTTTTACTTTATTTCCCTTTTTAAGTATGCTTAACAAGTGCCCCGGGAGCACTGTTTAGCATGACCCTTTATTTATTTAGATTTGTGTGATTCCAACTTTGTTTTCTAAACTTCAAATACAGCTGTGAACTAGCAGATAACCAAACATATATGTAGGTGTGTTTAGTATTCAACACGTCATTATTTGACACCGACGCATGGTTATATTCAATTATTAATTATTTTTTTTCAAAAAATTACCTTTCTTAATATTCACATTATTAATGTCAAGCCTGGTGCCCGTATCTGCATTGGTGTTTCATAACTTATATGAAAATTTATAGTTTCATTTTATTTTTACACAAACACTTGTAATAAACGCTTATATTTATGTCATTATCAATAACAAAACATGTTTTTTGTTAGCTGCCAAAGGCGATCTGTGACGATATCTAGATGGATTGGCAAATGCTGAAAATATGGTGGAGTATATTGAGCAACATCCATTTGGTCGAGAACATATCAATGAACAAAGTGAATATTGGAATTTCTACGTCTATGTTGTCTATATACTTTACTTGTATGCACCTGACAAATAAAGTATATAGACAACATAGACGTAGAAATTTCAATATTCACTTTGTTCATTGATATGTTCTCGACCAAATGGATGTTGCTCAACATACTCCACCATATTTTCAGCATTTGCCAATCCATCTAGATATCGTCGCAGATCGCCTCCGGCAGCTAACAAAAAATATGTTTTGTTATTGGTTTTGACATAAGTATAAGCATTTATTGTACAAGTGTTTGTGTAAAAATAAAATCAAACTATAGATTTTCATATAAGCTATGAAAATATTAAACACCGATGCAGATACGGGCACCAGACTCAACATTAAAAGAGTCTTTCAGAGGGATTTGTGTTCATATATATAGACTAGTTTTAGTTAAGTTTTGCATAGAGTTGGAAACTGTTCTGGTGAACAAATAAGGGGGGTGATAAATAATTGGACCGTATCTAAGAAATGAGTAATTCTCCACAATTGTGCAGCATTTCTGTATATTATATAAAAAAAATGATATGGGGTCCTTTCTTTACAATGAAGTATGTTCTCCTATTTATAGATTTCAATAGGTAGTAGTTATGGAGTTCCACGATCATGGGAACCCCATGATCGTGGCGGTTTCTTCCTTCTCCTCCGCCTCATACACGGTGATGATGGGCGGTTTCTTCCTGTTTTGGTGGTGATCATGGAGGTAGGGGGTGGTTATTCCTCTCCACGTGTTGACTTGCCGGTGAAGTTTCTACGAATGCGGTTACGTCTGAGGCGAGGGCGTCGTCGTCGGGGCGTGTCGCCTCTGTTTTGTTTTCCCGCCAGGTTTATTCATTTGAATTTGATGGGTTGTATGTTTGGGCCATTTGATCATTTGGGCCTATATCTTTATTTTTGGGCCTTACCCCAGTCCACAGCCCCCCAAGCACGAGGCGAAGTGGTGATAGTGGGAGTTAAGCCAGTCGTGATGATCGTGGGGGTAACTACCTGCTTGCTTCTCTTGGCATGCGTCGCCCCTCTCCTATAAATAGACCTTATGATGACTCTGCTTTTTGCCCATATCTTCCATATCTTTTTCTAACTCGTTGTTTTCTTTTCATTTCTTATGGCCATGGATAAGTCCATCCCTGTGCTGGAGTCGTCTGCTATGCCTGCTATTAGGCGAGTAAGGGACAAAGTGGAGGAAAATATAGACGAACTCATAGACAATGTGGGGGAGTTTCAGCTTTACGTCGAGGAACTCAATGATTACAAGTGGCGCTTGACTAATGACCAGAAGATCTTCTTGGATTTGGCTTTAGAATTGTCTCGACGTTTGGAGAAGGATGTCGCTTTCATTGAGACCACCAATGCGGTTTTCAAATGTTATAACGAACTTGAAGACACGTTGGAGCAAAAGATATCTGTTACCAAAGACAGTATTGATCTGCAGGAGGAATCGTTATATCTTAATCTGTCTTCTGAGGAGGCCGTTGAGAATCGCATCGAAGTGTTGGAGAAGGAACTTCGCCCCCTGATGAAGAGGAAAAGGAACCTTCAACTGGACATTGAATATGACGTCGCGAGGCTCATCAGGACTCGTTCTTCACTTACCCGCCTCAAGGAGAAGATGGAGAGGTTGCAGGATGATCAAGATAGAATTAGCCCTGACCTTACAGTTGCCAAGAAATATAAGGAGGAGATTGAGGAATTGCAGGCCGATGTTGTCTCGGCCGCCTATGTCGTTGCTTAAGTAGTTTTCCCTTCCAGTACTTTAGGACTTCTTGCTTGTAATATGCTTTGATGTCTCTGTATTTTGTATTTGTTATTTCCTTCGTGTTGTACTCTTTGGTTTCGTAATTAATGAAGTTTTTGCTTTCCTCGTGATATTGCATTTTCTGTTTTCCACGCATCGCCTTTGGGCGTGACCTTATAAGTGGCGAGATAACAATTCGCCTCAGGACACGCGTCAATCATCGCAACGCTTCACCTTTTTTTCTTTCCTAAACGTTTCAACTTTTCAAATAGTTTTCTTCGACCGGTGCCATTGGTTCTATATATACGTTGCTTCCTTTATCTCGCATTCTTCATCTCAATCGAAAAATCTTGGTTATTTCCTTTGCGCTGATTTCTGATTCATCTACCAACGAGATTGCACGTTCATAACCGTTCTCCATACACTTCCCGCGTGATTTTCGCTAGCCACGTTCTTCAAATTTCAAGTGGTAACCGCTCCTTTAAATCAGGTACAAACCGCTATTTCTGCCCTTTTTCCTTTTCGTTTCTATTTCACGACTTAGGGTTTCTAGGGTTTTTCTGTGAAAATGGTCGTTTTGAGAGATCTTAGTGATGTTAATGAGGGAGATCCTTCTCGTCCTCTCCCTATTGGTTGTCCTTTAGAACGCCAAATTCATGATCACTTTACTAGGCCTGACGGATCGTTGAACTATTCTGGTTATTTCACCGAACTTTTGGGGGTTCCTATTACTCATAGCGATCTTGAGAGCGGTAGTGGCGATGATAGTAGTAGTTGTAGTAGTGATTGTGTAGTAATTTCTCCTTCGTCTTTCACAGGAAAACGAAGAGACGAATTGCTTGCCCTAGTTGCTGTAGGCTCCGAAGTCGCAACCATGGATGTGTCTTCATCGTATGATAGTACTGAGAGAGTGGCGGAGTTCAGGGTGAAGTATGATGTTTCAGGGGATTTCGAGGAAGATAACGTTGTGCTAGAGCCGGTGGGTGAGGGCGAGTACGTGACCGACATGCCTCTTTCTGGCCCAACCTCTTTTTACATGTATACCAAGTTCATAGAAGATTTTCACCTTTACTTCCCTTTCTCTGAGTTCCAACAATCCATGCTCAGGGTTCTCAATGTCGCTCCTACTCAACTTAGCGCCAACAGTTGGTCGTTCATTAAGGCTTTTGAACTGATTTGTTTTGGCCTAGATATCCTTGACCCTTCAGTGGCCGTCTTCTTCTTTTTTTATCACATAAAGAACCTGACTCCCAATTCCCTCGTTTCTCTGAGTGCTCAGCCCAATAGGGGTTTGTTTAGCTTATACAGCTCTAACTATAAAAACTATAAGGAGACCTTCTTGCGTGTTCGTGGCGCTGAAGGGATTCAAAACATTATGTACTCGCCTGAGGGTGAGCCTCTCTTTCCTTTCCACTGGACCTCTAACCCTAGGTTAGTTAAAGGCGCCATCTACGAGAGCCTAAGTGAGTTTGAGAGGGACACCGTGGCTTATCTGGAGTCTTGTAACCAGATGAGTCCAAGGGACCTTATGGATGCTGATGGCGCCCCTGGCGTTATGAATAAATATCTTAGTAAGTTTATCATTTGAGTCCATTCGCCTTTTGTATGTTTTCCTTTTTATCTCCGCGACTAAGCCTTTTTTGTTTCTTTACAGAAGATATGTCGACGCTCACTCCCGCCCAAAGAGCACAGTTCTTGGAGAAGGCGAGGGCGCGCAAGGCCCAGATTGAGAAGGGGCAGGTTGACGACAAGGCGGAGGTCCTTAGCCAGCTGGAGATTGGTGAGGTGGAAGAGAAGAAGAAGAAGAGGAAAGGAGGTGATGGTCGCATTGCTGTCTCAGTGAAGACTTCTAGCCCTAAGATTGAGGGGGAAGTTAAGTCTCCTGCCAAGAAGAGATCTAAGACTCTGTCTCGGAAGTCAAAGAAAGATGATAGTCTGGCGGAGGGGCATAAGGATTTGGTCGAGATCGAGGATCCGCCCAAAGAAGGCATTCCAGCAGCTGATAAGGCTATGGCTGAGGCGAGTCAAACTGGAGGGGCTTCGCCATGGGATCCCTTTTTTGATCCTGAGGCTTTCTTGGCGAGGTCGGTGAATATGGCGGGGAGTTCTGCTCGTTTTGATAGCACCGGATCTGACGAATTAATGAGGATGGCTCTTAGGTACGAGCTCAAGGGTTTGCTTTTAAACCATGCCCTGGCGTCTCGTCAAAGGGCTGAGCTTGCCGGTGCTAAGGAGAAGGAAGCTCTTGTGGAAAAGAACCTAGCTACCCTTGAGGACGACGTTGTTAGACTACTTGGCTATCACTTAGAATGGGAGGGGGGGTTGAATAAGTGAACCTTGAAACAATGTCGTTTTTAAAAAATTATTTGTTTCAATCGAGCGCAAGCGGAAAACCACCGGATCAGTAGTCTATGCACCGATTGACCAAAAGAAAAGTAGTATAAGCCTTTTGAATGTTTGATGAAAAGATTCGAAACGATAGCGTTCAAAATTCGAATATAAACTATGAATTAACTTCAGTCCCAAGCAAGTTACAATATCAAATTTAACACAATCACAATCAAGCACAACAATTGAATTTTTGGTGTATCAATACGAACACTAAAAATTCAATCGATTCAGAATTAAATGAAATTATGACAAGTAAAATATTGAGAGAGAGAGAGAGAGAGAGAGAAACACACAACGATTTGATTAGGGAGTTCCCCGGATTTCGCGTCGTCCACGCGTTTGTCCGAGTACGTCTCCCCCCAAATAACCAAACGGGTTATTTGAGAGTGTATAGATAAAAAATGATTAACAACACGTGCACAGTTTACAATTGAATCTTATAAACCTATAACGAGACAAAAAGTAAACTATGCAACAAAACCTCGACACACAACGAAACTTCGCCCTCTGATTCCAACGATCCGACCCGTGCCAAACCGCACTCGATCGTCCAGCTGAGTCCTTCGTTTCTTGTTGTCGATCCTTCAAGATATGAACGATCTTGAATCCTTTGAGAGAAACTAGAACCTTCAACACACAATCCAACCCGACTACGATTCTGATTCACCGCGAACCGTATCGAACGTTATCACACAAAAATGCAACCTCTATTGAATTGATCCCATACTCAAACTTCAATTTTGATTGCAACCTTTGATGAAGATGATGAATTTGAATTGAATGAAACCTTTGATTCAAATTCTCACTCAATTTGCAACCCAAAGCGTTTTCTGAACTTTCTCACTAGTTTCCTCTCTCTACAATAACACATCACATTGCTATTTAAAGAGAGGATAGAATTGAGCAAAATTCAACATACGTGTATCGATACAAATGATGGTTTGTATCGATACAAACCCTTTGACCAGCGTTCAAATTGAAAATTTTGACCTATGTATCGATACAAAGATGTATATGTATCGATACATATATCAGTTTCTTGAAATCTTGACTGATATGTATCAAATCATGCAAGCATGATTCGATACATCAAGCACTAACTGGTTTTCTGAGAGACATAGGTGTGTATCGATACATGCAAGCATGATTCGATACACAGATGACCTTCTGCCTCTGAGAGACCACTTTTGTATCGATACAAGTGATATATGTATCGATACAAATTGCACAAAATCAGTCTGAAGTAATTTCAGGACATTTGTATCGATACACATGTTTATGTATCGATACATAATACCTAAAAATCAGTTTTTCAAAGTTTAAAAATAGTTTTTCGCTGTCAAGTCATTTGTAACATTGCCAAAATATGTTCTACTCTATTTTCATGTGTTTTGACAATTATTAAAACAAGAGGATGAACTGGTGCACTTACATTCTCCCCCTTTTTGATAATTGTCAAAACTATGCATAAGCTAACTAAGCCTATACCTAATATGCAATAAAATAGCAATATGTATACAGACGCAAAAAAAACACCAAGGCTAACAAAGCGCGCTCCCCCTGAGTTGATGCCATAATGCGATTTGTCATAGTAGATAATTTTCAAGATTCTTTTAGCTATTCATCCTTAGCTTGTGCATCCAAATCTCTCCCCCTTTGACAATATCAAAAAGAAGAAGAGAGTCTATTAGAAGTATCGTGTTCAAACAATTTTAATCCAAAGTCATATAGTGCACTTACATTTTTTTGAAATGCACTTATATGATAAAAGTTCCTAACCAATATAAATACATACAAAGATATGCCAAAATGTATCAATGACGAATACCAAAATTTCATGACAAATATGGAATGTAGAATAACAAACCAAAACCAACGCATGAATATTGTAACCCATCGACATTTTAAATCAACCAACATATCAAAATATGGGACGAAATAAACAAAACAATGCAACCAATGCATAATCATAAGAAATTATCCATACACACCAAATTACCAACATACCAAGTCATACAATCAAAAGTAAATGTTGTCAAAACAAGACAACATTAAAAATTATCCATACAACCAAATCGAAAATAAAAGAAGTCATAAGAAATAATATGGTAAAATGGTTCATGCGGTACGAGAAAAAGAAATGCTATAAAACAAATTCAAGTATTGTTCTCATCATTCATGCCATCCGGGTTAGAAGGAGGGGAGTTGAAGTATTGATCAATGGGAGCTTGTTGCTTGATGCATTCATCCAATTGGTTTTGTAGATGATCAAACCTTGAAACATTATAGGCATGCATATCATTAAGTCTAATGGTGACCTCATTTTGGAAATTCATTTGTCTTAAATTCATTTCTTTCAACATCTCCATGATTGCACCATTGCTAATTTCCGAGCCATCACTCTCCATGTTCTCACTTTCATGATTTTCAACCCTTTGTCTCTTACCCCTTTCTTCATTACCAAGACTTGGTTCTTCCTTTTCATCGTCCTTTCCACAAAACTCATAGTCTTCCTTCTCATCATTCCACTTATAATCCATATTTTTCATTTGAGTGATGCTAAAAATTTGATCTCTTTTTGGAATAATCCAAGCTCCCGCCACTTTGTAGGTTATTTTGAAGTGGTCTAAGATAGTGATGATCCAACTTGAATATCCAAAACAATGATCCTTCTTAGAATCTCTCAAAGCAAACAAGCGACTCACAATGTAATGTGGCCAATCCATTTTCTTCCTTTCCATCATAAGGTACATGAGATCAATGTCCTTCCAATCAAGTCGAGAGTAAGATCCACCTCTAGGTCTTAGAATATGATTCACAAATCACAATCCAAAGTAAGACTCTTGGACCTTTATTGAGTCTACCGGCCTTCCCATTTGGGCTTTTACCGTTCCTAGCTAGAGTACTTGCAAACTCATTCATGTTGTACTTAGGACCATCAACATCGGTGAACCTTTGTAAATTTTTACCGGTTTCCAACTCAAAAAGTTTCAACCAAAGATTGTTAGAAAATTTGAAAATTTTCTTTCCTATACAAAATTCAAATTCAGCACCCTCTCTCTCTTGTAATCCGGAATAGAAAATCCTAACCAAATCTTCTATGTAAGCTCTCTTCAAGTTACAAAAGGTAGAGTGATTTTCTCTCTTAATGATCTCAGCAACCTCACTTAAGTGCAATCCCTCAAGGTTTTCAACATCAACAACATTTTGAGGGATTACCTTCTTTTCCTTACAATTTCTAATGTAGAAGTTTAGGTAATTCTCATGAACAAAATTCTCTTGCCTAAAGTTTTCTTCATGATCACTATTCCTTATGATCTTAGTCCTAGCATTATTCTTACTTCTATAGCTAGTAGCCATTATCAAAGTAAGGAATAGAGTAATGTTACCTTGTTGAGAGTTGAGAGAAAGAAGAATCCACACACACCAAAATTGAAAACCCTTGTCTTGAATGTGAAGATTTTGAAGGCTTGAACCACAATATTGATGAAGGAATATGAATGAGCAAGGAATTTGAAGTAGTTTAGTGTCAAGTTTTGTGAGTTTTGGTTGAGTTTTGAGGGAGATTGAGAATTTGGGAATGAGGGTTTTTTATGAGATTTTCGTGTAGAAGAAGAAGATTTTTGATGGTTTTGATGAATGAATGAATGAAAATTGATACATAAATCTGTTTTCACGCGTTTGTATCGATACAAATGTATGTTTGTATCGATACAAGTTAGTTGATTCGTAGCATGTATCGAAGCATGCAAGCATGTATCGATACATGAGTTACGTTCTGTCCAAACTGAAGAGCTATGTATCGATACAAGCATCATATGTATCGATACATATCAGTTCATTTTGAAAATTTTAAAAAAAAAACTAACATCTATCCATTCAATATTTATTTGTATCGATCCAAAATGCATTATTTTCAAGTTTTCTCAAAATACATGAACATATAGGTTTCAAAAAGAATTTTTATGACTTCCAAATAACATGTATGTATGAAACACATATAACAAATAAGGTACATTCTTGTGTATGTGAGCAAAACAAGATACCAAAGCACATTATAACATGAGAACACATGTTAAACCATATATGCATGATAAAACATCCACATAATTGAGTCAAAGTACCAAGATCAATCATATGAAAGTGTATATTTATGTATGCACACAAAGTCACATATATAAGAACAAAAACACACATATACGAAACAAGTATGAACTTAATACAACAATTGTAATGATCTTTGTCAAATCCCCATTTAAGACGTATGAGTCTCAAAGACTTATCAATATCTTTGAGCAAAATTCTTGGAAATGAAGGATGAGACGACTATCAGGACAAATATCACTTTAAGATATAAGTTGTGTATATGAGTCAAAGTACAAATGTTAAGTAAAGTAAAAGTAAAAAGGCAAAGGTAGGGATTAAAATCTTCCCTTGAGTGTTAGGTGGAGAAGTGATCAATTTCCACACCATTGTAAATGTTGAGTTGAAGCTTTACTCATTCCTTTCCTTGTTCGTAAGTCTTGAACTCCATTGTTGTCGGTGTCTTTTGTCAATGGCTTCAAGACGCTTCCCTACATACTTAGACATTTGAAATAGGTCCCCAACTCATGTTGGGTCCTAGTTGGTTAGTAGAGACATTATTGTCTAACTTAGGTAACCATTGCAATTTGCCTTTTGGTACCAAAACTTTTCGAGCATGACATTTTGCAATAGTATGACCCTTGTCACAACAATAATGACAAACGATATGAGGATTACTTTTCTTAGGATCCTTTTCAACAAATTTATACTTTTTATTTCTAGGTTTCAATGATTTGTTGAATTTAGATGGATCAATTGCAAAAGTAATCTCCGGTTTGGATGGTTCTTTTAGCTTATCTTGTAACTTTCGTAAATCTCTACGTAAGTAAAAGCATCCATCACATCCGGTATTATCGTTACCACAACTATCATAAGTCACAAGAGGTTTTTGAATCAAAGACTCTTTGAGGGCTTTCAACTCAAGCTCCGTTTCCGAAACTTTTGCCTCAAGGTATTTATTAACTTCCATTAAACCTTTTAGTCGTTGAAAAGCCTCTTTAGTTTCTTTGTGTAACTTCTCAAAAGCGACTTGTAACTCATGATATTCTAAAAGAGTATATGAGCTAGAGGGATTTTGATTTACCTTTTTGGGAGCAAATTTCTTGCGATCATGGGATGATAGGCACACATTTGCCAATGCATCTTCATCACTTGAGCTAGAGCTTGATGATGAAGAGGAAGATGAGCTTCCGCTTTTCCATGCAACATATGCTTTCTTTCCGTTGTCCTTGCTTCCCTTTTTGAATGAAGGTGACTCATTCTCTTTTCTCTTGAGCTTGGGGCAATCCGGCTTGAAATGACCAACTTGGCCACATTCATAGCATGCTCCCTTTTTGGAGTACCTAGCATCTTCATTCTTCCGGCGGTAACCACTATCTTTCTGAAACTTCTTAAGATTGTCATCGGAATGTCTTATCCCATTCTTTCTCACATATCTATTGTAGCGTCGAACGAAGAGTCCCATTTCTTCATCATCGGAATCGTCTTCGCTTGAGCTACTTTCCACTTGCTCAACCTTTTTGGACTTGGACTTGGAGGCCTTTAGAGCAATGAACCTCTTATCCTTTTCTTTTTCCTTTTCGTTATGTTTTTCCTTTTTCTCACCTTTCTCATGCTTTTCCAACAAATTAAGCACTTGTTCATGTTCCGTTAGCTTACCAAATAAGGTCGTGAGACTCAAAGTTGTGAGATCATTCGCTTCTTTGATTGCGGTGACCTTTGGTTGTCATGACCTATTAAGACATCTCAAAATCTTATTAGTAGCATCTTGATTTGTGATTGGTTTACCTAGACCATGTAACTTGTTGGTGATTTTTACAAATCTTTGTTGCATATCCGCAATGGTTTCACCATCTTGCATATGAAACAATTCGAATTCTTGAGTTAAGGTGTTTATTTTCGAAATTTTGACCTCATTAGTTCCCTCAAAATGAGTGACTAATGTATCCCACATTTCTTTGGCCGTAGAGCAATGCGACACATGATAAAATTGTTCAATCCCAAGGGATGAAATAAGTATGTTTTGTGCCTTTGCATCGTAATTGACCTTTTTCTTTTCATCATCCGTCCATTGTGCCATAGGCTTATTGGTGATAATGCCATGAGGATCCGTGATAGTTGGAACAAACGGACCGTTCTCAATAGCATTCCACACTTCACCATCAAAAGAATTGATGTGAATACGCATACTACTTTTCCAATAGTCAAAGTGATCGCCATTGAATATAGGAGCCCTATTATACGCCCCTTTCGGTGCAAAAGCCATGTTTTCTAATAATTGGCACAATCCTCTGATTTTTGTAAACAAAATTGAACCGGGATCGTGATACCACTTGTTAGACTACTTGGCTATCACTTAGAAGGGGGGGGGGGGGTTGAATAAGTGAACCTTGAAACAATGTCGTTTTTAAAAAATTATTTGTTTCAATCGAGCGCAAGCGGAAAACCACCGGATCGGTAGTCTATGCACCGATTGACCAAAAGAAAAGTAGTATAAGCCTTTTGAATGTTTGATGAAAAGATTCGAAACGATAGCGTTCAAAATTCGAATATAAACTATGAATTAACTTCAGTCCCAAGCAAGTTACAATATCAAATTTAACACAATCACAATCAAGCACAACAATTGAATTTTTGGTGTATCAATACGAACACTAAAAATTCAATCGATTCAGAATTAAATGAAATTATGACAAGTAAAATATTGAGAGAGAGAGAGAGAGAGAGAGAAACACACAACGATTTGATTAGGGAGTTCCCCGGATTTCGCGTCGTCCACGCGTTTGTCCGAGTACGTCTCCCCCCAAATAACCAAACGGGTTATTTGAGAGTGTATAGATCAAAAATGATTAACAACACGTGCACAGTTTACAATTGAATCTTATAAACCTATAACGAGACAAAAAGTAAACTATGCAACAAAACCTCGACACACAACGAAACTTCGCCCTCTGATTCCAACGATCCGACTCGTGCCAAACCGCACTCGATCGTCCAGCTGAGTCCTTCGTTTCTTGTTGTCGATCCTTCAAGACATGAACGATCTTGAATCCTTTGAGAGAAACTAGAACCTTCAACACACAATCCAACCCGACTACGATTCTGATTCACCGCGAACCGTATCGAACGTTATCACACAAAAATGCAACCTCTATTGAATTGATCCCATACTCAAACTTCAATTTTGATTGCAACCTTTGATGAAGATGATGAATTTGAATTGAATGAAACCTTTGATTCAAATTCTCACTCAATTTGCAACCCAAAGCGTTTTCTGAACTTTCTCACTAGTTTCCTCTCTCTACAATAACACATCACATTGCTATTTAAAGAGAGAATAGAATTGAGCAAAATTCAACATACGTGTATCGATACAAATGATGGTTTGTATCGATACAAACCCTTTGACCAGCGTTCAAATTGAAAATTTTGACCTATGTATCGATACAAAGATGTATATGTATCGATACATATATCAGTTTCTTGAAATCTTGACTGATATGTATCAAATCATGCAAGCATGATTCGATACATCAAGCACTAACTGGTTTTCTGAGAGACATAGGTGTGTATCGATACATGCAAGCATGATTCGATACACAGATGACCTTCTGCCTCTGAGAGACCACTTTTGTATCGATACAAGTGATATATGTATCGATACAAATTGCACAAAATCAGTCTGAAGTAATTTCAGGACATTTGTATCGATACACATGTTTATGTATCGATACATAATACCTAAAAATCAGTTTTTCAAAGTTTAAAAATAGTTTTTCGCTGTCAAGTCATTTGTAACATTGCCAAAATATGTTCTACTCTATTTTCATGTGTTTTGACAATTATTAAAACAAGAGGATGAACTGGTGCACTTACAGACGTCAGAGCCGCCAAGCTAAGATGTGAGGGTGATGTGAAGGCCCTGAAGGAAAAACATGATGAGGAGATCGCCCGGTTGACCAAGGAGTATGAAGAGAAGTTGGCGATAGCTCAACGGGATCGTGAGACCGCCCTTAAGACCGTGACCGCCAAGGACGAGCGCATCAAAACTTTGACTAAGGATAATGAGGCGGCCCTTGCTGCGTTAGCCTCTTTGAGGGAGGAAAAGACCAAGTGGGACTCTGACAAGGATACCCTGGAGGCGACCATTGGGGAGCAGTTCGAGGAGGGTTTCCAGCTTGCATTGGATCAGGTGAAGGTTCTCTTCCCTGAGATTGACAGAGACCAGCTTGGAAAGGCGGATGCCATGTTGGTGGTTGAGGGCGACAAGCTGGTGCCTTCTGCTCCTGAGCATGTAGTCCAAGACACGCCGGATGTTGAGGCGTCACCCAAGGCGTCGCCTGATGAAGAGTCTCCTGTCACTGGATAGTTTCCTTCTTCTCTTTGCTATTTAATGTTTGTTGTTTGTCGTTTTGTTGATTAGACTTTATGGTTGCCCCTGCGAGGGTTTGATATATTTTGCTGATTGCCCCTGCGTGGGTTTATTTTGTAATGATAGTACTTTGGTGCCCTTCAGCGGCTTCTGTAGTTTGATGGATATTTTTCTTACCCTTGTCTTCGCTATTTTTCTTGATTTGATATTAACTGTTATCCATGTTGTTTAAAATGTATGTTTCTTCTGCTTTTTGCTGAGAGGCGAGATGAGGTGTGACTTCTGTGGCGTCGTATGATATGACGCCCCGTATGGCGTGATTTCCTATGCTTTGACCGGTCAGAAATTTCTGTTGGGTCTTCCTTGATTTTCGCGCGCCTATTGAAACGGCCAATCCCCTTTTATTGTGGTGGTTGTAACTATATTCTCAATTAATTTCGGATGCAGTTACTTAGGTTAAGTTTCTCCCACCCCTGTTTATAAATAGCGTTTGTCTTCTTTTCTTTCCATTCACCATCTTTCAATCGATACTTCTCTTCCTTCTTATTCACCAATTTGAGATGGATAGAATTTTTTTTAAGAAAACTGTCGCTAAGAGGTCTAAATCCCAGAAAGGGAAGAAGACATTAGAGGCTTCTGCTTCCTTGTCTAGACGTACCACTGCGTCCAGAAAGGTTAAGGCGAAACAACCTCCGGTTTCTCCAAGTTCTTCGAGTTCTGATGACATTGATGAAGATTATGCTGAGTTCTTGAAGACCTACGTTCCTGAGGAGTTCTACGCTTATGGGCCTCCTCCACCTGAAGATGAGGGTTCCCAAATCACTGTGGAATCTGCGGCGATGACGCCGAAATCTTCGAAGGTGAAAACCTCCAAGTGACGTCCCTTGTGGACGAGGATGATGGATCGGGATCCCCTGCTCTGACTTGTCAAAGTGGAAATATAATGCCAGGGGTTCCGATTCATTTTAGAGTTATGTGAGTGTTGATGCTTATTGTAGTAGTAAGTTAAGCACTCGTACACTTTTCAATAATCGGGTGATAAACAAGTTGTTTATGCGAGTGTTAATGCATGTAGTATTAACACTTCGTACACCCTTTTGAATTTGATGTAATTTCCTTTGAATTTGTATCCAAATTTGATGTAGTTTTCTTTGAATTTGTATGCAAATTTGATGTAGTTTTCTTTGAATTTGTATCCTATCCTCAATGAATGAAATCAGATTTTGAATAACTTTGTTGTTGCTTTCGTTGTCTTTCAATCTTTATTTTGAATGATCGTCTGAGTAGTGCTTCTGCCTGTTTTTTTATGGTGAAATAACTGATTATAATAATATATGCTAAAGTTACCTTTATTCTTCCTCTATAACGTTTGCTTTGGGCGTCACCCCTTTGGTAGGTTGCGCCTTGATGCTTTGATACGTTTTTCTTTTTGTATTTTCTTCGTTCCCGACTCGTAAGTTTTATGGGTAACGTTTTGGACTTTCAACCATGCTTTGGTATTCTGGACGCCCCCCACTAAAAAGTTTAAAGGGTAACGCCTAGGGATTTCAACCTGATTTTAATATTCTGGACGCCCCCCACTAAAAAGTTTAAAGGGTAACACCTAAGGATTTCAACCTTATTTTTACTTTTTTTGTCAATCACAAGCACAAAAGCGAGGAGGCAGAGTGTTTCAACTCGTTTCCGTCGTATCCGACTCGTAAGACTTAAGGATAGCGCCGTTTCTTTTTTAGACGTTCCCTACTCGTAAGATTCACGGGTAACGCCATGGTGTTTCAACTCGTTTCCGTCGTACCCGACTCGTAAGATTTAAGGATAGCGCCGTTTCTTTTTTAGACGTTCCCTACTCGTAAGATTCACGGGTAACGCCATGGTGTTTCAACTCGTTTCCGTCGTACCCGACTCGTAAGATTTAAGGATAGCGCCGTGTCTTTTTTAGACGTTCCCTACTCGTAAGATTCACGGGTAACGCCATAGTGTTTCAACTCGTTTCCGTCGTATCCAACTCGTAAGATTTACGGATATCGCCGTGTCTTTTTTAGACGTTCCCTACTCGTAAGATTCACGGGTAACGCCATGGTGTTTCAACTCGTTTCCGTCGTATCCAACTCGTAAGATTTACGGATATCGCCGTTTCTATTTCTGACGTTTCCTACTCGTAAGATTCACGGATAACGCCATGGTGTTTCAACTCGTTTCCGTCGTATCCAACTCGTAAGATTTACGGATATCGCCGTTTCTATTTCTGACGTTTCCTACTCGTAAGATTCACGGATAACGCCATGGTGTTTCAACTCGTTTCCGTCGTATCCAACTCGTAAGATTTACGGATATCGCCGTTTCTATTTCTGACGTTTCCTACTCGTAAGGTTCACGGATAACGCCATGGTGTTTCAACTCGTTTCTTTCTTTTTGGATGTGTCGCCAGCATATATGTTAGTTCTTCACAAAACCAAAGAATTTAAAACGGTGGGCCTCGATAAAAACTCCTATTTTCATAGGAGAAAAGAGTGTCACATCGCTATTTATTAATTGGAAGGGAAAGATTTCAGTACATTTTGTGATACACATGCAATAACTTATAAAAATAATATTAGAAAGTTGTACGCCGTGGCGTTGTTTTCCTCGTTTCATGTGGCACTTTTAACTGTAGTAGAACCTGAGATTGGCCACATTCCACGTTCTGTGCATGACTTCTCCTTCCATTGTTTCCAGCCTGTAAGCTCCTCCTTCAAATGCTTCATTGATTCTGAAGGGGCCTTCCCAATTTGCTGCTAATTTTCCTCCTTTGTCTTTTCCCATGGGTCGTTTGAGGACTAAGTCTCCTTCGTTGAATCTCCTTGCTATAACTCTAGTATTGTATCTTCTTGCCGCTCTCTGTTTTGAAACGAACTCCCTAAAGTGGGCTTTGTCCCTTAGTTCTTGTATTAAATCTAGGTTTTCTTCCAATGCTCCTGAATTCTCCTCTAGCGTAAGGGTGTCTCTTCGCCAGCTTGGTGGATTAATCTCTGCGGGAATCATTGCATATGTGCCATATACCATGGTGAAGGGCGCCTCGCCTGTTGAAGATTGGGGCGTGGTGTGGTATAACCATAAAATCAGTAAGAGGTGGGCGACCCATCCTTCACCTTTGCTTGTGATTCTCCTTTTGATTGCTCTTAAGATTGCTTTGTTAGCTGACTCTGCTTGTCCGTTGGCCTGGGGTGCTCTACAGAAATGAAAGTGTTTTGTATACCTTTCCCTTTGCAGAATTGGACTACATTTTCACTGGCGAACTGGGTTCCGTTATCGGAGACGATGTATTTGGGTAGTCCGAATCTGCAGATGATCTTCCTCCAGTAAAACTTCTTAACCTGGTCCGCTGAGATGTTTGAGAGAGCTTCTGCCTCTATCCATTTGGTAAAATAGTCGATTGCCACTATGATCCACTTTGCTTGTCCTGCTGAGGCGGGGAAAGGTCCTAGGATATCTGTCCCCCACATGAAGAAAGGCCATGGGGAGAGAACGGATGTCAGTGGTTCTCCTGGGGCGTAGTGTAAGTTTGAGAACCTCTGACATTTGTCACACGTCCTGACGTATCTGGCTGCGTCACTGTGTAATTCCGGCCAATAGAAACCTGCCCTGAGAATTTTTCCTGCTAGGGCTCTCGCCCTGATGTGGCTTCCACACGATCCTTCATGTATTTCCTCCAATATTCCTTTGGCCTCCTCCTGACTTACGCAAAGTAGGATTGGACCTGAAAATCCTCTCTTGTAGAGCTTGTCACCTAGCATGGAGTACCATGTCGCCGCTCTCTTTAGCTTATACGCTTCTTCTTTTGCTGCTGGTAATTCGTCTTTTTTGAAGGTATCTTATGATTGGCGACCTCCAATCTTCCGCTTCAATGATCATCATGACTGCTTCTTCTGTGATGTTGGGATTTGCAATCGTTTCCTGAATGAAAGTTCTGCTGCTTCCTGGTTTTTTGGTGCTTGCTAACTTTGACAATAAATCTGCTCTTGCGTTCTGCTCTCGTGGTACGTACACCAATTCAAATGATTTGAAATGGTTCGCCAGGTTGCGCACTTTCTCCAAGTATTTGACTAACTGTGGGTCTTTCGCCTGGAACTCTCCTGATACTTGGTTCGTTACTAACTGCGAGTCGCTTTTTGCTTTAAGGTCCGTAATGTCCATCTCCTTTGCCAGCTTCATTCCGGCGAGCAAAGCTTCATATTCCGCATGATTGTTGCTCGCCTTAAAAGCGAATCTTAGTGATTGTTCAATGAGGACTCCATCTGGGCCTTCTAACACTATTCCTGCTCCGCTTCCTCTAATGTTTGAAGCTCCGTCAACCGATAAGGTCCAAGGTTGTTCCGTGCTTTCTTCTGCAGGTGTCGTAAGCTCCAGCACAAAGTCTGCTAGTATTTGCGATTTGATCACGCCTCTTGGAGAAAAAGTTATGTCAAATTCTGACAATTCAACTGACCATGCCACCATTCTTCCTGCCAGGTCTGGTTTTCTCAATACATTTTTGATGGGGTAATCAGTTTTGACCACGATTTTGTGGTTTTGAAAGTATTGTCTCAGCTTCCTTGCCGTCACTATTACTGCTAGTGAGAGTTTTTCAATCTTTTGATACTTAGCTTCCGCTCCTTTGAATGTCCTGCTGACAAAATATATGGGTTTCTCCTCTCCCTTTATCTCCTGTACCAACGCAGAACTGAGGGCTTTGTCCGAAATGGCGAGGTACAGGTATAGGGTGTTATCCTTCTCCGGGCGGGTCAAGATTGGAGGCGAGGCGAGGAAAACTTTTAAGTTTTGGAAAGCTTCCTCGCACTGAGGGCTCCAAACAAATCTCTCACTTTTCCTAAGCGTGGAGAAAAAATGGAATGCTTTTTCCCCTGCGCAGGATAAAAACCTTGATAACGCTGCAATCCTTCCTGTTAGCTGCTGAACTTCTTTGATTGATGTAGGGCTCCTCATGTCAATGATCGCTTGGCATTTATCTGGGTTCGCCTCTATTCCTCTGTTAGTTAACATGAACCCTAAGAATTTGCCGGATTGTACTCCGAACGAGCATTTGGAAGGATTTAAACGCATGTTGTATTTCCTTACTGAGGCGAGGATGTCACTTAAATCTTGGTCATGCTCGCCTGCTTCCGCTGTCTTTACTACCATATCATCGATGTAGACCTCTAGGTTTTTTCCTATCTGCTCCGAAAATACTCTATCCATTAACCTCTGGTAAGTGGCTCCTGCATTTTTTAGACCAAACGGCATGACATTGTAGAAGTAGTTACAAGTGTTGGTCATAAATGCCGTGTGGGGAGCGTCGGCGGGATTCATCTTGATCTGGTTGTATCCTGAGTATGCGTCCATGAAACTGAGCGTTTTGTATCCTGATGCTCCGTCTATCAATCTGTCGATGTTGGGTAAGGGGTAGGGATCTTTTGGACATGCTTTGTTCAAGTCTGTGAAGTCGACGCACATTCTCCATTTTCCATTTGCCTTTTTCACCATCACGACGTTCGCTAACCACGATGGATATTTAATTTCCTCTATGAATCCTGCTTCTTTTAGCTTTGTTACTTCCTCCGTGATGGCCGCTCTTCTTTCCTCGCCGACTTTCCTTTTCTTTTGTGAGACGGGTTTTGTCTCGGGGGAGATGGATAGTTTGTGGGTGATGATCGTCTCGTCTATCCCTGGCATGTCTGAAGGATGCCATGCAAATAGATCGATGTTCTTCTTGAGTGTCGCCAGGATCCTTTCTCTCTCTTCAGGTTGTAAGGATGTGCCAATGTTGGTTGTCTGGTGTGTCGCCTCGCCAATTTGGACTTTCTCTAGTTCTTCTATGGGACTCACTCTCCTATCTTGAAATTCTTCTCTTGGATCCAAATCTAGAGGGCTGATCACATTGACTCCGCCCTTTTGAGAAATAGGGCGAGTGGGATCTGGGGGGTTGGTTGCTCTGTGCTTTATTTTTAAGCTTGACTCGTAACAACGCCTTGCCAGGGCTTGATCTCCCTTGATGGTTCCTACTCTCCCGTCTTCAAGTGGATACTTTATTGATAGGTAGAGCATTGACATGGCTGCCTCTAAAGTGTTAAAAGCTGGTCGTCCAATGATGATGTTGTATGACGTGAAAGGTGTTTTTACTACCAGGTATCGCACTTTGATGGTCTTGGCTTGGTCTTTTTCTCCGAACGTTGTAAGCAACGTGGTGTAGCCCATGACCTCCACCTGTTCGCCTGCAAAGCCCACTAGCGTGCCGTTGTAGGGTAGTAGGTGTTCATTTGATAGTTGCATGACTTTGAAGGCTTCCCAGTACATTATGTCTGCTGAACTTCCTGAGCCAATAAGCACTCTTTTCACGTCGCAGTTTAGGATTTGGACTTGAATTACCAATGGGTCGTCGTCATGGGGCATGACTTCCCTTTTGTCTTCTTTGGTGAAGGATAGGTCTGGAGTGGGTGAGATAGAAGAGTGTCCTACAAATTTTGCTTCGAAAATTGAGCGCCGCACATATCGTTTACGAGCGTTACTTGATTCGCCTCCACCCGCGAAACCTCCGACAATGGTGTTAACTGCTATTCTTACTTTCTCTCCTTCTGGGTTTTCCTCTTGGTTTCCCTGCGGGTCTCTTCGTACTTTTGGGACTACGACCTTCCCGTCAGCGGCGTCCTCTAAAAACTTCCTTAGATGGCCACTTTTTATTAGTTCCTCTATAAAGTCTCTTAATCTGAAGCAATTCTCGGTTTCATGTCCCTTGCATCTGTGGTATGCGCACCATGCATTCGTGTTTTGTCCCAATTGATATTCTTTTCCTCTCCTCTGGGGTAACCTGGTGAGTCCTGCTTCGAGTATCTCGTCTAGAATATAAACTCGTGCTCTCTTCAAAGGCGTGTATTCTTTCTCTGGGAACCTGACCATGTCTCGCCTCCCTTGCTGATGGTATGGTTTCCTGTGGGGCTCCTGCCCTCTGTGATCTGGCTGACGTCGCCTCTGTGAATAAAAATCGGGGCCTTTGTGGCTCCTGTTGGGTGGTTCCCTTTCCCTCGCATCTCTAGATCTTTTCTCGGCGTTGCTCTCTTCGCCCTTGATGTAACACTCTGCTCTCTTGATGATTTCCTGCATTGAAGTTGCTGGCTTTTGTGCTAAGGATTCGTTGAAATGACCGGCTTTTAAGCCGTTGTGGAATGCTGCTACGAACATCTCCTGGTTGGGGTTGGATACTTTGATGGTAGCCTCGCAGAACCTTGCCAGATACTCGCGCAGAGTCTCAGCGGGGTTCTGGCGAGTGGTGAAGAGGCTAGTGGCCGTGACCTTGATGTGTTTTGATCCTGAAAACTGTTGGATGAACTTTCGCTGGAAATCTGTCCAACTTTCAATGGAATTCTTTGGTAAGTTCATGTACCATCTTAACGCTGCTTCCTTCAGGGTACCTGAGAGTAGTTTATATTTCAGGTGGTCAGCGGCGCCTATGATGGCGGTTTGAGTTCCCACTGCCATCAGGTGCTCCGACGGGTCGGTTTTTCCATCGAATACTGGGAGATGTGGGGTTTTGAAGTTTTCTGGGACTCTGGCGTCCCATAGGACTTGTGACAAGGGTTGGGAATCGTTGATTTCGTCTTCATCCTTGTCGTTTTCTTTGTTGGCTTTTTCTTGGTCCATGGTTGTTACCTTGTCTTGAAGCCGCCTCAATTCGGTGACAGCCTCTGTTAAGGTCATACCAGAGCCTGAACCAGTGCCGTGGTTGGGCGTTCCTCCCGTCATGTGGGAGATATCCCTCTCTAAGAAGTGGTAGGCTGGGAATCGTTTTACCGCAGCCCCACGGTGGGCGCCAAAATGTTCTGGTGAACAAATAAGGGGGGTGATAAATAATTGGACCGTATCTAAGAAATGAGTAATTCTCCACAATTGTTCAGCATTTTTGTATATTATATAAAAAAAATGATATGGGGTCCTTTCTTTACAATGAAGTGTGTTCTCCTATTTATAGATTTCAATAGGTAGTAGTTATGGAGTTCCACGATCATGGGAACCCCATGATCGTGGCGGTTTCTTCCTTCTCCTCCGCCTCATACACGGTGATGATTGGCGGTTTCTTCCTGTTTTGGTGGTGATCATGGAGGTAGGGGGTGGTTATTCCTCTCCACGTGTTGACTTGCCGGTGAAGTTTCTACGAATGCGGTTACGTCTGAGGCGAGGGCGTCGTCGTCGGGGCGTGTCGCCTCTGTTTTGTTTTCCCGCCAGGTTTATTCATTTGAATTTGATGGGTTGTATGTTTGAACCATTTGATCATTTGGGCATATATCTTTATTTTTGGGCCTTATCCCAGTCCAGAAACTTTATAATTTTTTATAAGCCATTGTTATGCTTTAATTTTCCTTCACTAGACTTGTAGTGTGTTTTGTCTTTTGGTATTATCTAAACAGGTTGAAGGTGGCGATTTCAAATCTAGGAAAAGATGGAAGATTTTCTAATTCTTCCATTGAATGTATCGTTTCTTAAACTCTTGTAATTTTTCTCACCAATTTATCCATTAGGTAAAACTGCAATTGTCAAGGTTTCTAATTAATTTCATCACTATGGATTGGATACAAATTTTTTATTACTCAACAAATTTTGTTATACTTTCCAAATATCTATCATAATCCTAATGTTAAAAACATTTTCAGTAAGAATAACTCGATTGATAAGGAAATTGCATGTAATATGTAGAGGTTGAGATTCGAACCTTGATAGATTAAGAATTAGTACTATAATTAACTAAAAACATAATACTAAATATTGAAAATAAGCTTTCTAATAAGGAACAATTCTCGATTTACTTACCTCGCAGCCGAACTTTGAATTATAGAAATTAAGCCAATAACTAAAAAAAGTGGGCTTAATTAAATTCGTATTAGAGAACCTTTATGGTCTAAGTGATCAGCATGGTTAATTGACAACCCAACCATAACTTGCTCTAAGTGATTAAAAAAACGACTTTGAAATAGGTAATGTTCTATTGTATATGCCATGTAGAGAAAAAATTAGTTAAAAAAGAAAAAGTCATTTTTGTGTTGACAGATTCTCCAACGAAAATTAGACGTGAAAATTTCATATATAGTAATTTGTAACTCAAAAAAAGGAAAATAAAATTCTTGGATAGTGGTTAGTGCATAAGCTTTATTATGTTTTCCTATTCTTTACACATCCTTCGTTGCGTTAATGATGTATTTTAGCTTCTTCATATAAATATAAGCATATAAAAATGTTCCATGTTCCTGGATAAGAGAAAATAGAATATAAAAACTTTTGTTGGATTTTAGAAAAAAATTCTCCTCATAAGATATTAACAAGTCTCACACCGGTTGCGAGATGGTTGAATATAAGGGTTGCGAGATAGTTGAATATATATTTATAAGTGAGAATATTTCTCACTTTACAAGCCGATTTTGTAGAATTAAATTAAGTCCAACTCTCAATTCTAAAATGGTGTCAGAGCCTCTCCAAAATTCATTGGGCCACCTATTATCTAATTTTCACTATCGGATTACCCACCATTTATATCCACGCACTAAGCTCAATAGTGCTGCGCATGAAGGAGTGTGTTAAGAAATCTCAAACTGATTGCGAGATGACCTGAATGTTTGCTTATAAGTGAAGACATTTTTCACCTTATAAGCCGATTTTGTATGGTTGAAATTAGGCCAAAATCTCAATTCTAAGAGATAATTCTATTTGAGACGTATCTATTGAACCTTGAAATAGAGTTTCACTAAATTAGATCAACACATTAGATCTTAAACAACCACATAAAATAATTGACACCACATTTTCATTTAAAATCTTAAAGTATTAGATTTATATGGATGAGAGATCTCAACATCTCCCCTCACTCATTGGATTAGATCAACAAATTGGAGTGCAGACAACCACATTTTGACACCACACTTTCACTTAAAATCTTAAGGTATTATGGATTATCTTACTTATATGTTATTCAACTTTAACTCTTTCAATTAATGTGAGACCTAACTCATACTTGATAGATCTCAAGTATATCAAATACTAAATATGAGTATTTCTTTACTCTTTGGGCCGGTATTTATCCTCCTTGTTAACAAAATATAGAAACAATTATTAAAATGAAATCTAATGCATATATTATTAAAAAAGAAAAAAGAAAAAAAGAAAGAGAGAAATATACACACAATAAAATGTTAATTATTTAAGTGTCATCCAACCAATACATAAATGGCATATATAATCCCTGGAATGTATCCCAAAAATGTAAGCACCAGATCTATCCAAAACTCTACCTGCATTATAATTTCCAACCATAAAAAACTAATTAAATTAAAATTTAAAAAAAGTAATCACAAATCAACTTAATCAAAGCAACTAATGTATTTAGAGTGTGTTTGAATTTTACTTATGAAGTTATAAAAATAGCTTATGCAAGTAAACAAACTTTTATGTTGATTGATAACTTTTCAATGATAAAAATTATATTTTCATAAACTACCTTAAAAAACTTATAAAACTATATAAAAACTTATTTATTTGTATAGATTGTTTCACATAACTTCAAAAATATAAGTCCTGGTAAAAGAGAAATCCTAATATTTTTTGAAACGGAAGAGAAATACTAACATTAAAAACTAATTACTAATTACTAACTTTGGCCGTTTCAAAAAATATTATCAATATACATCGACACGTTAGATTAGAAACATATTTTGTGTCTGATACATGTTGTGGTGTCAATCAATCAAAGCAACAATAATGTATGTGGATCAAATTATACATAATATTGATACTTCAGATTACATGTGGTGCATCATGATTTAGAGTTATCAAAAAGATGTTGGTGTCGGACATTAATACAATATATGTGTCGGTATCAGTGTTTCGTAACAAATTCAATGTTTCTCAACAAATAATCAAAAAATCAATTGAAAAATACTAAAAATAAATAAGATGATTAATAAGAAGAAATTGAAATACTCACTCCACAGCCATAACGAAGGAAAACACCAACAGGAGGTAACAGTATTGCTAGTATAACTTCTACAAATGTTTCAGAACCCATTCTTTTCTTTTACTGTTTTTTTGTTCTCAAAATAAAAAGAATTGAAATGGAAGTGTTCTGGTTATTTTTAGAAGAAGCATATGAAAATGAAAATGAAAACGGTTCCGAAGGATCTCACTATGAAAAAATTGCAGCCACATTCTAAGATACGTGTTATATAACTCACACGTGTCACTTTTACCTGAAAGCAAGTGTGAAGAAATAATGCAAGAACAAAGTTATTAAATTATTATTAGGAAAAATGCATTTTTTTTTTTGTGAATTTGTAAAAACATGTTTTTAAGTTTGCAACAGGTTTTAAGTTTTTTTATTTAATTAATAGGTCCTTTAAGTTTTATACTCCCTATGTTTCTTTTTTATTTGTCTTTTTAGAATAGTAACACCAAATTAAGAAAGTGTATTTTTGCATTTTATCTTCCTATTATACCCTCGTTTTAATCCACCGATAAATTCCTATTTTTTTCACACACTTTCTCTTTCCAATAAATTTAATATATTATGTAAAAAAAAACAAAATTTAATATATTATGTACCAAATTTTTTTTTTTAATAAAAATAGTTTTCCAAATATATAGCATTAATTGGTTTTATTGAAAAAAGATAAAAGCAAATTGACAAAGGGTATAATTGAAAAATCATACCCGTAAAATACAAAAAGGATAATTAAATAGAAACGATAAATCTGACAATAAAAGACAAATAATAAAAAAAAAACAGAGGGAGTATTTTTTACAAATACAGTAAGTCTTTAAGTTTTTGTTTATAACAGATAAATCCTTAAAAAATAGGATATAGATGTTACAAATTACAAACTTAAAATATCTATTTGTTGCTTAAAAAACTTAAGGAATTTATATGTTACAAACGTAAAACTTAAAATATTTATTTTTAACTTAAAAAATTTATAGGACTTATTTGTTATAAACATAAAATTTAAAGAATATATATATATATATATATATTGAAAATGTCCTTGTTAATATAAATTTTCTTAAAAACATTATTTTCATCTTTCACTCTAAATTTTGAACTGTTTTTAGACATCTATTACAGGATATGATAAATCTATCATATCATTCTCATATCTTGTGTTTGATACTCCAAAAGGACAGGATACATAAATCCTATTTTTAATCCTATCCTGACTTTGCTTTGTATTTTTTATCCTGAATATAAGTTGGGTTAGAATTAACCTATCCGGATTAGAAACTCTTTTTCTTTTTTTGCCCTCTGCCGTAAAACCTTTTTTCTACGCTCATATCTCCCTCTCCCTCTCTCTCTCCCCTCCCCTCTCTCTCATCTCTGCCGTGCTTCCTCTATGTTTCTCCAACCCCCAATCTCTCGTCAACACCGTCAAACAAATTTCTTCTCTATTTGTACAATTTGTGATACCTCTCTAAAATACAATCCATCGTTCTCTTTCTCTTATTTGCCATAATTATTGTTTCACAGAGAAATTGTGGTCATAAGATTTTGTTATATGAATTTATCATATGCACCGCCATTAATTTCTTCCATGTTATTACGGTCAATATTATGATGATGTGAACATTATGATATGTTGTGGTGATTTTTCTTCTTGGTCTATTTCACTTTATTACTGTAGCATATGTGTTGATACTGATCTCTTGTTTTATTGGCACATGTTATGTTGATTTTGCTCCACGTTTTTGGAAAATTGACTGAAAAAATACCTTTTTTGAAAATAATACAAGTTAATTTGAAAGAAAAAATATACATAATAATTAGAGTAGAAGGATAATTTTGTCATTTAATTATAATATATATCCTAACATGTTTGTTATCATGAACACATCAAACACATGATAGGATACATGTTTATCCGGTCTATATCCTATCCTGTCTCTATTCAACTTTATATCCTATCCTGTCTTAATCATACCCTGATCATCAAACGGACCCTAAAAGTGATCAAACTTGGTGAAAGGTTTAAGGTTATCTAATATGGTGCCATTAATTTGCTAAAACAATTAAGAATCTGAACAAAATAAAATCTAAATAAGATTTTATAGAATAATTGTATGTTAAAATCTAAATATATATATATTTAGATTTTATAGAATAATTGTATGTTAAAATCTAAATAAGTATAAAAAACTGTACAAATTTTGGTCCTTGTGTTTGGCACAAGTTTTGTCACCATGAGCTTGAGGACACAATAGAAGTCAAGCCAGCCATTTGTTCCTTATTTCTCCTCAACACAAGCTTCAAGAGAAAACCACAGTTTAGAAGATCACAAAATAGTTTCAAAATAAAATCATTTTCAACACACTGATCAAACAAACAAAATCATATAGTACATTCTAATGTTGGTAAAGATGTGTTAAATCATTGTAAAAAAATCATTTAGCAATAAATCAGTTTTTGATTTAAAGTGTTCTCTTCCGCTTGTTAGATTAGCCTATACTAGATGTAAAATTGTTATAGATGCCGCTAAGGGACTTACTTATTTGCATGACAACTGTATGTCGCCGATTGTTCACAATGGCGTAAGATTTAACAACAAATTGTTGGATGGAGAGTTTGAGGCAAAGACAGTAGAGGTTTTGGAAGAACGATAAACTGTGATTTCTAAGTAAGAAAAGGCGAAGAGTTCATGTTTTATGATTGCGGGACCTTATAGCAACATTGCAGAAGCAGAAATTGGAAAAGGGCAAGAATGGGAACCTGGTGGACAATTGGTTACCTCTACAAAAGCTAGGTGGCCAGTGCTGTCAATGGCAGATGCCAGATTATGGCAGTCAGGCGAAAATCTGCTATATAAACATGGCATTGTGACCTATGGCGAAAACATGGTGGATTTAATAGGTGTTGCGAGCTGCAGCCAATGGTAGCTGGAAGCTGGCACAAAATTTGCCATGCTATAACACCATGGCGGAAATTTTAGCATTACGATTTTGGAGACCCAAACCTTGGCCAACCCAACGGTATGTGGACTCATGTAGTGACTCAACTACATTCTAGAATAAGTTTGTATACATTCTATTGTAACTTCGGTATTAATCATGTTATTGCATACTGCTACATTATTACGATTTTGCATACTACTAATCATGTTGTTGAACACAAACAAATAGTACAAATGGGTCTTATATATTGCTTCGTCGTGCAAATACTACTTTCCTTACAGTTTCAGTATTACGTTCTTTCTTATAAATAGTCTCCCTTAATCCCCAAAACCATGATGGTGGGCAAAAAAACACTATTGTGCCGCTACTCAACCGTTTTTTGCAGCTGCTATGATCACGTCTCTCAGTGGCACTTTGCGGCCCTACGGTGTAGCAGTGGAGGACCTCGCCGCCATGTTATGCTGCTATAGCACGCTATTAACTACATAGGTTTTATCATTTACTAAGGCCTTAAGATCAACATAAAATTGATTTCCAACTAATTAATTCTATCATGTGAAGACACATAAGCAGATAGCAACAATACACAATAAAATTGATTTCGACCGCATCAACCGTGTTTTCCTGCGTTTTGCTGCAGTATAAAGGTTCACAGCATAACCCCAATTGAAAACCATGTTTTATAGTCATCAAATTCAAAACCAATTAAGTTAACCAATACATTAGGTTCAAGTGGTTAACGAGCTTCCCCAGGACGAACCGTTCGGGAGAACCCGAATTCGATTCCTGGAGGGAACAATTCTTGGTCAGGTTTTCTTACCTCACGGCCGAAACTCTGGAACCGGGGCCATTTACTCGGGAACCGGAGGCTTAGTAAGTTAGTACCAAAAAAAAAACTAATCCAAAACCAATTAACCCCACCCAAAAAAAATTATCCACACAAAAAATCACGCTTAATTGAGCAAATCAACATATAAATAAATAGCCTCCTTTCTAATTATAAATTACCAGCTCAATTAATCATACATAAAGCAAGACAAAAAATAAAAACCAAAAACAACATCATTAAATAATCAAAATTCACCAATTCCCTTATAAACAATACAATCATACAATTGTCAAAACAAAAAAAAAAGATACAATTATCAGTTACCAAAAAAAGATCGAATTAAACAGAACTCAGAGAAATAAAAAATAAAAGCAATTAGAAGAAGAAAAAGGGTAAAAGAGTTACCTCCACAGCAGAAACAACAGTAACAGCAAGAAAGAAGCAACAGAAGCTCATGACATATAGAAGTAAAGACTTGACCAGTTTGGTGAGGTTTTGGAGTATCAACGTTGTTGTTGTTGTTGTTGTTGTTGTTGTTGTTGTTGTCTTTGTCGTTGTCCAACAATTTGTGTTGGGTTGATGATTGACGTTGTTTGTCATCTTCCATTCTT
This sequence comes from Trifolium repens, assembly GCA_030408175.1. Taxonomy (NCBI): domain Eukaryota; kingdom Viridiplantae; phylum Streptophyta; class Magnoliopsida; order Fabales; family Fabaceae; genus Trifolium; species Trifolium repens. The sequence goes on from CP125847.1 coordinate 7,405,193, forward strand.
TGGTAGTTCCATTGGAGATTTTTGAGGTTAGATATTTTGAAGGAATCTCTCAACATCTTTGTTGGCCATAGATGCATCTCTTTCTCAACCTAAAACGCTGAATTTACTCTTTTCTTTAACAAAATTTCTACAACACCAAAATCAGCTTCGCTATATATGAACACGTATCTTTAACCAAAACACATATTTTACCTTTCTTAACCAATTTACCTATATTTTAGATACATTAATTATTAAATTATTAATTATATTTTATAAAAAATATTGGGGAGAGTAATTTATAAATTAAAATATTTGTTTGGTAATTATTAATTTTTTTTTATGAATTTGGAACCTGTTTGAATTTAATTATTTTTTAGTTTGTGAAAATAGTTTATGCAAATAAATAAATTTTTGTGTTAAATTTGTAAGTTTTTACTGATAAATATTGTATTTTTATAATTTGTTTTTATCATAAACTACATTGAAAAGCTTATAATAATACATAAAAGTTTAGGGTGAGTTTGCTACTGATTAAAAAAATATAGTGATTTTGATATTTAATAATTTAGAGATTAATTTTTAGAGATTTTATAGAAAAGTTGAATTTACTTCGTGTTTGTTTATTATAATAAAAAGGCTCATTTTTTTAATAAAATAATCTTGTTTGTTTGGGATAGACCATTGAAAAGTGATTTTTTTAATTACAAAATAACTTTTGCCTTTTAACATTTGTTTTCTCTCTCGTCTAAAAAAATTCATATAATTTGAGAAGTTATTCTTAATATCTCATTTGTATGTTTTCTGATTACGTTTAGGTTTTGATTATTTAAAAAACTTATAACAAATAGATGCAATCGGGTTCGTGGTATCGGGTTTTAGTTGCTCGGAATGGTGAGTCAGAGGGGAGGGTGCAGCCGGGTGGTCGGGGAGTTTCTTCATGGTGGAGGGAGATCTAGCGTCTTCTGGACGACATAGGTGCAGGGGAGGGCCAAGGGTGGTTTGTAGAGGGGGTAGAGAAGAGGGTTGGTGATGGGGTGGAGACGATTTTTTGGTCCGACCCGTGGTTAGGTGGTGTGCCTTTGAGTGTGAGGTTTTCGCGCCTGTACGAATTGAATCTTCATCGGTCGTGTACGGTGGCGGAGATGAGTGCCTTAGGATGGGGAGAGGGAAGGGCGGCGTGGGTGTGGCGGCATCAGTTGTGGGCGTGGGAGGAAGAGTTGTTGGGTGAACTTAGAAGTGTTTTGGCTAACTTTGTTTTGCAGCTCAATGTTGTCGATCAGTGGGTGTGGCGATATGACCCCGATGGTGGTTACTCTGATCGAGATGCGTATGAGATTCTTACCGCTTAGGATGCCCACGAGACGGTGGCTACATCGATTTAATTTGGCATAAACAGGTCCCCTTGAAGGTATCAATGATGGCTTGGCGGTTATTTCATAATAGGTTGCCGACAAAAGACAACTTGGTGAGGCGACATGTTATTCACCCCGACGCAGGCTTTTGCGTGACTGGTTGTGGGAGTGTGGAGACTACGCATCATTTGTTCCTTTCTTGTCCAGTTTTTACACCCTTGTGGAGCCTCATTCGTTCTTGGGTTGGTTTTTCCTCTACTGATCCGTTAATGCTTCATGATCATTTCCTTCAATTTACTCATTCGGCAGTTGACTCCCGAGCGTGCCGCTCTTTCATGCAGTTACTTTGGTTATGTTGTATTTGGGTGGTCTGGCATGAATGCAATAACATAATTTTTAAGGCGAAGGACTCTTCGGTCCTTCAAATGTTAGAGAATGTCAAAGTTCATTCATTCTGATGGATGAAAGCTTATAATGTAAACCTTGGTTTAAATTCTCACATGTGATGGTTAAGTCCATGTATATGTATTATATAAGAAAAATTGTATTAAAATATCACTTCTCACTATCACTATTATACATATACATATACAAGAATTGAGGTTTGAAACTTCAAAAAATACTCCACTTATAAATATAGAATTTCTAACATGTATTGTTTTGAATTTATTAAAGGGGCAAATTCGTAATTATGAATTTAATTTTTTCCTAACTTTCCACTTCCCACATGTCTAGCAGGAGCATTCTCAGATTTTCTCCTCCATAATCAAACAATTGTGATGTTCTTTCTTCTTCACGACATAGTTGTCTTTTCCCTCTTCTTCACAACTATATTCACACAGTGTTAGATTCTTCTTTAAGCTACCTTACTTTCCTCATTTTGCATTTTTCACACTGTAACTATTTCAATGGCGGGATTTTTTTACCAAACAGTCCCTTATTTTAATTAAAATTCCCACACTACCCCCCTTTTGAAGAAAATTCTCATTCCGCCCCCCAATACCCCCCCTTTAGGACAGGCAATCGGACAGAATGGCCCACACAGCAGGTGTAGCCACTGTCAACGGCGCCACTTGACTTGGGTGTAGCCAGTCAAAGTGGCGCCACCTGCACACACTGTGCACGCGTCAGGTGCTGTCCCCTGCATGCCTGACGGAACAGTTTTTTTTTTTTTTTTTTTTTTTCGTTTTTAATATTATATTTTTGTTTTTATTCAACTATCAACTCCTTCTATAAATACCACACTCTATACTTTCATTTTTCACTCACAAACTTCATATTTTTTCATCTATCTATTTTTTTCACCTTTTAATGGCAATAAATAAATTTAATTTATGATAAGAAGTTATGATAACAGAAAATTAAATGATAAAAAATATAAATATTATATATTAAAAAAAATTATTTTATTACAATTGTTCTAATGCTGATCACCATCACCAGGTCTAACTCTATGTGAACCAGTGCCACACAGTGGAGGATAACCTTCCCGATGTCCTCGTCCATATAGTCGTTGATTCTCGTCCTCCTCTTGAGGTCGAGTCACTTCCAAGTCCATAAAATTATGGACTCGTGTTGGTGAATTATATGGAACCGCAGCCGATGACGAACCTTGACCACCATGAGCATGCGTCGAACTTTGACCATAATTAGCCCACGATGAATTTAGAAGTTCGTTGAACATATCTTGGGAGATTTCTTGGGTTGGTTGGGGTTGTGTGGGTCGGTAGGTGGTTGTGTCGTAAACATGTGCGTAATTTTCATTAAAACGTTGAGTTCCCGGTGACTCAAAGTTCATATGGTCGAATAATAAATTACGCGTTTGATTTAACGGGGTAAAAAAATCACATTCATTATATGATTGGGATTGAGTATATGGTGGTGGTTGTGGGATGGAGGTATCTGGTTGTTGTGGTGTATACGATGGTTGGTCTGGGATGTTGGTGTATAATGATAGCTCTGGAAGAGGGGTATGTGGCTGTGGTTGTTCGCTGTAATGTTGTGGGGAAGGTTGATATTGGGATGAAGATTGTGCGCCGGTATCATGTGGTTGGAGATATGGTTGTGGGCGCGGGTCGTTCAAGAAATAATCTCCAGACAGATATGACATGTAATTTCTTCTGTATTGATCAAGATCCTTGGCTGGGGGTACATTGGCAACTTGTTCTCCTTGTAGAACATAGTGATGGCAGTTATTCCAATGCTGGCATTCGGCCATTAAAAGGTGAAAAAAATAGAGAGATGGAAAAATATGAAGTTTTTGAGTGAAAAATGAAAGTATAGAGTGTGGTATTTATAGAAGGAGTTGATAGTTGAATAAAAACAAAAATATAATATTAAAAACGGAAAAAAAAAAAAAAAAAAAAGCTGTTCCGTCAGGCATGCAGGGGACAGCACCTGACGCGTGCACAGTGTGTGCAGGTGGCGCCACTTTGACTGGCTACACCCAAGTCAAGTGGCGCCGTTGACAGTGGCTACACCTGCTGTGTGGGTCATTCTGTCCGGTATCCTAAAGGGGGTATTGGGGGGCGGAATGAGAATTTTCTTCAAAGGGGGTAGTGTGGGAATTTTAATTAAAATAAGGGACTGTTGGGTAAAAAAATTCAATGGCGGCGACTGTGAAGATGATCGGTGTAATAGGCGGTGGACAGATGGGATCAGGAATAGCACAACTAACCGCCATGCATGGAATCGATGTTGTTCTTGTAGATGTAAACTCTCAAGCTCTTTCAACTGCTTCATCTTCAATTTCTTCATCCATTAACCGTCTTGTTTCTAAATCACAACTTTCACAAGATACAGCTTCTGATGCTTTGAAACGACTGCGTTTTAGTACTGATTTAAATGATCTCTCTCTTGCTGATTTTATTATTGAAGCTATTGTTGAATCTGAAGATGTTAAGAAATCTTTGTTTCTTCAATTAGATAAGATTGCTAAGTCTTCTGCTATATTGGCTTCTAATACTAGTTCTATTTCCATTACTCGTTTAGCATCTTCTACCACAAGACCAAAACAGGTTCTTGCTTCTTCTTTCTTTCTCTTTTTATGTGCTTACCAAGTTACCATTATGTATTATTAGTATTGGTAGGGTTGTAAATTAGTTGAGTCGAGCCAAACTCATCTGAGTTCTACTTTGTTTGAAAGTCGGCTTGAGTTTCACATGAACTCTTTTTTCATATTTAGTTGTTTAAAGTTCACAAACAATTCGGCTTATTAGGTTCAGTTTGGTTTCAGCTTCAGCTCGAAACTCAACTTCAGAGTTCGAAACCGTTTTTTTAGCCGGAATTCGACTCATTTGAGTTCACAAATAACTAGGTTTGGCTCAGTAGCTCAATTACATAACTCAAATAAAAAATTAGATCATAAATAAATTGAAGTTTATACCAAATTTTATTGAAGTGTTATAAAATCAAATATAAAAATTTATAAACATTTTTGAACTGTTATATATGACTCAAATTCAGCTCATTTAATTAGCGAACTTAATTTTTAGTTCAAATTCGGTTCATGAACTAAGTTTAACGAATCTTAGAAGTCCCACATTGAGTAGATACATACTTAAGCCCAGAGGGTTGTATCACCAATAATTAGGGCTGACAGTGAACCGAACCAACTCATCAGAGTTTGAGACTCGAATTGACAATTGATTTGTTGAACTTAGTTCATGAACCAAATTTGACTTGATTCTTTTGATTAATTGTCGAATTGAGTCTCAAACTCTGATCGAGTTGGTTTGGTTCATTGTCAGCCCTAATTATTGGTGATACGACCATCTTGGCTTATGTACCAGTACCGTGTACATATAATTATTACTCTCTTGCATAATGTACATATATATATTACTCTTTTGCATAATGTATAATAGATCTTTCTAGAGTTAGTTGAGTCATTACATGAGTTCCTCTTTTGGTTTAGTGATTTTTGGCCTCTGTATATCATAGTTCTGCTGCCTTTTCCATTTTGTTTTCCATTTGATGTATTAAACTCGTGTTGTGTGGTTTGTTGTCTTTTGTTAAAGGTGATAGGAATGCATTTTATGAATCCTCCTCCTGTGATGAAATTGATTGAGATCGTGCGAGGTGCCGACACTTCTGATGAAACATTTGCTGCCACAAAAGAACTATCACAGAGGTTGTAATCTTAACTTTGCTACCATCGTACGCTATATATATGACTATGAAACACTCGCTCTAATTAAGTTGCATCTTCAATTAAGTGAAAGAGTCATAAGGTAGTCTGAGTGATCACTATGTTCCTGCTATTATTCTGAAAAATGTGAAAACCTTACCTATGTTGGTATGATGGAAGATAATGAATTAATTGTTGATGTGTATGCGGCTTCTATGTTCCCAATTCCCATCCACCCACAATTTCATGTATGTATGTTAATATTATTTTCATGAATTGGGTTTGGTATGATTTTGGTCCACCACTTATTGCATGTTTCTAAAATTGCTCCCTCATATTTCATTTGCGGTAACTACACAAACAGAAACATAGGTTAACACTTGTCCCGTTAACTTTATAAATTATGCGGCTTCCTTTGTTTAGTTAAGTATCCTTTGTACAGAACTGCATATACTAATCCTTTCGAGGATTTGGAGCACATTTAAGGTTTGCCTCTCATAAATAGTGAGTTTACGTACGCATGAGCCAATGATCAAACCAATGCCCACATACTTAAGTACACATGCTGCATTTATATCTGTGTACCGACAAAACACAGGTGACAAAGACCAATTCTAGAAACGTGTAATAAGTGGCGAGCCAAATTTGGGAGAAAGATTTAGTCATGAGTATTTTGTCGGGATAAAAAATATAATTAACCCTACAATGTAATCCATATGTTGTTATGTTTTATTCTTTACAATGCATCACATTAATGCCTTTATGCTTAATTGCCTTTAACCTGTATACATCGAATCTATTTGAAATTGGACCCTATACTGCCCTTTCTGTTCTGTCATCCCTGAGCTGGAGAGGATCCAGATACTATCTATTTTCATCTTTGTTCAATGAGATTCTTTTGTTTCATTCTTCTTTTTCAACAATGCTAGGTACAATACCGAATTGTTCTCCTAATTTATGCTGGTTCAAATTTTTTTGTAGGCTTGGCAAGACAGTAATAACCTCCCAAGATTATTCAGGCTTCATAGTGAACAGAATCCTTATGCCTATGATAAATGAAGCATTTTATACTCTATACACCAATGTCGCAACCAAAGAAGATATCGATACGGGAATGAAGTTGGGTACTAACCATCCAATGGGTCCCTTAGAGCTTGCAGACTTCATTGGGTTGGATGTATGTTTGTCTATAATGAAAGTGCTTCATGCTGGCCTTGGAGACAATAAATATGCACCTTGCCCTTTACTTGTGCAGTATGTCGATGCTGGCAGACTTGGAAGAAAACGAGGTATTGGCGTGTATGACTATAGTAAAGAACCAAGGTCTACAAAATCATCTTCTCGACTATAAAATGTTTGGTTTCCTTGGAAGAATAAGTTGTCACCACCACACTTGTACCTTGTTTCATGTGATCTTCCTTTTACACTTTCACTACTGCCAGCTTCAGGTTGCATGCATAGTAGTTTTAATAGTTGAAGATTATTGTAATAAGGTTAATAATAATGTACAAAAAGGGATATGTATACAAAATATATGGAATTGGATTTTCGGATGTAACTGCATCACACAGTTACAGTTCTCAGCCGTCCAATTTAGACTGACGGTTGGGATTATTTTACTGTGTGAATTGATTGTGTGATTTAGACCATCTGATCTTAAATCAACCATTGAAATTTATTACTGTGTGGAAGTTCAATAGTAGCCAATCTTGATCAAAATAACTATAGAAAGAAACACATATTAATTAGTATTTTAGGTTCTCTGTAAGATATTGTAAGAAGTGTTTCTTTTATTGTCTATAAATCTAGTTTTTTTTCGCTGGGAGTCAATTAATTCATCTCTCTCAAACACACTCTTATAACAAATCATTAATTACGGTGACCAAGAGTACATGTGTAATTGAAAACAGGAGTATTAGAAGTACATGAAGGAGTACTTTTATTTTTTTTAGAAATTAAACTAGTATCATCATCCAAATAAACAAGATCAAATCTAAATAAATTCCAAAATACTAATAGAATTTTGAGAATCATTCATAATATGGAAGCATGCTCCAGGTTGGTTAAAATGGTCTTGCAGTTTCTTCCATCATCTTCTTTACTCTTTTCAACTTCTCAATCTCCCCAAGAGCCTAAAATTAGTGAAAAATTGTAAGCAAAATAATGACACAAGTAAATTTTACATTGAAGACATTTATGGCACAAAATGTAGTCAAAATTTGTGAATAAAATCCATCCAAAAGTTAGTAACAGTGGCAAGTTATTGCACAAGTAAATTTTACATTGAAGACATTTATGGCACAAGTTATTGAGCTAGTACTGAGACCAAAACTTTTGAGGCCCAGAAAGATGAGATGGAAGAAAATATAAAATGTGATAAAAACGCAGTGTCTACCTAAAGATAGCAGGCCGCGATAGCCAAATTGCTGTTTTTTGAACTAGTCGCGACATTGAACGCATTGGGCGAAAAATGAAAATAAGACTTGATAGAGAAGCTTAAAGGAAACATGAGTTGGAAGAGCAGTTAAGAGATAAAATTTAAACACAGCACCAATTTGCACGAACAGAAAAACAACTTGGAGCTCAAAAATGAGCAAAATCAGAAGGAATGTGCAGAAAGCCTAGTAAAGATGCAATTTAAACACAAAGTTGGCAACCCAGATAACTGATCAAGAGAAAACTATAAAGGAGCACGCATCAACCATTCACCGACAAATAATAGTTCAGGTTAATTCAGCAATCAGAAGAAAGAAGATCAAATGGAAACAAATTATTAAATCCAGAAATACTTTTAGAATTCTGAAACTTGTAATGGAATCATGCCCCGGGTTGGTTAAAATGGTCTTGCAGCTTCTGCCATCATCTTCTTTACTCTGGTCAACTTCTCAATCTCCACAAGAACCTAAAATTAGAGAAAAATTTAAGTAAAATAATGATGCATGGCCTAAAACAAAATTCCTGAAGAATATCCATCAAAGAGTTGGTAACAATGCGAAGTCATTGTAGCAAAAATGACGCATATCTGGTACAGTCCTAATATGCAAAAAAAACTTGGTAAAACATGTTTCAAATCAAAGCTAAAAATTTCTTAAATAAAAATTATAACCTCTAAAGCCATGTCTTCTGTTGTAATGTCATCTAAGTTGTCATAACCCAACCGAGTAGCTACTTCTGTAAAAAGAAAGAAGCTATTTTAGGAATTGAGCCATACATGGAAAATCAACCATTGCTGGCGAAAACTGAGTAAATAGACATTTTATTCCTTGAAATAATAAAGGTCAGATCAATCTAGTCCCTCAAATTTGTGAAATAGCAATTTAGTCCCTTAAATTGAAAAATAACAATCAATTTTGTCGTTTTCTCAAAATTTCCACCACAAATTTAAAGGTTATATGTTTGTTTTGATGAAGCAAAAGACTATTCAAGTCAAAATGTATGTCTTTTATGGAAATACTAGATTGATTGATATTTTTCAATTTAAGGGACTACATTGTTGTTTCGCATATTTTTGGGGATAAATTAACTGGCCCTTACAATTTCAAGGAATAAAATGTCTATTTACTCAACAAAAAATGTAAAACAGCCCAGAAAAGTTATATAGTATATACTTTGAAGTGAAATAATTGCATCAGCTGTAGCATATCCATCTTTGTACTTATTGTGTAGAGCAACCAGTTCATCCATTACCTAATGTCATTTAGTAGAGACATTACCAATTAGGGTTTATATTTACTGCAATCAGATGTTTGTAAACATATATGACTGAACTTTTAAAAGTAAGATATCACAACCTCTGGGTAAGATCCTGAAGTAGATATATCAAACGAAGGAACTTGACTCTGGTCTTCAGTTGCATCCTTAGCCACAATATCTAAAGGCAAATCTATCCATAATGAAATTCCATGTCTCACAAGTGCCCTATAACAATTTAAGAGCATGTTAAAAAAATATTGAATATAATACAATATTATAGTAAATCCACATTTTGGTCCCTAAATGTGTGACGCGGTGTGTCACTATAGTTCTTGAGTGTATTGGAATTACAAAAAAAAAATGTAAAAAAAATGTAAAAAAAATCCGAGTGTGTCTTCGGTTAGTAGTTTTATGGACTAAATTGATTAACGGAACACACATTTGGAGACCAAACTAACTAACGGAAGACACATTCGAGGACCAAACTTGGTAAGGAAAGACATATCCAAGAATGTTTTTGTGATTCAGTTACATTTAAGGACTATACAGACAACGTTCGACACATTTAAGGACCAAAATAACAATTCACTCTTTAGTAAAGGTAAGAAAAGTGAGCTCGCAACTATAATCCATACAGATTAGTTTTGTTTTGAACAGCACCATTTCCGGCACAAACTACTAGTCGACCCATGGACGACAATTGCTTAAGCACTTCAGTCTGCAGTATTTGACATGTAAAACATGAGTAATAACCTATAGTCTAACTCATCAGAGATGATTGATCTATATGAGCATCTTTATCCTGAAATTTAATTGAGAAGAACACCTTAGCTCAACAATTAGAAGAAATTAGTTAGGTAGGAATACGACCACGCTATTATAATACATAGATGAAACACAGTACATAAACATGAAGTGAGACCCTGTTTGGTTAATAACTTAATTAAGCATTTTTAGCATAAACTATTACTATAACAAAAGATAAAATAAAGTCAAATTGTTTTCATATAAGTTATAAGTTGTTTTCATAAGCTATCCTAGATAGCTTATGGAAAATAGTTTAAAATAGCTTATGAACATATTATGAGTTGTTTCCATAAATTCCCTCAAATGTCTCACAATTACTTATGCTAGTAGATAAGCTTGCATAAGTCAGCCCAAACAGGCCCTAAGTTAGTCTAAGACAATTAATTACCTCAGACTCATAGAAGCTCGTTTCATCACTCTCTTTCAAGGATTTTGCAACTGAAGCACCACCTAAAGCTTCTTCCACCAAACTATCGCTGAATAGAGTATATAAATATCAAGTTTAGCTAAGAATTCTAAGCTACCTTGTATCTAAAATAAAACCTTATATTATTAGAGAATGAACAAGTACCTGTCAAAATAATAATATCTCAATACATCAGCCAGCAGTTTTCCCAGATTAGTTTTAAGAGAACTTTTCATACCTTGATAAAAAAAACCAGGTAGAGTCACAATAAGCCAGAACCAGAAGCACCGAAAGCCATTATTTGTGTGCATTATAAATGATCCTTACCAAGCAAAAAAATGGAGGACCCTTTCAGCTCAGGGGATACATCAGCTGCTTTCTTCTGAATCAAAGGTTAACAGTTAAAATGTGAGTTTCAATTCAGAAAGATTGAATCTCAGGATCAATAATATTATACAGATAAAAACAAGAGTCACAAACCCACTTATGCTTGGAATCAAAGAGTTGCAATATTATAAAGGATCAGTAAGAAGGGAATCTCACCTTCACAGCAAGAGATAAATCCGTGGCAGCAACCTTAGTCACCGAAGCTAAATGGGCAGAACAAAGTAAGAACATCAATTTCTACATTAAAATGGATCCTGCTCCTCTATTTTGAGGGTAGGATGATAAATATCAATAGTTGATGAAAAAAATCGAATCTCAATTCATACAGAAGCACAACAAATGGAAGAATATATTAAAATAAAATTAAAATACCAACAATCGAAAGTATTCTTTAGAGGTCAAATTTATTGATATAGTATTTTCTTATAAATAGCTCTTAGTTTAACTTAGTGTATGTTTGGTTCACTTTTGGAGGAGCCAAAATTGATTCTAGAGGTGTAGAATTGATTTTGATATGTTTGGATGATATCCATTAGAATATGTTTTGCCTCTAGAATGGATTCTAACTTGAAGCTAGGATTTGTATCTTTTGACCGCAAACATAACTTTTACACTTGAAGCTAGAATATGTTTTGCCTATAGAATGGATTCTAACTTTTACATGAAGGTATCCAAGCATAAATAACTTGACATTCAACTCACTTTTAAGATTTAACAAGCTTATATTTAATATATATGGGGTCAAATTTTTATCTAAAATCAAATTTTATCGCCGCAGAACCAAGAGGGGCTAACATAACTAGTAGAATTACACTTGTTGGTAACTAAAAATCAAGTGATGAAAAATTTATCATCATAATCTCTATAGCACCAACACTTATAATCGAAGACATGTCTGGTGTCCAACACTTGTCGGTGTTCAACACCTCACCGACACATACGACTACTTTCAATTGTGTCGTTTTATCAAACTGGTGTCAACTTGACGGTGTCATGTCAATTGTGTGTGTCGGTACTCGGTGCTTTGATAATTTCAGCTACGGATTTCACCGGATATTGTAAGAACCCGTTTGTTGCAACTTATTACATTAAAAATATCAGTTTTTGAAAGTTTTCAGATTCTTAAAAAATGAGAATCTTAAAATAATCTAAAAAATACTTCAAATGAGAAGCTGTTTTTAGTAGCTTCTCCAAAAATATCATTTTTTTATAACCGATTTTTTTTAAAAAAAAAATGTGATTTTCATTTTGGTAAGCAAAACGCAAAACAACTTGTTCTTTTTTTTTTCTTTCAAAAAATCTCTATACTACTCCATTTGTAAATCACTTTTTTTATAACCTTAAACATACAGGCTCTAATTCTGTAAAAAGCACTTAATTCTGAAATTATTATTCTAAACTCCTTCATCATATATCAAATATGAATTACAAGTATATGAAATAATGAATGTATAGAAATTGAGTTGAGAAAGGGAAGAGTTACATGGAATAGGAAAAATGGCATCCGGTGATGATGAAGAATTGATGGAGGAGTTTGTTGTGCTGCGGCGGAATCGGAAGGGAACAGAGGTTGGAAATGGGAAGTTGAGAATTGAAGAAGATGAAGATTGAAAAGATGAGCAGCAGCAAGTGGAAGGAAGAAGAAGACGACTGCTTTTCATCTGCCACAATACGTTTGTTGCTGCCTTCTCCATTGGATAAACCACTGTGACTGTGTAGATAGTTGATACACTCTCCTTCAAATAATCACTTATCTATCTTTTTTTTCTTTGTTATCCTCCATCCGACCATAAATATAAGCAAAAGTAGTAAAAGTGCCGGTTTTAGATTCATTGAATAATAAATATATCTGATCTATATTATAGCCTGGATACATCAATTATGCAATGAATCTAAAAAATGCATTTTGCTTATAATTTTGGCCGGAGGGAGTATTTTTTATTTTTTTTTAGTCTTAGATGAAGTGGTAAATCCACTTAAATTAAACTCACACAACTGTGAGATCCCGGGTTCGAACCCAGATCATGACGTCCGGCCTAACAATTTCGGCATTTTTGCCAGTTGAGCTAGGACTTCTAGACGGAGGGAGTATTTTTTAAATAGGTGGCAATCATCACAAATTTACTATTCCTCGCATTCCAAATTAATTATCCTTTTTGACTATTGTATACATGTTGTCGATGTACAAATGTGACCGTTAATATTTTTAGCTATGTATAATTAATGTCGATAGTTGAGTGATTTTTTCATTAAATACAAAAAATAATGTATCATAAATACAACTCGCTTGGTAATCGAAATGACTTGAGTTCAAACTTGAGATTTCATATATTTTTTCCATTTAAAATATGAGTATAGTCATTTGCCACTATATTTATTTGAAAAAAAAATAATTATACTTTAGTAATTTAAATTTGTTTTATATGAAAGCTAAAAAATTTATTGTACTTAATTAATTTTTTTTCATGTAATCTAGTAATCTAGTAATTGAATAAGTGGAAAATCAAGAACATTATTGGATTGGTCGAGGTTGAAATGCCAGATTATACATTTAAATGTATGAATCTAGCTACTAAACTACTTAATTTCTTTTTTTGGAAAATCCAAGTTCAAACTTTAACCGGTGTTATATTCCCAATAATTATAAGTCTATAATATTTATGGAAAAAGATTTTATGCAGTAATAATATCCTGCTTTAATGAATATTGATTGTTCAATCGACAATCGAAATTATTTTATTATGTAAGACAATATTTTTAATTTGAATTATTCAATCTTTACTTTTACTTGATAGGAGAGAAATAGGAGATAAAAAGAGAGGAGAGAAAGTTAAACACAAAAATCAATGCATGCATGGTTTTCGTATTTAACTTTCTCTCCTACCAAACGAATGGCCGAGATGTACTTCATTGAAAAACTGTGAAATTGTTACGGTTGGGAATCCGGGTCATTAATTTTCTACCACTTTTTCTTTTTCTATTGTGTTTCCCAACCTGCCTTAATTTCAACCAATCATCTGTGCTACCGCATACAATAAAGATTGTTTGAACTGTGAAAATATGCACTTGACTTGACCATCCATTCACCTAAGAGAATCCAGATACGCAGAGTATTGCTCAAGGTGGGTATCATGACCCACATGACATAAACTAATAGTTAATTCGTCCCACATATTGGACCAGGTGAAGAACACAAAATACAATTTTCCTCTAAGAAAAATATTAAGAAAAAATGCATGGCCTAACTTTCTTAAAACAAAAAGTATAATTAAATGTACTACTTTTTTTCCAACTAAAAAATGTACTCTCTCGACACATTTATAAAAAAATTTGACTTTTTTATACATTGAAAAATGGATGTATGTCGCCTATAAATATATATGACATATATTATAGGCCACATACATCCATTTTTCAACATACCAAAAAAGTTAAATTTACTTATAAATATATCGGGAGAGACCACTGTATTGGCTTGGCGGCTTTAAATAAAACACGTCCGAAAATATTCGGAGGTGCAAATAAAACTTAAGGGAGGCGTGAATAACAAACTCCACATATAAAAACTACCAACGTATCATAGATTCACTTCTTTCATTTTCTCTTCATAAATCTCATTTCTCAAAACGCGTTCTTCTTTCTCTCATTCATTCATTCTTCAATTCACAACACAGGTAACAATTTTCGTGTTTTCTTCCTAGAATCCACATTAACATAGCAAAGTTTCATCAATTGTTTTCGATTCGAAGTGAATATGAATGAACTTGCGAAGTTTTGAAATTTTTGATTTCTTTGATTGGTACTGAACTTTGATTTTGATCTGATTTGTTGGATTAATATTTGATTTAGGTTTTAACGATCGTGATTATGTAGGTTAAGTAAGAAATTTTCGATTGCGATGGCTAGGAAGGTGCTTAGGGATGATGAACCTGATTTGAACAAAGGTGAAGTGGTGGAAGGGACAAATTTTGACTTTGACTTGTTTATTATTGGTGCTGGTAGTGGTGGTGTTCGTGCTGCTAGATTTTCATCTAATTTTGGAGCTAAGGTTTGTTACTACTACGTTCTGATTATGATCTTGTTTTTGTTGTTAATTAATAGTAGTTTAATGTGTTGATTAATCTGTGACAACATTTTTTGTCTATTATTCATTATATGAAGCACATGCATGGACACCGAACACGACACTGACATATCGACAACAATAATAATTTGTGAAAATGACATAATTCAGTGTAATTATATGTGTCGGTTAGCCGTGTCAGGGTCGGTGTCCTCGGACATGCCTAATCTGAGGAGTGGTTGTGCTTCATAGATTATTCATGCTAATCTTGTGTGAATATCAGTTCATTACTACGTTCTGACTTTGATCTTAATATATTTTTTGTTAATGTGTTGATGTTGATTGATCCGTGATAAAAATTTTTATTCTATTATTCGTGTGAATATCAGTTAATTGTTTTACTTTCTCAAGTCTTATAAGAGAAACTATTAAGAAAGTTTTAGACGGTGTTTGGATAAATATCTTAATGTGCAGCTTATAGCATTAACGCACACTTATTATGATAAGTTTTTTGTGCATGAGCTATTTCTATAACAAAAAATGAAATAAAGTTAATGTTTTTGTATAAGTTATAAGCTGTTTGCATATGCAATCTTGAAGAACTTATGAATATTTTGTCAAAAAAAAAAAACAACTTATGAATGTGTCATAAGTAGTTTTCATAAGTTCTCCCTCATAGTCTAAAAGTATGCCAATACATAAGCTGAAATAAGACAATCGAAAGAGACCGTTTGAGATTAAAGGCATGTTTGTTATGGATTATAAAAAAAGTGATTTTGATATTCAATAATTTTGAGATTTATTTTTAGAGATATGATATATAACAGAATATTATGCATGGTTTGATCCATGTAGCCGACTCTACTTAGTGGACAAAGCTTGCTTGTTGTTGTTGTTGTTGTAAGGTTTATTTGTTGTCTTCTAATTATATTCCACATCCTATGTCTATAGGTCGGAATTTGTGAGCTTCCTTTTGATCCGATTAGCTCAGAAACTATTGGAGGAGTCGGTGGAACGTAAGTATTTTCACCTGATGCTACTTTCTCTAACAAGTTTTTATTTCATTGGTATTAAGAATAGAGTTTAATTTTCATAGACTCTTAGCACATAAGAACCACTCATGTGTGTGACTTCAGAAGTGGTTATAATAAAAGTCAAATGCTTCTAATCATCTGACGATTAAGATTCATTGACAGTGTAAAAATGTTTTACACTAACAGTCTATATAAATGAAATCCTTATGATTATAATGGTTGTTTGTTTGTTACAGTTCCTATGCAATATTATTACTTAAATCAATTACGTTAACTGGTCTTTGCCTCTTAGTTATTATTTCTTATCCCCAATTACTAGTTATTATATCTTGATTTTCTAAACCTTGAGCATGAGAATAGTGTGATAACGTGACTACATGTATGATTGTAAAGTTTTTTTTTTTATGTCATTTACCTTTCTTGCTCGATCCTGCCTAATAGTAATAATATCTTAATGAATGACATGCTTATATTTATTTATTTCAAAGGTGTGTCATTCGTGGTTGTGTTCCCAAAAAGATTTTGGTCTATGGAGCGTCTTATGGAGGTGAACTTGAGGTAATGGTTGATTCCTGAATTTCTTAGTAACAACATGGGATTAGTTAATGGGAGTGATTGTTGTTTGGCACATTTCCGTAGAATGGAACAGATGCATTTTTCAGAGTGTCTCATTGCATTGCACCAACATTATTTTGGGATATTATTATGTGCTTAGCTTGTCTTTGTGTTGTGCCGCCAAGGTTATTTTCAGGGAGCATCTGTAACTAATGTACACAGGGGCTTCACAGCCTTGTTGCACTCACTGTCTTGTTTCTTTTTCAGATCTTTTTTAGCCCTGTTGGATATTTTAGCTTTGTCGTTGTTGATCTTAATAGGAACTTATCAAATTTCTGTTTATGTATTCGAGTTTCTAAACGGGATAATCTAGTACATGAAAATAAAGAAAAGGTTGAAGGCCCCCAACCCCAAGCCAGAGTATACAATCTAGGTTCACCATTTCTAATAAGTAATAAGAAACTCAGCATTATTATGTCTTCCTCTCTATATAACAGACTCAAACCTCTCTCTCTCTCTCTCTGAAGAACTCCTCCCCCTCCAAATTTTTAGTCTAAGGTGACTTTTGGTGTGTCTTGGCGCATGAATTGAGCTCTAGCAGCGGCGCTCCGGCAGTGGCTCCAATGACTTCTACGGTGATTGCTTTGAGACCCAAAGACAACCAAACTAAAAATTACTAGAGTTACCCCTGACAGTGGCTGATCCTACATAATAGAAAATAGGATATCAGAATCTACTCTAGATACCAACTTGAATAATTTAGATTGAATGACTTAGATTACACAATGGGGCTGCACAAAATATTATTTATTCAGGAGAGAATCTCTCAAAATAAAGAAAAGTAGGACACTACATATTTATAATGGACTTGTAGCTCATTAAAGCTTCTAAGTATTCCAAAAGCAAGCTTAAGCTGTTAGGTGAAGCTTGAATATTTCCCCTCAAGAAAGAGCCCTTTGAGCTTGAAGCATCAACAATGCATAAATCCTCTTACTCTTTTACTAATATTTAATTTTCTTTATTGAAAATATTTCCACTGGAAAGATCAATTATATAGATCACTTAGTTATAGAGACTCCATAACATGAAAGAATTCGCTATTTGAAGAAACTTGAGTGATTTTTTGTTCTCATCAAGTATGTCATGCAAATGATTCAATATTATATTTCATTACAATGTACCCATTTTTTTCTTGATATTTTTACTGGTGCTGGGTCATAATTTCCTGTGAGATCATCATTTCTAGTTAACTTGTATTTAATGATTTAACAAACCCGGCTATGGTTTGATGATAGGATGCTAGAAATTTTGGATGGGAATTGAGTGAGAATATTGACTTCAATTGGAAGAAGCTCTTGCAAAAGAAGGTATTTCAAGATCTTAACAAACCTGACTCTTAGTTTGTATAAACTCTACACGAATGGTCTCCAGCTTGTCCACTTTTATTGAGCAGAGAGCAGTTTATTGGTACCTGAAAAAATGAAGACACTTAATTTGTCTGTTGATCAATAATCTGTACTTTGTCAAAATGCAGACAGATGAAATAAACAGATTAAATGGAATTTACAAGCGGTTGTTATCCAATGCTGGGGTTAAGCTATTTGAAGGTGAGGGAAAGATAGCAGGTCCAAATGAAGTTGAGGTGACACAATTGGATGGCACTAAATTGTCCTACACGGCAAAGCATATTTTGATTGCAACTGGCAGCAGGGCTCAGCGTCCAAATATTCCTGGACAGGTTAGTTTGCTTGTTTCAATATATCATTGTAAACGCGAAGGTTGCAGTTTTTTTAGTATAGTAGGAATATGCATGTTAAGCATTTTTCCATATGGAATGTTGGAATCTAAACTCTGGACTTCTATCTATATTCCACTCTGACTCATTCTTGACAAATGACTGTCTTGCCTTTTTTGTCTTATTTGTTTGTGACTGTGGGGGCTTTTTGCAGGAGTTGGGTATAACATCTGATGAGGCACTAAGTTTAGAGGAGTTTCCTAAACGTGCTGTGATTCTTGGAGCAGGGTGTGTTTTCTTCTTCATCTCACGTGTATCACAATAACTACTTAATGTCTCGCTAATCAATTTGTATATATATGTTTGTGTTCAGCTATATTGCAGTTGAGTTTGCATCTATATGGCGTGGGATGGGTTCCGATGTCAATCTTGTTTTCAGAAAGGAACTTCCATTGAGGTGTGGCTCTGACATGAGTTGAAGCTAATGCAATTTAATCTCTTACATTTTCAATTGATAAAATGCAAAAGATATACATACAGTACAGTTTATAGAAACCATATCTTTTTTTGGATTGATTATGTTGGCACCAAAATGTAACAATTATTTGCTGCACACAATTAATTTATTAAAAATTAAGAAAATAAGACAATAAGTTGGAGGACATGAATCAAAACCCATGCAAAAACAAGAGCCCTGAAACTTATAGTTTGGAAATTGAAATCTCAAGAGAAGTCGACGATACTTGAACTAATAGAACTTTTCCTATACTAGTTACTATTTTTTTTTAAACTGCCAATGTTAGTAGTTAGTAATTAGTATTGTTAGTTTTTGCTGAGGGTGGGAATCGAACCCCTGACCTCCTCATCTCCACTCCTTAACAGTTAATTCAACTACTAATATCCAATTGGATTCAATATTCTTTCTTTTGTGTTTTTGGCCAACATGGCAACATCGTTTTTTGTTTTGCGTTGTTTAATTACTTCATGCTTTATAAAACTCTGTTGCAGAGGTTTTGATGACGAAATGAGAGCTGTAGTTGCAAGAAACCTTGAAGGAAGGGGAATTAATTTGCATCCAAGAACAAATTTGACAGAGGTATTGTAGTTTGCTACTCACATTTAATTTGATAAAGTAGTTTTCTAAAATGTAAAATTTTCTTTAATTTCATATTTGGAGGCTTAGCTAATTGCAATAAATTTCTTCTAGTTAATCAAAACAGATGATGGAATTAAAGTCATTACAGATCATGGTGAGGAGTTGATTGCAGATGTTGTGCTATTTGCGACTGGTAAGTTTAAAAAATGGTCCATTTCAAAAGATTGATAGCATTAGTATTTTTAGGCTGTTGGACTTCTAAACACCTTTTTGCACATGTCAGAATTTTATATTAGCTTTAAATGAAGCACTTAAAAAGAATGTTTTTGTGAATTCCAAAATTTGGTGCTTGTGTCTTTCTACATTATCATTTTCTTAAGTAAAAAAAAAGTCTGTTTGCTAATAATTAGTAACACTTGATCGGTTTATATGATTGATCAAATTGTATACCCTATCACAGAATTGGAGCATCATACTTACTCGAAGAGTGTGTTTGATAAAGTAATTGGAAATTCTAGGAAAACTAGAATTCTATTCAATTTCTAAATTGTTTGTTTTGATAGAGTAATAAAATTCTTCATTCTTAAACTTTGGTGGACTATTTTTATAATTCCGAGATTTATCAAAATGAAGGGATTTTATGAGGTATTTTGTAAAAACTAGATTTAGGGATTTTTGAATACTACCTAAAAACTAAGAATTTCTAATCGCTTCCTCACTCTATAAAATGTGAATCTCAAATTACTTCTTATAATTATTCGAATTATGCAAATTGGTTGGATTATCCTCAAAATTACATTACCTCAAAAAAATTTCCTCATCCAAAATTACTTTATATGTACATTGATCTAATGAATAATGGATGCAGTAAAGTTTTCTTTTTATCTGTCTTTGGTTTTTTTCTTGGACGGGTGGGAACAATATTGTGCATATTTACCTCGTGAAACATTTGCTTAACTTGTTTGAAAAAATTATTCTATCAACCCACTCTCTAACACACTCTTCTCAATATACTTTTTTAATTAATTGAAATTCTTATAGATTGCATCAAAATTATGTAGGACCCGCATGATTTAGTGGGACTCATTTGAATTTTAATTAATATACGAGAGTGTGTTGCTTGTACTCAAGATTTATCCATGTATTATTAAATGCTCTTTTTTTGCTGCAGGTCGGGCTCCTAATTCTAAGAGGTTAAATTTAGAAAAAGTAGGTGTAGAGGTTGATAAGTCAGGAGCAATTAAGGTTAGTAGCCGTCTCTTTTCTCATCTGCATGTTTACATCAGTTTTCCAAGAAGTCTAGAAACATGATTTGTTGTTATGAATCTGCGAAAGCCATAATTTAGTTATTGTTCTGACTTCTGACTAGTCCACTGAGCTCACACAGCTCACTGAGCTGTTATTAATATTGAGAGATCCTGAGAAATTGTATAACATGAAATATGTATATCTAGTGTTGCAAAAAAGGTGATCTTTAAGGCTGTGTAAAAATGCAATTTTTCTCTAAGAGAAGTTACATAATATAGAAGTCGTTATTGGTTAGGTTACAGTTATAGACAATACTTTTGTTGTAGTTATAATAGTTTTTTTCTTTCTAGAAATTACTTTTAAATAGTAAAAAAAATATAGGTTTTCCCTAATTCTGTTTTGTTTCAAAAGATTAAGCAAACAGAACATTATAAAACCTTTTAAATAGGCAACAATATCTTTATTCACAGACTCGTCCTTTTCCAAGTAATACTTTAATAAATTTCAATATTTCGACACTTACATTGTCATTATTAAATGAAGATTCAATGGGGTTGAATTTGGAAAATAGAATTAAAAAATATAAACCTTCAAACGAATCACTGGTATTTATTTTAAATGCTTTAGACCTTGGAGGCCAAAAATTATTTGGTGTAAATTGGGTTTGAATGTTGATTATTAGATATGCATGTCTTTATTGTTGTGTATTTTTCCAATTGTTTTAGCTTTTATATGTATGGTATAAATTTCTTGTCATGTTTCTAACATAGTGGCGGACTGGCGGCCATATGCTTCCCGGTATAGTGTTTTGGGGATCAGCCACTATGCTCCGCTATCCATCATTGACTATATAGGAATTGAAGAAGTTCTGTTGCTAGTGACATTCAGTTCCTAATGTTCTATATTCATGTGTTTAGGTAAATGAGTACTCACGCACCAACATCCCTAGCATATGGGCTGTGGGTGATGTAACCAACCGATTCAATCTTACCCCGGTGGCCTTGATGGAAGCTTCACTCTTTGCAGTAAGTGTTATGATATTTATTTGATTAGCAGACATTTTGGGGAGGGAGCTGTTGGTTATTAGTTGGTTATACAATGATGTTATTTATTGTTGTTTAACCTACATTTATTTTGCTTTATTTGGATATGTGCAGAAAACAGTATTTGGCGGGGAAAATGGCAAGCCAGACTATAATAATATTCCATATGCAGTGTTTAGGTATAGTTGCATTTATGTAATAAAACTTGGCTGCTGTTAACTACTATGAACATGTTGACTTATGATAACATATCTGCTTCCCTTCTCAATTTTATCTTTTAAATTTTTTTGGCTTAATAATATATAGCTCATTATCATCTGTTCTGCAGCATTCCACCACTTTCGGTAGTTGGTCTAAGTGAGGAGGATGCAATAGAGAAAACAAATGGTGATTTATTGGTTTTCACATCAACCTTCAATCCTATGAAAAATACAATCTCTGGGTAAGTCTAATGTTGTGTGAAAAAATGCAAGTATATGGTTTCGGAAGTAGTATAAAAAACTATTGTACCTCGGAAGATTATTTTCATCAGCATCAAGTAATTATAATTTAATAAAGAATTTTGATGATTGTTGTGATAACATCAAGATGAATTTCGAGGATTGGGGTTACCAATGATAATTAATGAGTTTTGATTGATTGCCTTTTTTAGCAAGATCTTTTAAAATTGAATTGTCCAATGTTTTAAAAATTGAGTTTGTGTAAGATCTGGAGTGGTTTTAAAAATTAAATTGTCCACTATATTTCCCTTATTTCTGAAATAATACTCATATTTCCTTTCCATTGGTGAACTATTTTGTTGGTTGATTCATTGCTTTTAGCTCTGGTTTCAAACATAATTTTGATTTATTTGGTCTTTCTGATTGCTCCATGCTCTTCAATCCTCTGCTAGGTTATGTTTGTTCCTGCTCTTATGTTTCATTTCTACAGTCCTATTAATTTCTGATATTTTTTCAATAGGCGGCAAGAGAAAACTGTTATGAAGCTTGTTGTTGACGCTCAGACAGATAAAGTTCTTGGAGCATCTATGTGTGGGCCCGATGCACCTGAAATTGTTCAGGTACTATTATTGCTTCATATTTTCTGCTAACCATGATGCATCAATGTGATTTTCTTTCTTTACTACGTTGTCAATTGCTTAGGAGCCTTTACATTATCATTACAGTAGGATTGTTATTTGTATTCTCCATCTTATTGCATGCATCGTTCTTCACGAATTAGTTGTTTGTGACCGTACTTCTATAAGTTAGTGCTCTTTGTTTTTCTTTATTTATTTCTATCTCTATTAGAGATAGAAATTCTCTATTAATTCATGATATTAATATTGGTGATCAATAGGGTATTGCTATTGCATTGAAGTGTGGAGCTACTAAAGCGCAATTTGATAGCACGGTAAGTTCACATATTTCTTGATTATTCTGTCCTGTCTATTTTTTAGGACAGTTATAGGATGTTGTCGCTAAAAAGACCATTGTATGACAAACCAGTCATTCATCTTTTGTTGATGCAACCACTGGCGGAGCTTGACCTATTACATTATTTTGACCAAAGTAGTTAGATGATATACTCAAAGTTTAAAATTACATATAATCGTAGTGTTTGTGATGGGTTGAAGTACTCCTTGTACTCTCCAATCCCATTAAACAAATTTGCTTATAATAAAAGCTCGAGTGAAAAGAATTATCCTAATTATTGTGCTCTTTTATGCAGGTGGGAATACACCCATCAGCCGCAGAAGAATTTGTAACCATGCGCACAGTGACAAGGCGTGTTACTGGTGGTGAGAAGCCCAAGACAAATTTGTAAACATGTTTTAATTAATCAATTAAATAAAAAATACGATCGGCTCCCATTGGTCAGGACTTACTTGCATGTTTCTTTTCCTGGGCATAGCCCCTTCGATTTTGTAAAATTTTAATCAAAATACCAACTGTTTGTTTGTTAATAGTGTAGCTGCAATACTAGAACATCTGTTTTTTTCAAATACCAACCAAAGAGTTCTATTATAGCAAATTTCATTTTCTTGAAAATTTGTAATGAAGGGTGTTTTCTCATTCTTGTTTGATTCATTCGGAATGTTCTGTTTTTTCTTTCTTTTATTGCCTCTGGTTTTTTTTTTCTCTCGGTCCTCCAGTTTTTTTTGCTGTAAGGAGGCTGATTTGCATTGCTTGCTTTAAAGCTTTGTGTGTAATTTACTTTTTAAGTCTCTTTTGTACTTCTTGTGCTTAAGAGCTCCTTATATTAATACATATTTTGCAGTTTTCAAAAATATATGATGATAACAAAGAAATCATATCTCACCCAAGTCTCTGGGATCTTTGTTTGCTTTAGTCAAGCATTAGTCTCATGATTGGATGCAGTTGAGGACAACGAATATGAACCCTCCATTCGATTGACTCGTAAACCGGTCTAACTTGTGAATAAAACAATAAGTATAGCTAGCTGTGCAATCAAGTCGTCAAGGAATGGGATGTTCTTGGACAAGTGATGCACTGAATGAGATAGTTTAGGGTAATTCTATACATGTAAATCATAAGCAATTGAGTATCAAAACTCTATATGAATAATGAGATGTTGATAACTTCATCTCGGATGGATACATATATATTGTAAACCTATATACATCCAAAGGAAGCAATTCAGCTAACTACATTGGTAAACTTCCAAATTAATTGAGTTTGTATAATCCTTTCTATTGTGAGCAAAACATGATACCAAATTTGAACAAACCATCAACTTAGTTTTAAACTATCACACTCTTTAATTTAGTCCACAAACTATATAAATATATTAAGTAGTCTTAAAAGTATTAAAGTATATAAAGAGAAACACTTACTTGTTGATGCTTTTTATTTTTATGCTCGCTTTTGTTGAAGCATTCATAGACATTTCAGATCTTAAAACAAAATTGAAAAAACTTGCGGGGTTTGTTGTGTGAGGTGTGAATTCATGAGGTAATGTGTTTCGTGTCCTCTGAAGTTCTCACGCGCCCTTATGAACTCTCAATTTTATCCCTCTCACAGGTTGGATGGCGAGTATATAAATAGCAAAAACTAATAAAAAAATAGATGCGATCTAAGTTCACAAGTTACACAAATATTGTGAATGATATATTGTATGAGCGAGTGATTAAAAAATGAAATAAGAGGTTTCAATACAAAAAATCATTTAAAAATGTGAAAATACATAGGAGTTTGATTAAAAGTAGAGACCAAAGTTGTAACAGAAAATATTTGAAGAACCAAAAGTTGATGTATTGGTAGAGTCCAAAATGTTTCGACACATCTTTGATGTATCTGGGATGTGTCCAATGGTGTCTAAGGTGTGTTGAAGCAAAGAAATTTTTTTTGTTTTGGAACACTTGTCTAAGTTGCCGATACATGTTGTATAATATTATACAGATGTCGGACCCCAATGAGTGTCGAAGCAAAGGAAAAAACACTTTTTTAGGACACTTCTCCAAATTTTTCGACAGGTGCCGTACGAGTATCATACAAGTGTCGGATGCCGAACCGTGACACACTTAATTCTAGAGGTGTCTGTGCTTTATAGGCAAAATTACTAGACTATTAACATCAGCTCATATTATATGACAAGCCCCACCTCTCAATATCATCCTATAAAACCAAAATTTTGCTTCTCACAAACCATGTTATATAAGTAGGCACAAACAGCATGTATATCCACCAAAAGCATGATAAAAACCAACAAGCAATTTAAAAGAAAAATCGACCAGACCACCAACCATAACGAGGCTAAAATGTATCAGACAAATATCATATGCTACCTTCGTCCCTAAATATAAGACTCTTTTAAGATTTTTCTTAGTGACTTTTTATAAGACTCTTTTCAAATTTTCAAGGACATTAATTATTTCTTCACCAACATACCCCTAATTAAAATGCATATATTTCTACAATCTATAATAAATACTTTAGAAAAACAAAACTCATTCTCTTTCTTGAAGGATAAAATTGTAAAAACAATATCAATTGTCAACAAATTTAATATCAAAATCTACTTTCTTAATCTCCACAATTTTCTCAATGAGGTCTTAAAATTAGGGACGAAGGTAGTAAGTAAATATGAAGCTGGTTATTAATAGGAATTAGGAATATACTAAAGGACCTTGTATTGTTTATTAATGCACATCAATATACAAATATGAGCAGAAACTTATGTAGAAGTAGTAATACATAGAAAATGGAAACAGTATGAAACATAAAATTAAATAATTGCTGGAAATAAAACAACCTCTGAATTAAGAGCTTGATCTCTACCTTTTCCCTTTCAGCCATATTTATAATTCTAACTTCGTACAACAGTTACTGTCAAAAAAAAAAAAAAACTTCCTACAACAGTTTCTGACTTCCTACTACAGTTACATAGCAATTACTGCACACAACATTTAATTTAATAATAAAATAAACTGCCTAGTAATATTACATAACTTCTGCTCCAACACTAACTTGATTTTTATGCTTCTTTCTAACATATTTACTGGTGATAGCAGGCCTATTACTAACAGAATTCCTCATAGGTTTACTTTCTTCCAAATATTTGAACAAGGTAGATAATGCAATAGTATCATTGTGAGTGTCTCTCTCAACCAACCATTCCTCGTAAAGCTGAACGTTTACGTCCCTGTCAAATTTCAATAAAAAAAATATAAGAAAAATAAGCTGGTTGGAGATTGGTTGGGACAAATGCAGCTTGCTAGAATTTATTATTTGCATGAAATAAGGTCCACACATGATTTATTAGTTAGGGCAGTTCTTACCTTACAAACCGGACTTGTAGGGTTGAGTTAGGCCTAACCCAAGTTTTAATATGATATCAGAGTCTATCCAAGATCCGTTGGACCCTCTATTGGGTCATCGCTATTGAACCACTCGGGTGACACTCCATATGTCTAAATCTTCCCAGGAGGAGACTGTGTTAAGAGTCCCACATTATCTGAGATATGTTGAGCACCCTCTATCAGGTCCCCAGATCCGTGTGTGAGGAGACTATGTTAAGAGTCTCACATTAAATGAGATAAAACCTGAACACGACTTTATAAGTGGGAGCATTTGTCACCTTACAAGCTGGATTTGTAGGGTTGAGGGTTGAGTTAGGCTCAACCCATGTTTCAAGACAAAGCATCACTATGATAACTGACAATTGACATAACATCTTAGCTATGATGGCACCAGCTACCAACAACTATTTGCAATATGTGTAAATATGTGAATAAGCGAGACAAAGATTTAGGAACAAACATGAATACCTTTTCAAGGCAAGAACTTCATAGTTTCTTCGTAGGTAATCGGCATGGTTTTTTAGGGCATCTTGTGCATATGGTTTTCCCACAGTCCTTACTGCAGCTGCATTTAATAAGGCTTCCAATGAACCATGCTTTCGGACGAGTTTTAGCGCAGTCTTCCAACCAAAATTAGGTACTAGATTTTGGATACCAGGAACACCGTCAACTTCATCCCCTACTATACATCCTACACAATTACAGCATACATAAACAAAAATGTTAGTGTTCATTGTATTACTTACCACGTGATCAGTAAACAAAAACACGATTGGATTATAGAAAGGGTCGAGAAGAAGTCCAACTCTTTGCATGTTATCTTTATGACTGATATGATCTGAATCAAAAGATTATAAATTGGTTTCGAGCCATGTACAAGTTTTCAATATATACTATATACTCGATGGATATTTTTGTTGGCATAAATATAAATTAATGGAACAATCAAACATGAATATAGCTATAGCGTATGATATATCGTATACTCACTAAGGCTCAGATCAGATTCTGGGTCGCAATTATACTGATCTCTGTAATGTCTCATAGTATAGAAGGACCACCTTTGTAACTCTGGCAAAGGCATAACTATTTGCACATCGTCAGAAATAAGTTGCTTAAAATCCTTATCAGGGGAAGCAATCACCACTCGAAACCCTTTTTTGAGAACTTGTTCGGCAAGTGTAGCTACAACATCGTCAGCTTCATGGCCATCAACTTTTAAGACCTATATGATTTCATTTAGTCACAATGAATGATGTGATCGAATAAAAGTAAACTGACTATATATGCAGTTTTGCTTATGTTTATTAGAACGAAATCTGATTATTCTTCCAAAATGATTGACAATATAAACAGTCTTTTAAAGAATGCTGCAGAAGGAAAGAAATTGCATCGTTGCATTTACAAATTGCCAACTAGTTAATCATAAGTAGTTATAATTTTATACAATAGAAACATTCTAGAACAATAGCATGCACTGCTAAGCCAATCAACATACAAAATAATATATTCTAGTAAGTTGTCATCACTGATTTGGTGACCATTGGACTTTAATGCGATTGAAACTTTGGGACATCATCATAGTTAAAATTTCAGGGACAATCAGAAGCAAAATAAAATGCCGGTTCATGACTTTTGACTACTGTCAGTTCATGACTCAATGAGTTTTAAGAATGCAAGTATAATTCTGCTATCTTTTCTGCACTTTCTTCTACTGAAAACTCAGTTGCATCACTGCATGTATATTTTAAGTAGTCAAAATAGAGTTAGAATAGTTGTATGGACGTTCCATGAGGAACAAGACAAGTTTGAACTTTTATATGTAACATGTAATGAACTCGATAAAAATAAGCTTCTTGATAAAATAAACTTCCTTGCAGGAATATGTGAGCAAAGGTGGAAATTATCGTATGCAAGAGTAATTAGCTATATAATGGATTGGAATTATCCTTTAAGCAAATATGAAAGCAAATGTCAAATCATAAAACAATGTACTAGAAATTCATGAATTTCAATTTTTGGAAGGATTCGGGTACAACTTGAACTTCAATCAAATTAGGAGATTCTATAGTTGAGCATGGTATAATGAATTAGAGTTAGTTGTAACATCTTAGAATTGAGAGTTTGGCCTAACTCAACCCTACAAAACCGGCTTGTAAGTTGAGGATTGCCCTAACTTATAAACATATATTCAAGTCATCTCGCAACCGATGTGGGACTCTTAACATGGCTTATGGAATAGAGTGTCTTAATTTGATGAATAGGAGACATATACTTGATTAGTCATAGTATATTCGAGTGTCATAATCCTACATATATCGAAATTGCAAACACATCCACAAGTGTCTCTTTTATGAGTCGTTTTGGTCCTCAGATATGTTTTAAGCAGTCAATTCAATCCTCAAATGTATTTTTCGTCAGCCAATGTAGCCCATAAAATTACTAACAAAAAAAAATGCTAGCGATTTATTTGCAATTTCAATACATTCACAGATTAACAAGACAACCAGTTATACTTACAACCTATGAAGTACAAACACTTCTCAGATTAGGCATGTCCCAGCGGCAGACACGCGTCAGTGTTGACCATTGGCACTTACACTTGTATTAAATTATGTTATATTACCGTGTCAGTGTCCATATTTGTGTCCTTGCTTCATAACTTACAACTTACGAGACCAAAATGACCGTTTCCCCGAACATGTTACTAATCAAAAAGAACAAAAACAAAGTATATACAAAAACATGCCATAAAAATGTACAAGAACAATGATATAAAAAAAAAAAATCACTCACAGGCACATTGCATTTTCGAAGAACATCACTAATAACTGGATGAAACCTTCCAACATAACCAGCACTACCACCACCGGAGGTTGTGAATTTTCTCCGATTTGCTTTATAAGAAGGAAGCAATTTTCTCCGATGTTCACTTCCTCTTTCACCATCAACAACAGCAATAACAGGGTGATTGTGAGCAACTTGAGGAGATAGAAAAAGTGAAAGCCATTTAGCAAATGAGTGTAAACTAGGGTTTGTTCCTTCGTAACAGAGTGGATTCACGTCTAAAAAGAACACTCTTTTAGGTTTTTGTGTGACGGTGGTGGTGGTGGCTGCGGTGGCGGTGAGTGCGGTTGTTTTTGGAGTAGTTTTGAAGGATAGTGAAGAAGGGTTGAAATTGGAAGGGTGAATGAAATTGAAAGCATGTGATGGTGATGATGAAGCATTCGTTGTTTGTAATGATTTCATCATCATCTTCTTCTTCTTCTCAATAGATATATGACATTATCTCATCATGCTTACCTTTATTGTAGTGTCTTCAACAAAACAAACAACATGGATAGGCTCGCAAACAGCCGATAAGGTAGCTTATAGCACATAATTTATAAATTAGCTTTTAGTTTATAGCAAATAAGCTAGTGGATTAAATTTATAATGTTTGGTAAAATTAGTGGTTGAACTAACTTATAAATATGAAATGACGTACAAATAATACGTTCAATTAATATTTAATTTTTTTCAAATAAAATGTTAAGGGTAAAATTGGAAGAAAATATGATATGTTATAAGCTCGTAAGCTACTTGAAATAGCATTTGAAAAATAAGCTATAAGCTAGTAAAATAAGTTATAAGGGCATGTTTGGTAAAATTAAGCTATAAGCTAGCTTATAGCTGATAAGCTAGCTGATAGCTGAAAAGCTAGCTTATAGCTGATAGCTGAAAAGCTAGCTTATAGCTGATAGCTGAAAAGCTAGCTGATTGAAATTAAAGTGTTTGGTAAAATTAGCTTTTAAAGTGGTTAATAAATATAAAATTACATAAAAGAACATGTAGTGGGTAGTTATTTTCTTTAGTTGATAATTTTTTATTTTTTAAAAAATAATAAAATTAAAGGTTAAAAATAGAAATAACTATAAAAAACTATAAGCTATAAGCTCAAACGCTACTTGAAATAGCATCTCAAAAAAAGCTATAAGCTAATGAGAAAAGCTTTTTACCAAACACATCTATTTTTTAAAAACAAGCTTATAAGCTAATCCAATAAGCTATAAGCTAGCTTATTGGACTTACCAAACACACCCTAAGTTATAAACTTTTTTTAAAAAATTGTTACCAAATAGAGCTTTTAGCTTATAAGTTAAAAGCTATAAGCTAGTTTATTTGTATTCCCAAATATAACCATAATCAAAATTTTATTTTTTAATTAATTGAAAAAATAACGTATCTGATCAACAATATAGATTAGATATATTACTTTTTCAATAAATTTAAAATATCTAATGTTATTTATATATGAAACTGTTGGAGTAGTAAGTTTTTTGTTTAAATGAATTGATTGAAAAATTTGAGTTTATTTTTTGTGAAAATAATTTTCCAATTTTATTGGATGTCTATGAAGGGACTTGGTGAAAATAATTTTAGATAAGGTTTTATTTATTCAAACCGTGGATTACCAGAGTTATTTTTTCTCTAAACAATGTTAATGTAAATTGATAGAATAATTTGTACAACACAAATTCAAAATCGTTAGACTCTAAAAAGACAAAAATTTATAGCAATGGGTGGCAAAAATTATTGATTCAATCTACTGTAAATTGAAACGACCACTATATTAATTTGAGCCGAACAAACACCACAATAAGTTGAGAAAACAAAATCGCACTAAGACGACGAACAAAACAAAGTCGCATTAAGATATGAAATCACTAAAAAAAAACTAAATATCACTTACTTAAAAGGAACAAAATGATTTAGAGGGTGATTTAGTTTTGGTGGATGACAAAGGAAAAAAAAAAAGAGAAGAGTAAGATTAAAAAAGGGGATGATTTAACCAAGATATTGAGCTCGAGTAGTTAAGTCCTTATAAAAAATCTTCCGAATTTGATTTCTGATGAGAACAATTCTTAATCAGTCTTATCTCGCGGCCAACTCCCTTTTCCTGATAATCAGAATCCAGAAGATTGATACAAAAAAAATGATGATTTAGAGGGTGATTTAATTGTGGGGATGACAAAAATCTAAAGAAGAAGAATTGCAAAAAATTCATCCTTTTGAGATGATAAAATGTTTTATTGAATTGATTTATTTTTGAAAAATAATTTATGCAAATAAATAAATTTTTATGTTAATTATAAGTTGTCGCTAATAAAAACTGCATCTTCATCTCCATACTCGGATTCCCACCTTCAACTCGGAGTATTTCTTTCAATGATCCATCAATGTGAGTTCTCTACCTCTTTTTATCTCTTCAGATAAAACTTAAATTCTGTTTCGAATAATAACCAAAAGTAAGTTTGGCGTGTTGGAACACAAATTCAAGTCAAAAGAAAGTTTGATGTGTCCGAACACAAATTCAAATCCACAATTTTTAGTTTGTTTTTTTCTTCATATGTAAGTGATTGTTGCAACTATTATTTATTTATTTTTTTGAGGTAAATCATCTATTCTCTAAGTATAATTATAGAAATTAATCCTTCAAATTTTATGAGATCCAAATAAACGACAAACTTGCCGCTATTTAATTTAACATAAATAAAATAAACGTTTGTGAAATGAAGCACTACTACTATATTTTTGTAAGAAAAAATGATATGAACAGACAATGCAAAATAATTTTATGATGTCAACCAATCACAATTATATTTTCCATCATACCATACCATTACCACCCCACTTAATGCTATTTTCTTGATATAATTTTGAAGATCGAAGCATATTCTTGTTATTTACACCGACGGTGCAATGTCTTTTAAATTCAATTTTTTTTTTATTAAAAAATGTTTATTTATCAAAATAAAAAATAAAATAAAATAACGCCTAATCCACCACATCACTGCTTCAACTTTTTAGTTTCTTCTTCTCCGCCGTATCATCTCTCTCTCTCTCTCTCTCTCTCTCTCTCTCTCTCTCTCTCTCTCAATTTTGAAACAAACAACTCTCAATCTCGCCGCCGTGCCTCACTCTCACTCTCTGGTCTCTGATCTCCGATCTGATCGTAGTAACATTTCTAAAAGGAAGGAAGAAACACAGGTCAGTACCAAATTTGCCAACCCTATAATCATATTTTCACGCAGCATTTCATCTCTGAAATTCATTCCATGTTCAATTTCCAATTCTATTTCACTTATAATGATAATAATTATATTCACTGTAGTAGCTTGTGGAACAAATTTTGATTATTTTATTCGCTGTTCCTTCTATCTAATCTGATTATGCCATATATATTCGAGTAAACCACCAAATTAGTCTCTAACTTTGTAGAACGCTCTCAAATAGGTGTCTGACTTTATGAATATTTGAAAAAATTTGTGACTCTGTCAAATTCTATTCGTATTATTAGTTCTTTTGAAGATACGTTAGAGACTAAATTGATAGCAAGTAGATAAAATTATGAACCAAATTAATAGTTAGTTGTTAAATTATATTGACTTAATTGATAGTAAGTGGCTCCTTAAGGTCTCAAGTTCGATTCTCTCTGGTACCAATTTGGGTGGGATAAAATTATGGACTTGATTGATAGTAAGTGGCTAAATTACAAGGACCAACTTGACAGATTAATAAAGTCAGAATTTTTTGAGAGTATCCTACAAAGTTTGGTCCTTAGAAACCCACTTGGGTTGGTATGGTGGTATTGGCCTGTGACCTGAGAGTGTGCTCATTTTAAGGTCTCTGGTTCGATTCTCTTTGGTGCCAATTTGGGTGGGCTAATTTAGCTTCTTCAAAAAAAAAGTTTGGTCCTTAGAAGTGTAAATAGCCATCGCATTAATCCTTGAATGTATCAAAATTGCAAATGCATCCTTAATCTTTTGTTGCTAATCTTATGAACTAAGTTGAACAATGAAGAACATATTTGAGGACTAAATTGACTACTTAAAAATAGATTTGAGGAATGAAATGACTAATAAAAGAGACATTTGTGGATGTGTTTGTAATTTCGATAATTCTAGGACGAATATGTCAACGAGTTGTAAGGACCAAAATGATGGTTTGCCCATCTATCTATATGAAAACTTCATGCCACAAAAAAATCTAAAATGCCCCTATCTAGGAAATTGACACATGTCCATAAAGGAAAAAAATAGTTTAGGAGTGGGGAATATTTGAAGGCGAGGTACTATTAAACATTCCGATCCAAAAATTGGGTTTAGATTAAGTATATCATTAATTTTTCCGTATAAAAACATAATGTCTAATTTTGGATAGTTCAATTCAATTTTATAATTATTTTGTTTTAGGGTTTGAAGCTCTGGATAACCATTACCCATGTCTAATCATCATCGTTCTCCAAGTTCTTCATACAAAACCGTTCTTCCACCCCAAGAACTCCTCGACGATCTTTGCAGGTTTTCTCCTCTTTTCTTTTCTGTTTTCTATTCTTCCACTATGTTATGTTATAACTGTCGTAAATTAATATTTAGTTTTATCGTTACATTTTATGGTATTGTTTTTATTTTTCTGCATTTTTACTTAGGTTAGAAATAAATTAGTACTGTGTTACCTGAGAAATTATGGTGTTGATAGTTGACTATGGATGAAACTTTTTAGGGTAAACAATCATTTTGGTTTTTGAACTGTGAGGTCTTTGAATGAATGTATCAAAATTGCAAACACATCCAGAATTGTCTCTTTAATTAGTCATTTTAGTCGTCTGAGTATGATTTTAGGTAGTCAAATTAATCCTGAAATGTGTTTTTTGTTGGTCAATTTAGTCCATAAAATTACTAATAAAAAAGTTAGTAACAAATGAGACACTAGGGACGTGTTTGCAAATTTGATATATTCAACGACTATAGTGTCAGCACCGGACCAAGCACGGACCAAAATGACTGTTTGCGAAACTTTTTATTTTTGAAAATGAACAGCTATTAAGAAAATGGTAAATTAAAGTTCAATGAATTGATTCATGGTTTTCTCTGCTGCTGAATATGGAAAATCATTATTAGAGTTAATAGTCATTTCAGTCCCTAGTTAGCATATATAGTCCCTTATTGTACCAGAAATTACAAACCCCTACTCAAGTGTTTCTTTTGTTAGTAATTTTATGGACTAAATTGACCTATGAAAAACACATTCGAGCACTGAACTAGCTAATTAGAGACACATTTGAGGACCAAAATGATTAACAAAAGACACATTTTTAGGTATGTTGTTATTTTGATGCATTTAAGGACTATTATGAAAATGCTTCACGTATTTAAGGATCTAAATGACCGCATACTTTTATTTTACTTTACTGCTCCTACTGGATATTCATTAGTATTTGTTGTCAATAGCACACTATAGCAGTGTGGCGTGGCGGCACGTCCCTCCACTGCCCTGCCATAGGCCCGCTAAGCGCTGTGGAGAGTAGCGGCAATACTGTATCCCATGTGTTCGATTGTTCGACCGTGGCCGCTTTTTGTTCTTCGTTGTTTTCTTCAAATTCATCTCTTTGCATTCTTTGTTCGTTTTTTTTTTCCGTTCTTCTCCCTTTCTGTGCAATTTACTTCTTGAACTTGATGTCTTTTTCTGATGGGATGTCATTTTGAGTAATTTTAGAACTTGAGTTTGATGTTATTGTTAATTTGATTACATTTAGAACTTGATTTCGATGGGATGTCATTTTGATTACAATTGATTGTCCCTTTAATTTTATGTATTTTTCTAATTTTGAGTATTTATGTATGTTGTTAGAATTTATGTTTACTTTGTACATGGCTTTTTAGTCATCACAATAGTGATTATCCCAATATACGCCATAGCATTTTTGGGGTTTGGCGCGTATCTGAGATTGACAACATTGATTAGTAAAGCTGTTAAAGATTTTTTTTAACTGCCTAATGATGGATTACTCAGGCTACTTTTTTTTGGTTAATATCCCATTGTTAGGATTCTGAAATTGAATCTGCAATAAGAAAACAAACACTGAAACCAAAAACCATGTCGAGTATGAGACGAAGAAATTACTAATAATTGTTTGAGCATACAATATACATAGCCTATACATATTAATGCACACAAGTTTTCTCAAAAAAGGGAAATTTAGAAATGGCCGAACTATCTAAGGAAACTATATCAAAGTAAAATAAAAAGAAGGAATAACTAAACATTATAATTACAATCAGCACTGATGTGGCTGAAGCCAAAGTTGTTTCATCGCCCACTGATGTTGGCGTAGAAGTGCCATTATCATATGTACTTTGATGAAAAACCTATCTCAATAAAAGTCAGGTTTATTCAAAGAAATCAATAACATCTAGAATAATGTGAGAAAGAGATAGAGAATATTTACACAAAGGATTAATAAGGCCCAACAAATCTACAAGGACTTGCACCAGGTTTTTATGTTTGTGTTTTTGTGTGTGCAAGTCCGGATGTGGTATCAACAAGGAATTAGTTTAGAGACAAAGGGCACATACATGAAATTTAAGAACACAGCTAGAACTTTGAGAGTCCTTCCTTTGTCCTTCCCACCTCCCCTTATACTTCTGTTTTAACTCGATTCCTCTCTGACCTATTCTGTGCCTGTCTCCTGTCCATTTCTCTATGTTCCAAGTCTTTAATTTGATTATTCTTCATGATTCACTCTTGAACTCGATGCTTAGTCAACTGCTTGTTGCCTCGTCCTCCTAGAATATACCTTGGTTATAGTGGTTCTGTCACCCATTAAATTGTTTTCTTTGGTTTCATATTTAAACATTTTAATAATAGTTTGAGATTTGTTAAAATATTTGGCATGCAATTTTAGTGATATAGGTTTATCATATGCTGTTTGATATTTTAGTCCTTTCGTAACATTTGGAATCATTTCCATTAATTCTCCACTCTATTTCCTTTGTTTGTGTTGTTTTTATGATAAATAAAAGGCCACTTTATGTTGTTTATATTGCAGCCGGTTTGTGCTAAATGTGCCAAAGGAAGATCTTCAATCATTTGAAAGGATCTTATTTCTTGTGGAGTATGCCCATTGGTATTATGAAGATAATTCTGTTGAAAACAATCCATCTCTGAAGTCTTTAAGTCTGAAGGAGTTCACTTCTTTATGTATCCTTACTTCAGTTTTCTTTTGTTTTCTATCCTCTCTGTTTAGAATAACATAAGTTACTCTTATTACTGAATTAACTTCTGATAATAGTTATATATCAGCAATTCTTGCATTCACTGGCTTCTTTCTTAGTTTTCATTAAACTAGGGAAAAAATGGTATGCTGAATTGTTTGGTTTAGACATGGAGGTGAAATGAAAGAATGAGAGAAGAGGACATGATATGATATTCTCAGAATATTATTCCTTGGATGTTTCGAAATCATCGGTTTTGTTAAAACTCTGTTGCTCCCCAAGATTTTAATATTTTCTATTATACTTTATACATTATGCAGTCTCTTGTAATCTATGAATCAAATTGTGGTGGGAATCTAAACTAGCACTGAACCAAGCATAACAATGCACATTCTAGTTTTGTGGAAAGCTTCATAGTTTGGTGAAAATTTTCTCTGCATGGTTTTGCTCAAAAAATTTAAGCAGACCCTTTTTTTCTCTCCATAAATTTCGATAATGTTTGCGAACAGCCATGCTCACATGCTTTTGCACAGATGCACACATACTTAAAATGAAATGTTAATATTAGGATAGTGTTGTCTCTTAATTTAACCCTTTGACCATGTGAGACAAGGATATTCCTGTTATGATTTACTTTTAGACATTAGAAGGCATTGTTGTCTAGGCTTTACATAGAAAGGCTGATCATCATGACGTTTTAGTTTCATTGTTCTAATCTCAGCATTCACATCATACAATTAGATTCTTCCTTAATATTGAGCAGTGTTCAATAGCTGTGATGTTTTGAAGCCTTATGTGGCCCATATAGATGATATTTTTAAGGACTTCACTTCCTACAAGGTTCGAGTTCCTGTAACTGGGGCAATAATTCTTGATGAAACCTTTGAAAGGGTAAGCTAAGAATAAATGCTCTTTACTAGTATATGGATTATTTGCTTTCTTTAATACGACAATACCTTGGTTCTCAATGTATTACAATTATTAGTACTTCAAATGTGCATTGAAAATTTTAATTAGGTCTCTAAGAAGCAGTTATTTTATTTTTCTGACTCAAGCACAATTTTTTTTATAAAGAAAAGTCATTCATGTTTATTTAGTTTGTAACCTGCAATTTGAAGTTGTCACTTTTTTAAGAAGGTAAGATTCATGTTGAAGCTAGTGTACATTTTACAACCTGAAGTAAACTTTTCTTGGTTCAAGCAAATGATTTTACAATGGAGCCATGCAACTTTTCTAGGAAATCACCATTGTGGGACTCAAAATGTTATTATCGAAGTTATTTATTGGTATGTTGATCCGTATTTACTTACATATCTGTTGACAGTGTTTGCTAGTTAAGGGATGGAAAGGTTCAAGTTGGAGCTTCCCTCGTGGCAAAAAGAGCAAAGATGAAGAAGATCATGCATGTGCTGTTAGAGAAGTAAGTGTGACTGTTCAGAGTTATCTCTTTCTCATTCTAGTCGTGACTGACCCTCCTTCCATTTTCGTTTGCTCTGTAGGTTTAGTAAACATTACAAAATTGATATAGATTTATAAAACTGACAATTAATTTGAATCGGTTAATTCATGTCATACTAAGGGTGTGTTTAACCCGTCTTAGTTTTGGCTTTTCATCTCCTTAAATGGAGAAGTTGGGCCATTTTAAACACTGTTGATCTTGATCTATCTCAACGCCATAACCAGCAATTTTAAATCTATATTAAATTTACTTATATGATATGCGATAATAACTCATACAACGGCGAGCTATGTAAGTCATCCATTTGATAAAAAAATATTGAGCAGGAACAATATCACAGTATTATGCTGCAATTTGTGCGTGTGCTCACACACACTCACTTACTCTGTTGGTCTTAAACCTTATAGAATTCTTAAGAAGTATTTGACCAATCAATTTTTATTTTAAAAGTAACTATTAAGCTAGAAACAAGTTGAAATTACCAAACAATTTTAGCTTTATTTTTGCAATGCTCGTATTTTAGCTTTAGAGTTAAGCAAAAACAAAGCTGGGTCAAATGCACAAGAGTATTGCTTTTGCTTTTCCTGGCTTATTTTTGTTTGTGCTAAATGCAGGTCTTGGAAGAAACAGGTTTTGATGTTTCAAAACTTCTTAATAAGGATGAATTCCTTGAATTTAATTTTGGACAACAGAGAGTGCGACTTTACATTATTGCTGGTGTCAAAGATGATACATCATTTGCCCCACAAACCAAAAAGGAGATCAGTGTATGTGATTCGTTTGATGTATTTATTCTTAAGGTTTTTATCATATAATTATCCTATGTCCTTACACTAGAGTTATCACTAATACTTCTAGTAGTAGTTTCGGATGGAAAAACAAAATTCCTTTATAGAAAGAGAACGAAAAATTACAGGGGACTGAGTTATACCCTGATTCCCCAAAAAAGGAAACCAGATGAAAAACATAGAGTCGTAGTACTCATTAAAACAAGAAAATATTTGCATATAAGGAGAAATTATACTATCATGAAAATGTAGGTATACTGCTCCATCCTGATGTACATATTATTCAGTTAGGATATGGGTAAAAGTAGAATTAGTTAGGGAACTAGGGAAGTTGGTTAATTGATTAGTTAGTGTCATTTACAAAAGGGATAATGCAAGGATAGCGATGATTCATTCAGTATTGTAAACATTTTGTGAATAGAGTAGTGGCTCTATTGTAGAAGGGGAAACCCTTGGAGGAGAGTTTTCTCCAATTCCTTCATATTTTCTCAATAAAAGTGTTCTTACTATTCATTCTAATTTTTGGGTTCTTAACATATTCTCTTTTAAACTGCCCTACAGATGGATATAGGATAAAGAGGTAGAACTCTAAGATATGGAAACATAATCAAAATCTTATATTTCTGATTTTTCAACTGCTAAGGCCATAGCCACACACTAAAGGGCCGTAGAATTTGGCCACTGACATGCTTGCTACGACTGTAGCACTTGGCTATGGGCCTGTTAACAACAAGTGTAGCATATATAAGTTTAAGTTTCCAATTTCTAAAATAAAAATTTTAAGGAAATTATTATTTAGCAAAGACACATTTAGTATAGAGAAAATATTTTTGTCTTGTTTCTGCAAAACATATTTTTCCAGCACTAAAAGCTTTATATTGAATAAAACGATGTGAGATCCCCAAGAAGGTTTAGTTTACCATATTTT
The DNA here is from genome assembly GCA_030408175.1 of Trifolium repens. NCBI lineage: Eukaryota > Viridiplantae > Streptophyta > Magnoliopsida > Fabales > Fabaceae > Trifolium > Trifolium repens. The sequence goes on from CP125847.1 coordinate 7,444,736, forward strand.
TCTATTTGTCACCGAACTGTTAATATTGAATAAAATGATGTTGTGAAACATATAGTGCTTTGTCATTTGTATCCCTTGTACCGCCATGGTCTGTGGACTAGTGTTGCCGGTATATTGGGGTCATGTTACCTTGAAAATTTGATTTGTAATTATTCTGCATTGTTTAGTTTTACAGCTCTATAACTACTATAGGAGATAAAAATGTGAGAATTTGTCTTATTATATCTATACAGGAAATTGCATGGCAACGACTTGATGACCTTCAATCAACTGATGAAGTGATATCTCGTGGGATCACTGGCCTTAAGCTGTATATGGTGTCCCCTTTTCTGGCGTGAGTACAACTTGTCTTTGATATTTTGGTAAGGTCCCTTATGTTGTCAATGTTCAAAAAGATTCACTGCCTGCCTTCATGCAGATCTTTGAAATCTTGGATTTCATCACATCAACCTCCTATGGCTCCAAGACCTGATTTGCCTCTTAAAGGTATTTGCTATCATTAATGCAATTTCTCATTGGTTGTGACAAACATCTGTTATTTTATTGTTTAACTAACTGCCTGTAATGAATATCAAAATAAAGAGAAACTAATTTTGAGAGAGAAAGAACATTCTGAATCTATTTTATTAATTTATAACCTTAGATGCTCAGTGTCATGCATTTGTAGTTTGTAGTTTGTACAATGCAATGATGATTCTAGAATCAGTTTCTGTTAGTAAAAAGCCTCTATCAGATTAATGGACTATCAAGTATAGAGTACTAGAAAAGTGAGCAAGGCCAATTAGGAATATTCCTCGTCTTCTCAAGGTGGTGTAAGAGAAGATTGCACTTTGATTTTGTCAAGAATGGTTGAAAACGGAGGTCTGTCATCTGTGAGATGCTTAGTAAGAAAGTAAGTTGATCAAGAGATGGCACATGAACAACATTTAGAGAATTAGGAAGCAGCCTTTCATGAAGAAAATAAAAATCCAATTCCATGTGCTTTGTTCTGGAGTGCAGAACTGGATTGTGGCTGACAGCTACTGCACTCTGGTTATCAAAAATTCACAATAAACTATACAGGAGTGGTGCAAGAAATCTGCAACGTCAGAAAGTAGCAACCTGATTCATATGTTCTTCAGTTGTTAGGGCTAAGCTTCTAAACTCTGCTTCAGAACTGAAACGAGCAATAATATGCTGCTTGCATGACCACTGCCAGGCAAATTCTGTTACACGCTTCTGAATGAGGCGCTGAATTAGAGAAGATCCAGAGAGATGATAATATCATCCACATAAATGAAGTTGATTGTTCTGCAGCACAGTAGTGTTGACTGGATTCACCTATATTATAACCGGCATATTTTTATTTACTGTAGTCGTATGCAGTGTCATGTATTTATAAAATGCTATGAACCAGTCGCAACTAGTAAATAACTAATAAGCTTTTAACAAGTATAGACTATATGACTTGTAATATGGGACGAAGGGAGTATTATTTTCTCAACTCGCAATGTGTTGCAGTAGGCTAGGGATTATTTAAAATAGAAATAAATAGCGGATGCATTTGCGCATAAATGGCACTCGTCCGTTTTTTACTTTGATTCTTGTAGATTTTCAAAACTATTGCATTAGGATTGCTAACAAACCTTTTTTTTTTCCCTTTCTTTTGTTAAGGAATTTGTGTGTGGAAAGCAAAGCATAGTTCTACTGGAAGTAGTTCAACAATTATGGACAGCCAACCAACAAAATCTGAACCGGATCCTCAACCTGTCGATATGGGGCCTGGCCGTAGCTTTAGGAATTTCAGGTTTAGTACTGCACCAATTTTACAAGCAATGGAAGCTTCCTTTTCTTGAAAATCCAGCTACATTCCTGTAAAGTATTCTTCGACTGAATTGTTCTCGCCAATTCACCGGTAGTTTTCCCTTTCTATGATATAGTTAGGTTTCTGTACATGGTGTTTGTCGAGTAGTCTACTATGTACATTATGTGCATCAACCAAGAAATTGTTACTTTTTTTTTTTTTTAACCCAAGACTAGAGATAGTGTTCTCAGTAAGCATATGGAGAAGTAGAGAAACATTCCAATGTAAAAGTTAGTAATACTATACTTTCCCTTACCAGCACTCGTTCCTATTATAACTTGATTTCAAGAAGAATGAAATTAATTTGTGGAGTAATGTCTATTAGAAATTAATTTGTGGAGTAATGTCCATTAGAAATTAATTTGTGGAGTAATGTATACTAGAAATTAATTTTTGCTCCTCTGCGAATAATGACGTTATATGAAACGAAATTGCTATCCTAAAGGTCTCTTTGTGCTTCGTCGTGGAATGACTCATTTGGATTCTATACTATGTGCAGGTGGTTGTGGAGTTGCTGAAACTTCCAATCATTTGTTTTTGTCCAATTTTTCTCATGTTCTCTGAAATAAAAAATTTTCATTGGTTAGGTGTTAATGGCCCGATATCAAATATTGTTGGCCACTATACTTTGCAATTTTGTAATGCGTATGACATTTTTGGTAATGAAGTTTGATTGCGTTTACAAATGATTTGATTGACTTGTTGGATTCTCTGGAAGGAAAGAAACAGTAAGACTTCTACTCATAAAGATTCATCGGTGGAAGTGTTGTTTAACAAGGTGAAAATATTATCATGATGGTGGTTGAAGATTAGAATGAAAGATTTTAATTATAATTTAATAAAAAAAATTATAATTTTTTTAAATTTACATTTCTAATTCTTAAATTCTTTTTTTACATTATATTATATAAAGAGACAAAGACAATTTATGCACAATTTTTTTTATAAAATAAATTTAGGGGGACATAATGATGTTCCAAGATTATAAAAGACGTTAAGATGTGTTTGGTTCACGTAGGTGGAGAAGAGTGTAGGTGAGGTAATATTTTTAATTAATCATGTTTAATTCAATTTTTAAGAGAAGAAAGGAGAGAAGATGGAAGCAAAATTCCTCTTAAACGTATTTTTTGTTTTCCCCAAATTGAGTGGATTTAAATGGGAGAGGGAAGTTGAGATGTTTGATTTACAATTTTAATTAAAAGGCAAATATTATCGTAATATCAAAATTATCCTTTTGAAAATTTATCTTTATAGTTTTTTATTTCTTGCATGTATACATTATTTTCATGATGCTAATTTCTTTTTCTTTTTCTCTGTTGAGATATTTTTTTTTGTATTCTTAATTAGTGCTTCGAAGATACTAGTTAGTATAATCTTGTAAAAAAACAATAAAATTTATTCTCTCTAATTAAAAATATGGTAAATGCTAAAGGCTGCCCAGGGACACTCTTTAAAATCTTAAATAGTAAATTTTTTATGGAAATGGATAATACCAATGTATTGGAAATTGTAATATTTAACTTTTTTAATAATTTTTTTTAAATAGAATGATTAAAAAGTGTTCCGGAGCACTCGTTACTAAGAAAAATATAACTTTTTGATAGACCAAATAAATGGTTTCCAAATGACGTGGTTTTTTAGCAACTTATTGTCAACAAGAAAAAAAGAAAAAAAAAAATCAACTCGTTCCCTTCTTTCCGACGGCTACACAAACTCGTTCGCAGCTCTTTTCATTTCTTTGACAGAAACACATACTCACAAGACACAATCCTCGTACCTCTCTCTCTCTCTCTCTCTCTCTCTCCTTTTATTTCTGAGAAATTCATATTGTCTGAAATGTCATTCTTAATTGGAAAATTTTGATTCATATTTTTCTTGTTATGCAGGTTTTAATGGGTGTGATTAATTTCCAAAATTCATCTACTTTCTGCTTGGTTGAATCATCATCATCATCAAAATCATCACACACTAATTTGCAGAAGCAAGTGAATCGAAGGAAATTTGTAGCTATGGCTTCTATCATTCCTGTTGAACAAGTCAATAATGGTCCTCTTCAGGTTACTACTGGTGATTCCTTTATCAGACATCATCTCAGGAAATTGGCTCCTTATCAACCTATTTTGCCTTTTGAGGTTCGGTTCCTCACACTTAATCATCCCATTTTGTATTTGACTTAGTGAGCTTCTGTAAAGCACATACACAGACACAGACACTGACACGTCAACACCGATAATAATTTGAGAAAATGACATAATTCAATGTAATCCTAAGTGCCGGTGTTGTATTGGTGTTCGACACCGGGGCATGCCTGATTTGAGGAGCATCTGTGCTTCATAGGTGAGCTGTGTAGCACTGACACTTCTGATGGAGGGCGGATGTCCAAATGTTGTGCTATCGGCATGAAATTGACATATGTGATTATATTTGACTAATTTGTTTTATTAAATTACTTTTTGTGTTGATGTGTTAGTATCATGTCTAGTGTATGTGTTTGTATCGGGGTTTTATAGCTATAGTTACTGCAACTATGTTGCTTGTGTTGTGAAAATTGTTGCACTGCAATGTTGTTTAGTAACACTAGAAAATGCTGCATTGCAGGTTTTATCTTCTCGTCTTGGACGAAAGCCTGAGGATATTATCAAGTTAGATGCTAATGAAAATCCTTATGGTCCCCCTCCAGAGGTGAGCTTTTTATTTCCTTCTACTTTCCTCTTACCATTGAAAAATTATTAACCAGTAACATAATGTTGTAAATTGTAATTGACCACAATATTGTTTTATTCGAGAAGTGATATTTTGGCACACAAATTTGGCAACAAATCAAATAGAAAATGCAGTTCAGTGGATGGTTGATGAATATAACAAGTTGTTGTAGCTCCATAACCATTCACCGAACGACATTAACCACAATTTTCAAAGTCATTAACAACGACCTTAAAGTGTATATTTGAACGCAAATCGTGGTTGCTGGTTAATGACTATCATGTGTATTTTAATACCTAAAAATCATGTATATTTGAACATAGTTTGGATGATCAATGAATATATATGGATATTTGAACACCTGAAAATTTGTGGTTAATTTAATTGTATTTAGTGGATGGTTAATGAGATGTGATGCATTGTTATATTTATTAGCCATCTACTGGACATAATTGACCACATACTTGAACTGTGTTAACCGTTGTTAACCATCTAATTTGACGTCAAATTTGTGTGTCAAAATAATGCAACTCTTGTTGTGTTATTACTCTTTCATTTTCCAATTTCTATATATACTCTTGTCTTGGTTATTATGTTCAAGTGTATTGTCTCTTGAGTTGACTATTGGAGTATTCACAGGTCATGGAAGCCCTAGGGTCAATACAATTCCCATATGTCTATCCGGATCCAGAGAGTCGCCGATTGCGTGAAGCTCTCGCCCAAGATTCAGGCCTTGAATCTGAGTATATTCTTGTAGGATGTGGTGCTGATGAGCTTATTGATTTGATCATGCGGTTAGAACCATTTCATCATTTAACGTTTTTCATAGCCTTCAAATTAATTTTCTCTTTATGTTAATTTGCACATAGTTATGATCACTCATTCTTATTTTCCGCGGTTTGAAATATGGTTTATATATACTGCAGTTGTGTTCTTGATCCTGGTGATAAGATTGTTGACTGCCCTCCAACTTTCACAATGTATGAATTTGATGCTTCAGTTAACGGAGCACTTGTCATCAAAGGTAAGAATAAAATTTTCAACTTTTTATCATCGTTCCTTTTGTCCTCTTAGTAGTCTTTTGCTTTGTTATCAAATTTCGTATTTTTGTTATTATAGCATGTCAGATGCGCATAAATGTCTCCATTATTTAAACTGCAGTTCCAAGGAAGCCAGACTTCAGCTTGAATGTGGAACACATAATAGAGGTTGTTAAACAAGAGAAGCCGAAATGCATATTTTTAACATCTCCAAACAATCCAGATGGGAGGTAATTGTCAACTATCAATTTTTCAACATCTTTACTGCATATCTCGAAACGTCGTTACTATTAAATCGAACGGCGTGGCGGATTGTATGACAAATACCATAGCCAATTTGCGAAGGAGTGCCTGTCTTGGCATTACCATAGGCTGCAATGACGGATGTTTGGTCTTCAGCTCAGCCATATTCCGCTATCGACAACACTGTTTAGAAAACTAGTTACCTGAATTTGGGCTCCAACCTAACTCAATTTCAAAAATTTGTCATGGTGTGAGGTATGCCACCAATTATAACTACTAGTTTGGCCATATGAATAGTCAGCGTAGGATCTTAACATACCCTTCAGGTTGCCCAACAATAGATCTGGGATAGACTCTGGTTCTATGTTTTGAGTTATGGATGTTAGATAAAAGAAGGGAATGTGAAAGAATAAAGATTTTCGGAATATGATTATGGTGTAATATGATTGGTAATAATTTGATACAAAAGACTAAGGACTATACCTTATTTATACTCAAACAAGACTCAAATCCGAAATAAATTGGAAAATTTGGTAGTATATTAAGAGAGAATCAGAAAATGTGTTTACAATATTGAATGAAAAAGCTTCTTAATACAGTGGTACAATCAGTATTCATGGACTGAGCCATACTAATTCACTGTAACTAACAGCTAACCGAGAAATGTATTCTCTCGTACCCTCATAAGCTCAAGGCGGGTGAGAAAATGAAATGAGCTCAAAATACATTGAAATTGTCACTTATAAAGGAGATCTAGAAGTTGATCTTGTCCAGGAATATGATGGACCGTGATCAGTGGCGGATCCAGAAACTTTTGCCGGTGGGGGCTAAAAAATAGTGCATATATTTTAACTAAAGAAATATGTTACGAATTTTTATTAAATACACAAATATAATGACAAAAAAAAATTAAAATACATAAAAGTTTATATAAATTAAAATTTGATACCTTACATTTAAAAAGTAACAATTTGATCCCTTATGTTTCTACCATTTACATTAGTTTGTCCTTTCCGTTAGTTTTGTCATTAACACCGTATCAATTGTACACGTGTATAAGTGTCCACGTGTCTGTCCACATATGCAATCACTAACTAATGCAAACGGTGGAAACATAAGGGACTAAATTGATATTTTTTAAACGCAAATGATCAAATTGAAACTTAAAATAAACGTAAGGAACCAAATATATAGTTAACCCTAAATTTATTGAGTGGATAGTAGACCTAGTTATGACTCATGGGGGCTTAAACATTATATTAATACTATTATTAATGTAAAAATATTATTTTTGGTGGGGGCTTGAGCCCCCAATGCATTATACTTGCATCCGCCCCTGACCGTGATCGGCTTATTCAACGCCTTCTCGAACAAATAATAAGTCAAGTTTCAAGTGTTTTGTGCGTGAATAAAGAAGTGGGTTGCGGGCCAGTGCTTCAACACTCTGATTATCTCATAAAACCAAAGGAACTTGTGCAGAAACATCTAACTTAAAATTTAAGGTTTGAATGCATTAAAGTTCTGCTGTAACTTGAGCTAGGTATGTTTGGATGGATGGTTTTGGAGGGGAGGAGGGGTGAGAGCTTACTTTTCTTTTTTAAATTACGAGTTATGTTGGATTGAAGTATTCATATATCATGTTATTTCAATTTTTTTAAAATATCAAATATATTTCAAAATATATACTTAGCCCTCAAAAACCCCTCCTAGGGTCTGTTTGGGAGTTTGGAGGGGAGGACTTTGGTAAAAAAGGAGTAAGTGGAATGAATGAAAGGATTGTTGCATTGCGAGTAAGATGGATAGTAGATTCAATAGAAACTTTGGAATGAAAAAAATCAAAATAATTGTAAAAACAGATGGTTATCATTGTCTATGATCATATTATTGCTTGAGATTCACATTTTGGTTTTAAGAGGAAGAGCTGTACATGTAGGTGAGGAAAAAAAAATTAGAGGAAGATTGGTTTTAAATGTCATTTGTTGGATGCCACGAGGGAAAAAGTTAAATTATGGTATACGATCTATGTTGTCAGCGGGATGTAGCAGCATGGGGGGTAGCCACCTCCACACATGGCCATGCAACTCAGAATTTGAGTAGCGGCCGGAAACCCATAGCGGGATGTCGCACTATGTTTTTTATCCGAAAACCTGAAAAGACCCTTAAAAGAAACCGTTGCAGGGGTATTTAGCGGTTATCACGCAAAAAGACCCCTAAACCTTCGTCTTTCTGTCATTCTGAACCTCTCTGCTGTAAACCGTGGCTCGCCGTCCTCAGCCCGAACCATTCCCAATCCCCTCCGTCCTCCGTCACAGGGTTCAAAACTGTGTGGCTTTTTTTTATTCCCTGATAAGCGACTGATCATGGACTAAAAGCACATTATTTCATTATTTATAGCATTCAAATAAACATATTTAACACTTATTATTATTCTGGTAATTTGTGTTTATCTTCTGTTAGCTTCTGATCAAGTATATGGATATAACAATTTCACAACAGTATAATTGATGATGGCGATCTCTTAAAGATACTTGAGCTTCCCATACTGGTGGTGCTGGATGAAGCGTACATTGAGTTTTCAAAAATTGAATCAAAGATGAGTTGGGTGAAGAAACATGATAATCTGATTATTCTTCGGACATTCAGCAAAAGAGCTGGTAATGCTGATACTCATTTTTTCCCTATTATGCCGGGAAACTTTAAAATAAACTGAAAATTTTGTTCATCCCTTAATTTAATTTATTTTCTTAAGAATTGTTCTCTTGTGATATTCGATCAAACCGTGAATCATTATTCATTATACCATTATGTTTTCCTAAGCTGAATACTATCATTACTAGTGTTTATTTGTGACTTATTGTATGGTTATTGATGAAGTAATCAGTTTTAGATAAAAGACGAGAGACATAATAACATCTTTGAATATGATTGATTACTATCACTTGATAGTTATAGTACTAACATGTTAAAAATGACTAAATAGTAAATACTAGATCCTATTCTAACTTCTAAGTTTAGAAATTGATTGTAGTGGATAAAGTGAGATACTCTTTTTTTGGTATTAACACCTTGGTTCCCAGGGGAAGGGGGCCCCGGTAATGCAGAGTTCGGCCACAAGGTAAGTAAAGTTTGGCCAAGAATTGCTCCCACCAGGAATCAAACTCGGGTTCTCCTGAACGATTCGTCCTAGAGGGAGCTCATTAATCTAATAACATAATATAAAACATATTGTTAGATATTTTATATGTTCTGATAGTCATATATTAACTTGAAGCTAACGATGACACTAGTTGAAGTGAATGAGTCAAAAAGTTAGACACTACATAGTCTATTTAGGGTATAGGAATTGAATGGTTAACCAATTTTGTATGGTTATTTTAATGACTTTGTATCAGTAGTTTTATTGTCATCCTCAATTCATAGGAATTTTTCCGAGTTACTAACAACTCTTCCCTGTAAAAATTGAAATAATCCGTGTTAAAATTATTAGTTTATTGATTGTATATGATGTTTCATGTCTTGTTGAAAAACTAAGCATAAAATCATGTTACGTATTTATCATATTGGGTTGTTTCCTGCATATAACATGGTTAGAGTTCCTTTTTCTAATGTCAACCATTAAATTCTCAGGTTTAGCTGGACTTCGTGTGGGATATGGAGCTTTTCCTTTGAGTATCATTAAGTATCTTTGGAGAGCAAAGCAACCTTATAATGTTTCTGTTGCTGCTGAAGTTTCTGCATGTGCAGCATTGCAAAATCCTACCTATCTAGAGGTTTTTCTTTTGTGCTTTGTCATATATCATACATGTATGCTAATTTGTTTTGCACTAGTACATTATCACTATTGATAGCTGTTAATTCATATACACCGTCAATGTAAATACTTTTCACATGGTCAATCTATAATAACCGTTAGATTATTAATGACATACTACCTCCGTCCCTAAATATATGACCCCATTGAGAAAATTACAGAGATTAAGAAAGTGGGTTGTGGTATTAAATTTGTTGACCATTGGTATTGTTTTTACAATTTTATCCTTCAAGAAAGAGAACGAGTTAATGTTTTCTTAGAAAGAGATTAAGAAAGTGGGTTGTGGTATTAAATTTGAAAGGGCTCTTATAAAAAGGGATAGAAAAATTTGAAGAGGGTCTTATATTTAGGGCATATGAAAAATTTGAACGAGTTAATGTTTTCTTAGGTAATATGTGTTAAAAGAGTCCCACATTGGATGATAGATGACCTGAACATATGTTTATAAGTTAGGGCAATCCTCACCTCACAAGCCGTTTTTGTAGCGTTGAGTTAAGCTTAACCTAAATTCTAATAGATTTTAATCTTCTAAAATCACACATGATTGGTTGTGATTTGTTGATGTAAAACTTTTTGCACTGATAGTGTAACACAATCAAACTCTAATATTGTGTCAATCGCTAGATGATTATTGCATATTATTATTGATAATGCAAGCTAATGGCCAAAGTCTAAACATTCTTAACATACAGAATGTCAAAAATGCTTTGGTGAAAGAAAGAGATAGGCTTTTTGACCTTTTGAAGGAAGTTCCATTCCTTAAGCCATTTCCAAGCCATTCCAATTTCATTCTTTGTGAGGTTACATCTGGATTTGATGCAAAGAAAGTAAAGGTACATTCATTTTCATATCTTATCTTCACATCTTCATACTTATTTTATTCACTTTTTGTATATGTTTGAGCTAATAATTTTTTAGTGCCAAATTCAAAACTTTCACCTTGATATTTGGTTTGTAGATGTCTCTTTTGTCCTAGAAAGTTCCATTTCATTGGATAATATAATCAAATTAGCAGGAAAAGTTGTCTTCGCGTTATCAACATCGACTCATATGAGTTTACCTCGTATTACAATAGTATAAAAATGATATATACATGACATATATACTTATATAATTTGATAAATGTATCAACAATTTAAAATTTTAACTCAATTATATAGTGAAAAACTGACAACTATTAGAGTATACGGTACAATACATAACTAAGGGAGTAACAGTTTGGTAAAATACTTTGTTAAAAATTCCCTGCGAGTCCAGCTAAGTAAACTCAGTTTCATTTCCGTGTTTACTAAAATTCAAGTTTAATGCCGAGTCAGCTCGAAATTGATACATAAGACTCATGGAATTGTACAGAATCGTATGATTCCACGAGTTAACTAGCTATTTAACAATCTTGTTCATAAGAGTGAAGTTCTTTCCAGAAAGATTCTGATAGATATAATGCAAAATTGTTTTGTTTTGTTTGAAAATTCGGCATCACTTCATGTTGTTTTTGTGAACACAGGAGGATCTTGCACAAATGGGTGTGATGATTCGTCATTACAGCAATAAAGAGCTGAAAGGCTATGTTCGGGTATCTGTTGGGAAGCCGGAACACACAGACGCACTTATGAGTGGTCTCAACAAACTATTGTAGGAGCAAAATTTCAATGTGATCGAACACAATCTCTTAAATAACATTCGAAACCAGAGGAAAATATATTAAGAGAAGTTGAGCTAGTTTATGTTTTGTTGTAGACAATGGTGATTTAATCTCACACTCTTGAAGGGAGATTGGATTCTCCGCATTCAAAATTATACCATATTCGTGGCACCTAAATTGTCCAATTTTAATTGGACGGTTCAGATACACAACTGCATGAATGCGTGTGACTGCGCCTAATCCAAAGTTGTAACATTAAGGCACAAGTTAGTTCCTTGTTTTTTTAGAAGAAAATAAATTAAAAGTGGCAAATTAAAAGGAGAAAAATGGAAGATATTGTGTTTTAGTCTTTTGGTTTGTCATTGTGAAAACCATAAGAAAACAAAGTTGTTGTGCTTCTGTTTTGTTATTTTTTTTTGACTGTTTTATGTTTTGTATTGTGTTTCAAGTTTTTTTACTTGTTTTTGTTGGCACCTTTTAGATTTTTAGGTTGTATTTGTTAATACTATTGTGTTTTGGATTTGATTATGTTATGTATTTTGGATTTGTTGGTATAAATGAACAGAGATTAGTAATGTTTGTTTCAATCTATTCCAAAGCAAAAGTTATAAGAGAAATTTTTGCATACCCTGATGTTTTGTTTGGTACGGGTACTCTCTACGAGACAAAACTTATTTTAATATAAATAAAAATAAAAATATAACATGATATTAAATTTTATCTAGAGAATTGGTATCCAACAAAATTCTGGGATACCGGAATGTTCACTGAGTTATAATTATATGATACCATTAAAAATATGGAAATTTCAATTTTCTACTCATTTTAGTAAATAAACAAGCACTTTAGTTTAGGGTATGTTTGGTTCAACCGAGGGGAAGGGACGGGAGGGGAGGGATTTTTAAGGAGGGGAGGCGAGGTAAAACATAATTGATTATGTTGACAAAATTACCCTAACTTTTTTATTAAACTTCTAAATTATCCTTGTTGGAATATTAAAATTTTAGGTTTTATTTTTTTTTACGATAAATTTTTTTTAGGTTTTCTACTCATTAGAATTTTTTTTGTTATATATCTATTAGATTTCTTTTTTGACGTAATATATCCATTACTTATTACATTTTATGTGAAGAGCAATCCTTTTAAATGCATGTGTATATGACACACCGAGGATTCGTTTGGCCCAACTTTTTTTTAACTTAATTGACTTAAAACAGCTAATTAGTATATACTACCATAAAGGACTAAAATATTTAAAAATAAAAGAAAAATTCTTTAAAAATATATATTCATATTTATAAACTAAAAAATATTTATAAAATGTATAAAGTAAATACATTTAAGGGTCTAGTAAAATAATTTACAAAAGAGAAATTATTTAATGATGATCAAAATTACATTCTTATAAAAAATATAAATCATATTAAAAGAGTTTAATAAATAATTCTTCAAATAATTGACACAAAAAAATGAATAAATAATCTTTTATTAAATATAAACAATATTTTTGAATCGATTATATATATATATATATAGGGATCCTTTCAAGTGAGAGGATTTTTAGAATGAGAGGGTGAGAGGATTAAATTTAAGCCGTTGGATTAATCTTTATGATGGCCTTTCATTTTTTAAACTGCAGCTAATCTTTTCATTCCCTTGTGAGTTTTCTCTCTCCGCATAGTCTGTTCCATTCTGCCATCTTCCTTTTTCACGATACAGCCTAAAACCTTAACAATACTGCTGAAATTATCTTTGTCAGGATTTAAATCCAATACCTTTTAACTCCTTTAACCCTTAGCTCAAATCAGTTGAGCTATCCACCTCATCCATAGGTGATAGGACATAATTTCTTATCAATGTAATAATTTGAAGAAAGGTAATACAGTTGAGAGCTATTAACGGATACCTCCGACTAACTTTCAAATTTGAGAAACACATGAATTTATATTTAATCATCTATAATTTGTTATATATTTGCATATAGTATTTTTTTCTTAATTTTATAAATAATTGATATTACTTCATTTTATTTTTTGAATACTAATGTTACTTTATACTAAAAATAAATGGTTCACTTCGGAGCAGCATAATCTGACTAAATTACATGTTTGATTTCATATCAATTTGCTTTCTTTAAGATAAGATTGCTATTTTTCTGCATAGAATGGATTCTAACCAATTATGTTGGTAATTGTCAAAAATAAAATAAAAACGAATTATGTTGGGACATGTTTTATGGGCTTGACTTTTGGTATTCTATCTACAAGACAAAAATGTCAAATTCTCCATTACAAAATTTCTACTACACCCCCTATCCAATACTACACCCTATAATTAATTTTCCTTTTCACTGAAAAATAATTGGCCCAGTATTGAAAAGTGAAAACACGAGATTTGAAATTAATGTAACATTTCACATCATGTGTCTATAAAATTCCAAAAGAAAGATGAAGGAGACGCAACCGACTCAATAATATCACTGACGTACGGCCAAAAATATTAAAACCACATAGTATATATCTAAATATAATAGAGTTTTTATTATACTCAACTAAAAATAATGTGCTTACCAAAAAAAAAAAACTAAAAATAATGTTTTTTCATCTACCAAAATAAAATAAAATAATGTTTTACCAAAATAAAATAAAATAATGTTTTTTCAGCGGCAGTATTGAGCATGTTTATGGTGCACAATCATATATGACTTCATACTTTTTCAAGGCACATGAATAAGACCTAACTTAACCGTTAGTTCCAATGTTAAGAGGATGATCATCTTCATCTGAATTCATCTTCATTTAAATTCATTCACATAAATTGTGTCTGAGTTTCCTGTGGTACTTGCCACTTTATCTATTGACGAAAAAATAAAATGAATACGTTATTTTTCGATTAGTATGTAAGTTTAATTTTCAGTGCAGTGTAAAAAAATTTATATTCCTTACATATCACAATCAATCATGAGTAATTTTAAAGTGATTACGATAAAAACCAAATATTTATAATGATCTAACATTTACGACTGTTTAACTCTGTAAAAACTCTTAATACCTTTTTAAATTTTACATTAACAGTGTATATAAATAAACTATTTAGTATAAAATTTAATTTTTATGCATTATATGGGTTCTTTTACACCATCAAAATATCACAACCAATTATAGATATGACTTTAAAATTGATTATTATAGATGTCAAAAGTTTAATAACTTATCAAAATAAAATAAAAATATATTCGTCCCTTAAGGAATTTTAGTTGGTATCTATCAAGAGATATTATTATAGGGGTTATGATTCAAACCTCAATTTTTTATTTCTTCACACTTATGTGCGAGTCTAACCACTGAATTATTGAAAAAAATTCATAAAATACACAAAAGATATATCTGAGTTTCTTGTTTGAGAGTGTAATAAATGCTTGCAGAAGTCCTTTTCCTCTAGGCTCTAGCAAGCAACTTGGTTGAATATGCATTAAATGTTTGGGCCATGTTTGAGTGTGGAGACCCAAACCGAATTGGTGGATACATTTGCCTTACTTGCTTCATATAGTCAAATAATATTGACTCTTATGTTGAGATTCTCTTTACCTCATAATTGGTTGGCTAGCTCGCTTGATTAATTATTATGTTATCTCATCCATTGCAACATGTTTTGTGTCTGTTTTCAGTATGCCAATCTCAACAAACAAAAACTGAATTTTATATTGTGATATAAAAATTAACATTTGAATCGTTTGATTTTAATTGGACGACTATTGACATGCATCAACAACAAACCGTGATGCTAACAAAACTTGTGATATGAAGTAGACTAAGATCGGCGACCAGAGTTAATGATGAGTGGCATAAAACGGCAACTGAGCTCAACAACGACAATGGTGGAGGTGTTGTACTTACAAATTAATACTCTAACATTCAAGTTAATCGTTGACTGAAGTAGGTGAGAGAGATATCTCAAAATATTGGGTGAAAGTATCATTTAATAGATAGGGTTTCAAGAGATATTGGGTGATAATTTTTTTTTGAAAACCGTTGAGGTATTCTTGGTGTGATTTGTAGATCATCGTATCATGTAATCCTAATCATAGGGTGATGATCATGATATCTATATGGATCCAATAAGGTGTGAAGGTTGATGCAAAGGTGATGATACCCTCATCATACACCTCTGCAGTTAGGTCTACTAAAACTTTGAACCTAGGCCCAATCTTGAACATCATGATTCTTATAAGCAAGGAGGATACTGATCTTAAATTAAGTTAATAAACTATTGATATTACATATACCTAATTAACAAATTAAGTGTGATGACATTTATTTTCTTTCTCTATATGTTAAAAAATGTTGGATGATGAAAGGATCCAAGGATCATCACATCAGGTCTTGAACAATTACACAAGTGAGTTGAACATTACATTTTTACTCAAAATATTAAGGTATTAGATTTATAGATTCTCTCTTATAAATCATTCAATATCCACTGTTCTATCAAAGTGGGACTCAACTCACACTTGAAATACCATAAAAAATAATTAAGGGCTATCGTTACAATCTCATTAGAAGATAAGAGTTTTGATATCTCTACAATTATATATAATACGATCATGATTGAGGTTGTATCAACTGCATCTAACAATTACCGAGGGGAACCTATGAGGCGCACAAGGTGAGTTCTCCCCTCCCAATCGAATTGCACGACTCAAGAATCGAACCCGTGACCACATGCTTAAAGGGACCAACACCTTTACCACCACTTAAACCAATTCATTGTTGATACTACAAATTGCATGATCAAAGATATAAAAATGTACCGTATTAATTAGTTATAAAACTCACAATGATTGATTAAATACGGTGAAAATGATTACATTTTTTTATAGCCTGTGATATACAGAAGCGAGTTTTTCCATTCTAACTACATTTTTTCTCCATATAAGAGGCAGAGATCGAAACACTGACCACTTGTTTAAAGGAATCAAAATCCTTATCATTTAGACCAATTCCTTGTTGATTAAGTATATTTTTATTATCTTTATATATTAAGAGAAGATTAGCACCTAACTCTATATTTCTAAATTTTTCAAAGATGAAACTACTTTATTAAGCCGCCAGAAATATGTTCCAACTTATTCAAGTGCATGCGTACTTGAATATAAGTGTATATATTAAACTATTTATGAACAATTAATAATTTTCCTCTCACTGTCTAAAGTAAGTTATAACCACTTTGGAATTAAGCGGCAAATTTTTCTTTAGATCAAGCAGAAAATTCTTCAATTTAATTATATCCACACAAGAGCAATCATTTGAAATAAACTCAGGTCCTATATAGTCGAACAATACATGTTATTGTGTTCATACCTACCTATCTATTTTTATTTTGGTACAACTTATCTATCTATTTCATAAATGTTATAGTATTTATAATTAGGAGTAAACCTTTCCCCCCCATAAATGTTGTCATAATTAATCAAAATTATAAATACATTTAAATGTGTTTTTTTGTAGTAATTGGTCTTAGAATGTATTTATAGTTAGCTACTTGAGTATTCAATTTTTTTCCTTTTCTTTAGTCAAAATTTTATCTAAAAAATTACTAATAAAAAAAATACATTTGAGATGCAAATTTAATACATTTTTTTTAATGGGCAAAAGGGGCATAGTCCCTTAATTCTAATACATTTAGATACTATAGTTAGTGATAGCACATTACATTTTTTTTGACGGTATCACATTACATTTTTTTATGGAGACAGTAGCACATTACATATTAAAGGATAAAAATAACTACTCACTCCGTTACAATATATAAGCAAAAATTCACTTTCTAGGTTCATTGTATAATTAATGTATCTGGACAGTTTTATTGTCCAGATACATTAATTATACAATAAACCTAAAAAGTGGTTTTTTGTTTATATATTGTAACGGAGGGAGTATATATTAATTCATTTAACTAGTTGCAATTTTTTTTTTTTAAGGCAACTAGTTGCAATTCTTGTCAAGATCATTATACTTACATTAATTAATAATAATCGAATAATATCATAGAATAATATCTAATTATAAATAGAATAATTCAACAACAAATCTAACAAAAAAAAAAAAGGAAACTCAGAATTATCATATAATAATATTATGGCACGTTGATCTAGTGGGACCTGGCAATAAGAACAAGACTACAAGAGTTTGCAGCTCAAGTAATCTTGCTTTAATTCTATTTATTTTGGGTCAAGTTTTAGGATGACATGGGCAGACAAGAACAAACGAAAAACAACTTGCTTTAGCAGTTTTTTCCTCTTTTGAAAGGAAAAAACATTAATAGAGTCAAAGGGCTAAATTATGTTACATGAGAACACAATTTTAAATAAAAACACTGGACACACATAAATAATAAATTTTTAAAGAGAAATAATTTAATCATATCATTTAATTATTTTCTATATTTTTATATTTATGTGTGTGGATCTATGTTTTTGTTATGTTAAAGTAAGTATTTCTATGTAGAGTAGACGTATTCTTCAAATTTTCATATAGGCTTACTACAACTACTAAAAAAACAGTGTTGAAAATTAATAGCAAAGATTTAGGGCCTGTTTGAATTTGAATTATTTTTGAACTTATGAAAATAGGTTATGCAAATAAATAAATTTTTATGTTAATTTATAAGTTGTCACTGACAAAAAGTGTATCTTTATAAGCTGTTTTCTCATAAAGTACCTATAAAAACTTATTTATTTGTATTAATTATTTTATATATGATAAAAATTAAATCAATCCAAATGAGCCATTTGAACTCTGTGTATGTTATAAACCAAGTGCAATTCAAAAAACGGTTTCTGTTGTTAGTGTCATTATAGAATACGTTAAAACTGTTGTTGTTGATTGTGTGAATTAAATTTTCACTTTGATTATTTTGGTACAAATTTTCATTTTGTTTTTCTTAAAAGTTCTATTTTAAAAATTAAAAGGTCGGAGTAATCTCTAAATTGTTTAAGACGACAGTGAATAAATAGTGTCAATGTTGTTATGAAAATGATCCAAAATAATTCAGACTCAGGTTAAATAATACTTTATTTTTGTTTATATATGAGACCGGATGAAGTAATTAATAATAAATGCTTAAAATTTCAAAAAGATGGACCAGTTTTAATTTGTTGCCACCTGAGGTTGCTGTGGAAAAATCAAGGAAACCATGACGGGAAGATAAAGGTCAGCGTTTCTTAATTTTTTTTTTTTGAATGGCTAAATTTTATTAAAATTGCAATTGCGCACAAGACGAACACAATGCATAATACAAACACATCATAAGAAAGAAAATAAACTAAAACAACACCTAATTATCCACCGACACCTATAGTGGAGCCCTTACACCAAATACCATCAACTCCGCCCATCCAACACAAACTCCATCTCGACAATAACAATCCAAATGACAGCCCCTAAGCCAAACAAGAATCACCGCACCTTACGCCAACACCAACACACCAATGCTAACCAGAAAACAAAACCAAAGCAACCGGCACAGTGGAGACCGCTGAGCACCACAAACCAAAGTCCGCTTAAAAGAGAACCACCATCCAACAGCAGTGCAAAAGCAGCCACGTCGGAACACCAAAACCAAACTCAATGAACAATCGCAACCAAACTCCAAAAACAAAACACAAAAGCTACGACGTAAAGGGCTAAAATCGCGGCAAAGAAATGTTTTGGAGAGAGGTTGAGACTCCGCGGTGGTTTTCTTGAAAGAGAGAGAAGATAAACGGCAGAGCAGCGGAACCACAACCGGACTTTAGAGTTGTAACAAAAACACAAAACAACGTTAGTGAAACAACACAAATCCATCAACCCATCACCTGACTGTAATAACACCCCATCACCTACACAACACCACCGCCAAAGGCACCAAAATCCAAGCTGCCGGCACCAAGAATACAACCACCAAGCACAACACCTGCAAAAACAGCCACCATGAATACATCACCTGCACAACAACACCACCGCAATGCCGAAACAGCCACCAAGCACCAAGCACCAAGAATACACCACCACTAAACAAAACCTACAGATCTGTCACCACCACCACCACCACCAAAACAAAACCAAATCCGTCACCACCAGTTCACCACCACCGAAACCGAAGCAGTTCCGGCACCACCACTATACCGAGAACACCCAAACACCGGCAAAACACCAAAACAGCGGCGCTGCCGCCGTCTTCGTAGCAACCAACAACAAAACCACCGGAAAGCAAAAACAAACCCACAGATCGAACAGGCTCCACCGCCGGAAGAAGCAACAGAACCACCGTGGAGCAAAAACAAACCCACACCGGAAGAACAACTTACTGCAGCCGCGATTTTCACCGGAAAGAACTGGAGGAGCGGTGGTGCGGAGGACCACCGTCACTCGTCGCACCACCTACGGCCGGGATCTACATCGTGAAGCTTGGATTTGGATTAAGGGTGGAGGAGACGGTGAGAATAAGTTGTTCGCAGAGAGAAGGGAGCGTTGATGAAAGAGAAAAAGTTTTTGGTTTTGTTCTCTATACTTAATCCACTTGTTAGCGTTTCTTAATGTGTACACCATTGATTCTTGTTGGAAAAATAACCGGCATAGAGAAAATAAAAGAACACAATCACAACACAAGAATATTTGTTTACCCAGTTCGGTCAAAACAACCTAGTCTGGGGGAGAGAGCAACTCTCCGTTCCACTAAATCCAAAGAGTAACTTTACACAAGATTCCCATAAGGGTTACAAGAATTAGTCGTATGTTTTGAGATGATTTATAATATCTGTGAAATTTTACGTAACTATTTTGACTATATATATTTTACTAATTAATACATAAAGAAAAATGTTAGAATATAAGATGTTCGATATGTCTTATACTATGACAATTATTTTGGGACGAATAAATTGCAATTGTGTAAGAGTTTGAAAAATTTACTATTTCTCCTTGTAAATTTTTTTTTTTTTCATTTTGAGTAATAAAATTCTATTGTGAGTTCTTTTTGTTTATCATGTGGAGATTTTCTCCGATTATTTTTAATTTAGTGATGCCAATTTAGCTGGGATAAGACTATCCTATCTAACTTATTTAGATCCGTGGTGTCAACCTTATATCGAGAATACTTGCCTTCTACGCGCCTTTATTTTCTTCGTGTTAAAAAAAAAATCACACTTGAAAACAAAATTTCACACAAACTTTAAAAAGTCTATGGAGTTGTGATCTAGTAGACCCAAAATGGAAGCAAGATCAACTTGCAACAACTCAAGTAAACGGGTCAAGTAGAAACTACAAAGGCATGGGACAGACAACATGAAAACGAAAAACAACTTGTTCCAGCAGTTTTTTCCTCTTTTGATATATCAAAGAAAAACATGCATCAACAAATAGTCAAAGAGTCCAAATAATAAAGAGTGTGAATAAGGAATATTTAAATTTCAAAAGATGGACCGATTTCAATGTACTCTAATTATTTTTAACAAGAGCTTGGATTCCTATTTCAATTATTTGAAAAGAATATTAATTGGCCCGTCAGGCTTAGATCATGAAATGGTAATATATACGCAATGGTCAAATTATACCTATGTAATATTTGAGTAATATTATACTGTTTAATAGCATTCTAACGAATACATTTTTTTAAAATCTAACGTTCGATTGAAAATTTTTATTATATAAATCTATTCATGTATATTATATTAGATTCATTATATAATTAATATATCTGGTCTATAATATAACCAAACTACATTAATTGTGCAACGAACGCTAAACAATAAATTTTGCTTATATTTTATTATAGAGGGAGTAAATAAGATGTGTATAGTATATGATGACATCATAAGTTCTGTATTTAGAAGTGGTGTATCCAAAATTACTTTGAAGTTTTAGTGAATGATTGTCCGAGTTGGGTTTGGAAGGTGAAGAACGAATGTGTATCATGATTTTGGCAAAAAATTCTTTTGTATTGTCGAGGTGAGGTGATTTGGTAAGTGTCTAAGTACGGGTATGGTACCAGTATCTGATATGGGTACTGGTATGTGGTACGACATTTTTAGAAAAACTAATGTACGTGTATGGACATAAATTAAGGTATGGATATGTACCCGATATTGATACGAGTAGTACGTATCCTGTACCGGTATTCTCCTTCAATTAAAGTACCCATACATCATTGGGTAAGAGAGTGTGTTAGAGCAACATAGCGTGAGTGTTGAGTATGACTAATAAATAACACAATATTATATAAGTTTTGTAAAACATAATTCTAATATTCACGGTTTTCAATCCTATATTGATCTATTTATTTTTTTTGGGTTCATATATCAACCTATTTAATTATGAGCAAACAATGTTTTATGTCCGTAAATGTATTAGAAGTTGTCATAATATTCTTAAATGTACAAAATATTATAAAATTGTATTTTAATATTTTTTTAATTTATAGTCATTTCGACCATCAAATATGAGTTTGCATTTAAAAATATTAGCATTGTCCGTTGGATGTTTAAAAATAGATGATCCAATTGTTTGAATCTTGTCTCTTAAATGTGTGTGTGAGTGTTTTATTTTTTATTTATTTATTTACCGAGAAAGTAACATACATGCAAGATAGATTAGCTAATTTTTATCTTTCTATCAAAGACTTTGTTTGGTGGAACTTAAACCCTCTTTTTGTTTGTGAAGGTTTTTTTTTTGTAATTGAAATATTTTATATTTTCTTGATGCGCATGAATTTTGGTTTATGTCCCCATGCTTTAATATTTTTTTTACTTTTTATTTAGTAAATTTGGCCGATGCCTTCGCGTTTAGGTCAGTGATGCCAATCTTGTTGAAATCACTGTTCCTATCTCACTGATATAGGTTCACGTTGCCAACTTAATTGGAATGACTTGTCTTCTTCAACGCCATATAAACTTTCTTTGTCCTAAATAAATTCACATTTCTTGTCAAAATCGTTATACTTAATCAAATTTAATACAAATTAAGAAAAAACGATCGATGCATGAACTAGTGGGACCTTAGATGGTTGCAAAATCAACCGTTTGCAACTCAAGTAAACGGGTCAAGTTTGAGAAAGGTATAGGACAGACAGGAACAAACAAAAAACAATTTGCTTGTTGTGGAAAAACATCAAATAGTATAGAATCAAGGGTCAACATAATATAATAAAGCACGCGATTTTATGCTGTTTCACATTTTGATTGTTAATTTATGACCGGACATTCCAGATTGAATACAGAAAAAATAACATAGAATAATCTCATCCGTCAGATCTTGATCGGACAGTTTAGATACATTATTGCGTCACGCAGTAATTACACCAAATCTAATTCTCTTAATAAAGAGTGAGAATAATAAATACTTAAATTTCAAAAGGTGGACCAGTTTTACTTTGTTGCAACTTGAGATATTTGCTGTGGAAAAATCAAAGGAAACCGTGACGGGAAGATAAAGATCAGCTAGCATATTTCTTAAATTTTCCATAATATTCTGATGAATAATAATATTTGTGTCCACTCTAATTATTTTTAGTATCGATCCAAAGTTCTACAAAAAAGAACATTAATATCGATCCATGATAAGATTCTTATCTCTATTATTTGAAAGGAATATAAATTGGAAGCATTTGCTTTGCCAACTATATCACTTGAATATATAAATAGAAATGGAATAAGTAATTACTAAGCCTTTAACTAAGCGCTTAGGTCTACAATTACTTATTCCATTTCTATTTATATAAGTAATTAATTGTGTTTATGTGATTAACTAAGCGCTTATTAAAAAAAAACCTTTAAATAAGTAATTGTGTTTATGTGATTAATGCGTTTTCTTTAAGATAAATTGTTTGAAAGAATTTTGATTTAATTTTTGGTGAAAATAATTCTTAGCTCAATTTTATTTATCTTGTAGTAGAACTTTAAATTATCATGACATTTTTTTGTTAATCAGATTTTTAATACTAAAAAAAATAGATGTGTTTTACCAATAACATGTGATACACTAGTAGACATTTGAGTTTATCAACCATTTGATCTACAATTTTGATCTCTGGTTGGTATGTATGAAAAAAAAAACATTTTGTTAGAATAAATCGACCCTTTAAATAGATCTTAGTTATCTTTAAAAAATATTTGAAATTTGCAGAGGTACCTTGGTTTATAAAAAAATAAATATGTTTTCACGAGATCTTTAGTAGATTGAGGAGATTCTAGTTTTTTTTTTCTTTTTTTTTTTTGTTGACAAAATAAACTATTCTAGTCTTAATTATTAAGCAATGTGAATTTTTTTTAGTGTAGCAGAAAAAATGATATAGCTTTACCGCAGTGTATGGCTTAATTCCTCTTTTGTATAGACAGAGCCAATATTCTACTATCATGTCCGATACACCACTTTTTCGATCAAGATATTATTATTTTTGTCTATGCCCTTACAGGAATTTTATCCTTTAGTTAAAAGAGATATATGTCTCTATGAGTTGAGGAATGTAGCCACAATTTTTAAACAATGTAGGCTTTTTAGTGTTTATAAACTATTTAGGCACATGAAATGGATTTATGAATCTATTAATCAAGACATGAACAAATTCATAGAACATTATATTGTATTTTTAAGCTCAATGAATAGATTCATGAACTTTTTTCATTTTATTTTTAACACCAGAGATACTGTATGAATGATTCATAATATATTTTAATTGATTCCGTGATTTTAAATTGTATCTAAATAATTTTCAATGTATATTTTTAAGCTTATATTATAATGTATTACTCCTATTCTAAATTGTATCTTTCACTCTCATATCTATCGGGAGGGTAATATTTGTGCGGATAGATTAGCTAGTCATGGACATACCATTGTAGATGCTTTGTGGTGGGATTTTCTACCATATTTTCTGCGGGATTTATTTTTACATGACAAGTAGGGTTGGGAACAGGCCAGGTCAGGCCAGGCTTTGACAGGCCTGAGCCTGACCTATGATTTTTCTTCAAGCCTAAGCCTGGCCTAGGCCTATCAAATGCAATTTTTTTTGGCCTGGCCTGGGCCTGTTTAAAGCCTGGCCTTGTAGCCTATTTAAAAGCATGTGTTACATAAAGACTTATATATAGTCTTTTTAAATATACTAATTAAATAGGCCTTAAAGCCTATTTCATATTTAATTTTTTATAATTCCTACAACATTAAGAAAAAACTAATAAAATGATTAGCACAAAAATTAAAAGCTAATAAAATAACAAATACGATTACGACAAAGTCTATAATTTGTACTATAAAAACATATAATTTGTCTTTGTCAAAAAATATAATTTGTCTTTGTCAAAATATAATTATATATATATATATATATATATATATATATTGTCTAATAAATATTTTGTATTTATATAAATAATATTTATTTTTTTTATACAAGATATAAATAATATTATATAAATAATAATTATTAAATATAACCAGGCCGGCCTATCAGGCTTCGCAGACTTTTTTAAAAGCCTAAGTTTGGCATATTTAGATAAACAGGCTTTTTTCAAGGCCTGAGCCTGCCATTTTTAATAAACAGGCCAGGCCAGACCTAAGACAGGCCAGGCCGAAGGCCCCTGGAGGCCGCCTGGCCTATTCCCAACCCTAATGACAAGTTAGGAATGCCTTGTTATCGTTTTGATTAAAGTTGGATGTTATTGCTTTCTCTCAGGGGTAAGGTCTAGTCCCCCCCTTTTTCTTGTACATATTTTTTTTTCTTTATATATATTTATTATGAGATATAGGTATAGGATGGGTGTGTCTAGGGGTGCCAACATAGTTGGGATGTCTATTCACACCTTGATGCCTAGATGCTCTTAATTTACCTAAAAAAAAATATAAGTAAAAAGTAATTTTTTAGTTTCATTGAGTAAAACATGTATCGGAACCATATTATAGTCCAAATACATATTTTATTTAATGCATCTAAAAAAATGTGTTTAGAATTATATTCATAACCGGAGGAAATAATCCTAATATACTTTCAAGTTTTAGTGAAAGGGGTAAGAAAAATTTAAGTTATGTTTTTGGTGAGAGATTATTATATTGGTCCAATTTAGATTGATCCTAACCAATCAAAACCAATTATAATTATTTTTTATTTCTTTGGCACATCATATATTCTTATTTTTTTAGAATACATATCAAATATAATGGTTATATTTACATATGTATTTCTTTTGGATAGACATATTATTGATTAATTATTATGTTACTGTACTATTATTTTATTTTTCATTAATCTTTGAATCCAAATCATTTAACTCATTAAACTTCAAATATAAATCAGTTGAGCAATTCAATTTTTTATATGTGCACATGTATATATGTACAAAATAAAATAATGGTTTGCAGACAAGGACACCACTTTGTGTTTCATTTTTAATTTCTTCATCTATATCATTATAATTACAATTATTAACATATGCAGTATTTTCTTCCACTATATCCAAAATCCTTGTACAATCGACACACAATCATCAGTTTCATTATTGTTGAACTTCACATTACTTATGTCACCAACTCCCTAGTCATTTTTCCACCACAATTAGTATTAAATTAGTATCTTAGTACATTGCCATAGCCATTTTCATTATTGTGCCACAACCATATCCATGATCAACAGAACTCTTTCTAGCTAGTGATCCTCAAATCCTCATTATGGTTTGTGAAAATAAAAAATATATAGTAGTGGCTGAAAAAATTATTTTCTTCCTTAAAAAAAGAAAGAAAAATTATTTTCTAAATATTTTAATTAAAATGTCAATGAACATTTGCATCACGTGTGAACGTACCAAATTAGATTTACATTTAGTCAATGTCTCAACTCTCAAAGCCTTTGTTCTAGGATACTTTCCGTTCTAGGACACTTTTTTGTCGTATAATAAATAGAAATGCTTTTGAAAAGTACCATAAGATATAAATTTGGAAATAAGAGAATTGGGATTTCAATCGGTCAAGAAAAGATTGCATTTACATGGTCGACGTGTTTAGAGTTGTCTGATCTGATTGAACGATTTAAAATAAAATAAAAATTTGTATTTTTTAAATTGTTTGATAAAGATTAAAATGGCGGGGAATTAAACCATGATACTCCCTATTAAATTCAGCGTCAATTATTATTGAACCAACTACAATTGGTACGTGAACGTGTATTTATGCTAAGTACATATTGGATCCATTTTCAAAATAAGAAGGGTTCTTTTAAAGTTTAAATCATGATATAGTCACCTTTAAATAATAGATATGATGATTCAATGCTTTTTCCGTCCCTAATTTTTGCTCATATTAATTTTTTTAAAATAATAGTTTTAGTAATATTTTTGGCCCTCAATATCATGACATTGTAATTTTCGTCTTCTACTTTAAAATAAGTAATTTTGACATCAATTTTTATTCTCAATTGTATTTTGAAGGCCAAATGCCTTGATTTTGACGAGATTAAAGCCTACAAGAGCATTTTTAAACCTTCCTTGAGGTGCTGACTTGGCTTTTGAGAAAAAATGCGTCTTTTTATTATTTGATTGTGTGTTGTTGTTGTTGTTGTTTCTACGCCATCATAACCCTCATCACAAAAGCTTCGTGTGGGTTCTAGCTGCCTTAATGTTGTTGCTCCGATACAATCTTTATAACGTCTCATTTTTCATGTGTTCTTTGTTGATAGCTTGAATAAATTTTGCTTGTATGTGTATGTTGGTTTTAGGATTTAGAAGGGTTTAAGATGGATGTTTCTTGGTGGTCAAGTAAGGAGAAATGAGTGTGAATCACACATTTTCACTCGGTGAAAAGTAATGAATTTCGTTCGGTAAATCAAAATTTATTAAGCAAAATTGCAAGCTTTTGACTCATTATTTTCTTGTTAATCAAGTTACACACAACATGCAGAGAGAAGGAATTAGTGTCCATGTGACACATGACACGATCTGATTGGTTGATGCAACAATGTAGATTATTTCTAGTGATTTCAACAATTTGTATTCTTCTTTAGTTATATGCTCCACATATCATATCGAAAAAATGGTTAATATGAAGCTCAACTTATTTATCATAGAAATTGAGTGACCAAAAAGATGAGAATATCGAATAACCTTCCTATAACTCATCGGAAAGATCAACTTGACCGTCTAATCCATCCCCCACACGGTTATATTCGTACCTCACCCATTCATTGCTTGCTAGGACAAAATATTCAAAATAATGTTCTTGTAGGCTCCCAAATTAATAATAAGTAAAATTTCATAATTTAAATTCATTGAATAACTGATATATTATGTCTATATTATTATAAACATGATACATCGATTATTTAATGAATTTGAAAAATAAAATTTCCTATAATAGTGGCTAGAGAGAGGAGCAGAGAGAGAAGTAGAGTTGACAAAATAAAGTGTTAAGGATATCTTAAAGTTATTAAATAGCCTATCATTTAGGAAATCCCAAATTTATCCAATATAAATCAAATATAGTTTTGTAGTGGAACACGCTTGAAATGACGAGGTGGAAGAAATAAGCACAAGCTTTTTGCAAGCAGAAAGATTTGTAAAGTGCAATTGAAAATCTTGTTTACTAAATTGGCAAACCAACAAACAATTATTTTACACTATATAAGACATTTTTATTATAATTCTTTTTGTTGACAAATTTTTTATTATAAACTCTTAAATATATCAAAATTGTAAAGAGATTAAAAATAAAATATGATATTGAGTTCAAGTAATTCATAACTGTAAGGTCCGTTTTATTCGACAACAAGCGAATTGAGTGGCTCATGAGTTTGCTCAAGTGGCTCGGTACTATGCTAGTTCTCATGTTTTTGAATATTGTCCGCATTGTATTGAAACTATTGTGGTGAATAAAATGCATTAAGTTTGTTTGAGTCAAAAAAGTAATCAATGACGGATTTGGATTGTCTGTGGCACATAAAGCATGCGGTTTCACGCTGTTTCGAATCTTGATCATCGATTTGTGATCGAACGTTTCAAATCAAATATAAAAATAAAAATCACTAAAAGATCTAATTCGGCAATTTTTTATCGGACAGTCTAGATACATTATTGTTTCATGCAATAACTGCATCAAATCCAATTTCGTTTAATGTATTATTTCCAATTGGCAATCAATGAACATATGACTTGGGAGTTAGTGGTCTCCTTGTCAGCACTTGCAGTGCTACTAGAAAGTCAAATAGTCAATGAGTCTAATGCCAAGTTGCTCATCCTTCATTCAACCACAACAATTTTGTACTTTTCTTATCTACTTTTATGTGGTTCACTTCTAAGCCTTGCGAAATTAAAAATAAAAAATTTCATTTTTAATTCTATTGCATCTATAATAACAGTGTTAAAAAGCATATACACGGTGATATTTTTGCAATCAAGTAGAATCAAATGCCTAAGAATATTTAGATAGAAGTAGAATCATACAAAGTTTTAAAGGAGATAAATCAGAAGTGACATATGAAAGATTCTATTAATGGCATGGGCATTAATAAGAATTACTTTATCTAAAAACTCACGTGGAACTTAAGCTAACAACAAAAAAGAAAAATAAGGGTGAGATAATTGTTAATATTTGTTGGTTTAGTTGTATCCTTGTTAATTCTTTCCTTCAAAATATAAATACCAACATTGAAAAGTTTAAATTTATTTGACCATGTTTGTGAAAGTGTAACTCTTATACCAAATCCAACATGTGTTGGTATAAATAGGGATCAAATTTTCTGCAGTTACAACAGGGTGCTGTAATTGATCTCAATCATCCAATATTTGATCGACGATTGAGATCAAATCAACGTTCACAAATAACTACAACGTTAAACTGTGTTAATTTTTTATAGCAGGGAACCTGGATCCATATAAATAAGTTTGTTTAAGATTGCACTATAGTGAAAAAAGGGGCGAAATATACAAAAATGTCATTAAAACTTATCAGGAAACAATTCAATTATATAATTTAACTATAGTTTAGATTGATCCAGCTCTCTTTATCTCCCTCACACACACACATACACACACAATATATACACACATATAAAAAATAAGTCGCCGCAGTATTACAATAATTATTGTATGATTTTTAATTACGTGTACGATCGCATCTAACCGCATAAAATATTACATTAACCAATTTCAACCATTTTCGTTCTATAATTTTTTAACCAAAAATAAAATGTTATTAGAACTCCAAATTTCATTATGTTTCAAATCTGATTAAAATTCTTACGTTTAACTATCTCTCAACCAAGAGCGGCCCTGGATATTTTCAAAATATTTGTCGATAATGTGCAAGTATTAGTTAACTTTAGAATACTACACAATATAGTTATTAGTCTAATGGTTGTGTCATTTGTTTAAATCATATGCGTGCTTGCGAGTTCAAGTTCGTCCAAATCAATATTTCAACCTCACCCTAGTTAATATTTACGAGAAAAACTAAAACTCTACTATAATAATTAACAACCACAATAACTACAATCGCAACAACAATATAATTTAAAACAACAGTAACTACATTTGGCTCCAACATGTTACATACACCGTACACCATTCCAGCTCAAATGGACGTGCACAAAATCCAAATTGCCAGCAAGTAAATATTAAAAAAATGCAAAAGCACCCAAATCATAAGAAAATACTCCCTCTCCCTTTGGCATGGATTTCATCCATTAACCGAGTCACATAGTTACTGCTGTGAGCTATCTGTTCTAGATTAACGACCGAGATCATTGAACAGGGTTATAATTAATGTGTAATATGAATCGTTTGATCTCAAATCAACGTCTGTGGTTGAAAACAACGTGTAAATTGAACAATGTTATAATTAATTTATCTGATCTATTTTATATATTTCGAGAGAATTTTAATTTCCATTATAATTATAACCGAAATTATTGGAATAAATTGATGGTTGAACTATTTAAGGATATAAGTATATTAATTAACATGGATTATAAAGAGACAGCAACTGGTAATCACAGTGCATCATATATTGACACTTAACTAAAAGTGAAGTGAACACATAGAAACAGGAAACAAAATTGAAGTATAGTTTCCTTTTTGTTTTAAACTAAAAGTAGTTTCCTCAGTTTTTTGTCAATAAAAACTGCTGAATGAATAAGATACATTGTTTTTCTAACTGTATGTGTTTAATTATGACATGTTAGGTAAATGTATAGTGTACCTAAGAATTTCTAAGGATAAGGACACTCTATAAAGCCATTACCACATAAACATAGTGATGCAGACCCATCCATAATCCCATTCTTCTAATCACATTATAAATTCTCAACTTCTCTTCATCTTTTAAGCATCCCCTTACAAAGAACCTTTGGGATTTTCTCTCTCTCTTTCTCTCTCTCTCTTTAACCATGGAGGTTACATCTCCTACCAAAAACACCACCAAGAATACCAATGACAAGGGCTTGTCCCTTGAATTGGATAGTGTCAAGCCGGTTGCGAGCCCCCTCCGTAAGATGATTGTTGTGGCGTCCATTGCAGTCGGTGTTCAGTTTGGATGGGCTCTACAGCTATCCTTATTGACTCCATACGTGCAAACTCTTGGAGTTCCGCACGTATGGTCGTCCTTTATCTGGCTATGTGGTCCAATCTCTGGACTAGTAGTCCAGCCTATAGTAGGTTACTATAGTGACCGAAGCACTTCAAGCTTTGGTCGCCGACGCCCTTTCATCTTTGCTGGAGCTCTTGCTGTTGCTATTGCTGTTTTCCTCATTGGTTATGCAGCTGATCTCGGCCACTCCTTGGGTGATGACTTGTCTAAAAAAACCCGACCGCGGGCTGTGGCTATATTCGTCGTTGGATTTTGGATCCTTGACGTTGCTAACAACACGCTCCAGGGACCGTGCCGTGCTTTCCTAGCAGACCTTGCGAACGGCGATGAGAAAAAGACGAGAACAGCAAACAGTTTCTTCTCTTTCTTCATGGCCGTCGGTAATATCCTTGGATATGCCGCTGGCTCCTTTAGCAAACTCCACAAAGTATTCCCCTTCACTGAAACCGAAGCATGTAACGTCTTTTGCGCGAATCTTAAAAGTTGCTTCTTTTTCGCAATCCTCCTCTTAATCGTACTCGCTAGCATAGCCCTCATCTACGTCAAAGAGATACCAAAGACGAAGCTAGAGGTGCCCGATGACGACAAACAAGTTTCTTGTGCCGGAGAGTTGTTTCATGCATTGAAGGAATTGAAGAGGCCAATGTGGATATTGATGGCAGTAACAGCCGTGAACTGGATCGCGTGGTTCCCATTTTTCTTGTTCGATACCGACTGGATGGGCCGTGAGGTGTACGGAGGAGTTGCCGGAGAGAAAGCATATGACACTGGTGTGAGAGTTGGTTCTTTGGGACTTATGCTTAATGCTCTTGTTCTTGGGTTTATGTCTTTAGCTGTGGAACCATTAGGGAAATTGGTTGGAGGAATTAAAAGGCTTTGGGGGATTGTTAATTTTATTTTGGCTATTTGTTTGGCAATGACTGTCGTCATCTCGAAAATAGCTGAACATGAACGTCAGACATCCGGTGGTGCAACTGTCGGACATCCTTCCGATGGTATCAAGATTAGTGCCATGTTCTTCTTCGCAATTCTTGGAATTCCTATGGCGGTACGTAATTACTAAATAAATTCATTCTTTAGAATCTGGATTTCCTGCTGTAGTTGTTTTTTGGTGTAGCAGTTGTGAAGATGATATAGTGGAATCTTTTTCTTATTAAGATCTAACGGTCTTCACAACTGTTGCACCGTGCTTTAAAACAAAGACAGCCCGCTCGGCGAATATTATTATTTAATTGGAATAGTTTACTTTATTCTAATATATGTGCATTAATTTTTTGATATTAATATATGTGTATTATATTATGTGTGTATTTATGCAGATTACTTTCAGTGTTCCATTTGCTCTAGCATCAATTTATTGCAGTGCCTCAGGGGCAGGACAAGGTAAAACAATTCATAACATATTTAAGTGTGTTCTAAATTTTTTGTTTTTTATTATTTATCAAAAGATATTTAATTATTTACTTTTTCAAAAAATTAAATGATTATAACCTTATTTTTCTTTTTTCTTCAAAATATTCAGGTTTATCTATAGGAGTATTGAATCTTGCAATTGTGGTACCACAGGTCAGAATCTATTTACTTCATGTTCTATTTCAATTATTCTATTTTATTCAATAATAAATTCATTTGGACTTGAGAATTTTTTGTTTTATTTTTAAACGATAATTGTTAATTAATGATAATATTTTTCTAGTTTATAACTTGAACT
The DNA here is from genome assembly GCA_030408175.1 of Trifolium repens. Lineage (NCBI taxonomy): Eukaryota > Viridiplantae > Streptophyta > Magnoliopsida > Fabales > Fabaceae > Trifolium > Trifolium repens. Next base: position 7,477,327 of record CP125847.1, read on the forward strand.
CTGATTCTTTTACTCCTTAATTTGACATAATAATTTATATGTATGTATAGATGTTGGTGTCAGCACTAAGTGGACCTTGGGATGGTCTATTTGGTGGTGGTAATTTGCCGGCGTTCGTGGTGGGTGCGGTGGCTGCCGCAGTTAGTGCCATATTAGCGATGGTCTTGTTGCCGTCAGTAAAACCAGAAGATGAGGCCAAGGTTAAACTTGCAGCAGGTGGTTTTCATTAATTCACTTAATGATAAGGGGACTTACATAGGTTTCATTTCAATTTTTGCTTCCATCAATAATGTGGAAAAAATCAAGATTGTAGCATTTTGATTTGAAACTTTTGTGTGTTATTAGATATATTTTTAGCAAGAATGAATCAACGGGCATGGTGTGTGTACCGTGATTTTTTGGTTAACTGTAAAGTGTGTCAAACCAACCACAAATAAATATTTACTTAGTGCAACTATAAGATTTTGGATGATATATAATTGATAATCTGGGAGATCTTATGTGTATTGATTTAATGGAATCAATGACATGGTTATACTTTTTTGTGGAATCTTATGCTTATTCGATCTTTTTTGCTCTTCATTTATATAAATATTTTTCGCGTTGTAACTTTATCTAACCGATTAAATAAATAATTCGATTGAAAGACACGATGAATACATCTAGGATTGTCTCTCATACACTTCTTTTCGGTGAAATCCTACCCTTACCTTATACTATCACTGCATTTTTTATATAAAAAATGAATGGCTAGATTGTGGACTGGATCGACCTCCTGTAGTGAAAATTGCACGGAAGGGAATCCAAGTCCATGGAGTCCTAACTCCTACAAGATCAACAAAAAATAAAAGTTTTAAAATGAACCGAACACTGCTCATAAAAAATAAACTCTATTGACAATGTAAAGAATGCAAAACATCAACATATTTGTTGGTTACAAAATAAAGAATGATATATTTTAACTTCCCAAACTAATTGGTGAAAAATCCGCTGCACCAATCTAACATCCGAGACACTTCCTCCTAAATTGACACTCAAAGTATTGGCAACCGCCGAAAAGTCCACATGAATCACAGAAAACAAATTAGATGCGGTTACAGCAGACGGCTGTAATAGATTTAGGCCGTTTGATTTATTATCAGCGGGTGAGATCATTTTTATTGTATAAAGTTGATATTTAAATCTGGCCGTCCGATCATAAACTAATAGCTAGGATTAATTATTGGTGAATCTACATCCCATAAATTTTCTATTAGCTATTATATAAGCACTATAACAACTCAAAAAATTAAAAGAATCACATAACCAATTGCGATTCTCATCTCGTATTAAACCACCAAAAACCAAACTATTGCCACTTCAAACAAGAAAGATAAAAGTAAAATTATTTGCTAATAAGTTCCTCCTAACCTTCTCAATAAATTAAAGTCCAACCACTGTGTGTATGAGGAAACATAAAAGTACTATCATGTTGACTCTTATTTCTACACTTCCGCAAACCATGACAGGTTGTTGCCCAAGTAGCAAACCATTCCACATCATTCATTCTCTAGCCCCAACTCCTCTTCCATGTTTAATCTCAATCATTAATTGCTTAAAAGAACTAGATAAGAAAATATCACTCTTTAACATATTTATCCACAAACCAATTGTTGTACAACACATATGTAGCTAATTTTCCACGACAATGTTGACAATACGGGACCGCCCATATCCAAATGATGCTTATGTTTCCTATAATTCGAAAATAACACAAATTCAACATTACTATTGTGGAAAAGCAAAATTTCGAGAATAAACTCATCTAACACCGGTTAATAGATAGCACGACTAAATGATTTTTTTATTACTAATACGATAAAATTATAGTGACTGAAATATTTATGTATTCGAATCAACAATATTGATATTAAATCACTGATTGAATTTGTAATTGGATGAAGTTGATATTATTTTGTGATTCAAACGAACACTACAACAAAAAAGAAAAGGAATAACTTCGTATACAAACAACAAAATTACAGAAAAAGAGAAAAGAAAAACCAGGTATATGTGAATACTTGGAATTTTCTCTACCCCCTTCGGGACTCTCCCCCACCCCCCCCCCCCCCCCCCCATATTCCGATTTTGCACTTGTTTGAAAAGTTTTGGATCTATTTTCTAAATTTTTTTTTTTGCCTTGAATATGAACTTCATAACGTGTTTTCCGAAAATTTTACCAAATTTACACTAGGAAAAGTTTGGGATCTATTTTCCGAATTTTTGTTTGCAGAAAAATTCTGAATACTTGTTTCAAATTGACCAAAGCCCATCACACTGAAGGCCCAATACGCCTTGAGATCTAACATTGCCCTTCATAGTACAACTCGCTCTATCTTATTGTGGAGTTTGATCTCCTGCATGGTACTATTATAAATTTTACTCACATAGTAGAATTGTCGCTCTAATTCATACATATCCTTGCATGACCTAGCCTATACATATACATATGCACTCACCCTAAAATACATACATTCTACCCAATTTATACACACTCTCATTGACCTGTTACCAACTTGAATAATGAAATGCTGACATTTTTGTAGGTATATCTTTTCCCTCCCTACTTGACACCAGCGGTGGAGCCAGAAATTAAATATAGGGGGACCAAGTTTAAAAGGTATAATTTAATATATATAAAATAATTTTTTTTATATGCACTACTACACATATAAAAAATTTATGAACATCTGAGTAATGTTCAAAGTCAAAGACAAAGATCTAGTAGATATATATTCCGTATTGAACATAATGTATAGATATAATATAGTCACATTTTGAACACGAGTTTTAATATTGACATTAAAATGAATATAAATTGGTCATTAAGGATTAAAAACTAAATAAAAAAATTTATGTGATAAAACATGTAAATTTTATATATAGGGACAAAAACTTGTTAATTTTATAGGAACCAAAAACATACTTCTTTCGGTCACTATTATAAGCAAAAAATCACTATTTAAATTCATTGGTAAATAAATGTATTTAGTTTATATTATTAAGTAGATAAATTCATTTCTCAATGAACCTAAATTTTTTTTTTTTACTTATAATAATAGCTAAAGGGAATGATATATTACTAATACTATATAAAAAAATCTAAAAGCTAGGGGGGACTGCAGCCACCCCTTGTCCCCCTGTGCCTCCGCCCCTGCTTGACACTCTCCACTACTACATGCTACATCGTCATCATCACCATCATCTTACCAAAGGTTAAATTAATCCAATTCCAATTAATTTTTGTTATTGAGGGTGTTCATCAGTTGGGACAAAACTGAGCCCACCCACCCACAATCTAAAACCAACATCAATGTTCGGGTAGAAGAACAATATTTTGATCAAACACAAAACTGAACCACACCGTTAAATTCTGTCTAAGTTGTTTTGAATATAAAATATTTTACATATTATAATAGTTAGTATAAAATGTCAAGCCAAATTAGAAAAAGCTATCTTTTTCTACATATTTGCTAATAGGGTTTGAAATTGAATACCGCATCCACAATTGCAGCACCGATATTGCAATTTTATCGTTAATCACATGTACAACTGCAAATATTGAACTATATATTTGTCTTTAATGTACCGGATCAATCTGACCCAAACCAACCGATTGTTTATCGGTTCAATTCAATTTGAACTTTATCTTAAGAAATGTAAATTCAACCTAAACCGATCACTTCAATATTGATTAGTTTAGACTGTACAAATTCACTCAAAACCGAATCAAATTGGTCTGCAAACACTCAAATAAAATTTAAAAATTTCACTAATTAAAACGTATTGTATTCGGTATCATATATATTAAGGACATATAACTTCATGATAAAATCAACAACAGATAACTTCATAATAATGTATTTTATGCAAACTCTATCCCTAAATCTATATATATAGTTATGTATGTATGGTTAACATTCTTGTTTTACTTAATATAGAGAGGAAACGACTTGTTGTTACTATGGATGATAGGAAAAAGAGATTGATAAAAACATCCTCCGAGAATCATGCAGACCCATTCATTATCCCATTCTTCAAACATTATAAATTCAAGATTATCCACCTTTCTATAATCAAACCCCTTATCATTTTCATTCCTCCAACCTCTTAGAAAGGAAAAAGATCATCTTTTCCTTTCTGAGAAAAATAAACTAGGAAAGCACATCCCTTTCCTATCTTTTTTTTTTTTTTTTTTTTAATTCTCTCATTATAGGTCCTTAACCATGGAGGCTTCATCTCCTACCAAGAAAAAAAACCATGATAAGGGTTCTTCCCTTGAATTAGATAATGGCCAGCCCGCCCCTAGCCCAATCGGCAAGATGATCGCCGTGGCGTCCATCGCTGCTGGTGTTCAATTCGGATGGGCTCTTCAGCTTTCTCTCCTGACCCCATATGTGCAGACTCTTGGAGTTCCGCACATATGGGCATCTTTCATTTGGCTATGTGGTCCAATCTCTGGACTTCTTGTCCAACCTATATGTGGTTATTATAGTGACCGTAGCACATGCCGGTTTGGACGTCGTCGTCCTTTCATCTTTTTTGGATCTCTCGCTGTCGCTATTTCTGTTTTCCTCATTGGATATGCTGCTGATCTCGGTCATTCATTGGGTGATGATCTTACCAAAAAAACTAGACCACGAGCTGTTGCTTTCTTCGTCGTAGGATTCTGGATCCTTGACGTGGCAAACAACATGCTCCAGGGACCGTGTCGTGCTTTCCTTGCCGACCTTGCTGCGGGCGATGAGAAAAAGACAAGAACCGCTATGGGTTTTTTCTCTTTCTTCATGGCCCTCGGTAACATCCTTGGATACGCCGCGGGTTCCTACAGCAAACTCCATAATTGGTTCCCTTTCACTGAAACTGAAGCATGTAACGTCTTCTGTGCGAATCTTAAGAGTTGCTTCTTTTTCTCCATTATACTCTTGTCAGTCCTAGCTGGTATAGCCCTCGTTGTCGTTGAGGACAAACCAATGGAGAAGCATGAGGTGAGTGATGACGACATGCCAGTTTCTTGCTTCGGAGAAATGTTCGGTGCATTGAGGGAGTTAAAGAGGCCAATGTGGATATTAATGTTGGTGACCTGCGTGAACTGGATCGCATGGTTCCCATTCTTCTTGTTCGATACCGACTGGGTGGGTCATGAGGTGTACGGAGGAGTTGCAGGAGAGCCAGCATATGACAATGGTGTGAGAGCTGGTTCTTTGGGACTTATGCTTAATGCTATTGTTCTTGCTTTCATGTCTTTGGCTGTAGAGCCATTGGGAAAAATGGTTGGAGGAATCAAAAGACTTTGGGGTATAGTTAATTTCATTCTTGCTATTGGCTTGGCAATGACTGTCGTCATTACCAAGATTGCAGAGCAAGAACGTCAGGCTAGTGGTGGTGCCACCATTGGAAATCCTTCCGAAGGTGTCAAGATCGGTGCCATGCTCTTTTTCGCAGTTCTTGGTATCCCTATGGCGGTACGTAATTATTCAATTCACTTTTAATTAAGGATCTAGATCCCATATCATATATAGCTATATGGTGCAACAGTCGTAAATACGATTTAGTAGCAAAGTTTCTTTTTTTACCTCTAACGGTCTTCACATCTGCCGCACCAATAGGCCCCCTCCGTGATTATTATTATTATTATTATTATTATTATTATTATTATTATTATTATTATTATTATTATTATTATTATTATTATTATTATTATTATTATTATTAATTTGTTTTTTCAATGTGATTATTATTATTTGATATTTTACTTTATACTAATCTAAAATCATTATTTCTTGTGTATTTTGTCCAGATTACTTTCAGTGTTCCTTTTGCTCTAGCATCAATTTATTGCAGTGCTTCAGGTGCAGGACAAGGTAAAGCAATTCATACATACTTAAATGTGTTTATAAGTTTTTTTTTGTTTTCTTTATTATTTATAAAAAGATATTTCATAACATTCTATTTTTCCTTCAAAATATTCAGGTTTGTCGTTGGGAGTCTTGAATCTTGCAATTGTGGTACCACAGGTCAGCATCTATTTACCTCATTTATACTTTTTTCTTTGATAAATTTTTTTTATCATTATTTGACATGATCATTTTTTATGTATATATAGATGTTTGTGTCAACACTAAGTGGACCTTGGGATGCTCTATTTGGTGGTGGTAATTTGCCGGCATTCGTCGTTGGTGCGGTGGCTGCCGTCATCAGTGCCATATTGGCGATGGTTATGTTGCCCTCGGTTAAACCGGACGATGAGGCCAAGGTTAAACTTGGAGGCAGTTTCCATTGATCTCCATTGAATAATATTAAGGGAATATACATATGTTTCAATTCCAACAATGCTTTGATTGGGATGTGAAAAAAGGTCGTAGCATTTTGATTTGAAACTTGTGTATTTTAGAAGGATTTGAATCGTTTAAAGTGAATAATGTTTAAAGTGAAAAAAATTAAAGATTGTGACCATGATTTGTTATGACATTTTTTTGATCGATCTTTCATTTAAAGCGAATCAATTACTTTAGAGGAGTTGAATATTTTAGATATATTTTTAGCAAAGATTGAATCCTTGGCATGGTTGTACTTCTATGGAATCCTATGCTTGTTGATTCTTCTCAGTTATAAATATAAATTTTAATTTTCCACTCACTAATTTGCATAGTTATACTTTATTTTATTTTATTGTCAATAGTTATAATTTATTGAATCAATTAAATAGATGCATGACATATAACTGATTATTATTGCATATAACAAAAATGTGATAAAATAAGTAAATAAGTAGTGATAAATAGAACAAAAATGTAATATTTCATCCCATCAACACTGAAAATCTAATATTTATTCTAGTGTGATTCTATTCTAATGTTGGTTCAGCATTCAGCTAAGTTTTCAATAAAGTGACACGTAGGCAAAATTTGGGAAAAGACTTGAACCGGTTCACATAAGTTGTGTTCATAGGTTCATGCAATAAAAGAAAAAATAAAAAACTCATCTTAACATACTTGAATCGGTTCAACTTGGAAGTTTCATCGGTTCAAGTTAAATCTGGAAAAGTCATTCACCGGTTCAAATATTGAATGCACTGGTTCAAGTATATCCAGAAAAACGTTTTTGTATCGCTTCAATAAGTCATGTAGCGCTACATGAAAGATTCCGCCATTTCCATGAAATATACAGATTTCCATGCACCGGTTCATTACCCTGTTTGAATTGGTAGTGTGGATGGATTGAACATGTACTTATCCCCAGAGTACTCGATTCCCACGTAAGACAAAAACTTCACTAGTGAGGGGGGTGAAGAAGATTGTTTGTGAGGTGGCAATGTCGGGACCACCTAAGATGGTGGGGCTCAGACTGTTACATTTTCTATTTTTCAAAATGACCATTTTTTCCTCTTTTCTAAATATTGAAAAAAATATATTAATATTACATATAAAATTAAATTTGACATTCTTTTTTTTGGTTACATGAGAGAAAAAAGGAAAAACAAACAAAACAAGGGATTACTCCCTACTAAAAATTACTCCTTGAGCATCAGCAAGGAGAGCCAAATGCATGTCCACCGACGGGGTATTTAAGATCATAAGAGGCGAGTCTGAGGTGTTTCCTCTTTTAGCCAAACAGTCTGCACACACATTCCCTTCTCGAAGGGTATGGTTAATCTCAACATTCCAATCTCTACTTAGCAAAAGCTGAATACTATGTATCTCATTCGCGAATCTATGATGTGGGGACACACCGATTTTAATCAACGTAACAACTTGCAACGAATCAGAGAAGCAAACTATATGTTTGAACCCATTCTCCCAACACAATTGCAGCCCCTGAAGCACAACTATTATCTCAGCAAATAAAACACTTGCCTGTGTTGCCGCGCCATAAAATCCTTTAATAAAAGTTCCTAGAGTATCACGTATCAGACCACCAAATCCTGCTGTGCTGTTCCCAAGAGACTTCCGTCAACATTAAGACACACAGTCCAATCCCTTCACAAGGACGAGACCACGTGACCAGAGACGTTCTGACGTCGAACAGGGAGAAACAGCCCCCTCTATACTGAAGGCTGCGGCGCAATCTGGCAGTAAAGACTGAATTTTAGTAACACTCTCTTGTACCCTTGGTCTTTTGTTAATTATTTTTCTATTGTTTTTTTTAGCAATTATTTTTCTATTTTTTAAAATGACTACTTTTACTCATTTTTAACCGTTTTCACGCTAGTGTGCAAATTATATCTCAGTAGCTGCTGGCACACCACTCTTAGTAACTCTAATTGGTGTTTTTCTTTTTTCTTGGTTCATCCATTAGAGATGGATGATTCAAGATCAATTTTGATTGGGAATCACCTCTTTTGTTTATTTTTTTTATTTCTTTTTTAATTAAATAAGTGATTTACACATAATTTTAAGTTTCATTTGAGTTTTTTCCTTTGAGATTTTTTCCGTCTGGTGTTGTTTTATTATTGTCTTAGTATGGAGTTGTTTGTTATCCCGTCTTTTTACGGTGTTTGTTTTGATTTTCCGTATTTATACGGTTGTTTGTTTTGATATGCGGAAACATGACTATTCCGGATATTTGAATTTTGTTATATCAATTGTAGGCTTTGTCATATTTGTAGACATTGAACCGTTTTATACTATTAACTCGGATGCTATCAACTTGTTCACTAATTCATCCTTTTAATTTTTAGCGAATTCAAATATATAATAATTTCGATTAATATACACTACCAATTTAAGTAAATAAATATCGTTATTTTTTTCATAAATAAAAAACCGTTTACACGCTATTACCATTAAAAATATTTCAAACGTACAAACGCATCATTTGATAAAAAGTCAAACATAATATTTTCTCACCATAGTCAAACATATAATTATTTCTCCAATAAAAAAGGAAATTGTAATAATCAAAGTGAGAGAATAATACTTTTACTAATAAAAGTATTTACCATTAATGTAAAATGGGGAATTATTTTTCACATTGAAAATTAAAATAGACATTTGATATAATCTGTTTCTGATACTAAGAGCATCTCCAATGGTGATATTACTTTGGGTATCATATATATCATTAAAATGTAATCCCTACAACGCCATGTAATATTTATGCTACTTATACATATTGGGTACCATACATTACTAACAAATGTCCATTCTATTTAATTTCTGTGCTACGTCGTGGAACTCCAAGGATGAAAAAAATAAAGTACGAATCATTGGTCTATGAAACTCACTTTGATACTTGTAGATGCTGTAATAGGTTAATTATTTTATATTTTTTTAATTAAAATGACCATTTTTCTCTTTTCTAACAATTGAAAAAAATATATTAATATTACATATAAAATTGAAATAGACAATCATTTTTTTTAGTACAATCTGTTTTTTATAGTAGGTTCTTTTTTGATGCAATTATTTATTTTATTTTTAAAAATGACCACTTTTACTCATTTCTAACCGTTTACACGCTATCCTTACAAAAAACAAAAAACCGTTTACACGCTATTATCATTAAAAATAAAAATGCTATTTATAGTGAAACAAATTTCACGAATCCATTGCGAACATGTATTCCGCCTAGGCATTTTTTGTTGACTTCCATCATTTTTGCAAACTTCCCATGAATTCCGCAAAACTCTTTTTTTTTCATTGGTTAATTATACATTCAGGATAATTTCGTGATGATCTCATTCACAGTGTATATTTCTAACAAATTCGTCTTTTCATAAAAGTCAAACATAATATTTTTTCACAAAGTCAAACATATAATTGATACTTCAATAAAAAAGAAAATTTTCTTCTTCAATTTTGACCAAGAAAAAAAGAAAGAAAAGTTTCTAGCTATATTTTCAAGAGTAACCTAAACCCAATCCTTAAATACAGCTTAGTCTCTTCTCTTCTCTTCTCTTCTCTTCAACTTCATGTGAATTCACCACAAAGAACATACTTTTCTTTCTTCAAATTCTCAAACATGAATGATACTATAGTTATGTACCCTGCTATTGGTAGTGGACACTTAATGTCCATGGTTGAATTAGGCAAACTAATATTAACTCAACATCCTTCATTTTCCATCACTATTCTCATTCTTACACCACACAACATAAACACAACCAACAAGGACACAAACCCACAAACCCTATCACCACAAGAACAATACATAGCTTCAGTTTCAGCCAATTTTCCCTCAATTAATTTCCATTACATTCCTCAAGTTTCATGCCCTACAACACTTCCACAACACTTAATCACATTTGAAGTCTCTGATCAAAGCAACCATCATGTTGAGAATATTCTCCATACAATTTCCAAAACCACAAACCTCAAAGCCGTTATCTTAGATTTCTTCACTTATAGTGCTTCACATGTTACCAAGAAACTTGAAATCCCTACTTACTTTTACTGCACTTCAGGTGCAATTGCTTTAGCTAGTTTCCTTCATTTTCCAACTGTTCACCAAAATGCTACAAAACTTATTACTAATCGTCACATGTCTCTTGATATCCCCGGGACACCAAAGAATCTTACAATTGATGATTATCCTGATGATCATAAGGATATTGAGAGTAAAGGGTATCAGTTTTTGCTAGAGTCAGCAAAAACTATGAGGGATTGTAGTGGGATTATTGTGAACTCTTTTAATGCTATTGAAGGAAGGGCAATTAAAGCTTTGAATGAAGGGTTGTGTGTTCCTGATGGAACTACTCCATCCATTTTTTGTGTTGGACCATTGACAACACCTTGTTATGGAGGAGATGAAAATGGGTGTCTGAGTTGGCTCGACTCACAACAGACTCAAGATCATTTCATTCAGCTACATAAATCCTAAATCTTTTTATTTTTGGTTTTCACCACCAGTTGAATATTGTTCGGGAGTCAGTTCTGGCATCAAGTGGTTCCAACTCCCTTCCGATCGCAGTTGCGGAGGATGGAACCGTGGTCCCTCCTACCAAGTTCAGCGCCAATCACCATTGAACCAACTAACGATTGGTCTAAATCCCTTTTATTACACTAGTACACGAACCTTAAAACCCGTCAAACTAGAACTGAGGCTTCAATAGTAGTATTATTCTCACATATCTTATCTTATACTATAAAATGTATTATTTTCTTTGATATATATTATTTTTTGTTATTGATATTAGTCGTTGTTTGTTGTAACTTATTAGGTTAGAATTTCATGCTAGATTTTTGATCTGTGTGATATCATAGTGATTAAAAAGTAGCCAAAATGTTTAGCTAGACGATTCTCCAAAATTTGTTTATTGCACATGTCAAATTTTCTGTAAACTCATGTCCCTTGTTTCTCTTTTCTTTGTTCTTGATAGTTATTTTACTATCTTGGGAGTTGGGAGTGCACCAGCAAATCAGACATCAAATTCCTACCATTAGTCTTAATGTTAAGAAGTTGTGGGATACATTGTAGATACATCATATCAAGGAAATTAGACTTGAAATACGGGTAAAATTTTTTGAAATTAATGAAGTTTTTAGACTATACAAATTATGAGATTTTTTCAATTTTGAATTTTTTTTATTTGTTTGATTCTTCAGCTAAATGGATCCACAGACACATAATATGTGTTGGAATAGAAGTTTCTACAGAAAATTAACTCGAAAAGACATTTATTCATTTCGATAGTTCTTTTAACGATTTTCGTGGGTTACAAATTAATTATGAGATTTTTCTAATCTCAGTGAAAAAATTTGTTTTGTTTGATTCTTCACCTAAATGGATCCACAGACACACAATATGTGTTGGAATAGAAGTTTCTATAGAAAATGAACTCGAAAAGACATTTATTCATTTCAATAGTTTTTTTTAATGATTTTCGTGGGTTATATAGCCTGCGAATTATGAGATTTTTCCAATCTCGGGGAATTTTTTTTTTATTTGTTTGATTCTTCACTTTAATTGATCCACTATATGTGTTGAGATAGAAATTTCTACAAAACTAGACTCAAAAGCAATTTAATCATTTCGATAGTTTTTTAACTATTTTCGTGGGTAACTACAATATTATGCGATTTTTTCAATCTCGGAGAAAAAATTTGATTTGTTTGATTCTTCACCGTAATATATCAACAGACACACTATATATGTTGGGATAGAAGTTTCTACAAAAATAGACTCGAAAAACAATTTATTCATTTCAATAGTTTTTTTAACGATTTTCCCAATCTCGGTGAAAAAATTTGATTTGTTTGATTCTTCACCTAAATTGATCCATAGACACGCTATATGTGTTGGAATAGAAATTTCTACAAAAACACACGGAAAGTAATTTATTCATTTCGATAGTTTTTTTAACGCTTTTCGTGGGTAATAGACTACAAATTATGAGATTTTTCCAATATTGATGAAATTTTTTGATTTGGTTGATTCTTCACATAAACGGGTAAACAGACATACTATATGTGTAGGAATAGAAGTTTCTACAAAAAAAATGGACTCAAAAAGACATTTGCTCCTTTCGATCGTTTTTTTTTTACGATTTTCGTGGGTTATACAATACGAATTATAAGAGTTTTCCAATCTGGGTAAAAAAATTGATTTGTTTGATTCTTCACGTAAATTGATCGACAGACACACCGTATGTGTTAAAATAGAAATTTCTGCAATAAATAGACTCGAAAAGCAATTTATTCATTTTGATAGTTTTTTAACGATTTTTGTGGGTTACTACGAATTATGAGATTTTTCCAATCACACTGAAAAAAATAATTTTTTTTTGATTCTTCACATAAATGAATCTACATACACATTATATGTGGAGGAATAGAAGTTTCTACAAAAATAAGGCTCGAAAAGTCTTTTTTTTTGTTTTTTTTTCATTTTGTTAGTTTTTTAACGATTTTCGTGGGTTATAAACTACAAATTATGATATTTTTCCAATCTTGTTGAAAAAATTTGATTGTTTGATTCTTCACCTAAATTGATCCACACACACTATATGTGTTAATTGGAATAGAAGTTTCTACAAAAAATAGACTCGAAAAGCAATTTATTCATTTCGATAGTTTTTTTAACGATTTTCGTGGGTTAGACTACAAATTATGTGATTTTTCCATTGTCGGTGATAAAAATAAGATTTGTTTTATTCTTCACCTAAATGGATCCACAGTCACACTGTATGTGTTGTGATAGAAGTTTCTACAAAATAATCTCGAAAAGAAATTTAATCATTTCAATAGTTTTTTAACGATTTCCATGGGTTATAGACTACGAATTATGCGATTTTTTCAATCTCGGTGGAAAAATTTGATTTGTTTGATTCTTCACATAAATGGATCCAAGGACACACTATATATGCTAGGAAAGAAGTTTCTACAAAAATAGACTCGAAAAACAATTTATTCATTTTGATAATCTTTTTAATGATATTCGTGGGTTATAGACTACGAATTCCGAGATTTTCCCAATCTCGGTGAAAAAATTTGATTTGTTTGATTTTTCATCTAAATTGATCCATAGACACGCTATATATGTTGGAATAGAAATTTCAACAAAAAATAGACATGAAAAGTAATTTAATCATTTCGATAATTTTTTAATGATTTTTCGTTGGTTATAGACTACAAATTATGAGATTTTTCCAATCTCGGTGAATTTTTTTGATTTGTTTGATTTTTCACCTAAACGGATCCACATACATACTATATGTGTAGGAATAGAAGTTTCTACAAAAAATGGACTCGAAATACATTTATTCATTTCAATAGTTTTTTAACGATTTTCGTGGGTTATATACAGTTATACACTACAAATTATGAGATTTTTTCAATCTGGGGGAAAAAAATTGATTTGTTTGATTTTTCACCTAAACGGATCCCCATACTTATTTTATGTGGAGGAATAGATGTTTCTACCAAAATTAGACTCGAAAAGCCATTTTTTCATTTCGATAGTTTTTTTTAACGATTTTCGTGGGTTAGACTACAAATTATGAGATTTTTCCAATCTCGATGAAAAAATTTGATTTGTTTGATTCTTCACCTTAATTGATTCATAAACACACTATATATTTTGGAATAGAAGTTTCTACAAAAAATTGACTCGAAAACCAATTTATTCATTTTGATAGTCTTTTAATGATTTTGTAGGTATATGTACGTATTATGAGATTTTTCCAATCCCGGCTTGATTTTTTTTGTTTCTTCAGCGAAATAGATCGACAGACACACTATATGTGTAGGAATATAATTTTCTACAAAAAATGGACTCGAAAAGACATTTATTCATTTCCATAGTCTTTTTAGATTTTCGTGGTATATAGACTACGAATTATGTGATTTTTTCGATCTTGGTGAAAAAATTTGATCTTTTTTTTTCTTCGTCAAAATTGATCCCCACATATACATTATATGTGTTGGAATAGAAGTTTCTACAAATAATAGACTCATAAAATATTTTATTCATTTCGATAATTTTTTTATCGATTTTTTTGGGTTATAGACTACGAATTCTAAGACTTTTCCAATCTCGGTCAAATAAATTGTTTGTTTGATTCTTTACCTAAATGGATCCACAGACACACTATATGTGTAGAAATAGAAGTTTCTACAAAAAATGGACTCGAAAAGATATTTATTCATATTGATAATTTTTTTAACGATTTTCGTAGGTTATAGACTACAAATGATCTTGTGAGTTTCAAAGGAGATAGACTTCTCATAATACTACATCATGATCTTGTGTATACTAAGGATAACCTTATCTTGAGAGGAGTCCTTCATCCAGACTTGGGTCGAAATTGTGTTTGGTATAGTGTCGTCCGTGAATCCTCAATTCATTTGTTTCTCCATTGTAGGATTGCAATGGTGGTGTGGTACGAGATCTTCACGTGGTTAGGTGTTGTAACCGTCATGCCACCCAATTTTTTTTACCTCTTTGATTGCTTGAGTGAGGTGGCAAAGTCAAAAAAGTATATAAATGGCTTTACACTACTAGAAAATAGACTTTTGGTTTAGAGTTTTTACATCAGGTAATTATATACCATATGTTAAAAGGGACACGGTGGCAATCTGGTAATTAAGAGAAAAATATGTTATAAGGATTTCACATACGGTCACGTGTTCACCGATGTGAAATCCTCTTCAATTAGAAATCCTTCTTTCCCCTTAACTTAAAACACGCGTGCGATGAACAGAATACCCTCTCACTCTTTCTCTGTCACGAAGGAAACCCTAAACCGAACCTCATCGATCTCAAAAAAGAAAACTATCTTTCACTCTTTACTTTCTCGTTCTCGTTCTCGCACCAGCAGAGAAAACAAAATCCCTAGATCGAAATCTTATTCACCACCTAAACTGGGTTCTGTTCTGATCTAAACCCTAACTCACTGATTCCGCTCGTTTTCGTTCTTCATTCTTGCTTTCACGATTGAATGATGACTGCGTTTGTGTTCTGCTTTTGCGAGTGATCGAAAACGCAGATCCTTGAACAAAGTCACCCGACTTCACCGAGAGTGAAATCTCACACGCGGTTTCTAGCCCAATGGAACCCTGTCAATTTCCCTCTCCTTAGATCTCTCTTTCTCTTCTTCTAGGGTTTCAAATTTGAACATCACGTTTTTTTTTTCTGTTGCAGATGAGCTGAAGAAGCAGATAGCTATGTAGCTTTCAAGGTAACACCAATTTTCAGTTTATGTTTCAATTTTTCTACTCTATGTTCTTCTCTCTTTATTGAAGCTTTTTCCTTTGCAATTGATTTTTCCTTCAAATTTTGTGTTGTTCTATTTTTAGTTTGTTGATACTTTGATTATGATGATTTAGGGCTTTGAGTTTTTGTGTTCTTCTCCATTTTCTGTTTCTCTTTCTATCAGATTTAGGGTTTTGATTCTTATTTTTCCATGTTTTTCTCTTTTTTGTTTCTATCAAATTTAGAGTTTTTGTTCCCTTTTATGTCTTTGATTATGATGATTTAGGATTTTTGTTTCTATCAATTTTCAGTCCATTTATGAGTGAGTTTCTATCATTTGTTGAATGATAATTGTATTTATATTAGAACCTTTAACTTGATTTTCATTGGGATGGATAATCATGTGAAAACTTGGGCTTAAATTTCTATTTATGCATTTGGTTCCATATGTTTGTGTTTGAATTGTGAATGATAAAGAATCTTATCTAGTGAATTTCTAGAAGATAAACAGAGTAGTGATATTGTAGTGTCCTAGGATTTATCCCTCTTTATGCATTTTCAATTCATTACTCAATCTATCAGTGGCTTTTGTTTGAATAATATCAGGTGAGGTTTTGGTGATTACTATGGTTTGGTGTTGTTCAAGTGTATTGTCTTTAAATTAGGTGCATATTACTGTCAGCTTGCAGCTGGGAGGTGGTATCACAATCGAGTGTGGACAGTCCTTCGGCTTCTCAGTCATATCTCAAACTCTGTCCGTTTTGGATTCGGTGTGAAGGGTGTGTTATTTCCTCTTCATCTCTTCATAACAAGCATTGCTAGAAGTCCAATTCATAGCACTAACTTTGGAGTCTGCTTGCTATTTGTTTTTGGCGGTTTGTATTTGCATGTGTATTGGTTAGTTATGGTGTAACATTAGGTGGGAAATACTAGTAATTCGTTGTTCTAGTTGTCTAGGGTTGGGAACAGGCCAGGCCAGGCCAGACTTTGACAGGCCTGAGCCTGGCCTATGAATTTTTCTTTAGCCTAAGCCTGGCCTACGGCCTATTAAATGTAATTTTTTGGCCTGGCCTGGGCCTGCTAAAAGCCTGGCCTGGCCTTGTAGCCTGTTTACGAGTCTGTGTTACATAAAATCTTTTATATAATTTTTTTAAAGAGTAGTGCTATATGTTACGGGAGAAAAAACACAAGAAAGAGAATAATTGTACTATATTGTTTTAAAAAAAATTAAAATTGCTATAAATTAGGAAATTTAGAGGAAATCATGGGGAGGTTGGTTATGAAATTGTAAGGCCATGATTTATTCTTCTCTTTCTTGCTTGTTAATTTCTTACAAACAAGCATTTCCCTTTTTTAAATATATAGGCTAATTAAACATGCCTTAAAGCCTATTTCACATTTAAATTTTTATAATTTCTACAACATTAAGAAAAAGCTAATAAAATGATTAGCACGAGAATTAAAAGCTAATAAAATAATAAATTCGATTACGACAAAATCTATTAAGTATGTCATAATACAAATTTTTTGTTAAACACTAACGTTAATCGATGTAGTTAGCAACAACCAAAATATACACTATAATTTGTCTTTGTAAAAAAAAAACAAATATATTTTGTCTAATAAATATTTTGTATTTATATAAATAATATTTTTTTATACAAAGAAGATGATATAAATAATAATATTATATAAAATATAAATTAATAATTATTAAATATAAACAAGCCGGCCTATCAGGCTTCACAGGCTTTTTTAAAAGCATAGGCCTGACATATTTATATAAACAGGCTTTTTTCAAGGCCGGCCTATCTTATTGGTTGATGTGTTCAATTGTTCAAATATTAAAGATGTTTTCCTTGTTTTACCTTTTTATGGATTTTTTTTCTGCATTGTTAATATTGGTGATGTGATGATGTTTGTTGCTGATAGATTTTTGACAGAGGCATATGCTGATGAGGAAGCAGTGGCTATAATATGCAGTGAACATTGTGCTTGTTTAAACTTGCCTTCATTAGATGTACATGTAAGATGCATACTTAACCTCTTTCGATTGATTCTCATTTTTTAATTAGTTAGAGCTGAGGGTGGAGAGTGAAGAAATTTATATTTGGTTTTAAATGGCGTGTTCTTGATTTTGATTATTGCCATAAAATTATATTCTGAGTCTTTAATATAGTAGCTATTTGAACAATTAACAGGGAGATGGTGTATACTAATGTGCAGACACTAAACTATCCCAATTAGCCCTCTTAAAGTTATACTAATGTCGAGCTGGCAGTTATACATATTTGCAACTTCATATCTAATTAGCATAGCTTACATGATAATTAGTGGTATGATAATTAGCATAGCATAATTAACTTCGTATCCCTTTTCATAAAAAGGCATGAATGCTTAGCCAACTCCTTTAGAAGTTTGATAGCTAGTTATGAATTTTATATAATTAACAGAGTTGCAAACTGATGTATTAACTATCATGTGGCCTCCCAATCATCTCTATTATTGTTATTAGTTTTGAAAAGTATATGTTCTATTTCTGTTTGAGTTATATAATTTATCATGAAAAAACATATTGAGATGATTTTTTTTAAAGTAGTCTATCATGTTTGATTATAATTGTAGGTTTGTTGTCTTAATAATTGCTGAACTGAAGTTGGCTGGAGGCATATTACAGTAAACTGGTAAGAACTTGGCTTAACTATGATTATTGTAAAAATCTAATTCTATTGATCCGATTTCACTTCTTCTATTAGGTAAATTGAAATTTGTATGCATGTCTCATGTTTTGGCTTCAATATGCAGTAGTAGTGAGTTTGAAATTTTTAATATGTTATCCAATTATGATTGATAAGAGTTGGATTGACAAGCCAATAAAATCGAAAGATTTCTTGAATGGGGTAGTCCAGATCTTTGCTACTCTTGTATAATATCTCTCATATTGTTTAGTTGTTTGGCTAAGTATATCGAGACTGTTTTTTATTGGTTTATTAGAGAGAAATATCAGTATACCATTTGTATTGGCTACTCTTGTAAAAAAAATATTCATAAGCTGCTGCTAAACTTGTTCTACTTTTTCATTCTCTTTTATTTTCCAGGCACTTCTTGAAAACATGAGAGATGCTTGCTGTGTTTGGAAATTGAGACATTTGATAGTAGCAAGCTGCATCTGGAATTTTGCTTTCTCCTCCCCGCTATCACAGTTAGTGTAAAATAGAGAATTAATGTTCTTTTGGCTTTTGTGTTGCATTGGTCTTGTGTTGACCATGTTGTTTGCTTTTTGTATTAGGGAGGATTTAATTTAGCACTGCTTCAGTTGGATTTGATTTCGGTGATTTTGCATTAATTTGTGTTTGTAGAAATGTTATAACCTTTTGCTAGCTATTAATTTGAGTTTTGAACAATTATTATTAGAGCTATATATGTTTGTCGTATGTGTGTGATGATATGGAAAACAATTTAGGTACCAAAATGTGGTCTGTGTGATGTAGGAAAAATTTAGGTACCACAGGTCTGTTTTTGATGCAAGAAAAAATATGATAAATTATGTGCCAAAAATGAAAAAAAAAAAAAGAGATTTCACATCGGTTAGGCTAAATCACTGAGGTGATATGTTGGCTTTCCACATCTGCTTAACTGAGCACCCGATGTGAAATCTACATTTGTTTTTAATAAAATAAAATTAAAGGTCCGATTTCACATCAGAGATAATTAATAACCGATGTGAAATGTGTCAGACTTACCACATCAAGTGTCTTTACATCGGGTCAGGACCCGATGTAAAATGTCCATATGGCCCGATGTAAAAACCATTTTCTGTAGTAGTGAGGTTGGTTTTGTACACGGTGATTTGGTCTATTTGAAAAGCACGGAACAATCACATTTTTAATAATGTGGTTATGGAACCTTCGGAGATAGTAGATGATGTTAAAGCCTTCTCGTGGAAATGGAGTGCGGATAGATTGAAAATAAATAACTCCTTGCCTTTTTTGCGAATGGTCATGGGATCTGTGAAGTTGTTTTGATCGTTAGTTGATTTCCCGGTTTTTTATCCTCGAGTTGGTGCTGTACGTATAGGCTTGTTGCTGAAGCGGTTATGTTTTTTTTCTTTCACCATTAGTTTAATCTAATTCGAGAGTTATGTTTTCGCCTCTACTGTTCTGGTAGCCTATATGCTGGTGCGTCCTCCTGTTTCTAGGTTGGGGAGCTCTATTTGGCTATTTTTGTATTGGTGGCTAGTGTGTTCTGTTTTCTTTTTTGTTTATTCTAGTGCTTTCCTAGCCTTTTAGTTTCTTGGTTTTGTGCTTTCTCTTTACGTATCCTTGGTATCATGCATTTTGGTGGCTAGTATGTCTTGTGTTTTGGGTTGTGGTCTATTAATAAATTTGTTGTTAAAAAAATAAGGGTAAATAGGTTGATACCACCCTGTAATGTTGGCGAGTTTTGTTTTTCCCCCCTGTAATTTTTTTTCTTTTGATTCGCCTCTTGCAAAGTAAATTTTTTTGGTTTCCCCCCATGGTGCAAGGAATTTGCACTTTTTAAATCGGCTGAACAGATTAACCGTTTTAAAAAATAACAATTTTTAAATCGGTTTGAACAAAATAACCGATTTAAAAAGTGTTGGAAAAAATATGACATAGAATTATCTCAATTGAATAAAACTAATACATATTGGAACAAATAATTACAATTCATAATAAAATAAAATATAGAATAAGAAGAACTTATCAAATTGTTGACTGAGGCGTGCAAATGCACTGGGCTTAAGAGTATTTCGCCACCACAGGTAAGTTACCCGGTGCAGTTGGTCTCATAGCTAATACCCTCCAGGATACAACAGTCACTTCTTGCTAGCACTGCACGTGAATTAATAAAGTCTCATAGAACTACTTTTGGATGCTCAAGGGAACTTAATAATAATTTACTCATAATTTCTTTTTCTCTTTTGGTCATTCTCTCTATATCTTTCTCCCATTCTCAAATCCGTATATATGTTTATAGACATAGGTTAATTATTAGGATATAATGCCAACGTTACAACACCATAAGGATCCAAGGTTATGAAGCATAACCGAACCCCTATTAATTTGGATTGATTATTGAGTAACTGCAACAAAAGAAAAACGTGTACGGGGCATTGGCATACCACATGACTTGGTCACAAATAAATTAATTAATCATTATCATTAAATAATAATTAACTTTAAAATAAATTCCTAGATAAAATGTCCTACAAAAAGTGCACCCAAGGGGCGAGTCCAAAAAATTCAACATTGCAAGGGGCGAGTCAAAAGAAAAAAAATTACAGGGAAAAAAACAAAACTCGCCCACATTACAGGGGTATCAACCTATTTACCCAAAAAATAATAATATAATATTTGTAATATTAAAAGATAATTTATTCCAAATAAAATAATTACTTTTGTCTTTTCTTCTTAATTATTTAAACATATATCTTTATTTTTTTTAAAAATAAATGTAGATATCCATAATTTGAATATAAAATAATTAATAATTGTTCATAGCTTAATTAGTAAGAATATTGTAGAAGTCATAATTCAAACACAATTTTTCATGAAATTCTAGCCACTAAACTACCTAACTAAAAAAAATCATCTATTATATAATAATCAACATATTCACCATCTAACGCAAATTAACTATTTTGTCAAAAAAAAACATAAATTAACTACTGTAAAAAAAACATAAATTAACTATAAATTGATAAAAAAAGTGAATTGTAATAATGAAAGTGAGAGAATAATACTTCTACTAATTTATCGTTATCAATTGCAAGTGTTAATATATTTACCATTAATATAAATGTACAATGGATCGGAGAATAATTTTTCACATTGAAAATTAAAATAAACATTCATTTCAGTACAATCTATTTTTGATGATAGGTTAATTATTTTCTATTTTTTAAAATGACCATTTTTCCTCTTTTCTAACAATTGAAAAAAAATAAATTAATATTATTTTATATAGACATTCATTTTAGTACAATCTGTTTTTGATAATATGTTAATTATTTTTCTAACTTTTTTTGACAATTATTTTTCTATTTTTTAAAATGACTACTTTTACTCATTTCTAACCGTTTACACACTATTATCTTTAAAAATATTTCAAACAAATGCATCTTTTCATAAAAAAGTCAAACAAAATATTTTTTTACCATAGTCAAACATACAATTAATACTCCAATAAAAAAGGAAACTTTCTTCTTCAATTTTGACCAAGAAAAAAAGAAAGAAAAGTTTATAGCTATTTTTCATAGAATAACCTAAACTCAATGTCCTTAAATACACCTTAATTAGTCTCTTCTCTTCAACTTCATGTGAATTCACCGCAAAGAACATACCCTTCTTTCTTCAAATTCTCAAACATGATTGATACCATAGTTATGTACCCTGCTCTTGGTAGTGGACACTTAATGTCCATGGTTGAATTAGGCAAACTAATATTAACTCAACAACCTTCATTTTCCATCATTATTCTCATTCTTACACCACCCAACAAAATCACAACCAACAAAGACATAAACCCAAAAACCCTATCACCGCAAGAACAATACATAGCTTCAGTTTCGGCAACATTTCCCTCAATTAATTTCCAATACATTCCTCAAGTTTCATGCCCTACAACACTTCCGCAACACTTAATCACCTTTGAAGTTTCTCATGAAAGCAACAATCATGTTGAAAATATTCTCCACTCAATTTCTAAAACCACAAACCTTAAAGCTGTTATCTTAGATTTCTTCACTTATAATGCTTCACATGTTACCACTAAACTTGAAATCCCTACATACTTTTACTACACTTCAGGTGCAATTTCTGTAGCTGTTTTCCTTCATTTTCCAACTGTTCACAAAAATGTTACAAAACCTTTTACTGATCTTCACAAGTCTCTTGATATTCCTGGGACACCAATGAATCTTACAATTGATGATTATCCTGATGATGTTAAGGATAGTGAGAGTAAAGGGTATCAGTT